>CM040751.1:5548427-6148427 GCA_022829145.1 Albula goreensis
TAACATTATATTCACTATGTAGCGGACACACATTCTGTCGTGCTAGTTGGAAATTAATCTTCATGTTCATTTTGTTTGAATTCCTTCAGCTCCGTCTGGTGATTGGAGGATTATTTGAATCAGACTGGCTCCTAATCAGTGATTGAGAGCAGGTGTATGTGCATTCACCCTCGGCCAATCAGGGTGTGACCACGCCCTTTCTGTTGGGCTTTTAAGGGGCAGCAGTGTTCATTTTGATTCAAACAGCAGCTGGGACAAGACTACATGTTTGAAGTCAGATTTTTGAACTAGAATCTCAACTCTTTATAGGGGTTATGCTGTGGTTTATTGAGGCAGGGCTTCCACCAGAGTTTGAGGGCCAGCTTTCTGAGCGCTATATCACTGATTCACCTGTGTGTGGGCTGTAAAGAGGCAATTTGATGCAAACCGTTGCCTCAATGCTGCCTATCCTAGTATGCTTTATTTTATTTAAATTGATTCATTTTTGTAAAACCTTTCCTCTAAACCAAATATTAATTTTAGAGGCATTTGTTGATTGGAACATTTGAAGAGGGCGTTTAAAAATGTTGTTTAAAATATCCCACGAGGCCACATTGCCATAAGGCAACTTATTTTTGGCTATTTTGTTTTAATTTTATGCAGTTGGAACTGATTTTAAGTACTCCTTCCTGATCAGTGGAAGGTTGTGATTTCAGTGCTGCTACAAATGGTAATTCTAAATAAAATGATGGTAGATATTGACCTGTTGGTTGCATTGGTGTCTAATTAGCTTTACAATTTGTTAACAAAATGTAATTACCTCCTCAATGCATGTTTTCTATACTGAAATTTTATTTTTGAATGCGTCATGTCACAACAGAAAAACCAAACATGATATGGAATTTTCAAATGTGCCAATGTGATTTCATTTAAAATGTTTTCAATGTAAAATGTTTTCATTGCCTTCAGATTGATTTGCAGCTATTTGTTTCCCAGTGTTGTGGGGCATTTGCCAAGCACCATCAGTTTTGTAACCTCACTGGCCCAAACAGATTTGCAAGTCTGACACAATCATGGAATGAATGTACAACCATCACAGGGTGTCATAGGAATTGTAAACCGCTTCGAGATTTATTCATTAATGAACAACCTAGTACAATGCTTTTAGAAAAAAAGGACCATGGTAGAATCGTTTGGTGTTTATTTCCGACTTCAGTTGTTGTTCGTTTGACTTCAAAGTCATTATCGAGCATATGTTGCTCATATTTAAATGTAACGATTATGTTTTGATCCACGATAAAGGGATTGTGTGTAAATCTGTTTTGTTGCTAGCCTACACAGCCATGGTTTTGTCAACTAATATTGGAAATGTTCATGAAAAAAGAGGAGCACACAGCTGTAGGCTCTATGTAATCAAGCCTTTTTCCAAATTATAGGATGATACTCTGAAACATTATCATTCAGAAGGTATTTCTTGCTTAAAACATTATAATCTCTCACACTTCAAGTCTTCCCTGGTGCCCAAAATGGAATAAGACAATGATATCTTCAGTTGCCGTTTTACAGCACTCTTCCCCTGTCGGTTATAAAAATGAGCGCTTTGGCATTTCTTGTCAATAAAGAGAAGAAGAAGTTTGATTGCCATCTGATCTCAAAACTTCCCTGTCTGATTTGTAGAATATATCCTGAAGTGAACCAGTGGCATATTGCCAATGAGGAACACTCACCGGTGGGCTTTTATTTTTATAGTTTGTTTGGTAAATATTTCCAAAATATAAAGTTCTTCGTGCTGTTTGTTGACTCGTTATCATAGTAATTTCCTTGTGTATACAGTTGAGTTTGGGCTTGTGCTTGAGGTCTCTCTGTCTCTCTGTCTGTCTGTCTGTCTGTCTCTCTCTCTCTCTCTCTCGCTCGTTCCATTGTTTTTAATTGATGGAAATTAAGTATTGATAACAGTCCTAATTCAATAAAAAGAATAGGATGCTGTGAAAACATTCAGATTAAGTATGCATTTACTGTGGTTGACAAATGACACTGCTACCTGAGGTGGAGAGTGTTCCTGGAAGGAGCACTTTGCATGCTATCCCTGCCCATGCTTAGAACATATTTTTGTGGTAAAGTGTTAAACATTTCAGGTCAGTGGGGCAGAAGATCCAGGTCTAATCTACAGTTCTGGATTTGCCTTATTTGGTGACGCTGTAGTGAGTAAGCCTAATAATGTGACTGGTTAATATTCAAAATAAAATGTTTCTTCTGAACTAAGATCAAGCAAAAATGACAATGCAGTGTAGTCATTGTTGTGCACAAGTCCTCAACCCAAAACTATGACAGATTCCTGATTTCCTGAAGGTCAGCAGAGAAAATATAGCTGCACTGAGTTCAGGTTTTGAAAAATTGGGTAAAAACAATATTTTCCATTCGCAAGTCTGGAGGATTTTCTCAGCTGTATACCTTCATCTAGGAGGCCTCAGGTTGTGGTTTGTAAGCCTGCACAAAATAAATAAGCATTACATAAATAATAGTTCAGTCATGACACAAAACTCAAAATTATACATGAATCACCATGAAAAGAGCTAATGATTTTTTGGGCGTTTTTATGTTTTACTGCTTGGCCACTTTCATGGAAATTTGTCTTGCAATATTGCAAGAGGCTTAGCTATAACATGATATACAGACAGACAAGAAACAGCAACATCAAGAGCGTTTCAGGAATCATAAATCAGACATATTTACTGGCAGAACAGGACCACAAACATTGTGGACACAGTAATTCATGTCAGGGCGTCAACGTTTAGTTTAGGGAGTGAATTCTGCACGTAGGGGTTTCATATTAGTATGATGCCAGTCCATGCTCAGACTCTCAACTTTACGCTATACGTCATATATCTCATTTTTTCTATTTCAAGTTATTTTGGGCTAATTATGAAAAATATTTTATGATTCTGCTTTATGATGGGAGGGTTAATGTGAGTAATAATGGCTAATTGAACTGGATGCTGTACTCTGTCCGTTCTCATAAATCGATCTTGCTGGTTTGCAATGTTTTGAGATTGCAAGTGTCAAGGGCAGAAATGAAACACAAAGACAGACAGTTTTCAGCACATTTCACTTACTATATTTTAAACAGGCCAACGGATGCAGACATCTCTGTCAGTGCTTTTTTTTTTTTTTTTCTTATTCGTTATATGCTTTACCCAGGTGCTGTCAGTGAAAGTCCAGAAACACAATGAATGGCTGTCAAAGTGTACCATAAATGAAAAGAAAGAGCAGTTTGTGTTTATTGAGATGCATAACAAGCCGTTTTGTCTGGTGTGGAATTTGTCTCTTTTTCTTTACAATCAGCAGGTAAATTGAAATGACAAATCTCAACAAATCGCACCAATTTTAATTTGATTACCTTGGTTTCCTTCTTCTTTTTACCAGAAGGGAAATATAACATTTATAACAAATGTACTGTGAGATTTGCTCGTGAGAGAGATGTATTCAGTACAAATAGTATATTTATTACATACTTGTTATGGTAAAAGACATCTGTGACAGCAACAAAACCTCTTATATTTGTCATATGTTTGCTGTCCTCAAGATAAAATATTTTTTCACCTTTAATTGAATCAAAATCTATCTGCCATATAAATTCTAATTAATCTTAGTCTATAACTTCCATGCAAAAATTGTGTGTATTTCCTCCTGTTAACAAATGCAAAAACACAAATTTTGTGAACACAGTCATCTTTACATGTTTCTACATATATCATTCTTATTGAGCTGCTTCATAAACTATACACAACATTATAGCAATGGTCCCCCCATGTAAAACCCTGTGTAATGCTGGGTTTTGGTACTGGTGAATACATTCTTTTATAATGCACAATCCCCAGGTAAGGGACTTGAATTTAAGCCTGCAAAATAAAATGCGCCATTACATCAAAGCTGGCATTGACTTTGGCTGGAGTCCGTCGGCAGGGCGAATTGAAATGCAAGGTCCGTCTCCACGCCCAGTAGCCGTCAGCCCATTACAAAGGCTAGTTAGTCGTGGGGGCCTTTGAGGAAAACTCATGCTTGTTGAATATGAATGGACGTACCCCACTGGTAGAAAAGTAGATATATTGAACATCAACAAACTCTTTGGTCCTGGCTGTATTGAAACAGAAAGAGGCTGAAAAATATGAAGAAACCAGGTAAAATACAAACAGACAAGCTATGTGGGTGCGCAAATAAATAAACCTAGTTTTTTTTTTTCTTACATTGAAAAACGTTCTGATGTGCAAAATGACTATGAAATCCAATGATAGTGTTGACAGATCTAACAGCAGTGTTATTAGTAATATAAAGGGTCGTCAACACCAAAGCGGTCTACTGGCACAAGTTGGACATTTGTGTCACATTCACTTAGATTCACTTCAAAGTCACCATGAAGAAAATTGTCAACAGGGACTCGGAGACCCTGTAGCAGGTTTTTTTTTTACTCAGTGTTTAATTTACCTCCTGAATGAATTAAGTGAATTGTTAACTTGCCATGTTTCCTTGGTATGCATTGCTGTATGTTTTGGTGGCAAGAAAAATCTACAGACCCCTTCGCTGCAGTCGTTGGAGATCCCTATGGAGCACATTTGTGTGGTTAACATTCGTAATATTTGCTTTATCCTCATTAGCTGGGCTTGGGTCACTTGAGAAATCAATTTGTTAACAAATTGGAATTTATCAAATGGTCCAAGTTTACTCTGATTACTGGAAAATAATTTTCAAAATGTCCGAGATGGCTTTTGAAGTGTTGCGTAGCGTGGATTTCATGATGTCCTCAGGGAAAACACTAGTAACTCAGCAAGCTGTATTTATGAAGAAAAATAAGTTACAACTTGCAAATTTTAATGGATTTATGAATTATTTGAGAACAGGCAAAGGTTCGTGTGTTGTCTTGGGAGAGTGAAGGCACCTACAATTAACATCATCACAAACAAACCTGACACTGTTCCACTGTTTCATTTCGAAAAGAAAAAAGTCAGTCACTTTGATGACTTTGAATGGCATTTGTGCCATTCAAATCATGTGCCAGCTGACTGTGGCTAGCTGCCCGCAATGGTGGCATACAGCTAGCTTTAGCATCACACATGGGGTGAGGAGTCAGCCTCAATTCCCACGCAAGAGAGACGACTCTAGCTGAATGGAAGTCCGCAGTCTGGCTGCAGTGTTAGTCATGCATTTCTCAGCCTTGGTGAATGTGCAGCTGTGAGGTCTGGCTCAATGACTGCGCAGGGGAGGGAGGAGAAGTGTTACAGTTTTGGAGGATGTGCTACTTTTTCTCACAAAATGGTGGGGGATGGTGAACTTCAGGCTATTTTTTTGTTTTGCTGTTATGTGTTTAATTCTCTCTCCTACCTGCTTTGTGAGAGTTGGTAAAGTTATACCTACATAAGGAAAAAAGTATAACATTTTTATCATCATTCATTATATTTGAAATGTACAATATTTTTGGATTCTCATTTAAAAGTTTGTTTTTCTGTTGTAATTGCTTTTAGAGTGAGAATGTGTTGGAATCACCTGCTGGCAATTTCCAACCAAGTGCCATGAAAAAAAACCCACTCATAACTACTGAATGGTCCAACAAACACGTATAACTATACTCTCTGTAACAAGTGGTGCTAGTGAAATTGTTTCACCGTGTTAAAATTCAAGTCACTGCTGTTTTTGTTGGAAATATAGAATCTCTTAAAAAAATCACACTTCATGTGGTTTTAGGAGTAAACACAATTTATATTGAACTGTTCAGCTGAGTGGTTAAACAGGCAGCTTCCAGTTCAGTGCTTGGCCCACCGTTCGACAAAGCAGTCGACCAGCATCGCTAAAAATAAGAGGTAGGAAAAGAGCAGCGGATCACTGCCTGTTGGATGCTTCCTGGCACACCCTGAGATTTGCACTTATGGGGGGGGGGGGGGGATGGGTGGAGGAGGTGGGGCTGTCAGGGCCGATGAATGACAAGAAAAATGTCATGGGACGCCTCAGAAATGTGTCAGTTTTAGGTGGATGGATGTGGCGGGGAGGAGGGGGGGCTTTCGGTCACGCGGCGCCAAGGGGCGAACATTGAAATGTCAGCAAGCATTAGAGTGACTCGGCGCACGTCGGGGGCAACAATTAGGGAGACGGTGCATGGAGGACAAGTCAATTTTCACTTCCTGTTTTTTTTTGCAGTACTTTTTCCACATATCTACCCCCTACTTATTACGATGTTGACTGTTGCTCCTTTCGGTGCTTCAGCTGACCTCGAACCCAAAGAAAACTGCTTGCGATGATTGCCAAAGATGTATTTATTACATAATGAAGGGGTGTTTGAAGTTTGGTACAGACATTGAAAGACATAACATTCACTCCCATGATTTTAAGTGTGTTATTATGTTCCCTGTGGTATCCTGAGGTTATATCCTTGTGCAATTTGAATATTTGAGGAGTGTTTAAAATGAGGGTTTCTATTGACCACGCTTATTCAATTACCTAGGTGATGTTACTTTTGATGCATCAAGAACTTTCATTTTAATAGTCCTGTTTTTTTTTTTTTGAAGTCTAATTATTTTGAAAAAAAAATTAACAGGCCAAAGCCCTACAATACAAGTGATTGGCTTCTGGCCGAGATCGTTGTAAGGATTCATATCGCCGGGGTGTTTTTCATGGTCGGCTAAGATAAAAGCCATTCTGTGCTCTCAGGCAGTGATTTTGTCAGTGCTAAATGAGTGGGAGTCATTAGCCACCCGCATAACAGGTTTTCGAAATGCCCATTTCGCTATAGTTCATTAGCATCGCAAGGGTTAACGTGGGAACGTTCATTATTCCTGATTGGCTGCCCGCCGAGGTGGAGGTAATGGATAGGAGAGAAAATGGGATTTGGTGTTACGATTACAGAGAAGCTTGTAATTAGTCTAGGTAATTAATCGCACGTCACCAGCACTCCACCTTTCTGCCACTCTCCCATCGTTCCTATCTCGCATAATTCGTTATATTTTCTGTGATGAGGCCTCCGCCGCCAGAACATCACTCTCCAGAATGTGCACCCTTCAGTTTCTGGCTAACAGTCAGTTTTATTTTGGACGCCGTCTAAACCGGCCATTTGGCATTTTGTCCTTCTTTAAAAGAACAAAAGCAACAAGGCAGAGCTATACACTAATCGGAGTGACTTTGACGATGCATAGGAAATCTTTACAATGTTTTTAATCGAGAGAGAGAAAAAAAAGATCAGGTCACATGAGAACTGATTACATCATGTTGTGATGTCGGTGCAGTACTTTTCCCGGATCAGGTCAAAAAGGGTCCTGGCTCATTTTTTAACCACAGATGTTGAGATATGATAAGATAATCATTCTGTTTGTCAGGGTATACAGTGACGCTAATTATTAGCCAAAACTATCAGTATTATGTTTCTTGCTGTCGTCGTTTAATCTAACTGATCCGTCTCCTTGCAGCATCACATGGAAGCAATAATAATGCTGGTTAATATCTTGGTGGTGCAAGAGTCTGATGACAGGGATGGAAACAGACCAGTGTGCATGTCTGCAGAAAGCAGTGTGCGGTGGCAGGAAGCGTGTAACTCTTCAAAGGACGTTTTTTTGTCGTATTTGTTTTCACCGACACTGAAACTGTTAAAGGAAATTTCACAGCAGCAGATGGGGACGTGAGTATGCATCTAAAAAAATTGGTTTCGGGAGCATGCTTTATTTTTATGCATGTTACCCCATCATCCACTGTATACGGTCTTATACCATGACAGCATCCATTGTGGCCAGTTAAAACTGACTGAAACAGATTTGAACCTGGAATGACCCTCTATTTTCAAGCTAACCGATGAAGACAGGTGGAGGTGAGCCCAATAACAAGAAAAAAAGTTAATGTACAACAAAGAGGAAAGATTTCACAGATATAACTGTTGTGCTGAAGAACAACTTCATGCTTGTTTCACATATGAAGTGTTTTGTGTGAATTATAACAGTGTCAATTTTCCCAAATACACATACAGATGTTATAAGACTGTAATAGTTGAACAGTTTAAGCAGAAAGTTGACTTTCATTTGTATTCTGCAGAAAATAGCATAAAGTTTCAATAAGTGCCCGTGTAGATGTGTAGAAATTGTCTTGGGAATTAAGTCTAAATGAAATAATACTTACAATTAGATTTTCTGTTAAATAATTCATATGCTGGTTTCATTTTTATTCACTGAGCATAAAAAAATTGTGCAATGATTGACATATAATTAGTGGGATTAATAAAATAACCAATTAATCAGACTGTCAATTCAGTGACAGTAATCATGTTTACTTTTGCATGTACTGGGTGTAAAATGTGTCCACTATTGTTGAACACACGGTGAAATTCTCTCTGAAATTGACTTTCAAAGAGGATGTATGGCCACCGCTAGTGGCGGGAGGAGCAAGGTCCTCTGCTCCTCCCATAGTACAGAATCTTCTGGTTACCTCCCTCAGCCCTGGAGCCAAATGAAGTGGCTCGAACAGCATTGACCTTGTTAACAGACAGACTCACCTGTGGAGCATTTGTAATCAACCCAGGTGTGAGCACCCTCCTTTATTTTGGCTTTTATAAAAGCGTAGCCTTCAAGTTTGAGGGGACCTTTTGGAAGTTTTTGGTTACTATTGTTTTGTGGCTGGGCTGGGTGGTTGTGTTGAACTTTTTGAAATGCTGCTCGATTTTTGTCATGTTTTTTCCCATTATTTGTTTTATTTCTCTTCGTGTTCCACTCACCCCCTTCAAATGAGCAGTGGTTTCTGATTTTTTTTTTATATCTTAAATATCTTAACTTGAACATGAAAATATTTCTACAATTTAAATGCAATCATTTCTAGAATATGATATTTTTTCTGTTTAAAACCTGAACAGAGGATATAACTAAAAATAATTTTGTGAATCATGGAGATTGAGATAAATGCACTTTGTAGATGCAAATGTTGGCCCTGTTTTGAAACAAATATCGCTACACAATGAAGTCAATGCTGGTTTGTACTTATACTCGCTCGACTGAGGTAGTAGAATATTCATGAACGTTCTCATGTCTCTCGATGTTGATGATTGTCATTGTCGTTTATGAAAAGTATAAACACACTTCAGCGACATTCCAGTGACATTGAGAATAGAGGAAGAGGCTTCACTAATTAATTTTGTTTTGCCGTTTGTGTCCGTTTTACCAAAGAGCTACTCTCTGACTTATATTAGCTAAGTCAGTTAGCTGAGTAACAATAGAGCTTCATCAGGAACCCGACTTACATGCAAAAAGTTAACATTACCAGCTAGCTACCAGGCATTCTCTTTTTTGCCAGCATCCTTACAGACTGCCTGATCATGGTCATAAATACACATATATCCAACCACAGCAGTTAACATGATTCTTCTCAACGGTGCCGGTGACCGGGTCAACATTCAGTGTATTCAAGGCGACATGGTCAACGAAGCTCACTGTGACCACTGAACGACTGTCACCAGAAGAATAAACCAAAAGTAGTTGCAACCGGGGAAAATAAATAAATATTCCTTTGCCAAACTGTTTCTGGTAGAAGCATATTGCAATAGTGGCTTATGCGCAGTCCCACCTGAATGGAAAATCACCTCATATTAGTGTGCCATTATGTTTTTGACCCGGGATAAAGGACCACCAGATTATTTCATTAAAATGGATAAAAGTCACAGAATAACTCAAATAATCCTTTCATCCGAAAGGGGGGGAGATACGTGAACTTCAGGATGATCTCATTTCCATGCGTCAACTCTTTCTTTTCTAAAAGGGGTACATTATTGGCTAGCGTAACATCAAAGACAGAATATGTGACCCCTGGCAAATAGGAATTGTTGACCTACCAATTTGTTTCACTCTTAATCTTTGTAATTGTTGCTCAATGGCCAAAGGGGGGCCATGTTTGTAGATGAAAACCTGTGGGGGAGCTTCAAGAATGTTGATGCATAATGCATTTCTCACACTGGGAAAAAAAAATTTAAGTTTGAAGCAAAATGTTTCCTCATGAGGGAAGGGGAAGAAAAATCTCATGTCCCACAATCATGCTTAACTTAGCAGTCAACTTTGCAAACCAACATGATCATTTTGCTTGGATCTCTCCACTTCACATTTAACAAGAATGATTAATAATAATAATCCTCATCAAGAAATGATGTTGTCTGGACATTTTTTTTTGATATCTTCTGGATGAACAGGAAGAAACAAATGAAGACCTTTTCAAAGAATAACAGAATCTTTCAAACAAAAACCAGACTCAACTTAAAAACGTCCCCATCTCTTCCCTGTGCTCCTCCATAAACTTTTTTCTCCTGTAATGTTGTCTCCTGTGTCCTATCATGACCCAAACTAAAGATCCACATTTCTAGCCTTTACATTCCGTTGATTGGCCCTCCTGAAAAACGATATGTTCTCCCTGCCAAAGATTGCTTTCCTGCACCTCTGTGTAAATTGTTGGGAATTGCGGAAACGTGTGGTATGTGACTGCCTGGTACAAGACCAGAAGGAGCTAATTCAGTGAGAAGCCCAGGAATTCTGTCTGATTGAACACTTTAAAACCGCACGTCTCCATTTTCTGTCCGACAGGCAGTCAGAATCGTTGATAGCTTTCAGCGCGTGCCATGCACTAATTTGTCAAAGTGAAAATGCGATCAAGAACCCTGGTCATGATATGAAAGATGTAATATTCCATATTCTGCACAGGAAAGTTATTTTGCCTCGTTTATGTATTTATCTTTTTATCTAGATCCAAAAGTATAGATATCCATTCAGGTATGTTTAAGGCATATGACTAAGGAACAGGAAAATGGGGGCTTGTGCTGGATTTGATAAATTTTGGACCCTTTTGTGTTGTACCTAGTTGCATTTACCATTGCTGTGCAGGAATCACTTTTTGTATTGCTGTTTTTAGCACATTTTATGCTTTTTGTATGCCTTTTTTGGTAACAAAGTCCTCAACTACTTCCCATTCTCGTTGTGTTTATTTGTAGCTTGTTTGTGTGTTATCTAATTACTTTTGACCGTGTCTATTTTTTCAATGAAAATTTGTTTCTGCTTTACATAATGAGCAATTTATCAAACCGAAATTACAGGAAGTCATTCATTATGCAAACCGTGTTTTTCAGGTTTCAAGGGTAAAGCCCTTGAAACCCTTTATGTGACAAAGTCCTCTGTTTTCTGAAACTTGACACATCCAAATGTGTTGCTGATAAAAGTGTGTAATCATAATTTTTACAGTTGGTAAATACAAGTATCGCGTATTTTGTGTGGGTAATGCTGAAATCTGTTTATTCTTCATTCTATGGGCTGGAGGGGGAAATTGATGTTCCAGTAATAAGCGATAATGGTGATGCAATAGGAAAACATATCATTTAACATGTAACAGCATCCCTGGGCATTATGAATACAAGTGAAATAGGTCAGTATCACATTCATCAATCAGTTATATTCAAACAGCCATATACTGTTCATTGACAGGCTAGTTTCTAACAGGCTAGTTTAATGAATTAATATGGGTTACACAAAAACCTGGGTCCAGTGTGACCAGAGAAGATGTGGATATAACCTCCGCTTCACACAAGAGTATGCAAAGCAGGTCATTGCTCAGTCTGAATTCATTTTTCTTCTTTTTTTTAAATTATTAAGAGCATATTTCAATGCAGGAAAATTCAAAATGAATAATTTGAAATTCAATCATGAGTGAAACAGAATTACGTGGAAGCAAGATGCCGGAGGCGGGAGACACAGGTGGGGATGTGTGAGAAGAAATTATCCACAGTGTGTCAAATAGAAAAAGTACACACATAATTAGGAGGTGGAGAAAATAACATGTCATTTTCCAGGTACAACATATTGGAGTATCAAGTTCAATGTAAGTCATTCCTTTTCACATTTAAACTTCTCACTTCATGTAATTTAAATTTTGGGCATCAGTACATTCAAATGCCTTAAACTATTCAATATATGCAATTAAAAATTAACTAATTTATTCAAAAGTACAGAAAAGGAACATATTTGCAAATCCAAATTTTGTATTAATCTTTTTGAGGTACTGGGTGTGTGTGTGTGTGTGTGTGTGTGTGTGTGTGTGTGTGTGTGTGTGTGTGTGTGTGCTATATTATGTACTATAAGCAGCCTTTATCAGCGACTTTATTGAGGCCTTGAAATTAACTTGCAAATTTTGGGCTTCGTCAAAAGAATACAAAGTAGAACTCATTTTAAAAATCAAGTCGAGTTTCATATCAATTCATGGCAAATGTGCATAAGAATAACTCCTAAGAGATGGCAGTCATGTCACTACAGCCTTCACCATGCAATGTGACTGCAGCCCTTTATTATGACAATGGCACACTTTTATTCATCAACAATATATGTGGAGGCTCAATACTAATGGAAATGTTATTTTATGTCTATGTTTCCTTAGATTGTTGCATAGTTTAATAGATATACAACTGTGATTCACCTCTTATGGCTGACGGTTTTATTGTGCTACTTCAGTGCTCATTAACAGCAATAATGTTAACCCAGTCAAAGGATGCCTAGAGGAAGCACTGAGCATCACTCATTTATTTTTCGCTTCTGTTGGGTCATTAATGCGTATTGGTGTTCCTGGCACAATCCTGTAGCTATGCATTGATGAATTATTTATTGCTTAACAAGGTAAGCCAGCTGAAAGTCGTCTTTTGGGGTGACGACCAGAGGAATCGAAGATTTCCTCCATTTCAATGTGAATCCTACACAGGATATTCTGTTCATCTTACACTTGGTGAAAAGTTCTGTCCAGGGATAATGTCGTTCCCTCCAAACCGGAACCTGGGGATTGCTGGTGTAATTCCTCTCGGTTAACATTAAGCCCCTCGCCTCTCGTATCTCTTCCTAAGGCCTGGAGGAGGCTACGGTTACCATGGCCACAGATGCAACCCACCTCAAGTGCACTGCACCTGTCATGAAGCCATAATGAATACTCCGCTTCTTTCTTTTATCATAAAAAAGTCAAATGTTATCCCATCAATAAAGCAAGAAGGAAAGGCAAAACAAGACTCTCAATTTCCTCTCAAGATATGCTGTATCATTATACGAATTTACCTGAAGCAAGATGGCAGAGTGGAAATATGTAAGCTGTGGCCATTTTTCTTCATAAAAAACTGTTTGTGCTGGCTGCCAACTGTGTACAGATTTTGAATTGAGTTACTCTACTATTTATATTGAGCTGTTATTATAAAACTATGTTGTACATATGGCAAAAAGCCATTGAGATATGTATAAATTTATGCAAGAATTGTTTACTTTTAGGCCGTGCAATAGAATTATTGGTGTCCAAGGACAGTTTCTTATGATCATTATTCTGCCACAGAATTACTTCCGTTCTGTGCATTTCATACATATTTATAGAGTGGGAGAATTGTTTTATTTAGTAATATGTGTTTGTGTGCTCATATCCGTAAATGAAATTTCTATCCGTTTCACTGTCAGACTCTCAAAATTTGTTGATGACAATTATTTGTGTTGTTGTATGTAAATTGAAAAATAGCAGGTAGCATAATTCTATTATGTGTTATTGAGCAGGAAAAAAAGAGATGAAGATAAAATGGGACTTTTTCATAATGGCAAAAAAATGTCTGCATTATTGACATCTATTCAGAGAACAAATTACGAATATGAAGGGCGAAGAAATGTAAGTGTTTTAAAATGAATGCTTGTTCTTATAAATCCAACGTACATTTATCCAAGTAAGTAGTGCATGCTTGATGAAATGCATGACTGATTTTTATTTATTTATTTTTTTGGATAAAAGCGTTTCCCCTCGTTGGTAACAATGAAAACAAACCTTGGCTCTTTAGAGTAATTGAATGGTTCCTGGTCGTCTTTTATTTAATTGGGACCGAAAATCTTACTTCTTTCTCATCAAAGACCAGCGGAAAACCAAATACATAAAGTGGCAGGTTCAGTGTTCAAGGTAGTACCAAAAAACATGATAATAATAAAAAAATGTTCCTTTTCCCCTGTGTCTTGTGCATCTTTAGGAGTCAACAAACCAGTGTTATCATCTGCCTGCTGGTCTCGGGTCAGCACTCCTTATTCCTTCCTGTAGCCAGTGCACCTTCTGGATCCGTCAGCTTACCCACCCTTGCACGCCCCACTGAGCCCCGGGTCAGCACTCCTCATTCCTCCCTATGGCCGGTGCACCATTGGGGATCTGTAGGTTCCACCCAATGGTGGCTACACTGTGAGCTGATGTCCCCCTGCAGACTATACTGGTCCTGGCCTCTCATCTCCCCAACCTCTACCCCCTCCCTCTTTCACCTGCTTCTCCACACCTCGTCTCCTTCCTTCCTTCCTTCCCTGCACTTCCACATACACTTACCCTGTCACTGCTTCCCATTACTCCACCTCCCTTTTTGTCTGGTTGTTCCCCATCCTGTGCCCAGGCATACTGTCTCTACACCACCGCCATGCTGGCTGACCCTACATCTGTACGCATACAGGTTTTGCAGTGCCTTGTTTGTCTGCTCTCCCGTCTCCACCTCAGTGCAGTGTTTTAGAATGCCAAGGTGTTAGTTTCTCTCAAAGCTCCTTCCTTCCTCCTCCTCTCCCTTACTCTCTCAGAGGTCTATCTTGTGTTTCATATTTCCTGTGTTTTCACACCATCGCATGGAATTACCTGACTACTTGGCTATCAGCACCATCCTTGCCATATATTTTGGAGGGAACTGACTTGCACATGTTACAAACTGTTTTGAGGCAAATGTGCCATGAACATGGCCCAGTAAAATCATCGTCCTCACTGGGATGCTTTGGACGTGTACTTTTGTCCACGGGATGTGGATATGGCACATTTATTCTTCAGTGCATTCATATCTATTTCTGACATAATGTGTCTGACATAAAGAAAATAAATCAGAAGGCATTTTTCATCCAATTAACAGCTCATTACAACTTACAAATACAGCGTGGCTAAAAACCATCATATGAGATTGGTAATTAGTCTGCCTAACAATTCATTTTCATTCAAAGTTGACATTACACAAACTTATTTAACCATTTACAAACCAATTCTGAAAATATAGGTCTCCTGTGTAGGGTTGGGTTCTCATTTTAGAGGGTATTTGAATCATACTACTGACTTCACATAGGAAATCACATACAAAATTTGCAAAGTTCTTTGTTGTTTTTTTTTTTTTTCCTTCTACACAAAACAAAACTGACTCGGGCACCGAGGGGAACAGTACAACTTGTATGTTTTACATCTGTGATCCCAAAACTTGCAGGTAGTCCACAAAATCAAGTCTTCCTGTTGGGAAAATTCCTCAGAATGAGTTGTTAAATTAAAAGCAACAGCCGTATGTAGTTGAAAACTCCACTTGGGGATGGAATTGATTAAGATCTGTTTGGGGTGTAGCTACTGATTTTGAAATTCCATTTATAGGGTCTCTCCGAGTGTGTTCTCAAAGGTAGTTATTCAAGATATCTAATTACTGTTGGCCTACAGACTCTTGTCGTTGATGTACTACTTAATTTCCCTCTAATTTCGCTAAACAGTGGCAGATGGTGTGTATGTTAATAATCTTATTGGCATTGAGTGTTTTCCCCGTAAGGAATATGTATAGATTACACAGGAAAAAAAACAGCTATCTGACATATCACTCAATACTCGGTATGATTTATTCCAGTGGAAAACAAATTTGTCCTTCATGAGTTCATAACCACGGCGTGCATAGAAATTTACCTCACAAATGTAATGCACACTATGGTACAACCTATTCTGAAGGCCTTCCTGACAAAGTGAAATTAAATTATGTAATGTTGGAGAATGTCACAAGTTAATATGATAATGTATTATTAAATTTAGGCTGTGGCAGTGCATGAATTCTGTTCAAATCGCCAGCATGGGCTCCATTAAGTAGTCGAAAGCCTTAAATGATTCAGGTAGTCCAGAGCTGGACGGGGGTGGGTCCAACAAATGTTCATGAATTTTGTCAACAGCCTGAGGGTGCCCCGTTATTGAATACCATCATTGGATCCAGCGCTTTGGTCTCAGCATGCAAAGTGTTGGTAAACCTAACCTGATGTCAGTCTTTTGTACTAAGGTAGAGCGCAATTGACATCTTTAGAGCAGCCATCACCACCTCCTCATCGTTATTGTTTAGTCAATACCTTAGTTATACCAAAGAAAAAGTCATAATTTTACAATATTAAGTCTTATATATGTATATATATTTATATATGTATTGGAATCCATAGCCATCGTTGCTCGCAGTAAAAGCAGTGCTACACATTTTATTTTTAAAGACTGTTCGTGTGCTTCAGGATGTCCTGGGGCTCTGCGGACATCCTAAGCTGCAGTCAGCAGGGGGTGACACCCAGCTGCTGTTACATACCCGACATTTTATCTCCATCAAATTAGCATTTCAAACAGTCATTTGTCTGTTTCGATGCCCCTCTCATTAACACTTACCGGGGCATGTGTGCAAAGATGGTTCTCTCCCAGCGTGAATCCTTTTGAAAGTGCTCGGCCTCTCTCCACTGACCCCAGGTGAACCTCCAGTACGCTTTATGACTGAAAAGTGGGAACGGGTTTCTCACATTTGGCGGAGAAATGTAATAACCGCAAAGCCCCCTGTTCAAAGTCGTGGTTTGGTTTGAACTTGACACCTTCCCGTTGCAGCATCGCCTCATTCATTATCACCCCAGTCAACAGTTCAACTGAAAAAAGTCCAATTCAATCACACTGACATTTTTAGTCTGTGAAGTGGAGAATGTGAAATGTGTCAGGGAACCTCTGCATATAATATCTGTACATTTGCCAGCAAGATACTGTATCTCTAAAACTTACGTCAATACGTATAGATCCAAGAAAGCAGCTGCTTAAGAGTATCGTAATAAAATTAATGTACATACTGCAGCAGCAGTGTAAGTTGTACCAGAGGTTGTTGTCGTAGCTGTATCGGTGGGAGGACTTGAAGCACAGGAACTGCCAAGAACCTGGAACGAAAAAGAAGTCACACAAAGCCAGCAGGAAGAGATGATGTGACAATAAGTTATTTTTCTTTGAGAGTTTCTGGTGCGTAACAATTCACACAGATGATAGGAGTTGCACCAGAAACACAAACCTGAAGGCTAACAACCAGGTTTGAAAGCTGTGTTTATTCCATAGCAGTGCTTTGCCAATGTTCTGCTTCTTAGGTTTGTTTCACTGAAGTGGTGATGAGGTGTTTTTTTTTTTTTTGTTTTTATTTTTTGAGTGCCCTCCATTGGCAACCAGTGGTGCTGAAACTTAGGTTGTGGCTACTTGGACATGTTATTTTGAGTATCGGGAGATTTTTTGATTTCATGTTTTTAATTTCTCTACAGAATGGACCATTGTACTTTTGTGTGTTTCCACAACACGCTTTATACAAATTCCATATTCATATTGCTATTTGGAATTGTGCAAAGGTGCTTCCATGTATGTTGTGTGTATTGTCATGGTTCCACTGGAGAGGTAATGAAGTGAATAGTTTGCTTGTCTGTATTTATGTAACATGATACATTATTTAACTACTTTATTGATACTGAATTGCTGTTAACAATATTTTATTTCATCTTGCTTGGTCCAAGTGATCATTGAGACAAAGGCTAGAAATATGCTCATTCTCTTTCTGGGAATATACAATTCAATTCAAATGGACCTTTGTCTCTTTTAGCACATATGGTAGCCTATTTCAAAATGAGTTCGCTTGACTCAGCTAAAGTATAACATACCCAGACACAATGATGCAGTAATATAAAGTTGAATTTCATATGGCTTTAAAGAGATTTTGTGTTAGATTGAATCTTGCACAAGGTTTGTCCTTTTTCCACAGTGAAGCGGCAGTGGTAATGAATGATAATGGTAACTAAAACGACAGATTTTTCAAAATGAATCAACAAAATTCTGTAGACATTGTAGCCCTCCAGGTCTCCAGTTCAGTGTCCTTGAGACACTGTCAAGCTGATTCAATGGAAAGTTTCTTTGCATTTTCCACTGTCAGTCTCTGCTCAAACTTTCAACATTATCATCCTACTGCAGAAATAATTCTTGCAAAGTATCTACTTTCCACAAACAAATGCTCCGATTACCATATTACCAATGAAGATTCTGATTCCTTACGAGGCTACTTTGATTGATTACAAAGTAACTGATATCTCAACGATTCCTGGTCGGCATTTTCACTGGACTGCATAACATGTTTCATTTATTCCAACCGTACAGTCGCATATCACAGAAGATCATATTTATATTTCTGTCTGCTTATTCAAATTAAAGTTACCTCACAGTCATTTTAGAAATGTGAACAAGACAGAATGGATCACAGTCATTACATGATGTGATGCACACTTTTTGGACAGATTCAATATTTTCATAATTTTCTGTCAGTTATGTTGTGTTATTGGACATATGTTATGCATTTGTCAGATGATGTCAATGTAATAGTTTAAACATGATTTTTCATAATTCTAATGGTACACAAATCAAACAGGTATGAAACAATGCAGGGTGGTTTTTGAGAGTCAGTGAGCATAGGCTACATAAAGAATGAAAAAAAGGATATTTGAAGACCCAGTATGTAATTTAAAGGTAGAAATGAGATGTAGAATGTGCCCTGATGGGGCAATACATAGTTATGTTCAGACTATAACACTGACTTAGTATGCTATGGGCTAGCATGCATTATCCTATGACTAGTCTCTTACAAAATGTACTGTTATGCATAAATGGCTGAGTAGCAGGCAGACACACACACGCACACACAAACTCTCTCTCTCTCTCTCTCACATACACACACGCACACACACACAATCTCTCTGTCACTCATACACACACACTTTCTCTCACTCCCTCTCACACACACACACAAACACACACACACTCTCTCTCTCACACACACGCACACACAAGCGCACACACTCTCTCTCTCACTCATACGCACACACACACACACACACACTCTCTCTCTCACACACACACACACACACACACAGAAACTATCTCTCTCTCTCTCACACACACACACACACACACACACACACACACACACAGAAACTATCTCTCTCTCTCTCGCTCACACACACCCACAAACACATATAATCAGCTGATTATATTGCTTCCCCTGAAACACCACAACAGATAACAAATAAAAAATGCCCAAGAGGTGCCTATAAAATGAAAGTAAAAAAACAAGTCTAGGTAGGTCATACCAAGGGTTATGAGCCAACCATTGCCCTGCAGGTCCCGTTGCTTCATTATTTTGCGGTCATTCAAAATGCACCTGTCCTTCAGCAGTGCAGCATTCGGTCAGAAGCGTGTCGACTGCCTGTGCCGTTTCTATGTTCCCTGACATGCGGTGTGATCTCTCCCATCTTAGCTCTGTGTGTCCCTACGTTAAGAGCAAACTGAGTGAATGTTCTCAAAGTCACACCCAAAGACAAGAAATAAACAAGTAAACTGACAGAGGAGAGACAGCGTAATGGTCCTTTTTTCCAGCGAGGAGGACTTAATGGGCAAGTCCAGTCCTCTTTAAGACACTGAATGCTTATTTAGCTGTTCCAGTCATAGGGGGCATATCGATTTTTAAGCAGCCTTTGCTGGACCACAAAAAAGACAAGATTTATCCACCCAATATCTGCTTGGATAAGGTGCACCGTTTAAAGGCTAAGACTGGACTTAAAATATAATGATATTTATACATTGTCAATGTAATTTAGGTTTTGAGCTGTGGTTGAAAGCGTGAAAAGACGTTGACTGAAATATTATATTGTTATACATAAGTCTTTTGGATGTCTCAACCTCTTCATTTATTTTAGGTTTGTGCTGGAGGCAAGTATTTTTGGTAAATACTTTCTGCAAAAAACCCTTTCTTTTTTTATTTCACTGTCTTCAAACTACTTCATGATTTATTAATGCTATTCTGGAAGTTTCAGATAACCTTAGACTTCTCCCCAGAATAAAAACGTGTTTCCTTTGGCAGGCAGAGGCAGCCATTTTGGAAAGCATCATTTTAGGTCACGTCTGAGAGAGACTGTGAGGGACAGAAAACACCATTAGCCTTTTGCTATGTCCAAACTCCGTAACATCAACCGCTGAAGAGATGCGCATGCACGAACAAAGATAGAAAAACAGCTGTACGACACGACAGGGTACTTTAGAGGCAACAGGAAAGACCTCATCCATTCTAAGCTACAGTTCTGTTTGTGTGAATTTGAATTTAGAGTCTCGATTCCCAAATTATCTTGACAAAATCCTGGGAAACATTGGTTTTGAAGAGTGTAAGCACAAGTAAACAACCTGTTTTGTTGAGACATCCATGCTTAAACCTCCGATCTCTTTTATAGTATCATTTTGAACTATTACTTTGGATATATGAATCATGTAGAAGTTTCTGTGTAGGGAAAACAGAAGACAGCTCATTATTTATTAAATGTAGCTGTAATACTTTTCAACAGATGTTTAGTTTTCTGTGTCCTCATTTTTAAACTGCGTAAATGGGGTTTAAAAACTGATAATTAAAGTTAATTGGATCGGTTATGGGGTTACATATTTTTAAATTATTTGAAAGTTGTGTAAATTAGTGGCAGATGGTAACACACATACTCACAAAGAGAAAGTGTGTCCATTGCATTGAATGATCATATTTTTGTTATTTGTTTTGTGTTTTCTTGCCAATTTCTTGTTTACAAAGTACAAAATAAATAAGATAAAAACATACTCCCTCAGAGAGGGTCCATGTAAAAATTATCAGAAAATTAATGCTACACATTACATTTGTAAATGGTGAAAAAGAACACAACATAATATTTTCTGCAACGTATGCTTACTGGTAACATAAAGCTGATTTTAACATGCATTTAGGCCTAGATTGTTGTTGAATGATTTTTTTTCACTGTTCACATGCGCATGAAATTAAAAAGTGAGACTCAAACATTCACTGGATTCAGTCTAAATGAATAAAGAGTAAACTATGTAGTGCCCTGTGGCAAACACTGACCTACAGGTTGGGGAGCCAGAGAGATTACTTTATAGTTGTAGCGGTAATGGCCCTGAACGTGTTTTTCATGATGAATTCACTGTTTTTTTTTTTTTATAAATGCTTACCTATCGGCAATTAATGCATTTTCACTGAAGTGGGACACAAACGGGATTGGGTTACTCTTGTGCACTTAAGTCACATTTTTTTTTTACTGCACTTTTAACTAGGCCACAATAAATAATTTACTCACCTTTCACCACAAGTACATAGCTGTAAAAACTTTATGATACATGTATAATGCATTTGGTATTACCAAATTACATATTCATAACTCATTTATAACCATTTAACAGAGATTTGACCGAGCACTAAGTCAAGCGGTGTGTCATGTCACTTTCAAACAGAATATTATGTACAATGTTCCCATCTTTCCTATGTGACCTATTACTACAGAACAGTATCCGTTTTCCCTTTTTTTAGCGAATACTATTAAACTAGCTTTGTTTATAGATAAAAAGGGAAATAGGAAGGTCATCGAGTACAGAGAGAGTTACTTTTTGATCACAGTTTAGTTATCGCCATGCGACTATCTTGGGTGAACATGGTTAGTAATTTACATAACATAACCATATTAGCTTATGCACGCTAAAATCACTCTTTATTTCCTCCATCCAGATAAGACACTGCCCATCAAATGTTTTTGTACGTATATGCACACAAATGGCATTTTTCACATGGCATCAAATCAGATATTTTATTTTTTACAGTTACTTGATATGTCACATCGATATATGATGAAAAATAGTCAGCTACACAATGTCTGGTTGTTAGGCTGTGATAATAGATCAAAAAGGGATAGCCAAATCATAATTTTCAGCAGAAATTCCAGCATTTTATGATTATTTATTTATTTTATTTTTTTGGGAAAAAGTATATTTCCTCAAATTCAATATTAGGTCACTACATCAGTAGTACACTATATTTTATATTTGTCGTGCTCGAATTGAAACACTTCCCCCTTCTCTGGCTGCATGGCCATTGTAGGTTTGCACTGAACAGATGTGACAACCTTGTAAATATTTTAAGGGCTATTTCAAGAACCAGAAGTTTACTTGAGCAGCAACAGTTAAAAAAGTGCATCACTTTAAATGTATATCTGCATTTGTATATATTAAGAAGCAAAAATGACATTTTCCTACATAATCCTATGTCTGCTCGGCGTGTCAAATACATACACCATGAACGGTTTTGGATGGAGCTGTGCAGCTTCAGTCCTTGATATATATTCTGAGGGGGATCCTGTAATTCTGGAGAGTCTTACCCAATATATAGGCAGTTATCTTCTGGAAAAGCTCCTCGGCTGGGAAGCTTGGTTGTGGATTTTCTTTTTCCCAAAAAAGGTTTTGAAGAGTAATATGTATTCAGAATTGGACTACCAAGAAGCACCAGGTGAGGGAAACAGGATATGTTGAGTTTTCTTTGTGATGATAGATTAGCCATTAGGGTTTTGCTCTTTTTTTAGTTTTGTTTGTAGTTTTGTTTGCTATAATGGTAGGATAGAAGTGTGTTGCCTTGAACCAATAACTGAATTGAAAAGGATTTTTATGAATCCCTATTTTCTGGACTCATCTTCCAGATGCACATCTTAACCTCACCGTATGTACAGCTTATAAAAACCTCTCACAATGTTTTTTTATGTCTTGGAAAGTTCAACAAATAGATTTCACCTGTTGAACTATTTTGGGATGTTGAACAGAAAGAGGTTAAGTGCATTTCTGTCTCTTGCGGGCTACTTGGATCAGACCTATCCCCTGGTACTTCTGGGAACCAAGCTTAGTACTTTTAAAAGGAAGTGAATACACTAAATGAGATTCTTTAAAAAAGACTAAAATAAATATTTTATAGCTCCTGCAGCTCGAATTGTTGTTGCTCTATGGTCTAGTCATTTGTAGTCATAGATGCAATGCCTTGTGAAAACCAGAACACTTCCATTATCTACCACCAGGTGGAGCCTCGTTGGAATGAAAATACTAATTGAGAAATGCTGTGAGATGAGACAGCTGTTCTTTTGAAAGTATTTTAATTGATATTAGAGATTCCACTGTGCCTTTTCCTGTTGAACTTGTTTTGGTTACGCTTGGTATTCTGGGTTATGTAAATGTTGACAAAATAAAATTGTTCAGCCCAGGAATGAGCAAGAACTGCATGAAAATGTGAAATGGAGAGGTAAAAACTGTCCACTAAATGAGGAAATTGTGAATAAATCACTGAATAATCATAATAATGGGCTACTTTTCCCAATTTTCCCTTAATTATTATTCAATCTACTTGTTCTGTATTTTACTTGTGATTGGCTCTTGTCAGGGAGCACAATGACTGTAAAAATTAAATAAATACATTGAACCGATTTATATGGATTGGAGAAAAATGCAATTGCATTCTAAATGTCAAGTTTCATAGCCACCAAGAAAGTCTAAGCTTTCCTTGCTCTTCACAAACCACTTTCTTGCTGTGTTAGCTATTCTGAGGGTGGGTAGTATATGTCAAGCAGTACATAGGAATTTTGCAGGTATCTCAGTTATGTAAGGACACTCTTAATAAGGAGAAGCTGGAAACTCGGACATTTGATGAAATCTGATGAAATTGTCTTGGGAAGGGAAAGAAATATAATGTGCATACCTGAAGCCGACTGTATGTCTCGTTTTAGGCAACAGAAATAAATAAATGAGTTCTACCTTTGGCAGAATTTCATCCATGAGTAGCTGCTATAAAAAGACAGTCTGGCCATGAATATCTTAAACATAGTCATAATCTTCGGTTGTGATTTGTTTGCATTATTTCAGAAAAAGAATAACACTGGTGCAAGAGCGGCATACAGATCTCTTTTCCTAGGTTAAACTGCCTGAAGTTTATTTTCATATTATGTGTCAACTTATGTTAAATTAAAACAAAAAAACACACACATCTATATATATATATATATATACTAGTGTGGAGCTTATATTTGAATTTGGCATATTTTGATAAATTCATGCTCAAGACACTAGGACTGAAACTCCCAAACAGAAAAATACTGTACCGCAGGAATAAGTGTTTAGTTTTAATTGGACCTGAATGTGTAATTTTCTTAATGGACTTCTAATTTACCCAGAATTTTTAGTTATGTGAAAATGCATTCTTCTATTTCTAATTTTCTGTGTTTTCGCCTGTGATTGATGCTGAGTGCTACATTATAAAACAATATTCTGGAGAAAAGGGAAGGAAAATGAACACATAACACAAAAACGTAATCACTCAAGGAAACTTAACTGCAATATTGTCAAAATGAATAGCGCTACCAACAAGAGCTGTCTGTAGGGGATAGCAGAGCCTTTTGTTATTAATGCTGCAGTGTCATTACAACCGCACCTATTATTGGTGCCTATTCTCTCACCCTAAGCTCTTCCCAATGTATGTAGATGCATTTTATTATAAAAAAATAAACCAACAGGATTACTACAACAGAAACGTATTACTCGGCTACTTCTTGGATTTGAATTGCCCGGCCAGTTATCCTGCCAAGAAGATGACGGGCCCAAAAATTAAGCCTCAGCAATTTAATGGTCATGTACTGCCAAAGTATGAGATGGAAAAACTGATGGGAAATATGTCTGCTCATAGCAGTCACCACATTTAAAAAAATCACCAATATTTATTATTGATTTAAGTTTGGCTAAAGCCCACGCCCAAATACGATTTAAGGACCTAAAGCATAATTTCCAAATGGCTACAGGCCTTAACAATCCAGGAATGGAGATGGATGTTAATGGTATGCAGAAAACTGAATTCAGTTTGCTTGGCAATGCAGTGCGTGGAAAACTACGCGATGGCACAGGAAAACCCTGACTGGACTCAGACAGTATTTTGTAAGTAACCGCTCTAGTATGTAACTAATTGAGATAGGGGAATTCTTTGCCAGACCAAATCAAAATGGTTGACAGCTCAGTTACTTGGCAGTGGGACAGTTGGAGCTGTTCGTTCGGACCACTCTTGGATGCATTTATTAATTGTATGTGAATCTATTGTTGTACAAATGAAAGATGCCTGTACTGTGATGTGATGTAATGGTGAAGTAGGCAATGTTTAGTACAGTAAACTGTGATCAATAATGCCAATATTGTGTGCATCGTCATTTTTTAACAAGTGCTTGTATTGTTTTACATTCAGTACTGAAGAGGGCTTGTCTATCTTAGCCAGAAGAACTCACTTTCAGTGGGAAGTAAATGCTGTCATACTGATATCCCGTTTTACACTATGGGATAATTGACTGACTTATGCTCCTTCATATGAACTTTCTTTGTGATGGACCTTACCATTACCATATGCTACGATTGGTTCAAACGGTGGAATAACTGAATGCGAATGACCCAGTGGGGATTCTCTGAACCAGTCTCCCCATTACTGGATGGTTGCGGTGATAGCAATTATATCCCATAATGTTGTTAAAATTGTATAAAGCCCTTCCTCACTCTGTAGGAAATACTCAACCGAGGCCTGCTTCAAGGTAGACGTCTGCCATTGACAGATCTCTCTTTCAAAATCCGATTCCCTGAGGCTTCAACTTAAGTGAAGAGGACATTATATTCTTTCCGGGCCTTGAAAAAGGACCTATCATTCAATGATTCTTTTTGGTTTCATGTTTACAGATATGTTTAACGTGAGTGAAAAGACCACTCGACTAATGACTGCGACAAGAGATCTTGACAGTCTGTTTCTCTTGACAGTCGGCTGCCAATCTTCATTAATGAGTCTGTCAACGTCCCCCCTGGGCTGAACAGAGCGAGGTCACAGCTTCCATCTCACTAATTTCACACAATCTGCAATCTACTCAAAATAATGTGATCATTTCCATACAAGATTACAGTTAAAATTTTAACTGCAGCAAACAGTGCGATGATAAATAAAAAGCAAAATTTACATGTATTTCCGACTCCACAAATAGGAGGAAGGCCTTAAGCCGCAATTCGATATCCTCCACCAACTGTGTGCCCAGTTGGAGTCATGTGACTGAGGCATCTCAGTCATGAGACTGAGACTGCATCATCCTGCATCCTCTGTATCCAAGAACCTTAGGTTCAACAAGGGTTCCCGAAAGAACCTTTGGTAGAACGAAGGTTCCTCAGGAAACTTTTACTTCCATAAGGGTTTAAAGTGAACAGTTTAAAGTACACAATATGGAAATTACACCAGAACATTTCCTCCAAGAACACTTTTTTTGTGGCCAGGTGGATGTATGCAGGTCTGTAAAGTTGCCACACATTGTATCTATGGAGCAAACATGTCTGCTTTTGTCGTTCTGCATTTTGTTGTGATAGATTGTTTTTATTTTCATTAGTTTATTTAACTATCCTTGAGCAGTTTTAATGGTTAAAGTATTTTGATGAAAAAAAATATGGCATTAGAATACAGAGTGCAATAGGAGTGGTAAATCTATTGTAAATACAGGGAGACATGATTCACTACAACCCAAACTAAATTGTCTTTCAAACAGTTTGCGGCAAGTCTTCTCTGGGTGGGCCTTAAGAGCAAAAGGTCCTTAGCTCCGGAGCTCAGACACATTCCACACCGCCGAAGTGAATCGTCCGATGCCCCCGCACTAAGGGACAATAGAAATATCCATTTCCTCACACTTCCCCAAGCAAATTGTTTCGCCTCAACCGTGGCGACCCCGCCGGTCGCCTGCTCCCCCAACCTAACCAGATCACAATTTCAGCCCCCGTCTCTCCTCTGTCACACAGCCCAAGCCGAAGTGACAACTTCATCTAGCTCCTAATATCCCTTCCGTGCTCTCACTTACAGCTCATTTCGACTCGCAGCCAGATAGGCCGGGGGAAGAAAAGAAAAAGAAAAAAAAATCACAGAGGCCTTTTCTTTCAGACCAAAGCAGGGGATCTTTCACGACTGCATGTCATTTTCTCTTCCTGGTCATCAGAACTTTAAAACAAAAGGAAAGCCTTAATCTGCTTTGTCCGCCAAGGATTTTGTAAGAAATGGAAATTGGAATAACCGTTATTGGTGGAATCCAAAGGGGGTTGTCAGAAATCATAAGAAAAAAAGGGACCAGGAATAGAAAAGTGTGTGAGTTGGGGAGAGGCAGAACTTCCATAAAATTCCCACCCATGCCAGATTATCTGAAATCCCTGGGTTTTAGCCAGATCAGTTATGAGACGCTTCCTAAGGAAATGAGAATACCATCCCACTCAGAGTTTAGTGACTGTACATGGCTTAACGCAAACATATCTGTGTGTGGGAGAGAGACGTGCCTACTCGACAGTAAAATGTGTGAAAAACGCGACTTAGGGAATGAGATGTGGCCATAGACCGTGTGTAGGCGACATCGGTCAAGAGACATGGCTTTGAATGCTAAACCCCCTTTCTGCAATCGAACATCTGGGAATATGTCACTCCTCAAATCTATATCAGTCACATCAATTATCATGGGCGTATCTGACGCGCTGCATGGATCATTGATTTTTGTGTTGAACACAAAGGTAGCGGCATCAGAATTCATTGAAGAACAAATTAAAAATTGTCAATATTTATGCAGATTCCTCTAAAATAAACAGGATTAGCCTATTTTCAAAGATGAACAAATTAATTTATGAATTTATATAGTATACAATGGTTATACAATGTATACAATGTCATATAGGTCATGTGTTGTTCCTAAGACACAGTGAAATTCCACCGTTCATTCCCTCTATGAAAACAGCATTTGTTCACAAACTAAAGCAGGTTATCATTGCAAAAATGTTAAAACATGCACAAATACCGTTGGGCAGTGTTTGATTACAATGTATTGTATTAATTGTTAAGATGTATCCAGTGTGTTCCTTTTGTTCCAGTTCGTCTCTGGTTTCCCAGGGAGCAAAGTTGGTTGCTGGTCCTCACAGGGATGAAGAGGGGAGGGGCTTGTTCTTCTTCTGCTAGTTTCACACACATCGCGGGATCCTCCTTGCAGGCCACTGGCCTCAAGGGACTTACAGGTCTTCACTCTGCTGGATATCCAGGTTTTGCTGCATGACTGTCCACGGTACATCGTAGAGTTCCACTTGTCTTGTAGCCTCATGACTGTGTGCCTCTGCTCCTTTGTAGCTAAACACCAAGCTACCTTTTGGGCTGCGTTGAGCAGGCTTTGTTAAATGAGAGAGAGTTTTCTTGCACGCGAGGCAGACGAGTTGTACAGTTCGTTCTGCATGCAAGTAGGCGTGAGAGAGAGTTTGTAACAGTGACTTATATTCATTTGCTACACGTGAACAGTAAACAGGCTAAAAATACGCAATCACAAGCAACTGCTCAGAGAATACACACAATATATCTTTCCAGAAAGAAAAACATTCAGTTATCGACATTAATAAGCAGTTACGCTTTACACACGATAGATTCACATGTATTCCTTCCTGTTTTGCTTGCATATAATTACTGCTATCAGTCTCTGCTTTTGGGCGTGCATGCTCATCTCTGGAGATGTTTGGAATCGACTGCATGGTTTTTTGACAGTCCTCTAATTCTAACAAACCCAGACAGACTAATGGCTTTCACTTGTAAAAGACAGAGGGGAAAAAACAATCCTGTAATATTTATAAACATCTTATTTCACTGTCCTTACGGTGAGATCCCTCACCCAACTCTATTGTCTACATATTCAACCTCAGAGCATGTTGTTTTGAAGATCCTCGCCAAAGGGTAGAATGATACAGTTCAGAAAAAAACTACTGACCAATAAGAAAAAATGAAAACCAGATGGAAGTACATTTTCAAATGTTAACGAATGTAACAGACATTAGATTGTCTCTTGTTTTGTCCCCCAGGATCTCAGGTTTTCAAAACATGTCCAATTATGCCCATCATTTAGTTGCTTTAGTTTTGTTGCAGCCTGTTCTCTCCGTTCAATTACAATAAAGCGAGCATGAAGCATGTGAGGCAATTTTCAAAAGGCTCCTTTCGGGCCCGAAGGCCAGAGTGATTGACGAGGAAATCGGTGATATGTTTTTAACGATAATCAGCTGAGATAATCGATACGGTCCACAAGCTCCCTTGGGAGAGACGAGAAACACATTTAGCAAACAGTAATTGGATTGATAACGAGTAAGTGCGTGGATTCGGAATTTCCTTTCGATGCGGATCAAGACCTGGGGAATTCTATGCACGGGCACCGCATTGTTTTTCCACTTTGATTGATCACAGTGAGCCGTTATAGGACCCTACTGGTCTGAAATAATGTTTACTGCCAGATACTGCATAGCAACTCATTAGCATCTATATGTTTGCAGGAGAACGGCAACACTTTAATTGATATTGAGTAGGCTGAAATCCCCTTCACGTCCTTGCTTTCTGTATTGATGTCATTGGCAGATGCTGAAAGCTGCAATAATACTTGTAGGCTGTGAACAATTTCTCAGAAACACAGTAATAATGAATGTTTACAATAGCACTGTTTGAAGACATGTAAATATGTCATTTTATCCACATCCATTAATGAATTTCACAAATACGAGCTGCCATACTGTACTTTTGTAATATCTTTTGTTTAGCCATTTAGTTAACTGTTCAGGTGTTTCAGTGGTGTGATTTTCTTTTCTTTTGAAAATGTTAATTAACGGTCAATCCATTTTTTTTCCTGAAAATATCTACCTTTGTGGACTGTGATGCCCAGATATGCAAAGGTGGTTTGGGTTTGGAGGATTTCAAACACATTTAAAGCCACCATCTCCCCAAGTGACCTCGATAACTGAATCTAACAGATAACTTTTTCTCACATCGACAAAGATCTGTTCAAGGACACCCTTTTCCTCTACCTATTGTGAGCAAAATGCCATGGTGATTTTCCAATCTGTAAATCAGAATTTTTTGAAAATAAGAGAGTCCTTGATCTTCAGAGAAATCTGTTTTACAGGCTTATAAAGATATGGCAGTGATACATTGATGCCATCTTTCTTTGATTTTTTTTTTTTTTCTTTTCACAGGTCGGAACTAGGGAGATCATAGAAATTTCATCTGGTTAAAAATCTTTTTCTTGACTTGAACATTTTAAAACAAGATAAGAGATTGATCAGTTACGTGAGATTGAAGATGTAACTTCGGAGTAAAGGAAGCTGGAGTCAAAGAACATTCTAATCGCCACACTTTAACGATGCAGGGAAAATTTGGATTTAATAAACAGTTGTGGATTTAATAGGAGCTCATTAACAATCGTCGATCATAAGTGACTTCATTTGCGATGAAACATTCATCCTAAAACTATTCAAGCATAATTTAACTGTATTCCAGGAAGGACTGGGGCTGTTCTGAAGGCAAAGGGCAACCCATTATTTCATGTTTACTATCTTTATCAGTTTATAGATATTCATAGTTTTGTTTGGTGGTCCTAATATATATATATATATTTTTATATTGCCTGTTTATTACCTGTTTTTTTTTAAATATTACTGGCTGTTTAAAGGTATGTTAGTACGTATGTTACTATGCGCTGTGTGTCTATTGATGTATGTTCTGATCCATCTCTGCCTGTCTTTGTGAAGTCTGTGAGAGGCACCATACATTTTCTTTGGGCTTTTGAAGGTCAGCTGGTCCATCAGGACCAGCCCCCCAACACCTAAGTCCAACCAATGATCCAGAACATCATCAGCTCAGTAAAGATGACCTCCAAATGCAACTGTGTCATCCTGCCCAGCAGGTCTCTGCCTTATTAACCATTGGCATTCAAAATGGCCTTTTTCGATTCAAAAAAAAAAAAAAAAAAAAAAAAAACACTTTTCGCTGTTTATCCGTTTTTCCCACAAGGTTGCATAGCCATCCCAAGCCCCCACTTCTTGACTCGTGGAACAGTGCGCAAAAGAGGGCAAAAGCTGAAACACGGATACTTATTACCCACTGGAAAACAAAAATCCCTTTTCCCATTTCCAGGAAAAAAAAAAAATAAAAAACCAATATTGTTTGTTTGTTTTTTTTCAATTAGGGTTGCTACCCATCCCAACACTCACACTATTGAGCTTGTTTATCTTAATATAGCGTGACTGCACTGCAAATGGGAGCAAAAGCTGAAATTCTGATTACCCCCACCCCTCCCTTTGTGCTGAATTTATATAAAGAAAAAAAGCAACACGATCATGGAATGCAGAAAACCGTGATCACATTTCAATATTTCTCACAAAGTGCCTTAATAAATGACCTTACAAGTGTTTATTGCTGGGACTAAATGATTTTAATCGAATTCCCATTAATGCTGGCTGCAGAAGCACGGCCTGCACCTGGATTACACTGACCTTCATCGCCGTGGGGCAAAAACCACGAAGGAAACGGCTGACTTCTCGCTGTGCTCATTACTTTGTCCCGTAATTGTATTGTTAATAGGAGGCTTGACCCAATGGCCTTTCCAATCCTTTCAAGCAAAATACAAAGGGAATTAATTTCAAATTCCCTTCTGGATTCCTGAATTGCTTAACATGCATATTAAGTATTCATTATGTTTCCTTCCATTGCTGCAATAATACCAATGCAACATTAACTTCGTAACACAAGAGCCACATATAATACTTTTAAATGATGTCAGGCTATATGACTAATGGAAATGGTTCCTACCCAAGTATAGTCACATTCCTAACAACTTTGCAGCACTTATATGTATATATGTCTGGGGACTCTAATTACCATGGAATTTGTCCTAAAAGTTTAGTAACAAATATACACACTCATATAAATTAACAACCAAACAATGACAAGTGGCATAGAAATGAAAAAAAAAAATGCATATGGCTACTCTTTAAAAAGTAAACACCAATATTAAGTCTCTTTAAATCCCTGGTTGAATTTTAGGACATCGGATTTGGATTGAACAGTCATTCAGACCCTGCAGCAACAGCAGAACCTAATATCAACAGTGAAGCAATAGTTTGGCATCATTAAAGTTTCTCTGCACGTACACTCTTGTCTGTTTGCTGTGTGTAGCATGAGATAGAAAATCATTTTACTCTGTAAGAGTCACTGACAGCAGTCTGTCTGTCTGAGGATTTAACATTAATGATGCAGTTTGTCGAAAGGAAAAAAAACAAAAAAACTTGAGGGTAGAAACTACAGGGGGCCTGCTCAATTGATGAACAGGCTGAGCGTTGGAAATTGGACCACCTGTTGCTAATCAGACATTGGTTATATAGGCATGCCTGTGTGCAGGGTGATTTTCAGTTGGGAATCAAGAGCAGTAAGGTTAGGAGCTTTGCTCCTGGTAATTTGGAATTGCTCAGTCCCAACTGACAGGGTAGTTATATGTCAATGTTTATGTTTTTGTTTAAGCTCATTTAAGAATTATATTATATTATATTGTATTGCATTGTATTTTTCATTATGTGTACAAGGGCACCAAACTGGTATGATCTTTCATTGCAGCCTATTACTATACCTGAATCAGATGCTGATTCCCACTCACAAGGATTAAGAAGATGGCCATTCACCATTCAATAACTGTCTGCTCCTTCTGAACTCTTGGAACAGCTTGTTCTTCCCCCATCTTCCCTCTATCCTGAAAAGGTCCATTTTTACAGGGTACACTCTTATTTTCGTTTGTATGAACAATTGTACGATAATTGAATCAGGCTCTCAAGGACCTTAAACAAAACATTCATTTGGTACTCAAACCCCAGGCTCAGCATAGTACCTGATACTCCCGTTTATATTTTTGTTTTATTTTTCTCTTCATATTTGTTTCTTAATTTATTATAGTGCATCAAATGGCATTAAGTTATGTACTGTATGAAAGATAATTTCAGATTCCCTTTGTGGAAACGAAGGCCTGAGCTGGTATTCTACTTTCAAACTAAAGCACGGAGCCAATACTGTCAGTGTGAATTTGCGACCATTGCTATTCTGAATTTTTCCGGCCAAATTGTGAGATTCCTGTGGCCTGAGATTCCTTATGACACTCTTTTTGGGATATGTTTTTTGGTGCACAAAATATGGTACAAGGAAGCTTAAAAATAACAGATTTCAGATGAATGAATATTTCCTCTTCTTTTCAAACGCATGAGCAGAGCAGCCTCCTGGATTCAATCACAAAACAATTTTTACATGAACAAGTAATTTAATTAAACCAAAATAAATAGTCTCAGGCTAATTTGATACATTTTACAATGAACTGCGATTCATTAACATTTTGCCATTTCTGTGATGTACCCAATAGGCATGAGTAGAATTTTGTTTGGAAGGTGTATGATGAAAACAGGCCATTTATAGGTATCTCTTAGGATACCAGGGGCATTCATAGACTTGAAGCCCCAGCACCCCTCTGTTATTATGTGATAATAATGGAGTATAGAGGTGTAAGGGAGCACTTGCTGTGACCAGGATTTTGCATGTCAAACCTGGTCCATCAAACAAGGTCTTTTCTCCAGGATTCAGCTTGAGAAATGTAGCAGGTTTTAATGAAGTTGACATGGATAGTGTGGTCATGTTATGGTGTGGTTATGCAAGATATGTTGTTTTTCTCCTATGGCTGCCAATAGTTTCACTACCAGGAACATACCCCTGAAAAATTAATATCACAGTTCACGTTCAGTTTAAATTCCTGAGTGTTTCTCAAGAACTTAACGTCTGGAAGTTCAAGGATACTTGTGTTGGGCACCTTTGCTGAGTTCAAACATCTCAAGTAGTGTCTGTATTGGAAAAAAAACTCTAAGGGTTTATCCGAGTCCAAGTAAAGACAAACCATTGATTGGATTCAGTCATAAATCCATTGCTGTGTGAGTGAAATGTGCATACATGAACTGAACGTTTATTGAATAAAACTGGTGCAACAGAATGGAGTGAAGAAACAAACAATTGCAATTAGAGGAAAATAAGATATTAAGTTATGATATTATGTTATGTTATATGAACAACTGAAAAATATCAATAAAGATACAATGATGCAGGTTTTATTTCAACACACACACACAAAATTATTGTTATGCTATACTGTATATATACGCAATGAAACAGAGCTTTTTTTTCTGTCCACCCTCCTCTATTCCTCACATGGCCCAGGCCAGTTAAAAGGGTATGTTCGGTCCAATACGGTGACTACTGTCCAACAAAGACTCCCAAGATAAACACGACAAAAAAATAGATATTTCCCCATAAAGACCTCCAGAGTACAACATAACATTAATACAATTTGCAGCAGATGGACAGCTTAAGAAGGTGTCTCAAGGTGGCGAAAGAAATTAGACCCCTTAATTACCATACAGACGAGGCATGGAACCTTACTCTTAAAAAAAACCAGTGCGTGCGTTCCGACGGGCCCGTGGTTTGCATTCGTGATGCATGTCCCCTTCCTCTCCTCCCCTTCAGCCTCTCTTTCAGGTTCATTCCTCTTCTACATCTGTTGAATGAGTCTGCACCGGCATACCAAGTGGCAGGTGTCAGAACCAGTTCTGTCTCTATCAGCGATTCCCCCCAGATTTCCATTTACTCTGGGAGAGAGGGCCCCTTTTGCTGAGAATACAAGACTGTTTGGCATGTGTCTGATACGTGTGGCAAACTAATTACCAGACAAAACTTTCCTTCAGAGTCTGGACTGAATGATTCCTGAAACTCAGAATGCTTCGCTGATTAACATACCGTTCAAGGCAGGTCATTTCTGATAATTATTGAACAGATCCTCTCAAATTAATATAATATGCGAAGCAATTGATTGTGCCTTTGCTGCAGCTTTGTTCTCTTTGGTAGGATCTCCTGCTTGATTATTGCCGACGCCCAGGGAGCAGGGAGTCGCTGCGTGCCGTGGGAAAAGTAGGGGTTAACTAATTTCCTGTGCTTTCCCCGTCGGATAGTTAATTGCAATCTTTCTCCTTGCCAGCAACGGTATGTTCAAAAGCCTATTTTTGTGTGAATGTCATTGCATTAATGTAATTGAGCCCGTGCAATTATACTTCATGTTCTGGCACAGTCGGTTCACAGGCTGCGGAAAGCGTGATCTGCTGAAGGTGAACAAGGAAATGCTGTTAGATTATTTGGTCTTAATCCAAGAAACATGTCTAAAGGAATGTATGTTGGATACTCCTGAGTTTCTCAAGTGTTCAAAAGAAAGATTCTCAATTAAATTGATGCTATGGTATGGCTTTCATGTTTAGTCATAAAAGAGTTGAACCAATTGCAAGCCGATTTGGCTGACTAATGGCTAGCTACATTCATTATGCACAGTTAAGGTTCATTGGCCCATATAGCAAATATATTGCAGTGCACAGTGCAATTCAGAGGCCATGTTTGAATTTATTTCCAGTTAAAATGGACATTAAGTTCAAGCTATTAATTTTTCAGTGTCACAAAAATGTACAGCAGCTTATTTGTTTAGCAGCTTAAATGGACATACATTTTGATCTTCTTAGATTTACTTTATTCTGAACCAAATGAAATTGAATCTTTAAACACAGTCAGGAGCCCCAACAAAATGCCTCACTTTATCTGGTCTTAATCGGCAGCAGCAGATTTGATTGGCTATACAATACCTTGCATTTCCTGTCTGGCATTTACACCTTACCAACATAGAATATGAGAACTGAGCTCACAGTTGACCCGCCTGGTTAAATAAACAGCACCATATATATTTTTCTATCAAAAACTTCATAAAGTAAGAATGTAAGCCAAGAGGGACTGGTTTGAGCCTAAGGCGAAAAGGTATACATTCAGGATCTGACAGGAGCATAAATGTGACAAAAACCCTTAGCCCCAATGGTTGGGGGAAATATCCCACATGATGGGAAAAGTGCTGGTCTAATGGGGAAATCGCAGAGAAACAGTGCTTACTCAACATAACAGGCTGACAACTTCTGTAATGGTTCAGCTATACACTGAACAAAATGGGTCTATTGTACATTGTTCTCTTGGATGTGCAATTTCTCTTTCCTCTCCTTCTCAATACTTTGAACGTGCCTGCCATCAAAAGATATATGAGATAATGCACCTAATAGATATCCATATATATTGACTAACTTAAAATGACAACCAGAGGAATCTCAACGTACATCTGAAAGTAAAATCTGCATTTGATTTTGACAGTTTATGATGCACATTTACAAAAGTATCATGGTCTGTATTTTATAACCAAAAGAAAACTGGTTTACTCAGTAATAGAAAAATAACATTTTATATGCCTGATTTCATCATTTCCGATTCCTGTTCATTTATATACTGCTTGTAACATTTGAATAAATGTTAATCATAACTTGGTAAATATTAGCTGATTTAATTAGCAAGTAATTGTTTCATTCACTTTTATACATATGCTGCTACATATGTGAAGTTCAGTGCATTTCTGTTTTAAAACATTCAGATATTTAAAATATCTCATATTTTTCCTCTCTCAGGTCTTTTGTTCTTGATGCATGACTCATCAGGCCCTATGAAGCACTCAGCAGTCAGTGGTGTTAACTACCACAATTAGCATTAGCTTTGCTAGTCATAGACCAACACAGATGTTGTTTTCCCATTCAGCACCCCTGGTCTTAAAACAGCAAATCGGTCCTGCATCCATCCATGAAACTAGCAATGCCCCAAGGAGCAGCTCCAGGTGTTTTCCATCCAAAAGACCATGGCCCAATTTACTCAGCTCAGCCTGTTAACCAATTGAGATGACTCCACCCAACAGCCACAGTAGAAACCAGAAATAGACTTCTGGTGGGTGGAGCCACCTCAACTGGTTAACAGGCTGAGCTGAGTAAATTGGGCCACCTGAGGCTAATCAGTCACAGGGAATATGGACATGTTTGTGCTCAGGATGAGCTGCAGGTGGGAGTGGTAAAGTGAGGGGTGTGGCTCGGCTCGGCTCAGCTCAACCCGGCTAAACCCGGCCCGGCCCAGCCCCCGGCTCAGCTCGGCTTCGGCTCAGCTTAGCTCGGCTCCTGGTAATCTGGTAATGCTTAGGCCCAACTAAAATGGAAAATCAATTAAGCCCAGATGTGTGATGTTTATTTTAATTCTTTGAAAGAGAACCCAAATCAGGATGATTTTTTTAGTTGTGTAATGAGAACTAAAGCCATGGGCATTTTCAATTAAGAGACTGATGAAGAGAATCGGTGATTAAAGAAAACTTTACACATTTATTTTCCTCTTCTGTTTGAGAGTGGCATTTCAGTTTATTTTTTCTCTTCATTCTCCAACTTGGTGGACATCTGCATGTATCAAAATATATATACTTTTTAACCTCCTGGTAGGGCACTGAGTCTTGTTGGAACATAGCACTCTGATTCATTGATTGCATGTTGCTTCTGGGATGTGCTTATTTCTAATTAAACAATGATGTCCAAGCCTTTTGATACTTACACCAGCAGTTTTACTCCAAACTACTGCAGTGTAACCAGCAAAAAATGAATTTGAGGATGTCCTATTTGCACCAGTGTTTTGCTCCTGAGACCTTGTGCTTAGCTTATTATTGTAGCCCATAGTATTAATGTTCTTCTCTGTACAAGATACTCCTTTAAACTGAAGAACTTAGAATCTCTGAGGTTTAAGAGGGGAAAGAAATAGAACTCATTGTGTAATCCAGCTACATCTCCTGGGAGTCCCAAACACATTTTACATTTGGTCATGATTTATTTACTCTGTACACTTTCGGATCTTCTGAGCGTACCATACTCCAGACAAGTAGGTTCCTAATGGTGTGTTTTCCATCCAAAAGACCATGAGTCACATGCCGTTACCATGGCCTGAAGCCAAGTATAGATTCAATATGTTCTGTGTGTTTTTCCAAGCATTGCAGTCAATATGTGGAGGATTTATTTTCCCTTAATTAAATACTTACTTTCAAATATTTAACATGAAACATATTGCTACTATGCAGGCACATTTGATAAGATGAAAGTCGTGCCAGCTTAGATAAACATGTTCATTTTCTGTCTTCATATATATTCCTTCCTGAAATTCTGCAGTCACAATTTAGCCCTATCAAGAAAATAATTAACCCCTTGAGGAATTGGATTTTTTTTCTTTTTGAAGCATAAAAAGTAAAATGCTCTGAATAATGCTGAAATAATGCATGGAGCAAAATGTACTGCCAGCACCATTCTCTTATTGAAACTTTTTTATTTTGTAAATTGTGGCCCACAACAGACTTGTAGCAAAATATTCTCTCACAAAACTTTGAGTTGTAATTACTGCGTCTAAAGCTTGCACTGAGTCTATCCTCTTGCATGTTCAATTGTTGTGAAAGAGAGGGCCTGTCAATTTTAGAAAGCACAGCTTCAAATCGGGGTTAACCCCCCATTTTGGAGGGGTGCGACTCGCTACGAGAATGCTACATGTTGATGATGTTGGTCACTGAATTGCTTTGAGATACTTGGGAAAAATTTTCAATGGAAATTCATTCAGTTTCCATCATCATTAATGCTACACGTTAGACTTTTATGTGGAAAAAGTTTCAGTAAAAATTTGACCTTGCATCATTGGAATGGAATGCACAAGACTATATTTAAAATATAAAGGTAATTTATTTTTTTTTTCCTTTTTTCAGACTGTCACGCCTTTCAAATTGTGCTGCAATGCACAAAAACAACATTCATTTGGATATGAGTGCATACCGTACATTGCGAATTGACTCAATGTTTCATGGAGATAACTTGGCATTCTTTTCATATCAATAATTTGGAATGCCGACAGTTTACAAAAACATTTTTGCTGAGATAATACAGAACAGAGTGGAGGTGAAAATGCCAAGGATAAATGGCTCTAAATGAATATTACTTTGCATGCTTTAGGAATCACTAATGAGTCAACAGAATGTAATCAGATAATACAATATTTTTCATACAGAAGGATACATCACCTTGATAATCTAATCCACACAGTAATATCTCTGAAATGAATGCAGCTGCAATACGAATGGCTTCTCAAAGGAGAACACTTATTCAGGTGTGATAATGGAGTTCGTAATTGGAGGTTCTTGGAGGCATGGAGAAAGCTATTCAGTGCAGTTCATTTGTGACTGTAGTCTGCACACAGAACAATATGTCTACCTTGACTCCTCATTTATTAACTTGGAGGCTGCGAGCACACCCCCACAGCTCTTATAAGGAGAATAATATCTATACAAAAAAAGCACAAAATAAATTACATGACAGCATGCACTGTGATAATGCGGCTTGAAATACAGGGTACCCATCCGAATCAGTTCATTCTGGACCATTTAAAATGGCTTGCCTTGTGCGTGTGCGTGTGTGTGTGTGTGTGTGTGTGTGTGTGCACTTGTACATGCTTGTGTGTGAGCACAGGACCAGCTGTACGTGCAGTGAAGCTCAGCATACATTTCTCAGCACTGCAGTACTGACTGTGCTAAGCCTGACAGCACAGTCTGCAACATCACTTATATCTCCCTCTTGCTCTTCCTCCAATATGCCCTACATCTCGTACCACCGCTGCTATATCCGCCGCTGGAACTAGAGCATGTCAGCAACCGGGGAAGAGAAACCCGCACGGCTCTATAATGCAGCACAGAGAAGCAACTGCACCGCGTTCCAAACCAAGCGTGCAAACGCAGCAGCGAGGCCCTTTGCCTGTGACACCATAACCCCCCGCAGCCCTCTCCGTCTGACGGGGGTGAAATAGGGGTTTTCCGATGACATGAGGGGAGCACTAAAGAGACAGCGAGGATACACGGCGATGCATATCGGGGGTGGGGAAAAAAGACGACGCGCACTCGGATAAGCACATCGATCAATAGACCACATCTACGGCTGACGTTTCACTGGATGAAGTAGTAAATCTCCGGTTTCCCCAACTAGTAAATTCTGCCGTTCACCTGCAAACTTCTTTTGGACCCACGCTGCGAATTAAATGTTAAAAGAATATTTTGCAGCAAAGATAATTGTTCACTTTTTACTGCAGTTTACTGAATAAATTGCGTGAAATGCTAATTTTCTTAAAATCAAGATATGAAGCACCATGTCAAAAATTATTGTTTTTTATGTGAGCCATATTTATATCAAGTTCTACCCATAAGGGAATAAGCAATTCATCACAGGATAAATTGAAGAATAGTTCAACCAGGCCAGACTGAATATAGAAATGACAGCCAATAGAAAATGTATTTAATTCATATTAAATTTATGAAAATATTATTTTATATCATAAATGTCTTATTTAAAATGATGAGCATAGTCATTGTAATTAATCAGACTCAATTATCAATGTCAGCACTGGTAGGAAGTATGACTGACCAATCAGAATCCAGGCGCAGGAATGTCCACTGTTTAGCTCGTGTTTGGAAACTCCATTGAGGTTTTTATTTTGTGTTCAATGGTGTTCCAAACCTCTGTTTCATTGAAGTTAACTACTTTAATTGGAGCAGCTTAGTTGGCAGCAGTTGAAGGAATTCAAAGCAGTCTCCCTTGAACAGGGTGTAATTAAGGCCTCGTCTTTTTTGTTTTTTATGGAGGCGTTCCAGTCCCAAAATAATCAACTGGATATTATTTCCCTTCACAATTTATATAACAATCATATGCCTCGATGCTAAAACAAATGCTCCCACAAAGCATTTCTGAGAATATATATATATATATATATATATATATATATATATATATATATATAATATATATATAAAAAAAACTCCTGCAATAGCCACAAGCAATATAATACAATAAATAATAATAATACATATACTACATCTAAATACTGATTAGTAAATGCATAAATACTGAAATATTTGTTGGTTTTGACATCAAAAAACTGAACATATGACACAGCTAAGTGCCTTTAATCTAACAAAGACTTACACTTTGCTGTACGTAAATAAACAGTGACGTTTATCCAATACTCCCTGGAATTATTTTATTTTTTACTTTCTTATGGATGCAGTAAACCTCAGCTAGCAGCCTCGTTCCCGCAGTTGCTGTTGTGTCATTACAGCACACAATACCCTCTTCGCTGCCTTGCGCGGGTGGTGAGTGGCGAGCCGGTCTCCATGGCAACGTCAAACGTGGCTCCCGCGAGGAGGTGTTCCGCGGACTCCGGCCACAGACAGGCCGCCGCCGGCCGCGTATTTATCTCCCTGTTGCAGACCACAGGGGCCATGGGGCCCTCACGCAGGCGTGAGGAAAGGGTGGTCCAGCAGGAAAGGAAGACAGTGTGCTAAGTGGGCGCTGGATGGGTGAGGATGAGGACGGTCAGTAGAGAGCGGAGGGCTGAGAGCCTGACACTGAGTCTGGCTTTTTCTCATCACATATGGAGCAGGATATCACAAACTGCAGCCCGGTCTTCCTGTAATCCGCATGGTCCATGTCACATTATGTGGAAAATATGTACAATTGTGGATAGATCTTGAAACTACACTATATAAGAAATTAATATTTAAGTCATTATAATGTATAACTCAATATGTGATTCACAGTCACCAAAGCAGAGGTCTCAACCCCAGCTTCAGCAAGTAAAAGCACTGATAGGTGATTCTAATTTGCCCAACTCTCCAGCCAAGTTGATGAAGCAAATTCATGAGTTCGCCTGTTGTAGTGCACCAGCACAAATACGTGGTGAGTTTTCCCACCTCTTTCATGGTCCTGGAGGGCCACATCATGTCCAGGTTTAACAAAAGAAGCCTGCACTGTGACCAACCATGACCATAAGGAACACTGCCGTGTCTGTTCTCTGACTTTGGGAAGATGGCTGCATTCTGATTCTGAAGCCGACAAGGCAAATAAAAAAATGGTTGCAGATGGAAAATGGTTTTCCATTCCAGAAGTCCATTTCTGGTTTTCCCCTGAGGCTGGTGGGTGGAGCCACCTAAACTGATGGACAGGCTGAGCTGAGTAAATTGGGCCACCTGTGGCTAATCAGTCACAGGGTACATAGGCATGCCTGTGGGTAGGGTGAGTTTTAGTTGGGAATGATAAGGTTAGGAGATTTGCTACTGGAAATTTGGTTGTGCTCAGTCCCAACTGAAAAGGTAAGCATCGAAGCTTATCTTGGTGTTCATGTAAGAGCTGCCTCAAAGTGTGGTTTATTTTCATTCATAGAGAACCCTAAAATGGGATAATTTTTGGTCAACTCGAGAAACCCCAATCTTTTGAGTGAAGAAATCTGTTTTGTGAATAAGTAAACCATTAAGCTCTCCTATCCATTTCTCTTTTGTGTTTGTGAGCTGTATTTCAGTTCCTCCTTCAGTCCTCACATTGGTGGACACCATAGTGATGAATTAGAACCCCTTCCAACACATCTCCAAATATAGTGGCCATTTAGTTTTCGGTACATCCCAGTAGGTTGTTCGCTTGTGAGGAGCGGAAAAATAACATAAAAAATGAACAAAGCTTGCTTTTTTCCCCCTCTCAATTCTATGTGCATGTACTTGTCACATTATTTTTTTTGGAAATGTTCCTGGTCTCTATCGTCTGTAAAATGGAATCCGTGCTTGCGGTTTGTCTGGTGTACGACATGAGACTGAGGCCATGGATCCTGACTGCTTTATTGTTCTCGGCTCTGAATGGGAGTAGATGGGAGCTGGAGTAGATCAAAGCCTCGACATTCTCAGAAACCCCCACTCCCCATCCACATCTGGACTTTCACTCCCATATCTGAGAAATGATTGTTTAATCCGCTTCAGTCGCCTCCAGATCAAGTTTTACCTGATCTCAGAAATGCCGCTTGTAAAATGATTTGTCACTTCGTTGGGCAATGTAAAACCTTGATGATCCCCGGAGATCAGAGATCTGAGCAGACGAGTAAAAAAAAAATATATATATTTGTAAAGCGCCGCTGGATCGAAGCCCAGGAATCAACAACCCCCCCGTCTAAAAGGCTTGGCATTCTGCCTCGACCGCATCAGCTACCGAAGGCAGCTATGAAACCCTGGAAGTACTCCAGTCGAGATATTTTATTCGCCGAAAATATGTCAACAACTTAATGGGCTGTGCAGGGAGAAGGCCTATTTTCATTTTTTTTTTTTTTTTTTTTTTTTTTAGATTTCCACAAATAACCAAATCGCGAGGACTCGCTCTTTTATTTGCAGCAAAATAGCACTTTGAGTCACTTGCGCCATCTTTATTCATGTAACACAAGCACTGGCGAAATGATGCGCGATGATTTGGGCTTATCTTATTTCACTTTTTCAGCACTTCAGATGCCAGCCGCTCCTAATGTTGACACAGTCTGGTTTGCAGCGGCAATTTACTTTTCCATAAACCTCTAAAGGGGAAGTGAGAAAATAATATACACTTTTTCCCCTTGTGTTGGGTTTGTCCTCAATGCAGACTATATCGGGTAAAGGTATTTCTCTGTGATTACATTTAGTTCATTTGAGAGGAGCATGGGGATAGCGTTATCTCAGCTAGCCTCTCAAATGTCAGAAATGGCATATGTTTTAAGTTGTATTGGGTCCATAAATGCCTACTTTATCCAAACAAAAAAAAAAACAAAGAGAAAAGGTAAAGACAGTTTATTACTTTCCTATGCTTCTAAGAAGGCCCTCTCGTGCCAATCATGAGAAGTGATTTTTTTCTCCAACCGATCATAAAACAGAAGTAGCAAGTGGTGATGAAGGATTTCACAGAACTCGTTCTGCTTTAGTACTTCTGCTAGAAAGTATGATTTCCAGACTTATAGTACATATCATACAACACCACTGTAAATGTACAGAATGTGATTCGTTGCTTAAAAACATTAGGATGGGTCAAATCGGCCTTTAGAAACATGAGATTATGTGAGCATGGAAAAAAAAAAACCAAACTGGCTCACCTAGGCCTGTCACTTGCCTACCATTTATTGTTCTCGGGGTGGGGGATAAAAGTGTTTATAGCAGACATGCCACCTAAGGTCTGGCTCTATTTAGCAGGGTAATCAGTGCTTTATCTCTCCATCTCCATCGCACTCACCTGTTTTTTGCACTTATTGATTCCCCTCAAAGTTTAATGCCTGCTCACCTCTCGCGCTTACCTGAGCGGTGTAGCCCATTAAAAATAAAATCATGCTAGCAGCTGTCTTTTATCCTTTTAGACGAGTGGGTACAAATTGAGCTTTTACTTTCTTTTTAACCTGCAATGCATTAGACTGAACTTGATTAAGCGCCATTGACCCCTGAACGGGGAGATCTTTGCAAATGATTGTGTCTGTTCTCGGAGGCTCTGTGTCTTTCTATTTTGTCTCTCAACCAAAAGCGGGGCCTTTGGTATCGCTAATTTGTTTGGTTAGTGCTTATTAAATGCGGCAATTAAGTAACAGACAGATTAAATGAATTGATGAGGTGAGAAGAGACCATTCAGTCATTTTTCCACAAGCTTCATTCCTCATTTTTAAAACCTTCATACCGCGCAGAGTTTACATGGCACTGCCAGAGAGAGTTGATGGTACCCTGAATTCACTTTATATGGAATTGTTTTCTGCATGCACTTGACTTTGGCTCACAATTAAACACAGATGTTCATTTTTAATCTTCAACGGCACAGTTTGACGAGTTGGGTGATCATTAACTCGCCAAAATGTTCTTGTTGAGAAAAAAAATATAAAATTATGGACAAATGTTGATTGAATCCTGGCCATGATTTCAAAAGTTTCCATTTGTTATTGTCCAGGAACATTTAAAAAAACAGCTGCAATTCCTGGCTGTTGTATCCACCTTCCAGACCAATGAAAGCGACCCTCATGTAGCTTCGACAATTAACCAATTAGCTGAGAGCACAGAGACATTTGCTGGCCGTCTGGTGAATGGGTCATGATGCTGTTGCCCAGGGCTGTGAACTCCTCCTCGTCACCATGGCACCGAAGGCCCCCCTCAGTCAGAGGCCACTGCCTGACGAGACTTACGGATCAAAGCTCAACAGCCATGCCTCTCAGGCGAGCAGTTCAGTGCTAATGAACGGAGCAGCTTCCCTCTGTCTCTCACCTCGACGCAGAGTCTCCTCTTTATCTATCCCTCATTACTACAGAAATATTTCATTCACATTTTGCCTCTCAGCTGTGGAGGAACAGCCTACATTTCCATCTAATATCACTGAAAAGTGTTGGTTTTGATATGATTCGGTTCTCCAATCAGTATGGGGCTGACTGAAAGACATTAAAAAATATGGATATAACATAAAATAATTATTGAGATTGAATGAGAGGAATTAGAAGAGGAAATGCTCCCTACTTGAGAACATCCATGTCAATATTGTTCATTTACTACATCAAACTGTAATGTAAAATGTTAATTTCTTATTCAGACTGATCATCATATAATGAAAGATATATGATGATCAAATATTGACATATCAAAATATGAAAACATTATGGTAAACATTGAAATTTTAATGCAGAAGTAAGCATCTGTGGTTTATTATAGTATGTAGACTGATATGTCCCTGAAGTAAGTATGTAGTATGCCGTTTAGATTTTTAACAGACTGTGCCAGATATCCAAACATCACTTTGTGGGGGTGGTTCAGTCATTGCCAGTGGTGGATTGTACCATTCCTGCCAGTTATGATGTCCCAAACAGGGGTAGGAGAGTGGGAGAAAGAGAGCTGGGTGGGCTGTGGTAGGGTGGGGCGGATGGCACCGAGATGGAGGCACGGGTCACACATGCGGTGTGTCTGACTCGCTCCGCTAGGACTACTGAGGCCTGCTCTCATGCAATCAATACCTGAAAACAACAAGATTATTGTCTCCCAGCCGTGCAAAGCTTCTCTCCCTGCCTTGTTTTCTCCCCCACAACGTTTTATCAAGGTCATCTTTCCCCGGCGTGTGGCGCGTGGCTCTTCCTTCCTCTGTGCCGAGCCGACGGCTGCTCTGCTGTGTGCTAACGCTGCCTCCTGCTGGCCGTTCCCTCGCACTGTACATCCCGGCTGTCTGTACGTGATACGGCTTCACAAGCTGCAACAATTCAGGTCAAGGCAAACCGCTTTAATCCCAGTGCGTCAACATGGGCAAAATGGGATATAATTAGGGTTTATGAATTTCGGTTTTCATTCTCTCTTGTGCACTGGCCAAGTAATACATTTTTGGTTGACTCCTCTAGTAAAATATTTCATTTAAACTCAGGAAAAAAACAAGAAGAAGAAAATATAAAACTTCACAAAAAATAGCTTGTGATGATTTATTAGGATTATCGCCAGACCTAAGGCCTTTATGTTGTCTGATTATGTTTTAATGTGATTTTGAACTTGTGCTAAAAGACAGATTCCCTCTATGAGAATATTATTTTTTCAGTGTGGAAATTCAGTTCTAAAAGCTGCTTGGCATATAAGGTTGCTGCTTTGAAGAGCTCAGCATTAATTCAGTTAATGGGCAAGTCATTTGAGACCCCCGTTTTCACCTGGTGGCTGAGAGCATGCTCACTGCTGCCTTCGGGATTTGGGATCGTTCCCGGTATCCTTTTCAGTATTCCCGGCCTCAGGCAGGGGTCGCGGACGGGGCTGACCCCGCATCGGATATGTTTTATGAGGAACAGCACAGTCAGTAATCTGATCCTCGCAGCTGGTCCAGGCGCCTTAACAACTCCCAGCCTCCACCCCCCACCCATTCAGAAAAGAAGCTTTCGTTTTGTGTCCTGTCCGTGGGCTGTTGTCCAATTCGCAAGCCTGTGAGAGGAGGCATGATTCCTTGTGTGACTTACACCCAACTGGAGGCCCAAGATAAGAGAACATGCCAATCTCCTCTTCTCTGCATTCCCAGAATGCTTGGCATGGTGACAGGTCCCTGTCATATCCAAAAACAAAAAGAACACAAGCCACAGCGATGAGTACTTGTGTATTTTATTATATTTATCCCAGGAAATCTATTGTGAACATGGCTGTGGTTTATTTTTGAGGAGAGTTAACTGTGAACGTGTGACCATATCCGTTCAAGCATTGCGCATTTCAGGAATAAAAAGAAAAATATATTTTCAGTATTGTAGATTGAATTATCAAAATGTGGCTGTATTACAGTTGGAACAAGCTCTCTGCGCTTTAGAAAATATCCATATCAAAGCTGAATGATATTTGGCATCAACGTCGCGATTTCTTTCCTGTAATGCATCTCCAATTTCCCCTCTCTAAATGACATGAAGGCTATTCTATATCAAGGACCCCACACCATGAGTGTGCATTAACTAAGCTCACGGTCCATCTGCAACTTGACACGCCGATCGATACGCACAAGCCAGGAGACATCAGGAAACGGAGGGGCATTCAGCAACAGGGGCGAGAAAAATCAATTTGAGTCATGTCAGGGAATCTAATATTCATACGACTCAGAGCTCGTTTCCAAAACTCATCCGGCTCGCTTCTATTTAAAGATGTGTGTGTGTGTTCCTCACCAGACGCTGCATGACACCGGATTGTGGCAAGGTGAAATAAAATGTTTACGCTTCCCGGTGCCATTGCAAGAAGCCTTCAGGGCGATGACAACTTTGCGGCTGTCGTCGGCCATGTATGGAAGGAAATGTCCAGGTGACCAGGGGCGACTGCTGCAACGCTGCACTGCAAGATACCTGTCAAACTCGAGCAGGCTTGGCACGCAATCGCAAAAAGAAAACCAGCAGTATTGTTCAGATATGAATGAAAAATATTTTAAAAATATACATTTATTCACGAATATGTTGCATGGTAAAAATTGAATTTAAAATTTTGGAATGTCGATATCGTTCGTCATTTGATTCTTTGAGGATCATACGTATTTGTTCAGTTCTATAGTTTTTCATTTGAGCCACTATTCATTAGTCTGGGGTAATGTGGGAAGAGGGGCTGTAAACATGGTCAATATACTCAATTCAATGAATTGTACAGCAGACTAACAGAGCCATATCACTTGTGTGGTGGAAAGGGAGGGGGGGGATTCCTGTATTCTGATAAAGACCTTAAAATTTTCACAGGTGTGACTGTGAGCACTCAACTGCAGGCTGATTACAGGCGCTGTTTGTCATGCAAAAGGAAAGTCTCCAGTGAGACATGGCTTAATTAATAACAGAAGCCTTTCTTTCCACCATATTTACATGCATCAGAGTCATATCCTGTTGTGTTTTTTTTTTTTTTCTTTTACTTTTTCTCAGGTTTTATGGCTTCACATTTTCTTCTGTCCTTCTTTGTGGGTTCACATTTGCCTTTTTGTGCTTCAAGATTTAAAGTGCATCTTTGAAGAGGTACAGGCCTATATCCATTTCCTCCAACTATGAAAAATTCTTGAGTGGGTGTGCTGTTGATAACACAAGCAGCTTGTAAAACTATTAGCAATATCCTGTTTGCAAGACTCTGGGTGATTTTTACATGTGGACTTTATCTGTTTCTGAAAGGAAAGGTTTCAGTCCAATTAAGAGGAACAAGGCAACCTGCTTTAACAAAGGAATGTGACAGGTGCCCTTTCATGTAGTGCAGTGAATTTTTGAGGAGTTCAAAGTAAATTGAAATATCAAAGTCAAACTAAATAGATTTTCTCCCCAAACAGCAACACTGAAGGTTCGATTGCAAGAGTCCGAAAGTGGTAAAAACAGTGATTATATTATATTGTATAATTCATGCATCATTAATGTTCAGTCAAGGTAATGCACTCGATTTTGACAACCGTGCTATCAAGCTGGTCCTCTGAATTAGGCACCAAATGTTCTAAGCTTTGAAGGAAGTCAGAAGAAAAATACCACCTGTCAAAACACCAGTACTTTCACACTGATATAAAACATGGAGCATCTTCCCCTCTGGCAGTTATAACCTCCATAGAAGATTCAATCTATGTTCTGTACAGTCTATGAACCCAACCTCTGAAAATTGCAGGTGCTTCACTCTACGCCAGATTCTGTGACTCCATCCTCCACTACTTATCATCTGAAGTGTTACAAACACTACAAACTGGGTGAATATATTGCAGCCTAGACTCCTCTTGAATTCACTTAATATTCCTATCCACAGAAACAAAGAGGTACTGCTTGTCTTACCCTACCTTCTGTTCTTGAGAGTACAAAAAGGTACATTGTCTACTTTTATCATCACCATGGTGCAATAAAGAGCTCTAACATCTTTATGTCAGTGAATTTCTTATGTTTATGAAATCTTGATCACGCAGGCTTGTGTCTGAAAGTTTGGTGTATCGTAAGGTGTATGCGACTGCGAATCAATCTGTGTAAACATTTGTCCCCTTATTCATCAGACTTGGCACCGTGCAACTTTTGGCTGTCCCCCAAATTCAAACAAACGCGGAAGGGGGAAGCGATCTGACAAGATCGAAGACATATAAATCCAACAAAGCAGACCTTTTGAAGGTGATTCACAAGAAATGTTCCTGATAGCGGCAAGAACCATCGAAACAGGTTCCCCTGTGCGGGAGGGGACAACTTTGAAGGGAATGAATGATGTGAATGTTTGATCTTTAATAATATAATTTTATTCACAAAACTTTTTGAGTTATCCTTATGTGGCACGGATCATAAAAAATGCAACGCTGGAGTCAGAGTAGGTCAGTCACTGAAGTTAATCAAGCGAGTTGGGACCTATGGCCTAGACCTTGTAGGAATGAACCAGGGCTATATCCTCAGTTGACCATGAAAGGGGGCTTGCAGTGTCATAATTGGCCGCATGTCTCACGTTATTGCTCCATTAGCTCATCACTGCAACAAGCTAAGCACCTACAGGCAAAAATATGTCATTTCTCCTGAAATGCTGCATAGCCTGTAAGTGTGGAGAAAAGTAGGGCTGAGCAATTAATCGTGCAGGCTATTAATCGCAATCGCAATTATGGTTTGTGCAATTAATTGCAGCCTCTCATGATTGGTTAATTTATTGCAGTGAATAAATTCTATTTAATAAGGCTACTGCGTCAAATCAAGCGGAGCTAATTAGCCAGAGTTTGAAGGTGATACCACTGCATTAATTTAACATTGTGACTGCGCTGAAAAAGTAATGTATGAAGGACCACAGACTAATTGTAAATATTCTTATTTTGATTTGGTGGTGGTGTTGGGTAGAATTTGAAGGAAAGGATTTTAGAATAATTATCAGCTTAAATTTCTTTTTAAATTCAGTTGCCGAAACACTGAAACTTGTGATGCCTATTTCATTCCACCAATGACGTATAAAATAATTGCCATATTTTTTTAAAAGTAATGAACATCTTCCATGCGACGGATCCATAAACTATATCATCCAACAAGTTGTCTAAATATTTTAAACTGAAACAAACACTGGCTTCCATGAATCGATTTGGCTGTCCTAATCGGAATGAAATGTGCAAACTCTTTCAATGTTAAGGGTTTAAATAGCCCTGGGAATACATTGGTTTTTGTTCATCCATGGTAACCAGGATAAACCATCTCCCAGGAGATGAGCTGTATCCTCCGTAATGATGGAGGTGGGGGCGGGTGGTTGTGAGTGATATCCACGTATCCCAGGAGGAGTGTGCTGGACTCAGTCTTGGCTTTTCCCTCCTCCGTTCCCCAGCCTCTCCATCTCTGTCCCCGGGAACACAGGTGTCTGGTGTGACTCGCGGTAGCCCGGCTCGCTGCGCTTTTCAATTATGGCCCACGAGATGGATGTGCGGAACGGGACACGCTCATACTTCTCAGCATGCGGCCCACTCTGCCCAGTTGTTCCTCCATGTGTCCCCAGCACCTGTTCCAGCAGCTCTTCCAGCCCCACCACTCTGTTTGTGGACTGATGGAATATTAGAACTTGGGACTTGAAAAATGTCTTCTTGAAAGGATGGTAACTGTGATTGCAAGGGGAAATAAAAAAACAGCTCATTCCAGTTACACAGCTACACAGTCAAAACACTGTCATACTCTAATATACCACCAGTGGCTTTAGGAGTATACACCATGACTACCACTTATAGCTTATGGTGTTTGTCCATCATATATACACATGAGAGAGAGAGAGAGAGAGAGAGAGAGAGAGAGAGAGAGAGAGTATAGAATCTGTGTGATGTACAGAACAACAACAACAACAAACAAAAAATCCACGAAAAAGTCACTGAATGTTTTGGGATGCAACATATAATTTGCACTGGCCATTTACTATGCATGAACAATGTATAATTTGTCTTTGGCTATACATTTGTGTTGCTGCATAAAATCTACAAAGTCCACTCTAGCCGATTAAGTTATGTTCGTTTGCTATGCCAGGTGTGTCAACATCACTCTGCTGTTACATTATGCAGCTATCTCATTATGTAGATAGCTACATTATGTCCATTATGGAGCTATCACGTTGTTGACGAGTGCACATGCAGTGTAACAATTTTTTTGTTTATGCTTCTGAGCAAGCAGTTTACCGTGGGGACACTGGTTCACTAGAAAAGCAAGCACTAAATGTATTATTTCATTGACTTCTACCACACTTTCAGCCTTAGGCATTATGGCTGTTGGAAATCTTTCTGCATGACTGTTTGCTATTATAGACTATTGGATTTGCATATTCATCTTGCATTGCAAAGGTAAATACAAATCTTTGTTACATACACATACAGGGATTGTCATTATTTGTAAGTATTGTACATACACATTTTGTATGCACTTAGATAATTATTTAGTTATGGCAATTGCCCATATGCAATTCGCAATTCGGAGACGAGTACAGCTTTTATGGCCAACTCTTACGTGACATTCTGTCTCTCTTTTGTAAGGCCAGATCAATAAATGATCGGTGAGCTCAACTACGGATCCCAAATGCAAGCCTTGTGTTCCATTCACAGCACAGAATACGGTTTCAGGACAGCTTGTGTGTGGTACTCCTGGTACATCTGCCGGATTATGATGCTGAATTGACTTATTTAAATTGCCGAATGGCAAAAGACTCCATGCACCCAGAGTTCGAGGCCAAGATGGTTGCTGATTGGAAAGAAACCATGGAGACTTGCCAACAGTTAAGTTTCCCAGGGCCAGAGTTTGTGGAATATGGAAGTATGGACCACCATGGTATTTTTAATACCACACCAAAATTCATATGCACATATTGGATGTTATATTGAATATATATGAGGTATGCTTCTCAAAAACCAGTTACTCAGTCGCACAAGATTTTTACTCTAAGAGTTCTGAAGTTGAAGCAAATGCATTTCATTCTTGAAAATAGTATACTTTTCCCTGACAGAAAATGTGGTCCAAGTCTGACACATACAAAATCTTTCCCTATAATTTCTTAGAATTCACAGATATGAAGTGATGCGTCCTGAACAACAGCGCAAAAGGCAGGATATCATTTCGCAAAATAAAAAAATAAAAAACACATGACTGGCAAAATGTAACCGCAGAAAGTATGAACCATTAAAGTAATCACCTGTCAGTTTCACTGCACTGGGCAGTTTGAGTAGACAGTTATTATGACTTGAGATATTTGGAATCATGCTTGTCTAAGTGGAAATAGGCCATTAAATACACATATCTAGAAAATGCCAGGAATGCACACAGTTTTCCCAGTAGCATTGTGGTTGGTGAAAATGCAGCTTCCCCCTTCTGAATGAAGTCTCCTTGATCTCTCTACTGCCTTTGATACCATTGATAATTTGATTTTTAAAAATTATTTCTACTTGACTATCTGCTATAGCTAATATGCGGTTCATATCTTCCCTTGCTGACAGTATTGATCAGGAATAATGGAAATAGTGTCTTGGTGTCCAGATGTCCTTTTTCCATATAAGTGGCCTATCAAGATAACCCAATCCAACTTCTCCATCAGTTTTATATATTTATCATATCACACTCCCTTTTGTCAACAGATGAAGAACTGGGTGACCTTTTACCTTCCTGGGCTAGTTCTCCACAAATAATGTTTTCATCGTTTCAATCGTTCTTATAAAATATTCATACAAGATGTCCCCACATGTATTGTAAATAAGTTCTTTGCACAGCACAGTGTTAACTGCACAGCTTCTTTTCTCTCCTTTGCTCATCGTTGCTTCAAACAGTCCCTCTTTGATCAACAGAAAACAACATCTGGTGTAAGACGAATGGAACATATACTTTTGATATATCTTAGTTATCCTCTGCTTAGTCACGTTCCATCTCTTTTCACTGACATCAGTGCAAGCACAAACCTGTAAAGTCTGGTGGTGGATATTTCATTTTATTTCTCTCTTAAAACTAATACTTTAACTTGAAACTTCTAACTACACATAGCTAAAATACTTTGAACTGTTATATCCCTTCCGATTATGCAATTTATTCATTAATATTCATTTACTTCCTTACATTTACTTTGATCTTTTTCTTTCCAATAACATTGTATTATTTTATTTTCAAGCACCTATTTTTTTTCTGTTCCTGCTTCCTTTTCATCTGAATTAATTTAAATTAATTTAATATGAATTATGTCTCATTTCTCTACATATAACATGTTGTCCAAGGTGTATTAAATGTGTATTTTTAAAATTTCTTGTGACCTTAGAATAATAAAATCCTCTTAATTGTCAGGGTTGTTCTGAAATAATCGACTGTAACGAGAGCTGCAGTGTAGAGGCATTTAAACGTCTGCACTGAGTTGATACTGTGCTTTTTTGTGCCCAGTTGCCAGTCCTGCTCCACTTCTTTGTCTCCTGAGTCCTTTCTCCTTGGCCTACTGTCAAATCCCTCCGGCCTCATTCTTAAAGTGAAAACGAAATCTCTGCACATGGTGAGAGAAGGAGCAGCATCTCTGAGCAGCCTCCGGAGTTAATTTCCATGCCATATTGTTTATCAATCAAGCAGCGTCCTCCAGTGCCGCAAACATCTGTACATTACAAATAATCTCAGCCCGTCCATGGGCGTGACAGACATTGTTGTCTGGACCGCGCTGTTTATGTTGTTGTTGTTTTTTTTTTTTTTTTTTATTGAAATGCAAATTTAATTTAATGCCCGTGCTCGAAAATCATTAGAGGCTAACGCGTAACGGATAGTCATCAACCCAAGGTCAGTACTGAGCAGGCAGCGTGGACTGCAAAACAAATACGAACAAATAAAATACATGAATTAAAGTCGCAAATGTAGCTGCTTGTTGCAATGGGTCTGAAAAATGCATGGCTGTGGATTATGATTGGCAATGAGGGAAGGATGTGTGTGCTCATACAAATGCATTTTCGTGCACGTAGTCTGCACATAAACCATTTAGGTGAGCGTTAGTCTGTATCCGTGCCTGTGCATTGGGGCAGTATGTACAGCACTGAAGCAGCAGAGCTGTCACAGCAAAGGAAGTGGCAATATTGCATTGTTTGCGGTTGTGTGGAACTGGGGACTGGAATGCACATTCTCCATTTGTGTGCTGCTTCTTGCCTGAGCAGAGACGAATCCAATGACATTGATGGTGATGCATGTTGGAAAAGATGATATAGGCAGGTTTGAGGATAGGTTTGAGGTTCCATCAGATGAATCAGCCACAAATATATTTTCTCTGTATTTTCGGTTGTGCCGTATGTAAGTAAAAGGACATGGACATTTAACATGTGCCACCAAAAGTGGTGTGGCAGCGGTACGGGTACATTCGGTTCTGTGACTCCTTTCAAGGCAGGCCTAAACCGTTATGGGGTATGCCTGAAGCAGACGCATATATCTGCATTAGGCCAGAAAATGCTTCGGGCAGCATGAGATTTTTTTTATCAGCTCATCATGCAGCAGTGGAGACAGACACCCCAGGGGCGTCCAGAGAGACCAGGCTGTTTATACCGGGAGGTAAATGATGAGCCTTGATGGGCCGAATGGCCCCGTTAGTGCCTCTGTGTTTATGCTCTCACTCTTATGTGCGCTGTCACATTCCGCACGCCACGGTCATCCATTCATCGATGGAGGTGATTCAGCAGAATAAAGCCGGAGTGAAAACACATCAGCGCGTTGTGCCTGTCACACAATCGCAGACCTACGGCTGTTCATTTCGATGAAGATGCTGCTGTGTGTCATCGTCCTGCAAAAGGGCAAACAGTATTTTTAATCTGTGATTCTTTCTTCCACAAATGCTACTCAATCAAACTTATGCAAAACATATGTCTCTTCCAGGGGAGCATTATTATTGGCTGTTTTAGTCACATACATATTTCAGTACCCTCACAAAAAAACATCTTCCCATGCCATAGTGAGTCTGTGTGTGTGAGAGAGCAGTACGCCAATGAATGCATACATTTCCACATATGAATATCTCAGTCATCTGTCATAACCCTACCAAGTTGACCCTGGTAAATAAAGGTATTTTCACACCTGAGGCAAGACTTTTTTATTCCCAAGGATAAGCAATAGAACTATACAATCAAGTTCATCAGCATTCTGAGCTCAAAATGCTATAAAGGTCAAACTAATCAATTGACCAAAATAAGAAAAAAGAAACATGAGATAAGAGATGTTCAGTTTATAGAGAACACCAACAACCTTGGGCACAACCTTTACAAAAACATTATAAAAATCAACAGTGTCGTGAATGATCGATGAGCAGAAGGGATCTCAAAATTGAAAAAAAAAATGCATTTTTTTTTCACATATTTTGTAATAAGTAATACCTTGGATTGATTTTTAACAATAAATGTGGTGAAAATATATTCCATCTGTAACTGAAGGCTGCCAGATACAATATGCTGTTACTGAACATCTACTGGCCAAAACCTTTCCCTCTGCTTTACAGCCAAAAAATGCATTCAAATGGAGCCCCACAAACTAAGGTGTGAAATATTTATTGTGTTCCGTGTGTGAGGTAGATGGTTCATGTCTGTGGCCTCGTGAACAAACCACACACAAACACAAAAGCAGTATTTGAGCTCTGGGTGAGTGAGTCAACAACACGAAGAACAGTGCTGCTCTCACAGTTTAAGATTTTAAACAATTTTTGCAGAATGGTAATCTGATGGATGAGTTATATTTCATGTGTGTTCATACATATTCCAGTAATTCGATTGAGAATAAACAAAGACTGAGTTTGTGGTTTTATGAAATCATAGAGTCTTCTGGAAAACATTCATGTGGCAGACCAAAGGGATTATCATCATCATCATCATCATCATCATCATCATCATCCTGTTTTGCCGAACTCAGGGGCTCCAACTAACTGGAGTTATGCTTTGGTGGACCTGTAATAACATAAACAGCTAGCGGGCTAGGTATTGCGTGAGGTTGGTGAGGAATATTTTTTTTCTATATCTGTCTTTCCATGTACCTGGCTTGACTGCTGAAGGCAGTCAAATTCACATTGCCAATAAAAATGTGATACAAATTAAACGCCCTGAGGAAATTTTAATAACTATATTATTATCCAACCAATTTTGAAATTCAAAATGGCACCAAGAATCACAGCTTTCTTGAAAGGACATTCACAGTCATACAGGAAACATCTTCCGGTGTTGATGGTTTATGGGTTGCAGATGGGCTCTGGGTAAAGGATTACACCCACTTACGAGAAACTAAAAAAACTACAGAACTTTTCACCACACATATGAGCTCAACCTCAGATATAAAAATTATGATTCCGACACATAAATGTAAACATTTTACAAAATCTGATCTGCTCAGTTTGTTCAGACTCTAATTCAGCAACATGAGTGGAGTGCTTTTTATTTATAAAACTGAATGATTATGGATTATAATGAGCAGAAGTAGTAGAAGTATAAGTGCTAGTTGTAGGAGTAGTAGTATGAAGATGCAAAGCCACAAGGATATACAGCATCCACAGTTCAAAATGGCAGCTGAGGGATGAAGACTGAAAAATTCTACATGTTTTTACCGTAGCAGCTGCAGGAGAAGAAAAGCACTTGAACAATGTGGAGGAAGCAGTTGCGCTGATGAGCCTACACACAGCTGAGCTGAGACTGCTATCTCTTCCAGCTCCGCTCCCCCTCCACCCCACCCCACCCCGTGTCACTTTTAAATGTAAATGTATCACTCAGGGGCTGTTCGAAGGCTGCATATCCCAGATTTGAGATCCCTAGTTCCTACCACGGCTTCAAATGAAAGGCTTGTGCTCGAAATGGGCCCAGCGTCAGTCAATTTGTCAAGGCTTCGGCAGAGCGAGCTCTCATTGTTCCGTGAATCAGATCAGACAGATATGCCGGTGAATCACTCACTCTGAGTCATTTCAGCCGTATCAAAAGGAAAGTTACCAACTCTGTGGACACCTAAATGTACGTCTCCAACATTTGCCTGAATTATTAATCATTTTTGGTCATGTCCCGCTGTAACCATGGCACTGTGTGTGTGCCAAGAGATGCATTTAGAAAAGTCTCAAATGTAGCAGATGATTCACAGTCATTGTATTATGTATTTGGATGCACAGCTTTCATTTTGATTTATATTTCACATATCACCATCTCTTGTGTTTCTTACGACAAAAAGGAGAGACACAGAAATGATTGCAACAATTCAAAAATCCCTCTTCACGAGCATAAACAAAGAAACAAGCCATCTCAGAAATGTTGGGCTTGTCCTTGAGGAAGTGAGAGGAAAGCATTCAGTGATCAAAATGGAAATGAAGAGAAAGACTGTGAGGGAGAGAAAGAGAGAGAGAGAAAGGGAGGAAGAAATTAATCAGAATTCAGAGAAAGTAACACCTCTTTAAGATGTTTAATGTATCACATGATAGCCAAAGATTCAAACTGTGACAAAAATTTGACGAAAACTCACGCCGCATGTCCATTTGGTGAGGAAACACAAGGTTTTGTTACATTTATTCAGACTCTCGTGGGAGCTGTATTTTAGTATTCCAGTCCACGAGTGCAAAGTGCCTCAGAGTACAACAGTGAGGTGTGAAAAGCTTCACAAATCGCTGACTGGTGACTGACTCATTACTGCTGGTATTGCTGTCACTGGGTTGTCATATAAGGGTACTAATGGAAGCCCAGGGTAACCTTCAATGTTAAGTATTGTCAGTGTAAGGGTTGAACATAAATTTGGAACCCTTTCAGGAATATAGGGTTAAAATTATCTGATGGTATTGTTTGGGAACAATTAATGAGATTTATCAAAGATTTGTTGGAAGTCAGCTTTACGAATGCAAAAATTGTCTCAGGCTCGTCTGGGAAAGATAAGTCTGTCAGGCTCGTTGTTCTGCAGTGGACTCCCCAGGACGGCCACGAGAATGTGAATGCGTGAACTGAGTATATGTCTTTTCTGAGATTTGCTGAATCATCCAATGAGACGTAAACATTGACGTAGACAGTTGGCAATTTGTGGTGCATTTGCACTGTGGAAAGAATTGCAGGCTCTTTGTCACGTGAATTGGAGGAGTTACATGTTCACAGCTGTCTCCTCCTAAAGTTGCTGTATGAAGTTAAACAGATCAGATGGGGAAATAACAAGAAAAATACTCAAAATCAATCATTTTAAAAAATGTCCACTGGCTGAAACACTTGACACCTTAATTTTCCAGTTTGAATGAGAAACTTTATTTCACACCCCTGTAACAGAATACAATGGAGTGTGAAACCTGTCCCAAAGAAAAGTTGACTTAATACAGTTACCTTTCAGCTAATTTGCCTGCTGCAGATAAATCAATATTTAAATACTGCATGAGCAGTCATGCAGAGATAGTTTAACTCCCCAATATAGTTTTTGTGTCGTCTTGTGTAAGAGCTAACCAGGGAGAGTTGTGTCTGAATTTCTTTTCCTTCATAGTCGATGTAGCCTACCTGCAGGTTATCTGCGGCATCTATATTTTACAAGGATTTTTCTGTGCAGCATCAGGTAATCAGTGTTTTTGGATAGATATCGAATACCGATAATGGAATTAATGATGATCATTGCCCTCCAATTGAAATGGAGAACTTGGTCGTCAGAAGCTAGGTGTTTGCTGCCTGAGCTTCTGCTCCCAATTCAGTGCTCATCCTTTGATTCCAAGGGTGCTTTCCAAAACTTTTGCTCGTCTCTTCCTCTCCTCAACTCCCCCACGACCTTTCGTCTCCTACCTAGAAGTATGTGGAGGAAACGAGTGGAGGAAAGGAGGAGATGCAATGCAAACTGTAACAGCTAATCCGATTTGCCCGTCAAAATCAAAGTCGGCTCCTGATGAAGTAGTAACTTCGACTGAAATATAGAAATATGAATGTCAGTTACTCGCATTCTGCTCATGATTAAGCATAATGTGGCACCGGGAGGGGTGGAGGGAGGAGCAAGCTCCTCAGCTCCTCCCATTGTACTGCTGTCAGTCTCCTGGTTCCCTCCCTCAGCCTGGAGAGTTAACCGGAGCTGCAACAGCAGTGGCCACACAAGCAGACAGGCTCACCTGCAAGTGATTTCTAATCAACTCAGCTGTGAGCACTTGCCTTCAATTAGGCCTTCAATTGAAGCACAGCCTGGGAGGCTGAAGAGGACTTTTTTTTGGTTGTTGTGTGGACTGTGCTGTTTTTGTTTCACACTGTTTTGATTACATTCTTGTTTTGCTGTTCCTTTGCTCCTCCAAAAGGGATTAATAAAAGGTCTTTGGCCATGTTTGGTTTGAATCTTTGGTGTTTTTACTTTCACTTACCACCAGGCTCATTGGCCGCACCTGTTCCCCCAGTTGTGGTTTTTGTTTTGTTTGGGGGAAAAAAATGCCTTCCAGAGGCTGGAAGAAGGTGAAGAGGCAGGGCCAGGAGGAGCACCAGAGACTGCCAGCCCCCATCTCAAGGTCATCCTGGGACATCCTCAGGGTGATCTGGGAGGATTTGGAGGCCTGACCGCCACACCTCCTTGGGGACCTTTTCTACCTGAGTACTGGGGAGCCCTAACCCTTGGTCCCATGACTGTATGGGGCGGGGGGGTGTCTTTGAAGCTGAGGCCTGGTCTGCCCCCGGAGAGGAGCCTAGCCCCTCACCTACAGCAGAGGTGGATCCTGGGAGGGAAATGAGATGGTCCTTTCTGTGGTGCGACTGCTGGGGGATCCCCACCATTGGTCAGTGTGTCCTGTGCTGGAGTCGGGCTGATGTGGGAGCTGCAGCTGGAACTATGACCATCACTGAGATCGGCACTCGCGTCATTCCAGGTAGGTGTACTCACCAACCCATGCCACCAGGCCACCATCAATCCCAGCCCAATCACTACAGCTGCCAGAGGGCCATACCAGTGAGCCAGCCAGAGCAATTTACTTCACTTTGAAACATTTCTGATGACTTTTACACGGGCCAATACACAGACACCAAACGGAAGACGATGTGTTTCAAGTGCTTTATCTGTGACAGGCTGTGCACAGTTCATAGTAAGGACTTTAAATGAGTAAATCAAAATTCCAGGTTTATGGGTTAAATTCAGAATGGACTGATAAATAGCTGCAACACGACCTCCCCTGCGTGATGGACGTGACACCTGAGCACTCAAAAAACCCAATGGTGATGCTTCATTTCATACAACATACTCATTAGATTTCAGCCAAGTTTCAGTCAGGCACATCACATTTAGGTTATTATCCATGTCCAAGTCATTCACTAGAGCAACAGATCTAACATTAAGAAGTTTTAACAACATGTTGGCCACTTTTATGCAGCAGTTAGCTTTACATTTATTAATTATACACAGGGTAGACACAGTCTCAAAATAACTCGTTTCTACCTCAACTGCGCGAGTTAGGAGAGTGTACTGGTAACTATGATGAACCGACGCTGTAACGCACCTTGTGGACAATCATGTAGGGTCATATGTCTGCATCAAAGGAATAGAGAAATGTTCAGAAATGGAAGATCATGTGTCTGGAGCTTGGACAGTGCCCTGATGAGGTGTCAGGGTCAAGCCTCACTAGCACCAGAGGGAATCTTCTCCGATCTAATAATTTAGCTCCTGGTGCTGGTGGCATCCCATTTTATCGATTCATGGAGGGAAGACCAAAGGCTTATATTTTTTTGGGATTTTAGGTGAAATACACTGTTGCAATTTACTTCACTTGCAGACATGCCTGGTCACTTTTTGTACCATAAATAGGAGGAGAAGAGGTTCTATGATTGTTTTAAGAGATGAAACAGAAAATTTTAGTGGCATCCCATTTTTTCCCTTTCTGGAGGTAAGGTTATAGTCTTATGTCTTTTTTACATTTTCAGTGAAATACCCTTTTGCAATTTACTTCACTTGCAGACATGTCTGGTCACTTATTCTACCATGAACAGAAGGAGGACATGTTTTACAATTGTTTTAAGAGATAAAATAGAAAATTTTGTTGGCATCCCATTTTTTCCCTTTCTGGAGGTAAGACTATAGTCTAATGTCTTTTCTGGATTTTCGGTGAAATACACTTTTGCAATTTACCTCACTTGGAGACATGTCTGGTCACCTTTTGTACCATAAATATGAAGAGTAGATGTTCTATGGTTGTTTTAAGAGAGAAAATAGAACATTTTGGTGGCATCCCATTTTTTCCCTTTCTGGAGGTAAGACTATAGTCTTATGTCTTTTTGGATTTTCGGTGAAATACACTATTGCAATTTACTTCACTTGCAGACATGTCTGGTCACTTTTTGTACCATAAATAGGAGGAGCAGAGGTTCTATGATTGTTTTAAGCGATAAAAAGAAAATGTTTGTGGCATCCCATTTTTTCCCTTTCTGGAGGTAAGACTATAGTCTTATGTCTTTTTTGGATTTTCGGTAAATCACACTTTAGCATTTTACTTCACTTGGAGACATTCCCGGTCACTTTTTGTACCATAAATAGGAAGAGCAAATGGTTTACTATTCCTTTAAGACATAAAAAAGAAAATGTTTGTGGCATCCCATTTTTTCCCTTTCTGGAGGTAAGACTATAGTCTTATGTCTTTTTTGTATTTTCGGTAAATCACACTTTTGCATCTTACTTCACTTGGAGACATTCCCGGTCACTTTTTGTACCATAAATAGGAAGAGCACATGTTTTACTATTGTTTTAAGAGATAAAATAGAAAATTTTGGTGGCATCCCATTTTTTCCCTTTCTGGAGGTATGACTATAGTCTTATGTCTTTTTTGGATTTTCAGTGAAATACATTTTTGCAATTTACTTCACTTGGAGAAATGTCTGGTCACTTTTTGTACCATAAATAGGAGAAGCAGAGGTTCTATGATTGTTTTAAGTGATGAAATAGAACATTTTGGTGGCATCCCATTTTTTCCCTTTCTGGAGGTAAGACTATAGTCTAATGTCTTTTCTGGATTTTCGGTGAAATACACTTTTGCAATTTACTTCAATTGGAGACATGTCTGGTCACTTTTTGTACCATTAATATGTAGAGTAGATGTTCTATGATTGTTTTAAGAGATAAAATAGAAAATTTTGGTGGCATCCCATTTTTCCCTTTCTGGAGGTAAGACTATAGTCTTATGTCTTTTTTGGATTTTCGGTGAAATACACTTTTGCAATTTACTTCACTTGCAGACATGTCTGGTCACTTTTTGTACCATAAATAGGAGGAGCAGAGGTTCTATGATTGTTTTAAATGATGAAATAGAAAATTTTGGTGGCATCCCATTTTTTTCCTTTCTGGAGGTAAGACTATAGTCTTATGTCTTTTTTGGATTTTCAGTGAATCAGACTTTTGCATTGTACTTCACTTGGAGACATTCCTGGTCACTTTTTGTACCATAAATAGGAAGAGCACATGTTTTACTATTGTTTTAAGAGATAAAATAGAAAGTTTTGGTGGCATCCCATTTTTTCCCATTCTGGAGGTATGACTATAGTCTTATGTCTTTTTTGGATTTTCAGTGAAATACATTTTTGCAATTTACTTCACTTGGAGAAATGTCTGGTCACTTTTTGTACCATAAATAGGAGAAGCAGAGGTTCTATGATTGTTTTAAGTGATGAAATAGAACATTTTGGTGGCATCCCATTTTTTCCCTTTCTGGAGGTAAGACTATAGTCTAATGTCTTTTCTGGATTTTCGGTGAAATACACTTTTGCAATTTACTTCAATTGGAGACATGTCTGGTCACTTTTTGTACCATTAATATGTAGAGTAGATTTTCTATGATTGTTTTAAGAGATAAAATAGAACATTTTGGTGATATCCCATTTTTTCCGTTTCTGGAGGTAAGACTATAGTCTAATGTCTTTTTTGGATTTTCGGTGAAACACACTTTTGCAATTTACTTCACTTGGAGACATGTCTGGTCACTTTTTGTACCATAAATACGAAGAGCAAATGGTAAACTATTGTTTTAAGCGATAAAATAGAAAATTTTGGTGGCATCCCATTTTTTCCCTTTCTGGAGGTAAGACTATAGTCTAATGTCTTTTTCGGATTTTCAGTGAAACACACTTTTGCAATTTACTTCACTTGGAGACATGTCTGGTCACTTTTTGTACCATGAATACGAAGAGCAAATGGTTTACTATTCCTTTAAGACATAAAAAAGAAAATTTTGGTGGCATCCCATTTTTTCCCTTTCTGGAGGTAAGACTATAGTCTTATGTCTTTTTTGGATTTTCGGTGAAACACACTTTTTCAATTTACTTCACTTGGAGACATGTCTGGTCACTTTTTGTACCATAAATAGGAAGAGCAAATGGTAAACTATTCTTTTAAGAGATAAAATAGAAAATTTTGGTGGCATCCCAATTTTTCCCTTTCTGGAGGTAAGACTATAGTCTTATATCTTTTCTGGATTTTCGGTGAAATACACTTTTGCAATTTTACTTCATTTGGAGACATGTCTGGTCACTTTTTGTACCATAAATAGGAAGAGTAGATGATCTATGATTGTTTTAAGAGATAAAATAGAAAATTTTGGTGGCATCCCATTTTTTCCTTTCTGGAGGTAAGACTATTGTCTTATGTCTTTTTGGATTTTCAGTGAAATACACCTTTTGCAATTTTTAACTTGAGAGACATTACGAAGAGCAAAGAAATGTCTGGTCACTTTTTCGTGAAATACATAAATATGAAGAGCAAATGGTTTATATTGTGGCATCCCATTTTTTCCCATTCTTTAAGACATAAAAAAATTTTGGTGGCATCCCATTTTTTCCCTTTCTGGAGGTAAGACTATAGTCTTATGTCTTTTTGGATTTTCTGGAGGTGAAATACACTATTGCAATTTACTTTTTGGAGACATGTCTGGTCACTTTTGTACCATAAATAGAAGAGCAGATGTTCTATGATTGTTTTAAGAGATAAAATAGAAAATTTTGGTGGCATCCCATTTTTTTCCTTTCTGGAGGTAAGACTATAGTCTTATGTCTTTTTGGATTTTCTGGAGGTAAGGTGAAATACACTTTTGCAATTTACTTCACTTGGAGACATGTCTGGTCACTTTTTGTACCATAAATAGGAAGAGCACATGTTTATTATTGTTTTAAGAGATAAAATAGAAAATTTTGGTGGCATCCCATTTTTTCCTTTCTGGAGGTAAGACTATAGTCTTATGTCTTTTTGGATTTTCAGTGAAATACACTTTTGCAATTTACTTCACTTGGAGACATTCCGGTCACTTTTTGTACCATAAATAGGAGGAAGAGCAAATGGTTTACTATTGTTTTAAGAGATAAAAAAGAAATTTTGGTGGCATCCCATTTTTTTCCTTTTTCTGGAGGTAAGACTATAGTCTTATGTCTTTTTTGGATTTTCGGTGAAATACATTTTTGCAATTTACTTCACTTGGAGACATGTCTGGTCACTTTTTGTACCATAAATAGGAAGAGCACATGTTTTACTATTGTTTTAAAGATAAAATAGAAAATTTTGGTGGCATCCCATTTTTTCCCTTTCTGGAGGTAAGACTATAGTCTTATGTCTTTTTTGGATTTTCAGTGAAATACATTTTTGCAATTTACTTCACTTGGAGACATGTCTGGTCACTTTTTGTACCATAAATAGGAAGAGCAGAGGTTCTATGATTGTTTTAAGAGATAAAATAGAAAATTTTGGTGGCATCCCATTTTTTCCCTTTCTGGAGGTAAGACTATAGTCTTATGTCTTTTTTGGATTTTCGGTGAAATACACTTTTGCAATTTACTTCATTTGGAGACATGTCTGGTCACTTTTTGTACCATAAATAGGAAGAGTAGATGTTCTATGATTGTTTTAAAAGATAAAATAGAAAATTTTGGTGGCATCCCATTTTTTCCCTTTCTGGAGGTAAGACTATAGTCTTATGTCTTTTTTGGATTTTCGGTGAAATACACTTTTGCAATTTACTTCATTTGGAGACATGTCTGGTCACTTTTTGTACCATAAATATGAGACAAATGTTCTATATTGTTTTAAGAGATAAAATAGAAAATTTTGGTGGCATCCCATTTTTTTTCCTTTCTGGAGGTAAGACTATAGTCTTATGTCTTTTTGGATTTTCAGTGAAATACACTTTACAATTTACTTCACTTTTGGAGACATATGTCTGGTCACTTTTGTACCATGAATATGAAGAAGAGCAAATGGTTTACTATTGTTTTAAGACATAAAAAGAAAATTTTGGTGGCATCCCATTTTTTTTTCCCTTTCTGGAGGTAAGACTATAGTCTTATGTCTTTTTTGGATTTTCAGTGAAATACACTTTTGCAATTTACTTCACTTGCAGACATGTCTGGTCACTTTTTGTACCATAAATAGGAAGAGCAGATGTTCTATGATTGTTTTAAGAGATAAAATAGAAAATTTTGGTGGCATCCCATTTTTTCCCTTTCTGGAGGTAAGACTATAGTCTTATGTCTTTTTTGGATTTTCAGTGAAATACACTTTTGCAATTTACTTCACTTGGAGACATTCCCGGTCACTTTTTGTACCATAAATACGAAGAGCAAATGGTTTACTATTCCTTTAAGACATAAAAAAGAACATTTTGGTGGCATCCCATTTTTTCCCTTTCTGGAGGTAAGACTATAGTCTTATGTCTTTTTTGGATTTTCGGTGAAATACACTTTTGCAATTTACTTCACTTGCAGACATGTCTGGTCACTTTTTGTACCATAAATAGGAAGAGCAGAGGTTCTATGATTGTTTTAAGAGATAAAATAGAAAATTTTGGTGGCATCCCATTTTTTCCCTTTCTGGAGGTAAGACTATAGTCTTATGTCTTTTTTGGATTTTCGGTGAAATACACCTTTGCAATTTATTTCACTTGGAGACATTCCCGGTCACTTTTTGTACCATAAATACGAAGAGCAAATGGTTTACTATTCCTTTAACACATAAAAAAGAACATTTTGGTGGCATCCCATTTTTTCCCTTTCTGGAGGTAAGACTATAGTCTTATGTCTTTTTTGGATTTTCCGTGAAATACCCTTTTGCAATTTACTTCATTTGGAGACATTTCTGGTCACTTTTTATACCATAAATAGGGAGAGCACATGGTTTACTATTGTTTGAAGAGAAAAAATAAAAAATATTCTTCGTCATAAAAGTGTTCATGGTGTGTCATTACAAATGGAGAGACTTTTACAATGGTAAATTAATGTATTGATTTAAGGAATTAATATTTTACACAAAAAGTTGAACAGCTTTCCATGAATTGCAAGCAGATGTTCTTGTAGTGTTCAAGTGTTGGCTTGCTTAATTACTTGATTATGTAGATTGTCAGTGGCAAATGAAGCTGAATGCCATTTTATTTTGCATTGTGTTGCTATGTTGCTCAGATGTCAGGCAGTGCAACACTTTTTCCCCTTTTTTTTCCTCTGTTGTTCCCAACCTGAACTCAGCTGAACTCATTGATCTCATGCAGAAACCCCACATGCTGAGTCCGTGAGCAGGCAGCTGCAAACCCATGACTCCGCCAATGCATGTGACAATGAGCCCTCGCATTATTCTGCAGACATACGATCAGTCACATTCTGTCGGTTCTGTGAGAGTGTACCTGCAGGCATCTGACCTGACCAAGCATGGCCACAAGAGAGCAATGAGACCAACAGAGGTAGGTCAGCATTACATTCAATGTTAACCAGGTGAGGTGGCTCCACCCTCCAACCAATAACATGAAGGCAGAAAGAATGTCTGACAGTGAAACGTCAGGGACGATGATGTCAACCAGATAAACACAGTCATCAAAAATAATCCATTTAATGTTATGGGCTTCCAGGGTACTCCAATAAATAGGCAGGGCAGGTACAGCACCATTTAGAAAAACTCATAAACACCATTGCACACTTCGCATTAAATGAATGCCTGGTTATCCTCAGCAAAATATTCATAAAATTAGAGACAAGTGATTCAGATTTGAGACCGCCAGTTCGTCACACTACATGAAAGAAGAGGTCTTCAAACTTTAAATTTGTTTTCAGGAAGATGTCATAAAGTATATTATTTATGGCCGACTATGTTCTTTCATGTCGGCCTTTGGAGTTGGATTGCTGTGCAGCTCCAGGATTTGACATATACAGCTGAACAGATGAGTCAACTGGACCTGAAAACTGAACTACAGAGTCTCACTCTTATGACCCGTTAAGTGGTGAATACATTTTATCTAACCTGAAGACACAGACATAGAGTATGTCATTGTTCTATTTAGAAATACAGTAGGATTTCAGTGATGTTGCTCTTCCTGATGTTTTTCTGCCATTTAAAAATTGTAACTTTTCATAATTACTTGTAAAAACCTGTTTGTATGTGTCACTTGATCAACAGTTGATGGAGAGTGAGATGAAGTTTATGTTAGCATTGGTATGGCATTCGCTGTGGTCACAGTTTCTTGCGTGGCACATTATTCATAATTCATTGCATGTATTCAGTCCTGTTTTTATAGTTATAATATCCATATTACTCTGTCTGTCCCTCTGCAAGATTTCAGCTTCCTTGCCTGTCTGCTGTTCACGAGGCTTACTGTCAGATTATAAACTTGCTATGTCCCCATCATCTTTGTGAACCTTGATAAATCAGAGCTTTGTGATAGCAAGCACTGACATCCCAGATAACTGTCAGTATTCACTTAGGAATGCTACAATTTTTGATGTCTGTATCCCATAACTTATGACTGGGATAAGTTATGACTGGTCATTGGTGGTGGTAATAGACTGAAATATACTGCATTGAGGTTTCATCATCCAGGATTTGATCTGAAGCAATATATCTCGAGGTAGTAGTGGTTGTAGTCGTGTGGTATTGGTCGTTGTTTTAGTTGCTTTATGTATTTGGCAGCATTTATTTTAAGTGAGGACGTCAAGGCAAGTTACATTTTACATTTATAAACGTGTTATTTATTATAATGTGCATAGCCAGACAGTAAATTGAAGTTGTAAGCAAACACCGTCAAATATAACTGCCATTAATTGTGAAGTATGCTGGCCTGGATTGAAAAAGATGGAGCTCTAGCTGGCGTGAAATGGACTGCTGTGCTGTGATTGAGACTCCTGTAAATGTCCGACAATCACCAGCTTAATGGCCTGTTGCACAATGATTTGGACCGTTGCAAAGGTCCACAAACCGTTTTTATTTCCCCGCCATCCTCTTCCTCACCTCCATCGCCGGCGCCCCCACAGAACGACCGCATTTGTCTCGCCCGTTGACGTTTATTCCCTTCGATGTTAAGCCAAACCTCATTTTCTCGAGAAATATAAAGACCAATCACCTTGAAAACCGTTTGTATACCCTTGGCTGGGCCAGTGTCTGTTTTTTCAAGACAATGAAGCTTTCCTGTGCAGCTTGACAAAATATAGTCACTATCAGTCATAACACTGCAATTCCCTCTTTTAAAAAACCCAACGTACACCCGTATCATTTGAATATGACCAGGACATTTGCACATGTGGTAAATGCAGAAAAAATAAGACTTTAAATTTAATTTTCAGGTCTAATGAGCACATTTTTTAATAAATAAATAATCCGCCATAACAATTACATTGCAGTTATACCATAAAACTGTGAAACATTTGTTTGCTTTATTATTTTCTGGAGCACAACTTTTAATTAGAAGAGAATATTAAAACAATCGAGGCATGCAAGAAAGACTCTTACTTGTGTCTCCTCAACAATCAATGGCGTTTCAGCAATTTGATGTCTTTGAGACCTTTACTTGGGTTCTGTTTGTAGATTTGTCAATATTGTAATTTCACATATTCATACATATGTATATGCAATTTGCATACTTGCATGCAATTATATGTAAGGTTGCTGTTAAATATAGGGGAATTGGATATATGTGCACGTGTGAATGAGAGGACGTAATATCCTACCATGATTGAATGTACCATTGCAATATGACCTAGCAGATATGAATGTTTTGGGGGATGAAGAAAGACCTACATATGGTCCACATTTTGCCTGCTCATAGATGCACAGCATGTGAGTTGTTGTTTCCTGTCATTAACACAGCCGAAGAAAATTAAAATTTTCTCCTTGATCAGTCAAGCATTTGCACAGATTCTAAGCATGACGATTTTTACATTCACCGGATGTTTTTCTGTATAGACTGTATTTTCAGTGCTTTGAACCCTGATTCATTTAGGAAAATGTGCCAGGAAAAATCTGACATACGCCTACCTCAATAACACCTGAGCATATGACAGGCCTTTATGAAATCATAAATTCATAACTGAAGATTTGTACAGGCATTAAATGATACTGCAGTGTTGAGTGTGTAATTTCACTGAGATTGTTGTGCCATCATGAAACATAAAAACAGATTTGCAGAGCATACAAAAAATGCAATAAGTACAGTGTATTCCAAAAAATTTGGGACGAGTATACTTTTTTATTGATTGAACTCAAATCTAAAATTGTGGAAGAAAAAATTCACATGTGGTTAACGTGTAGAATCTCAACTTTTATCCAAAGGTATTTTTTATACATTTTGGTCTCACCATGTGAAATGGCACATTCTATACATAGCCAACATAGTTTGAAACATTCCTATTTTAATTTACACTACAAATATGTTTATTGCTGTTTTGCATATTCATTGCATGCAATAGCTGCTTGAAGTCTATTATCTACAGACATTATTGTTTTTGACATGAATATCCCATGATACTTTTTTGTTCCAGAATTTGTTGGTGGAAAGTTTTGCTCATGATGCCCGTGCCTAGTTTCCCATTTCATTCTACACTATCTTGGCCAGGTTTCGGGGAATGTCGCATGCTGGCACGGAAGGCTTTTTCTGACTAGCCTCGCTGGACCTTCTGGAGAGTCTGTCTTAGAGGTTTTGAGGATTATGGATTCAGTGGGTTTTTTTTTTTTTCCTCAGGGGGACAATTCTGTTCTTAACTGCTCAGGTCTGGTCACATTCTAACCTTCCGAGGAGCTGGAGAGAAAGAAACTTCAAAGCCTTATTTTGCGTCCCTCAGTTACAAATCAATGGCTCTGGTCTTCAGCATGTTTCCCTAACTGTGTACCATTATTGACGGTCAGTTGAATGCAAGCATGCAAGAGTTACATCTCCTTCCTTAACAAATGCAATTTAAGTCGAGGAATCCCACTTCAAGAAACCCATCTGTGTTTCTGCAGATTTTATACATCTATTTGTCAATCAAAGCTGAGGGGGAAAAGAGAAAATGTTAAATGTATCCAGAGTGATTTATGTTTCATGCTTCCATGTATTTATGATATGTACATTTTCTTTTTCATTTAAATGAGTACAGCACCTAGCGTTAAGCTCCTGAACACTGTCCAAACACAAAATGTAGGTATTTAAAGGTGTCCATTAAGAATTAGAAGGATTACCTTCCTCAGTGATAACTGCACATTTGAATATATACACTGTCAGCGTTGCCAGCGCTCATTTATAGTTAAAACCATTACCTTACTCACTGGAATCAGTCCACACACACACATTCATCCTGACACAGCATGTTATCAACATAGGTGGCGCCAGGAAGGGGCTTGGGGGTGCTGTAGCTACCCCGAGGATAGCCAAAGCACCCCCGAGCACCCCCAATAAATTCCTGTGGTTTATTCATGATTTTTTATTTATAATTGCAACTGTCATGGAGTGGGTACTGTGTGCGCGCGCCTGTGTGTGTGTGTGTGTGTGTGTGTGTATGTGGTGACCGGCACATTCATGGGAAGCCCGAAATTTCAGAGCACCCTCACTAAAAAATCGACTAACCCCATACCACCAGCAAAAGAAAATCTCTGCCGCCGCCACTAATTTTCAACGGGTTACTCATCTGCTTCTTTTCATGAACAGCCTTCGATGTTTTTTTTACTGGAGATGAAGTACACATGTCCTTTCCTTGCTTGAGAGATTGAATTCTGCTCTCTATTTTCCCCGACTGGAGTGAGTCAACACTCATGTGACACTTGGAGGCGTTCCTTTGATTCCCAGACAAAGAGTCGCACGCTGCCTTTGAGATCCTCTTGAAGAGGAGTTTTTGTACCTACTGATTTCTTGATGACCTCTCTGATTTCCTTGATTCCCTCCTCTTTCCTTGTGAACACTCTCGCTATTTGTGATTTCCTTGACAGAGAGTGAGAGACCTTCTATGTGATTTCATGAAGGACCACTTTCTTCCTCTGTGATTTTCTGACTGTCAAAACAGTTTGTGTTGCTGTCCTACAAGAATAACAAAATAAGACCATATGTCTGATGCCCAATTTGGGAGATGAGTGGAAGCTTTGTCAATGTCAGAAATTCGTGTGTCAGAATTTGCATTGCATTCCATCAAATGTAAGTGATACATATCATACCAGAGCCGTATGAACCTAGGCTATGCACAATTTTTGAATATGTAACGTTCTGAAAACAAATTATGGAAGGATAGCATTGACAAGTCTGTAAAAGCTCCCATTTCACAATGGCGTAACTACGTCTCATTAAAGTCAGGTGGGTATACCAGGAAAACCTTTCAAGTTCCATGACATCTGAGAGTCACACTTCCCCCCACCCTCACCCCATCCCCTTCCTGCACAAGCATAAAATCAATATCGGCTTGCCGCAACAAAGACAGTCACAATTCTTCCGTGGGAAGCTCTAAAAGGTCCTTAGGTGATATGAAAGACATATACATGTGGTACATGCTTGCTTATCAGACTGGAAACTTTACAGCAGACCGATAACGTGTCACAGGCGATAATGTCAGGTGCAGTGGCCTCTTTGTTTGAGAGAAGACAAGCTCGAATCTATCATGGATTTCTTTTTAAAGTCATTCGAAAGTATGAGTTGCTTTCGAAGAAATAAAAGAGAACTCCAAGGTGAATGATGATTGCACAGAGCAGCTAAAGCATGACTTAATTGTGATTCACGTCGGGCTTCCATTATTTTCACACAGGACTTTATTGTTCGGTCGTGCTATACTTGGCTCAAGCAATTATGCTCCATTAAATTGTAACCATAGCATTTCCTTATGCCAGATTATACACATTACCCCTCAAAAATAGTATAAAAGTGTACCTTTCACACACTTTCTTGGACTCAAAGTGCACTTTCACTTTACTTTTCTGAAGAGCAGAACAAAGAAATGCATAACCAGGGCTTGATTTACAAAAGCATTTGTATGTGCTGCTGCAAAAAGACCATGAGAGCAAGCAAGTGGGTGCAGCTATTTTTTGACACTAATTGCAAATAATGCCACTGAAATGTATGTGCAAAGAAATGGAACATATCCAAAAGGCTTTGCTAAATCTGGTCCTTACAGTATAGTGTTGGAAATGGAACATATCCAAAAGGCTAAATCTTCCTAAATCTGGAAATGGAACATATCCAAAAGGCTTTGCTAAGTGTTGGAAATGGAAATGGAACATATCCAAAAGGCTTTGCTAAATCTGGTCCTTAAAGTATAGTGCTGGAAATGGAACATATCCAACAGACTTTGCTAAATCTGGTCTAGTATAGTGCTTTGGAATTCAAACGATATGTTGTACAAATAATTTTGTGCAGCTATTATAACCGAAAATATCCTTCAATAAAATATTTTTTTCACAACTATTTTACAAGGGACTGAACATTCCAAAGTAGCAAAAAGAAAACACAATGAATTAAATTCAAATGTATTTTTCTATACAGACACAAGCAAGAAAATAGACTTAACAGATTAGTTGTGTCTTAGCTGTTGGTGCACTTTCGCTTTACTTTTATGATGTCTATTTACTTCTTGCATGTCTCTGTATAGTTGGAACATTAACAGAAAATGGAACATTTGGAGACTGTACTGGCCTCGCTAAACGTCTATGCCTAGCTATCCAGCAGTTTAACAGTGGCTCAAATAATTCCACAAAGGCGTTTGTGCTGTTTATGGTTTTATTCAAACCTGACTGTAAAACTGTAACAACAAACAGAAAACATAGAATTACTAAATGTAAAGCTTAACTTTGTTATACAGTACTATCTTTACAGAAAGATAAAATAAAGAGATTGCTGCTCTTAACAAAGTATAAAACAAGACTTTCAGACATTGCGTGTAACAAACAAAGAAAAGCATCGATGAAGATACCGAAAAGTTTCTGCCTTGCTGTGCTAACAATAATACCATAGTTCTTCCTACTTCCTGTAACTTCCTGTAGGATAGCTATAAGTGCATTACACAAAAAAACTACTAGATGGCTCTCACACAAAAGAACATGTATAAGAAAATACAATTTGTTCCAGAACAGAGACGTTGCCCAATGCAATGCAAAGCAATCAAAGAATTCACACAAAAGCACAAAATGTGCAGATTGTGGAAATGAGAACACATATCCCCTTCCATTTAAAACTAATTGTCCAAATCTAGACCTGAGAACCTAAGTCAAAAATGATTTTTTTTTTTTGTCTGGAGTTTCTCCTCACGCTTCAGCGCAATATTCACCAAGTTATCATTTTTAGTCAAAGCTATTGTGGATTCAAGTAACAGTTTTCTTTGGATTGCATAAAATCCAAAGCAATGAATTTCAGTCCAGCTTTGAAACAATCTCTCTGTAGGATACAATACATTCTTGTATGTATAAGAAGCAGCCATCCGTTATTATATTTGAGTAGCAGACAGCCTTTTGAAGTCACAATCCTGTGACTGTGATTTTGTATGATAATGTACAAGGTAAAAGTTCAGTTTTGCTGTCCTACCAAAGAAACCAGAAAACCTGCTGCCATTGAACAGACAAATGGAAACATCTAAGGTCTTGGAGTATCATGGAGTATTTGTTTTTTCTGTGGTTGCCCTTGGCTGAGATATGTCTCTCAAAATTCAATGCTGACGTCACCTGTTGCCAAGAATACGCAGCAACTTGAGCTAACACACACCCCTAAAATCACACCTCTGCCATGAAATTCATAAACATTGACAGACAGTTGTACGTGAATTTTTCATGCCTGACTCTTTGCTATGTAAGATGTTATACACATGACACTGTGCATGCTGGGATATTATTTGTTTAATTAGGTGAATATTATAACCTTTGTTGGGGTTTCTGCTTTGTATAATTAATCGTTAACACCATTATGACATAGTTATTCTATAAATAAATACCAGTAATCCTGGAAAAAAGTTGGTCCAGTGAAAATAAGTCATTCAGTGAAATATTCATATTCCAGGATTAAATGTATTCATAAAATTATACCAAAAATATATTTACTGGATTGAGTAGAAGCACTTCCCCTTCTTCTGAATATTGCATGTGGTTGACCGAAATACTTTCTTTAATGTTTTTTTTTTTTTTTTTTTGTATGAGAGCAATAAAACCAAAAGGAGAAAAACCATCTCTGTGGAATTTGCAGATAGTGATTGGGTTTTAATTTATTTCAGGCTATTGGAGATAAGCAGTGGTAATTTAAACCACTCTTAAGCATTCTGTCCATTTAGGACCTCTTTCGTGTGCAAAGAGGTGTTCTTTCAAAGCACAGCAGCAGTCAGTAGATAACATACTTAAAAGCCAACTGGTAGACCTTGACTGAGGCACAGGCCCAAGTGTCAGGGGCAGTGAGAGTGCAGCAGCGCCTCCTAGTGGTACAGGTCACCACGCTCTCACAACGAGGGAATTGTATCGATTCTGTTTTCTATTGTGATGGTTTGTGTTGTAGGGGCTGAAGATTAATCACTGTAGGGTCTTTTCCCAATGAAGAAAAAATTTTACTCAGTCTTTGTTTAGATGTACATTTTAATGAATGTTGCTTCACAAAAGAGGTCTTCTTACACACAGTGACTGAGAAAAGGTTGTATGACACCTGACTTGTGAGATGTAACATTCTGAACACAATACACACTTATTTATTCATGTGTAACAGTCACTCATTGGTGGTTCTGGCTGATAATTTGTCTGAGTGTGTTCACTTTTGTTTTGGCTTGTTTCAAGGGTATTTCCTTGAATTTGAATTCAAATTTGCTGGAATTCCTTCATCTCAGTCTGGTGATTGGAGGATTATTTTAATCACCTGTGGACTGCAGTGTGGGGACTGGCTCCTAATCAGTGATTGAGAGCAGGTATAAGTTCATTCCCCCTTAGCCAATCAGGGTGCAACGATGCCCTTCCTGTTGGACTTTTCAGGAGCAGCAGTTTGCAACCTCAGTGATCATTGTGATCTGAACAGCAGCTGCAATAAGAACACATGTTTAAAGGACAAGACCGAAAAAAAAAAAAAAAAAAAACACATACAAATTATCATTGCTGCTCTGCAAATACAACTTTGGTATCTGTTTGAATGTTTTGTCTAAGCTTAGTGAGACCAGTTCTAATACATTTTTAAAGGCAAGTTTTTAAGCACATTTGTTCTGGGTCCCCTGCATATGGGCTGTCAAGGCAGTTCATTGCAAACCACTGGTTTACTCGGCTATGTGTTATTTTGCTTTTTTGACAACCTTTCCAAACTAAATCTTTCAGCTTCATTTTTGAAGAGATATTTGTTTGTTAAAAATATCCAAAGACTCTAAGTTGTCCTTGGGCAAATAATTTCTTCTTATTTGTGTTAATTTTATGTGGTTGGAAACTGTTCTTTGATCTCCCCTTCCTGATTGGCGGGTTGTCATTTCGCTCCTGCCACAAATGAGATGACTCTCAGCTTCACACCAGAGTGTTTGTCCATGGTTGGAGCATTGTGCCTTCCTGTGTGATAACATTACCATTTATTGATTTGAACAACAACTCCTCAAATTTATTTTGTCTTTGTCCCATGCCAGGTAACTGTGTATAAAAATGGATGTCTCTCCCCTTCTTGGTCCTAAGAATCATGGTATCCTCACCTTGAACTGTCTTTCATGGCAGTGGTTTGGAAGTACCGTGGCCATGCCCTGCCCTCTCAATCTAATCAGGCCTTCTGGTTTCAAGGTAAACGACTTAAAGCAATGGTAGGTGAGAACTGATCGTCTAAGCCCTCCCCCAAACTCTCATTTCGCCCTTCTCATCTGTGCAAGCTTCATTTGATTGAATAGGAAATCAGTCACACATAGCTGTACAACTCATAGCTCTACCTTGAAGCAAATGAATGTGGTTGGTGAGTTGTTTCTGGACTTAAGTGTTGCTTCGACAAAGGTGAACACACCATGTGCAGACCTGATATCTTCACGGGGTACCAACTGACCACAAGCCATTTCATCATAAAAAACTAACTTTTTTTTTTTTTAATTCTTAACTTTTTCAGATTTATCAAATCATTATGCTATACTGCATTGTATTATATCAGTGATTATAACAGTTTTATGACAGTCCAACATATATGTTTGTGTATGTGTCTTTCTACTTCAGCCTGCAAAGCATGTATGTAGGTAAAAACAAACTTGGTGTTCCAAAATGTAACGATATTATATCCACGTTCTGTTGAAATGCTTACAGTGTTTCATTGTGTGATGAACTGGCAGATGTGTGAGTGATGGTGTGTAACTGATTGTGGCATGGATGCATGTGTGTTACGAATACACACCTAGCCCTGGACTAAGTCAATATGTATCAACGTTGACTTGACATTAAGAACATGACCTTTCAGAAAGTGTTTGTCCTCCAATACATTTTCTTCAAATGGTAAAAGATATAATTCACTACATGTGATTTGTATTAATTTTTTGGTCAAACTGTGATGGAATGTTGGCCTTCAATCCCTAAATATTTAAATATTACAGTGGTCTTAGATTAAGTTGTGTTTGTTTCAAATCGTTTCATTCATGTTTGATCAATTAAAGTGAAAAGCACCTTCCAAAGCTATAGCTCAATATAGAATAAAATCATTTAGAATGTAACCATATGGTGGTAATCAAACAGGAGTGCTATTTAAATTAATTAATCTCATCTTCATTAATTCAACATACCCAAGTAAACGTCTGCTGCTTTTTAAAGGTCAAAATTGAAATTCCATTGTGTCATTGCTATGAAAACACAATGTAAAACATTCCAGATACTGTTCATGCATGTGGATTGGCAGACATTCAAGTGGATGTGAATACAAGTGTGTGGGCTCTTGCAAAGATCTTTCTTCATACTTATGAGCCAGCGGTTGCTCCAAGACAAATGACAGAAGCGTGGATGAGCAAATTGGCCAATCAAATCTGAGTCATGTTGCACTGTGGAACAGAAAAGGCTACGCCAGGAAACATACCTCGTAATCTCAACACTGAGGCCCCCATTTGCAAGGAAATTCAAATCGATGTGTAGAGACAGTAGTCAGTGATGCAGTTCTAATGTTTCTACTGAGCAGTTTTGATTATTAAACTGGTTAAAAGTAAGTATGATAAAAAAATTATACACTGTCAGTAAAACAAATTAAATATACAATGCCACCACTATTTGAGAACAAAGGATGATGGTTTTAGAGGCAAGGAAATAGAAAGTGCAGGGCATGATGGATACCACACACACACACACACACACACACACACAATAAAATTATTATGAGTGCAAAATTATTAATCACATTAAAAAATACACAAACAAAATATGCACCTACCTTCTGCCTCAACTGATGTTGGCCATGGTATCCCAAATCGAAAAATACGTGTTAAAAGCATTCGACAGGTAAAGAGTAAAAAAATAAAAAAATAAAAGTATTCCCAGACAAGCAATATACCTGTTCAGCTAGAGTCAACATTTGAAAGAGAATTAATATCGAGAACAACCAAATAGGACCTATACAGAGCAAGGTAAGCAGTACTCTGCACTTGTGCTTTCCTTTTATTACAGCCTTGCCGGTTGTTCGAGTGGCTCTGGGATTCTACCTGAGTTTTAAGTATGACTTTCAATTTTCACCAGCCAGAGGATTGCTTTATGAACTGTCTCGAATGCAGGGTTGCTACATATATAGGAAGCGGCTTCATAGTTGGTCTGTGTCTGTTGGGCTCTCTATCCTATTTTTACAATTGTATGATAATAAATACATTCAAGACAGATACACTCAATATATGACACACTCAAAACTTTCATAGATTGGCTCCTTTAAAGTTGTTGCTCTTCCCTGAGGTGAATCATCTGTCCTTGCTCTTGTTTGTATCTGCCCAGGCCTCCTGGATTGGATAAAGAATAATATTTTCATTCACTGCCACCACAGAAAAAGGAGAGAATTGTTCTGACGGCAGCACATTTCCTTGACTCCTTTTTTTCAGTGACAGAAAAGTTGCTGTGCAGAAATAAATCACATTCCCAAAATGTGCTTCAATGTGTCTATAAGTGGAAAGCTACGAGGAGAAAACAACAATAAGAAAAAGGAGCAGTAAGTGCTCAAAAAAATAAAGATGAGCAGCAAAAAGGACAAATGAAGATGAAGAGGGAGAAGCAGCAATGACAAAAAAAGAAATTAATAAGTAACAACAATAACTAAAAGCATCCGTGACACAACTTTTTCCTCTGATACATTTTACTAAAGGGTGTGTAAGAACCATTTGAGGAAATCAGGGACTTGGGATCCCTGGGGAAACATGCTAAGTCCTTGAGAGATTTAGTAGCGCGGTACCACCCAGAGAGAGCAGTATTCCACAGGGCCCTTTTAGCATGCGGCCCTGGCTTCTGGTGATAAATCAATCTCACTGACCCATTGTGAGAAAGTCTCTTATGAGTCAGCGGGAGGTGTTGCCAGAGAGGGAGTGATGTCTGGCATAATGGCTAAAAATGTGCCCCGTGCCCTCGGGTGATGGCTGCGGAGGTGGACAAAGTCACAGCGTTTGGCAGACGGGAAGGATAACGGGCTAGCATTTCGTTTCGCCATCGGCACCGGTGAAGTACTCTGACCTCGTTGTGAAAACTGCTTGTGCAGACTCTACATAATCTCCTCTGCAGCTCATGGTCCAGCTCTCTTATTGCAAATTAATTCAGAAAAAGGGTTATTTCATTCCTTAAATTATGAATGCGGTGTTTGGTTGCAAATACCATTTCGTGACCAAATGAAACGAATTTAAACCAGTAAGATAGAAATAATTTGAGTATTACACACATTTTGGTGTTCATTCACCGTGGACTTTTTTTCTGAATGGTTGCATTTCACATGCAATATTTTTGTTTACCAAAAACAGTTTTAAACATATTGACAAACCTTCCAAAGGCTGCCTTGCATGTATAATCACATTACCTCAATTTTCAAGTTCCATACAAACTTCCATGTTCCAGAATCTTCCTTCCATCGGCTCCGTTGCTAAAAGAGTTCCAGGTACCTCTGCTTTTTAACTGCATGACAGTCTCTTTACTTGGCAAGCCAAAGGAGACCAAAGGGAGAAAAAACACAATCCTTAAACTTTAATGTTCCATTTTTTGCATTTTCCATTTTAAGTACTATGTTTGATTGCCCTTTTTTTCCCGACATATTAAAATGTGGTGCAATTACCAGTCGCATAAGAAATAAAAATAGTTTCTATTTTTATCATATTGCTTGGTAATTGTGTGCTGGAGACTGCAGTTATATTTTTTGCTGGGACTGTATCACCTGTGATGGTGGGAGAGGTGGAGGGAGGTGCAGTCCCATTAGCTCCTCCCACTTGGCTGCTGTCAATCTTTTTGTTCATGCCCTCAGCAAGGGGAGCTTAATCTGCAAGCATTTCAGTCACAAAATAGCCTAAACATGGATTCACTAAAAATTCAGGAAATTTTAAATGGATGACAATGACATTTTGTGTGTGTCTTTGACAGCTTCATAACTAACTTTGTTACTCTTGCCATCGTGCAAGACCAGGCTGTACTGGCTTATCTTCAGTACTTCTTATACCCTCCATTTTTAATCACAGAGGATGAGATCTAAAAAAGGAAAAGTGGAACAGTTGTTCGTTATATGATGGCTAGGGGCCACCAGCAAGCAACAAATGACAGTAGCCAATGTAATAACATGAGAACATTCATGACCATTCTGTGCTTTCAGTTTACCCAAGGTCATCTGACTAGCCTTTAGCCCAAGAAGACATCTGTGTAACGTTTAGCCGCAGGGTAAACGATGGTCGTTTCAACCTTGCAAAATTTCTGATTTAAATATGGCTATTCGTGGGCGTAATCATTTGCATAATGACTCTTAGCTGATCACCAGCAAACAGTGAGATGATACAGTCAGCCGATACTTTGGGCACACATGCAAAATAACACTCGTTATTTTGAATCTTCGTAAATCTACCCCTTAATGGACAGTTTTATAATGTTTTCCAGAGAGGGCATTGTGAAAAAGCATTGCATTTGGGAAAACACAATGGATCTGATAATGTGCCTATAAAGGCATATACTATTTTTACCAGTTCTGAGAGCCTTTATTCTTACAGAGCCTTCATCATATTTTATTTTCCAACCATGCAATGATTTGTAAGATCTTTCCAGCTGCCAAGGTTATTGGCAAAACCTAATTTGTCACCCAGTTCCTATGTGATAAAGAATATTTCACTTTTGAGGAAACACACCTGTTGAATTCAAACTCCAAAGGAGTGAGATTAAGAATTAAAAAGGTTTCTCACAGTATGCACGATTAAAAATGAGTGGAATTGCCTTGATGAAGTATTTCAGTTCAGTACTTGTGCATGAGTTGAATGATTCTCCTTCGCTGAAATAACTCATCGGCCACTTTAATTGTGTCACGATGAACTATAGTTCACATACTTTATTTCTAAGTTCTTGTTATAAAGCAGACTACAATTAAGGACCTCTGGTTGGTTCGCTAGAGAGATTTCTGGAGTTAATTTCTCATACGACAGTGGACCATAAATCTTATATACTGCTGTCACAGCAGTATAAAATTACTTGGTAATACAGCAGTGTCCTTTGTGGATTTATTTTGATGCAAAAAAATTAGAAGAAAAGCCTGGCAAGGAAAATTCAAAATATACACTCTCCCTTCTGAACTGAGAGTTCTCTGGAACAAAAATACAAAGTTGGGTTGCAGATGGAAAACAGGGATAGTTTTTTCCCCCCTCATTTACGATGCATTGAAATGCTTAATTTAAAGCAAGTTTCCTTTTCGGATGAAATAGTTCAAAGCACCACTACCTGCTGTCGAGATCTCTCCCTAAATCCCCAAGAGTTGAGGACTAAATCGTATCGTGACATTGTGATAAACATACCATATTTTCTTTTCTCTCTCTCCCTCTCCCCACAGGCCCAATCAGTTTTATTAAGCTTTCTCCAGTAAATCTCAGTGAAACAGAACATTGCAAACTTGGCAGGTGGCTTTTGCTCATCTCACACAGTCAACATTTAATATTCGCTCCATCTGGTATTCAAGTGTAGTGTTGACTGTAATGGACAATTCTGGAAACAACCCCCCCCCCCCACACACACACACACACACACACACAACACACACACACACACACACACAAATGCTTAAGCTTTAATTCCTTCCACATCTCTTAATTCGCAGAGGAGTTATTTAATGTCTGTCCTTATTTATTTATCTCTGTCACCTTGCTAGGTTTATAAATCTGGCATACTTTATTTTCCAGTCTCTGTTGTCACCTTGTAATTTCCTTATTTAAATGCCTTTTTCTTATATCTCCCCAGAGGCCGGGTAGCCCTCTTTTTTGTTGCAGGTTTTAATGTTTCTCTTTCCACATGGTCGGTCCCCAGAATATCTTATCACGCGGCCTTGCTCTGGCAGTAAATCCGCCTGCCTCCTCATCACAGGGCCGCTCCTGACTACGAAAAGAGACGGCACTTTTTCGGCTCGGGAACAGCCAGCATAACACAGCGCCATCACGTCGCCCTGCACGTCGAAAAGGGAAGGAGCGTACATCGAAATTTGAACTAATCAAGGGGAAATGCTGTGGTTTCGTATGCATGTAGTTTGATGGGTAAATATATTTTAAGGACAATTTAGTGTTTACAGTGTTAGTGCTGTAATCATGGAATATCATTTATATTAACTTGTTTGTGTGCGAGGGATGACCAATATTATGTTGTTCACTCCTTTTTTCTTCAAAGGTTATGAATTGAGGAGCCGTAATTTACCTTAACCACCAAAGTTTAGTGCCCACCTGGGTAAAGTTAGGAGGCCATTTTGTGCCAGAACGTTCATTTGTGACATGGAGGCAAAGATAGATTTACGCAGCCAGTTAAACTGGGGATGATTACATGGCCAGACTGAAATTGCCTGGGTGGGAATGTGGCCGGGGGACTGGAGAAGTTCCTACCTACTATTGTAGATATTATTTTCATGAAAGATGAAACACATTAAGATGTGTTAAGATGCTCAATGTGTCACACAATGCCAAAATGATGCATAGAGTTAGACTGTGGATTCACTTATTGGGCTTCATGAATACAAACCATGTACACTTGTGAGTGAATTTAACACATTTCTATGTGGGAGAAAAAAAAATGAGCAAAGATCCTTAAATAACCTTAAAAGAATCCCCTGTTGTTTGTCAGTTATACTTAGTGTATGGTGAACAGAAGGATCAGGAATAATTGTTTGTTTGACTTAGATTTTGCTGTCTAGTAATATCCCCTGCTGAGTCTTAAGCAACAGGAGTCAGACATTCACATAGTACTGCCAGCGAAAATTTCCTTTTTTATCAAAACAGATGGTCACCATCCAAGGCCTGCTGTTTACATGCTAGGTTGCGACCTCAACGCTCTGACAGCAGTCTCAGATAGAAGCAGATGGTCTCTCCAGAAAACCTATCAACGTGTTCTCATGTCATCACGAAAAAACTGGAGGCCTACATAACGGACACCACTGTTGTCATAAGCACTTGCTATCGCAACCATTACATCGTTGATAGGGCAAAGTCATTTTTCGCAGTTGATGAGGAGAAAGCATTTGAATTAAACCGAAAGTGACTTCACCTTGGCCTCGGCACATGCTGGGTTTCCACTGTTGCTGTGTCTTCACACATCTCCTGAGGTACATTGCTTTGCCACAGAGACCTGATTTATTTGTAACCCGGAACAGAATCGTCTCCTCTGAGACCTCTGCTGACTGTACAGTGACCCTGAATCGAAGGATTTCTGCATCAAAGCAAACACATCTGATTGCTTTGAGATAAAAATCTCCAGTTCCACCAGCTTTAGTATTCTTTGAATTCTCAGCGGCTCAGCTGTCATGTGAATGCTTATCAGGCACTGGACATTTATTTCCTCCTTCCACAGAAAGCATACACTCCTCTCAATGGCTTTCCAAATTACATCCATTGCATTCACATCTGTTTCTGCTTTTTTACATTACACTGGCTTTTCTAGTATATTGTTCTTCCCTCCTTCTTGCAGCAATCTTTGTGATCCCAGGTAATGTCGTTAACTGCGGAGTCTGTTCCATGTTTACATGCCTTCCAGTACAATTCAGTCCTCTGCCTCCACCATTTTGTAACCCGTTCAAACAAAACAGAAGGGAGCGTGAGGTAAGACATTCTGTGCCTGGCTCCATAAAAAAAGTGGTTCCACTCCCAAAAATGGATGTATAAAAACATGGGCTGAAAAGTAATAAACCTGTTCCTAAACTCATCATAAACCAATCACCACCTGCCCAAATATCTATTTTTTTAATATATATATAATTTTTATGCAACTCTTTTGTCTGTCTTGCCTTTTGAAATATTAGATTTTAGATTTTGGTATGACCTTGTGTCAATTGAAATTTATTGTGTAGGCCTTGGGTGTGAAGTCAAATACTCAATATACAAACACAGTATGAAGTATAACTTGTTCAATGTTATTTTGTTCTTCTTCCTTCTCACTGGAAAGCTTTTCAGTTCAGTTCAGCACATGTGTACCCTACCCTTTTATAGCAAATCGACAGAGCTTGAGAAGAAACAAAAGCGTTAATTACAAGATTATCTAATCAGTATGTTTTCCAAGATGCAAAAAAACTAGTTTAATTAAAGTTTGACATACACGCTGTGCTTATCATACCGTGCTTATTCTCAAATTCTGATACTGGAGCTACACTGTCACAAAGCTATTATGCTAAGATTAGAACGAGAGTTGAAAAACACTTCCGCTGAAAACATTATTTTCCGATGTTTCATGCATTACCTGTCTGAAATTTCATACGCTGCCTGTTTCATACTTTAACAGAACGCAGTTCAATGGAGGAGAAAGAAGATGGAGAAACATGCTTCTTGAACAAAATAAAACCCAGTCGCATTTGTCTGAAAATGACATTTTCTCTGCATCATTTTCTTTTTTCTCCTTAACTGGTACAAAGGACCGAGGACATTCAGGATAGAATAGATACAATTCTCATTGAAAACAACTTTATTACTCTCTATATGCTGTTCAATACTTTAATTCAATACAGATTAAGGGCGCTTATTGCCCTAGATCTCTTGAGGCTCTGTGTGTTTATTTGAGCCCGTTATATGAAGTAAATCTGAGAACCAAAGGTCAAAGGGGATTAGCAGGAGTGTTGATTGACATGGCCAATAAATATTGAACAACTGTTGATCCAATCTGGCAGATGAACCTGTTTTAACATCTTGACCAGCTTTACTGTAGACACTAATTTGTATTTACAATCAATGTCCTTCTGTTTCAGTGAATAGACTAGTTTCAATCAAACACACTCAGAGTTGACCCTCAATAAAGGGTGGTGTTTTGTACTTGTCCACAAAGTATTTGCATGTCTTATCATTTCATTTGTTGCAGGTGATAAAATAGGTGATTATGTAAATGACTCCAGCCCCAAACGGCCTTTTTGAAATGAAGAAAATTTGGAAGGGATACTTATAAGGGATGCTTACAACTAATTGTTACCCAGGATGTCTGCCAGACATAAAGACTGGTTTATACGCCATCGCTTGACCGAAACAGCTGACTTCTCATTGATGTTCTAATGTCACTCCATGCTGACTTCTTTTGCGTCTGCAAAAAAATATGAATGTCTTTCGCAGACATTCCCACAACATTTAACACTGTCTCCTCAAGACAGGTAGCTGCTTCAATGCATCAGTCTTTATCTTTCAATATAATTGTCTTTGAGTATTTTAATATTTTGTTGCAGACAAACACATTCAATTTTGGTATGTTCTTTTCATTGTCAATGATACAGACATATGCCATGAAAGGGATGTCTGTATGCCTTTAAAAAGAATGAGCGCATTTGAAACTGGCCCTATATCTCTGAGAGAAATATTTTGCTCTGTGAAAAGAATGGATCAGGTGTAAGGGAAGCCAGCAGGGTCTTACTGGGCCTGAAACCTAGTCAGGAACAGTAACAGAGGACGGGGGCGGGACAGGTCTTCGGCCGCCCGTTAGCTGAGCTACAGGAACGGCGTGCATGGCAGCGAGGAGATTATGGTGCACCGTCCCGCACGTAGTGACACACACATCATAGTCTCAGCCAGCGGTGTCAGCGAGACGCAGCAGCAGGAGTGAGCGCGCGGAGGAGGGCGAGCGGGAGCTACGACCGCATCCTTCAGCTCCAGGAGCCGCTGCCAGGGAATCGTGGGCCGTGGGAGCGAGCAGCTGGCGGGAGACGACGTTGGCAGCGGCCGGTGTAACTGAGGCTGGCGCGCCTCACAAGGCTGGTCCAAAGGGAGGAGATGCTCGGCTTTCTTCAGTGGAGCAGTCCATTCCTGCCTGTTTCTTCTGCTGCTAGAGGGAACAGTGCCAGTGATGGGAATCTGAGAAAGAGCTAACAAAGTGATGAAGGAGAATGGAGAATGTCAAATGACACCGTGGAGGTTACAGATATGAGGAGAGAAGACAGGGAGGATAGGGATAGGGAAAAATAACAAATCTACAAGTAAACACAACTCAACACAGCAGAGCAGTGGTAGCAAGGGGAAAATAATGAATGGAAGCTTGCATACAGGCTCATGTTTATTATACGTATCTGCTATTGGATTTGAATTTATATGTATTTGCCTAACAGCAGAAGCAATTAAATATAATGAATTAATTAGTGGATTATTGTGTGTCCTATAATGCATGCACACATTAATTGTATCAACTTGTATTCTCTTCTGTTTGTAATATATATATATGATGTATTTATAAAAGTGTTATTACATACAACGATTATGGACTATTCCATGTAATAAGGATGTGTGATTACTTTGTAATAAATTTCATACTTGTGGCCGAAGGAGAAGGTCCTTTTGGATATCTTTCGCCGTGACTTTCTGATTTCCCTCTTCTCACCATCCATGGAGCCGTTTTTCAGGAGATGGCTGGGTATGAGAATACCCAGGGGAGCGCTTTCATTTGCCAGCTCCAGCTGGCCCCAATATGCCGAATATGTTCTGCTGATTTACTTCCACGTGTGTGTTCACTCGCTTTCTCATGTGTGCGTTTGGAACCAAGGCCAGTGCCATCAGGTCTTTTCCTTCTGTTGGATCTCAACTGTTACTGTATAAAGCAGGATGTAGAATTTATCACCTTCTCACAGCAAATTAAAGCTGAGTAATAAAAGCAAATAAAAAATACTGGCAGAAACATCTTTTCTCACAGGCGAAGGAACTAATTGGTCCTTCCTGCCAACTTTTACTTCCTGTTACCCATACACACTCCAAAAACCAGGACAGAGAGTGATAATTGAGTAGTTCATGGAACTAGCTGGAAAAGTATGCTGAAAAAGTAAAACTGTGTAAAAATGGGCTTTGAAACAATTATAAGTCTGCATATGGTGGAATGAGGAATGCTTGGGCACAAGCATGAAATACTCACATGTATTCTGTCTGTGGTTAGACGTACAATCTAGAGGAATTTACAATTACCCATTGAAATATGCACTGATCATGGTGTTATATACAGCGTATAATGATCACATCCATGATTTATCGTAAAGTTTCAGACAATGAAATATGTGACATGTGAAATGTTTGGCAAAATCTCAGTAAAGAAAGTAAAAGTTTGTATTTGCATGTATTTGTTCCACCCATGCGCTAAACAAGCTGATGTCAGTAATTAGCTCCCCCACCTGGCTGAGGAAACGTGCTGATTAGAATCAGCTGGTTTAGTGCATGGGTGGAACAAATACATGGCAGTGATTTGTCTTTCTGTTGCTGGAATTTTCCTGCTCAGGGGGAAAAACAAACTCGCAGACAGCTCTCGAACAACTGAAGCTTGACGTTCCTGGATCAAATGTCAAGACATAATCGCTGAGCAAGTGACCGACAAGCACAGAGAGCCAGCACTGCTGCGGTGAAGATTTAAGAGATTAGTGATCGGAGACCACCTATTTTCTTTCTTTGCATTCCATTCAGAACTCACCCTCCCCCACCCCCCCACCTCCTCCTCTCCAATACCCACAACAGTCGAAAGTAATCACAAAATATTGACTGTGCTTCCAAGGCAAATTAGATCTTCAAGGTGACCAATTTGCCTGCGTTCATGAGCCAAGGCGGACGTTGATAGATGCAAATGATCAGAGAAAGCTGCCCGATCGATAGGTCAGTGGCTCAGCCCAATCATGTGCCGTTTACCAGGACATCATTTCCCCAGTAACCTCTAACTCTCCTCAATAAAAATACATTAGCTTCCCGCACAGTCAGGAAGAAGAAGCGGAAGAAAGTCAACGACTGTTCTCCAGGGCTTGTGTTTTTTTTAAGCTTCTGTCACTGACTGTAATTTATTCACTCAAATAATGCAGCTACAGGTGTTGTATCTTATCATTGACTGTTATTCATTCACTCAAATGACACCACGACAGGTGTTGTGTCGTATCTTTGATTGTAATTTATTCACTGATATGTTATACCTGTGTTACGTTTTCATTGTGCAAGAAATCTGAGCTGCTCTACTTAGCAGCAAGGGCTAGAGCACATAAGCATGCTGGATTTAAAATCTAAGGATTTTCCAAAATGCTGTATTTTACCTTTGATTCGGCTGTACAAACACATTGAAAGACAGTTTCACCAGATTGACAAGGCTATCGAGCCGCAACAGTTGAATGAAAATAAGGAAGAATCTGCTAAAGATGAGATTACATCAATTTCTTCTTGATGAGGTTTAAACATTATCGAGACGACTGAGCTTGCCACCTGGAGCTGACGTAGCATTTGCAACTTTCATGAGTTCAGCATGGTTGTCGGCTAGATGCAGATATGTTTTCATAGGAGTTCTTTCCAAAGGTGAGAAGTACTTGCCTAATTATGGCTGACAAGTTTGATTACTGTGTGTGTGCGTGTGTGTGTGTGTGTGTTTGTGTGTGGGTGTGAAATTTCAGTTACTTGAATAGCACTACAGAATACAACTTTTTTCATAGTTTTTTGAAGATGACATTAATTCAACAGTGCAAATTAAGAGTGAGCTGTCAAAAACAAGTAGGAATATGTGTAAGTTTGTTGTAACATGCTTGTGAAGTTGCAGTTCTGGAAGTTCAACAAAGTTTGCAATGATTTTCTTGACTGGTTTGTTCATTGCCTTGTTTTTGATGTAGCTGATTAATCTTAGTTTTTATATTTGCACTGAGGCAGCATAGAGTGTTTACACTGTCAAACATACTGACAAGCACACTCATTGCATGTACTTGCTACAATAACTTATGATCCTATAAGAAATCCTTAAACTTGTTCAACCAAAATGAATGCATGCAAAAATGTGCCAGGAGAAATTCATCTCATGATAGTCTTCAAAAGCATACATAACATGGTAACCAAATATTTGGCAACCAGGTTTAAATCCCTGCCCCTCTGGTCCATGCAGAATCAATAATTAAAATTGTTTGTCTGGGCCTCCTTTCATGTTTATGTATGAAAAAGTTTTTTTTTTTTTACGTAGTAAATGTTTTCTTCTGGTGATAGCTCCCCCCCTCTCATTTGGTTTGCAATGAATGTTCAGATCTTGGTAGGGGTGTTGCCAACCCAGCATTTTCTTGCTACAATCTATGATGATTTTATTTTTATTTTTTTCAGAATTCAAATCTGAATTGTACAAAGGGTGTAAATGCATGTCCGAGCCCTTAATTGGTGCGGCCGTACCTTAGGGCTCCGAAATTTTCCAGATGTCCTGCTGCTTATTCATTACACCCTTTGCCTCTGCCATCGGGAGTGCACACCCCAGAGGTATGCAAATGTTTTGACTTGATTGAAAGCTGACCTAAAAATGCATTTAAACACAATCCATTATACCTTCCCCCGCTGAGCGCTCTACCCTGTCATAATGCGGCATTACGGTTAAGGCAATGATCATGCAGAAACGAGTTTCATGCCTTAAAAAGGGGAGAGGAATGGGCGAACAGAATAAAGAAAAGGCCGGACCGCTTGGCATGTTGTCTGGACGTCTCTTCGAAGTCGTCAAAGCATGTCATGAAAGCTTATTACAAACAGCGCAAAGATTGTCGTCTTTCTTATCCCCCCCCCCCCATCTCCGCCCCACACCCCTTAATCCTACCCCCACCTCACCTCTCCCACTACCCGCACTCTCCTAATGAAATATTGATTCTTTTGTGGTCGGGCTGTTTGCAAGTGATTTACTGACACGGAGGAATCTCGAAGAAGGGTCATTCATTATGCCACGCTACCACAATGATGAGCAATCTATAAAGCGGAGGGAATATTTGGGGATAGGGGGCAGACAGAATAAATCGCTGAACAATAAATTAAAATCAATCAAAGAACAAAAGGGAAGGGGTGGCACCAGAAAAGCAAAGCTGGCAGAAATCTGAATTCGAGTGTCATAAGACCTGGACTTTACGCTATACATCACGGCTTCGTAAAGAGGCAGCTGAACAAACAATATTCCAGAGCTTTATCATTTTTTGTACACCTACGTATCGCTCCTAATCAGTGGGGAAAGGATGCTGTGCTGTACTTTTGCGACCCACATTTCTGCAAGAACACATTTTTGGACAAGAACCAGGTGCATTTAAAAGTGCACTATACAGCATGTACATAACACTGAAGCCAAACTGGGTTCACTTGACAGGTTCATAACTGTAAACATGAAAAAGTACTCTCTTCGTTTTTGTGTAGTGCCTCTCAACTCCAGGGAAGTGCCTTGCCAACAAACCAGTGGCACAGCTTCTACTCCTGATGGGTCACAGTTGTGTGTTCGCGTAACTTTGAACGCTAATTTGGTGTGTAATTGGAAATTAACTGTTGAGAGCTGGAAACGTATGTGGCGGTCCTCCGATAACAAATGTAGATGCTAGTGTAGGACATTGTGTTATTTTTGTCTCTTGGGACTTTTAGGTTTTCGCTCTGCTGGATTCATTGTTTGCTTGTGTACCTCTCCTTGGTGCTTAGCAGAATTCCACTCTATCCGTGTGACTGTGCGTTTCTGTTCCTCTGTAGCTAACCACCGAGTTCCTAGCGATCTACCATGAGTAGGCCTTTTTAAATGGGAGAGCTTGTGAGAGGGTCAGTTTCTCAGCATCCGGTTATGATGCAAAGAGAGGTAAAGAGAGTTCTTTTTCTGCATGCATTCTGTATGCAAACAGGATCAGAAGAAAAAGTTATCTTACATGTGTCCGGGATGCCAGGGGGTAGACAGAAGATAAAGGTTGTTGGTTCTTGTACTGTGAGTTTTATTGCTTTTTGCATGTTTCTTCCATACCGTATATGGTTACAGTTGCTGAAACTATGGTTTGTGATTGTGTTTTACATAGAACTTTGAAGTTGAGCTGTGGAGTGAATGGAAATGTAGTTCCTAAGCTAAGTAAGCACTAAATTTGGTAACAATTTAATCAAATGGCACTTTCCTCGACTACTTTCTCTGCATCTAATTTCAAAACACATGCAGATCATAATCCCTTCCCCTTAAAATATTTCCTTTCTTCCTCCATAACAAACAACAAAAGGCTTATTCAAAATGACAGCATACTCTGGCCATCTCTGTGGACAATTCTGTGAAAATACACTGCATAAAAGATGCCAGCATTGATCAAGCTTCTCTCTTATTCCATCAGCACGCAGAAAAGAATGTCTTTATCAATAAAGACAGTTTTCATAGAATTGCATTGCCGTGGCATAAAAGTAGCGACATGGTGAGCGTTATATTCCTGCACAACCACTGATTTGAAAAGAAAAACCTCAGGAATCTCAGTATTGGTGAAGTACAAAGTTATCATCTTCCAATGCTGTCTAAAGAAAAGAAAAGAAAAAAACACCTGCCCCAGCTCGCCTAATAAACATTCAGAAATGAGAGGACTCCAGTCAGAGTGGAGGCAGCCAAAAAAACAAAACGTACTTTCCAGACAGAAGATTGGAGACTGAGCACTTAATGCCGAGACAAGAGCCAAGCAGATGTAATGAGCTGGCGTGTTATAAGGATCCACACACACGGTTTCAGAAACTAAAATAAAATATTCAATCATTCAATTTTTAGTAGTCATGTCATTCCAGAAATTGGAGTTCATGAGTAAAGTTTTTTTGGCTACTTGGATATTGGGTGCAAGTCAAACAGTCAGAAATAAGATTTAAACCTGCGATTCAATAAGACAGCAAAATGCATTTTTTACGCCCCTTCATCCGAATCGCTCACTCTTACACGCACGCAAATTGTGTTTCTCACGGATGATTAAATCAGCAAAATTTGTTCCTGTTGATACATATGCACACACACGCACGTAAACACACACACTCACAGGCACGCATAGCATCTATGTGTCAGAGTGTATTTCAGAGAGATAATATATAATGAACACTGTCAAACATCAGCTGACAATACACTGTGAACAATAACAATACACAGTATGTGGTGTCTTCGTATCATACTCTGTCGAGAACTTTAATTACCTCACTGTCGTTTTTTCTGTAGATCCCTGAGAGAGCTGCCCTTACACTGTCCCCTGATATTCAGTGGAGAGGAAGCTTTCTGCAAAACCTCAAGGGAAACATCCCGTGTAGCTGTGAGCACACGGGAGTAATGGGGGACTTAATGTACTTTGACGACTGGTTAAAAGTCACTGGGGCAGTTCATTGAAGGAATGAGTTACAATTTGTCAACACTTGCAGAATATCAAAACACAACACAAAGACTAAAAGGGAGGGAATTTTGTAATGCATTGGCAATAAGATGGTTTTTTTCTTCTTTTTTTTTCTCCCGAGAGTGCTCTCAAGGTGGAGAAAATAATGGCCTTCATCACTCACTGTCAGACTTGAAAACACCTTCAATCCTGCCTCTCTTGCTCTGGTAAAGCAAGACGCGCTGTGAGGGGCGTGTGGGTAGAAAAGAGCCAATCGTGTTTTTTAATCTCCTGCGCTGGCAATGCATGAAGCCTGATCTATATATATTTGCGAACACAGACTGGAATACCTGTACTTTTGAGGATAAAAATGGCTATATATTTTAAATACTTCATTTACCAGTGCAAATTATTGCATATTAAAGAGCTGAGCTTTCCTCCATGCACATTGAGTCAATGACACAAGTCAGTCTACCCCCCCACTCACCCAGTACACAGTGGATTTCATTTAATGTTTTTATTCACTCCTGTTAATGCATACTCTATTCTAGTGCATAATCTCACAAAACTAATTGCATGTGAAATTACATATCACAAATTAACCTTCATCTCTAATTAACTGACATCAGAAGGACCAAGACTCAATCAAATGCACTTGCCTTTAAGAGCACATACAAATCCATTAAGAAATGTACATTTAAGTTTTAAGAGTATTCTATGATAATTCGATATGTAAATCAAGTTTAATTTGTACAGTGCATTTAAACATTTCTCACCTTCCCGTTGTGATGAATCTTGGACTTAACCTCAAAAAAGACAGCTTTTAGTGACAGTGACAAAGACCTCCCTGTGAGGAAAACCCGCACAACATAACCGTTTTCATTCTAAAATGGATGTTACTGGAATCATATAAACTTTGATCAGACTAAATTTCCCCTCGTAAATGCGTGACTGAATCTAACCCAGGCATGCGCATGGCATCCCTGATGTTCCATCAACAGTCTTAGTTTGGTTTTGATATGGATGGACCATCGATTATTCAATGTTTTTCAGAGTAATTGGACTGCGATGGACAGTGATTCAATTAAGATGACGAATCAACAGACTTGAACTGAATATCGCCCTCATTCTCATGTGGTGATCCACAGCGCTCCTTTTTAGCTTTGCTGCTGAAAGGCCACGCCCTCGATCAGAAGAGTTCGTGCTCTGTCCCTCCCGGCCCTCATGCCTTACCGCCCTAATGCTTTTTGATCTCCCATCGCATTTGACAATGACATATGTCCCTGTCTTAACAAGGAGTGTAGTCAGGATGATCCACCCTTGGAGAGAAGCCTGCCCATGACACGTGCATGGAAAAGGCAGGGACGGTCCGGGTCCCATGATCCGGGCATGTCGCAGCAGCGAAGAAAAAAAACACACTGTTGCTCATCTTGAGTTTTCTCAAGAAACTATGACCTAGATTCAATAAAATACACTGAGACTATACTTACTTCCAGCAAAATTGATTTCCGTCTCTTTCAGAGCAAAGCTATGAAATTGGAAAAGCTATGAGGTCTCAAGTTACTCATCCTATTTAGCCCCAGTGACATGAGACTTGGGGGAGATTTAACAGGAAGTGGTTTTAAAATTTATCAAAGTACTAAGGAAGGTGAACTGCAATACATTTTAATGGGAGTCCAGTCTTGGAAACAAGGGAGAATAAATGCAAACAAGTTAAGAGTAACTTCTACATTGATATTTGGAAGTATTACATAATGCTATAAATTGTCAATACTTCAGATCGGGGGCCAGGCTCTTTCTGTGTTCAAGTCTGTACTTGATGTTTCTTATTATATTTCAATATACATTGAAAAATGTACATTCCAAATGACATGTTTGCTTGTCTCCACAAAAAAAAGAAAATTCTTAAACTACTTTATATTGACTATTTCACATAATTTTTTGACTAAACTGCATATGTCCAGAAAGAACTTTAACATGATTAAAGGAAAAAAATACACAACAATTGAAATCGCATTATCACTTTCTCATGGTTGATTACTCAATGAAATCGATTAATACAGGGATAGATTACCATGCGAATGCAGTGGGAATTTTGAGTCCAACAAACCAAACAAAGCCAAGGTTTGTTCTATGGCCTTATGAATAAAAATCAATGAGTTCTTAAATGTTCTGTGAAAATTTAAGATGGCAACAATGTAATACTCCTTTCTGTATTGATTTGACTTTTAGTATACCAAATCCTCATAACTTACTGAAATAATTCGGATGTAGAAGGCTGTTTTTGTAGAATTGTATACATCCTTATGATAGATGGCTGTGGATGGAAGTCGGTTTTCCATTCCATAAATCCATTTCTGGTTTTGCGCTGAGGCTGGTGGGTGGAGCCTCCTCAATTAGTTAACAGGCTGAGCTGAGTAAATTGGGCCACCTGAGGTTTATCAGTCACGGGGTACATGGACATGCCTGTGTGCAGGGTGGGTTTCAGTTGGGAATTAAGAGCAGTAAGGTTAGGAGCTTTGCTCCTGGTAATTTGGTACTGCTCAGTCCCAACTGAAAGGGTAGGTATATTTACTGAACCCCGCAATTGGTGCATTTTATTGGAGTTCATTGAAGAATGACCCCGATGTCAGACATTCTTTTTTTATTCTATTTGGACCTCTGAATTAGGATGCTTTTTAGTTGTGTAAAGAGAACCCCAAGTCAAGGGAACTAAAGCATCAATTTATGAGTGATTATCAAACACATTCTGCTCTCTTCTTTCCCTGTTTGTGTTGAGAACAGCATAAAAGTGTCTTGAATCTTTCTCAAAACGTCTCCAAATATAGTGGTTATCTTCTTTTTGTTACCTCCCTTGAGGGCTCTTGCTCTTAGTGAGAGTTGCAAAATAACACCCTTAGATTCCAAGCCCAAAACCTGAAACAAATCAACTGAGTGTCCAAGTAAAAGTATGCAGTTCATTAAAATCAAAATAGACTTTGCATATCAGCATGTTTCAGTGGCAATTTTCAGTTTGAGTCAAGCAAACATGTCCATTGAAATGTGTTATTTTCACTATGAAATACTGCTTTCCCTTAAAAGTCTATTTTGGTTGATTTGCATATTGCCTTAAAATCATGTTCATTTGATTGAATCCCAGGGTTAGGGTGATTACATCTTGCCATAAGAATTTGAGATTGAATCCCAGCCCTTATCCTCTGAGCAAAAGGCAGCAGTAGTGGCAGACTGTGTTTTATTCCATCGGGCCTTTGATTTTCCCTACCAGACAGATTTTCAGATGCACTTTTGGCAGTGAGAGGTTTTCAAAAGGCCGGGCTGTTCATATTTCACCAAACAGAGAATCCATCTCCAGGTTTGGAGATGGATTGTGATCTAAACGCCATCTTGACCTTGACAAGAAAAATCTATTGGATGAACCCCATCCCTAGGACGTTCTCTTAACTGATAAAAACCAGCTGGTTGTTTGTTTGCTTGCTCCTCAAGTGCAATATGTAGAACCAACAACTTTTGGTGAACATATGAAATTAACATAATAGTAAGTGCAACTAACTCAATATGAAGCATTCTTTGAATAAATCAACTTTACAGTTACAGTTTAGACTCTCAGCTTAATTTTCTTAGGGGTGGACCATCAATAACAAATCCTCGCCCATTTGGTTTTCTGGAGTCACTGAATCGTGTTGGACCTGAATTATTAACCAATGGACTCGCATCATAAATGCTGGGCTTTGGGGACTTTCTGAACGGATCATCCTGGATAATCCTGTTGCTTTTTTGACTGACAAACCTTAATTGTTTCCCAGCTGCCGAATGAGACCGTTCCCTTGGCAGCCAGCCCGTTCGGCCCCATTGTTTCCCCATCTGCAGGACATGGCCGGTTTTTTTTGGAATGCATATTTTCAGACGGTGGTCGAACAAGACTAATCCCATAGAGGACCCATCACTTCCACAGAGGAAAAATGAAGGATTGATTTCAGTACACAATGAATTAACACAGAATACTCCTTTTGAGTAATGATACATTCAATCCCAAGGTATATTTCATTGTTTGCGGGCTCTATTGACACAATTGGACAAATCAGACACGGAGAGGAAAGAAAAGACAAAAGAAAAAATAGAATGACGGAACTCTTTGTTTCCCTTTTTTTTCATTTAGCCAGCTATCCAGGTAATTTGGCCAAATAATTTTTGTAAAAACCCAGACATATGTTTAGCCAAAGCTGGGTATATGCAGTATTCAAAACTATTTGTCAGGCATAAAAAGAATGCTTTTGGTCTGACACCTAAATGTATGTTTATTTTCAAGAAAAGAGGAAAAGTTGCACATGCATAACTATGAATTGCTTTGGGAAATTTTCCACCATTCATAATGCAAAATATGAAATTAAATTGTAACATCAAGAATTAAAATGGAAAGAGCTCAGCAAAGACTCCAAAGAGCCCATTTCGTCCATTTTTCAGGCCTCCTTAGCAAGGAAAATGCTCATAGCTGAAAAACACATTATTAGGACAGAACAGAGCTTGCAAAAAAGTGCTGCCTGCTTCCAGCTACAGATCTGGAAATGGTGTTATTTTGTGCTTCTAGAGGGTCTGTTTTATAAGCTTACTTATATTAGTTTTTATCAGCCGAACCACCTTACCCTGCAGCGCGCAGACAGATAGCCTGACTGCATTTTTGAAGGGTTATTTTCTACTCATGGACAAAAATGTCCTCACTGCCCTGCACCTTATGTATCATTTTTGTTTTCAGAACTCGTTTTCCCGAAATGAAATTATATCAGTGATGAAATCATAAGGCAGCTGGACGGTGAAATGACATCAATATTCAACAAATTAAGTGGGACGAGAGTGCATTTTCATTCTAGTCGAGATAAATGTCGAATTGAATTATTGATTTGTTGTTTTCCATTGTAAAATGCTGCTTTCCTATATTTTTACCTGTCATCAAAACAGAATGCACATCGAAATGGAGAATTCACCGTTAAGACCTAAAAAAAATAGGTCTGAAATGTGAAAACATGCAGGATGTCGTATCAATTGAGTTTTAAAAAGCAACAGTAAGAATAAATTGGAGTTTTAAATGTATTTTTAGCCATAAGTATATTCCTAAGTGTTTTCAGATAATGAATTCTCATGAGTGCCCTCACTAACAGTAGCATGCAAATGGCTTTGATATCAGGATAGAGACTGCAGGCCCTCACATAATCAGACAGAAATAATGGTCTAGATTCAATAAAAAGGTAGTTAGTCTCTACAGGGGTGTGGCAGGACTGGGAGAGGATATCTGGTCAATTTTGGGCCATATCCACGAGTATATAAGAGTTTTTTGTTTTTGTTTTTTTCCCTCCCAGTTGGTGTCGTGTCTGGGACTAGGAAAAGCTGGTTGCCTGAGGGACAGAACAGAGAGAAAGGAGACAATCCCTCCCCCCTGCTCATTGAAGAGCGGTTTTTTTTCTTTCTTTGAATACATTTTGTTATACTTTGTGATTTTCATTTATTACTTTACTTTTTTAGTTAACATAGTTTATGTAGAGGGGTTTTTCTTATTGCTTGTTGAAGAACTGGACTTATCATGAAAACAAAACTGGAGATTTTCCAACTCTGAACCACCCAGGGGCATCATGTGTCATGTCACAAAATGTACCTTTTGTATGTCCTTTTATTTCAAAACGAAAACACCAAACTCAAAATTTTGTGTTTGCAACTGTCCAAAAACAGACAACAGACAGAGTATGTGTTGCAGCAGAGTATGTGTTTACAATGCAAGTTTGTTGAAATTGTGAGACAACATCTAATTTTGGAATTCTCCAAAACAATTTACCCAACATGCTCTATGTATAGCTCTTCCTTGATGTGCATAATTCCAAAGCCATTGAGTCCGTTTCAGTCAAATACCGCTACTTACTAAGGACGTTTGATCTCACTTTTAGCCAGATTCTATCTAAACACCATGTTGGGAATAATGTTTATTTACAGAACACTGTTGCCAAAATGATTCAATTTATTATTTTGCATGTAGTACAAACGCATAAATTATACAGTATTCCAATACACTGATGTTTAAACACATGGATTAGGTGGAATGCTTTAAACCTGCAGCATGTCTGAGACCTCTCTCCAGTGTCAGTCGCTGGCAGCAGTCTGTGGTCGGGTTTGAGAGAGACATTAAACGGGCTCTGCTCTCCCTCCTCAGGGATGCATCTGGTTCTGGGGACAGAGAGCTGCCTTCTGCTTACAAATTGTTTTTATCCAGAACTTATCCTTTGGCAGAATAAACCTGAACCTCTGTGGAACATTATTGCTCTTCCACCACCTGCTCCAAGCTGCATATCTGCCTACGGAGTGGCGATAGATCTAAAATTGATTAAAAGCCGCAATTCGATCAAAATCCGTCCCCACTCACCGTTGGTGACTCGATTAAATGTGAGTGTGCGTTTTTATCTTCACCGACACAGTCTGGGAAGATCAGGCGATAATGAAAATGAACTCTCCAAACTTATTCAATTGTAAGTAAAAGTTAAGGACAAATTTTGATTGAATTCCAGCCAGTCTTAAGGGCTGGATTCAGTTAAGTGCACATCGACTGGTATCCAATCAAATGAACTCTGTCTGTTTAAAAGAGTAGGCACTTAAACTAAAATGGACTATAGCTGTTTTTTAAGGGCATGGGCTCTTCTGTTTCATCATGAAAAGAACACCTTCCACAGAGGGCTAGTTTTAGAGTAACCCTGACAACAAGCAGAGTGAACTAAATATACATTTCTATCCAGTTCATCAGCTAGACCCCCACTTTTTGGATTTATTCCCCATTGCGTTGTTCATTTAAATGCAATGACGAGTGAAGTTTTCCATTTTAACACCACACTCATAAAATTACTATCATGTTCAAAAAAAGGCAAGTACTGGAAGTAAGCCCAGTTGTCTGAGTCACCACCAAGCACTTGATGACTGACCTGAATTCCAATTACAATAAAAACGTCTAGCCTCCATCAAGAAAAAAGCCCAGCTTCTCAATCTAAACATATAGCTGGAATCATTATGCTTTACATACACTGACTGTCCTACAGATGGTTTTAGCGATTCATGACCTTTTGTTATCTATACTAAAATGCAAGCATAAATATGCAGGAGGATATACTAAATAATAATTGCTATGCAATACCCGACATGTATGTTAATTCGCCTTTAGTCTGTGTCAAGGAATACATTGTTTTCTGAGGCCTTGTTTTGATATCGGGAGTAGTACAAACATGCGAGAAAATTGCTTTAAAAACTTGAGCAGACCAAATTAGAAACAATCATTTTCTCAAGATGCCTTGAGCATCAGCACCCAACACATAAAAAAAAAAAGTTTAATTATTGTATTTTAAATGAGCATGCCAAATGATTGTCTGCGAGCCCCTTCTTTAAAAAAAAAAAAAAAGTTGCCCTCTGGCTGTTTGTGCTGCACTTGCCTCCCTCCTGTATCAGCTTGTAAAGAATGGGCTGACTTTATTTCCTCCAAGAGAATCTAAATTAGCAGCAAAGATATAAAAAGCATGCTCAGCTATCACAAATGGGGAAAAAATGAGCTAGCAACATTCATGGCTTCCTCCGATCAACCATTCAATCCATTTAAAAATACTCGACTGCCTTTAACAATATACCTCTAGTATTGCAGACAGAATAATAATACAACCAAGGACGGGAAATGTATAACTAAGTGAGGGAAAACAAATTATTTCCAAAACCCAAGAAAGTACATCAGAAAACACTTATTTGGAATGGTGTATTGAACATAAACAAAAGGTGAACTCGCAGTAAATGAAGGCCTTATTTGTAACATACCAACATGCCCCATGAGATAAAATCAACCATTTCCGGCTCACAGTTAGTGATTTCCTTTTCTAGCAGTGGAAGGAGAAACGTGTTTAGCCAAATCCATCATTATTCATGAAAGAGCCTAACATCCAATCAGGCAGGCTGAATGCTTTTTTATAGCAAGTGGCTGGCTCAACCTTTTTGTCTCTTTGTAGACAGAAACATGCAGACATCTTTGCTTTCAAGACCATTCTGGTTAAATGTCCATTTCATCTTTTTTGACATTTTTACATAATTCATGTTCCAACTCTTTCAAACTGTGTTCTACTGTTCTTAGGGGGCAGTTTTGTTGTTTGACCTGCACCTGGCAGCTGTTTTTAAAGAAACTTCACCTGCAGAACCCATTGTGATGCCAATACAACAGTCTGTACCTTCCCTAAATTGCTTTTTAAATGCAACATACAATATAAGCATCCAACACTTTTTCCTCTGTGAAACAAGTGTTATGTTCTGTGGTTCCGTATGTTATAATTGATGGTGTGTGTGTGTGTGTGTGTGTGTGTGTGTGTGTGTGTGTGTGTGTGTATGTTTCCACTTTTTTGTTTTCCTGGAATTGAACACTTTTAAATAAACTTTTAAATATACAGTCAGGCTGTCTTATCTGTGGGTTTTGCATCCGCTGTTTTGACCGACTGCGGTTCGAAAATATCTTTTGATATTCAGAATATTCTCGAAAAAGCACATTTGAAATTCCAGCGCACAGCATATGCCAGAATACGGTAGTTAGTCTGGTTTATGTGGGTTGTAGCAGTTCTTGGAACTGCATATAGGTTGGGATTTCATTTTATATAAGTGTCCACGTTTATATAAGTGTGTTTTGCACATCCACGGGGGTCCTGGAACCATATACTCACGGATAAGGCAGGCCGACTGTACTGTTCAGTTTCCAAATTTCTACAGTACATTTTTTTTTTTCCAGGAACACAACACCTTATTGTTTTAAGGATACTCATATTTTAATTTAACGTGAAGAATTTTTGTCATTGAAGATACGGTCCCTTTCATGGTCAGTTGCAATGTGTATATCGTGGAGAGCTAAATGAATGCAGGTTGCCGTGAGAATACATTCAACAGCCACAGTGTCTTGTGTAAAGGGGGGATTTCCTATTTCGCCCATCTGTTCAATGTTAATATGAGCACATAAAAACACCGCCCGCACAGCAAAAGCATTTGATGAAAACACAAACAAATTAACTGACAGAAAATTGCACAACACTGTAAGTAATGTGCCCTAAAATATTGTTAAGCATGACTGGATTGTCCTTTATCTTGACTCAATAAGTATCAGGTATTCCCACTGTTGTGAATAGTTGGATGATGTGAACTGACTAAGCATGTACTAATTTTACATCACATCATTTTATTGTCTGTTGTGATGTTTTCCTGAGCAAATTTTATCACGTTAAGAAGTTACGTTTCCATTCTCAAATAAGGAGAGACAACCTGCAAATAACATGCTACTTGCATTCAAAAATGTTGGGGAGCATTCGTTCTGCTGTCTGTATTCTTGTTAATGGTGTTAATTGTGTTTCATGGAACACACATTTTATGAAGTTTGGCTTTTATTTTTTGACTGCAGTTTTTCCAACTCAGCATTCACTTTGGTTCGGGCAGCCTTCAAGGTTGAAGCCACTACAGTTAAAGAATTTGAAACCCTGCCCTTGTGATTAAGTACAGTATTCTGTACAGCTTTCACACTGTGTTGGCCACATTTTAGAATAGTATTTAAGAATTTTACATTCACATTTAAACCTGAACTTGAATGAAAAACAAATATATTATTGTCACACCCTTTCTTCTGTGGGGGTAAGTGCGGCCAATAAGGGCTTTCAGTAAAATGCATGTGCTCTATCCAATGGAAAAGGGAGGACTGTATTTCACAATGAGTAGTGAAAGATTTGACACACATAATTTGCAGTGGTGTTGGGGTGGTACAATTTGTATGACAGCTATTATTGATTGATTGAGTGATGGATTAGTTGGTTGATTGACTGAAAAATGAAACTGTAGAACTAGGCATGACCTAATAGCAAAGAATGCATGTTTACCTGAAGGTGATGTGTGCTGGATTGTATGCTTAACAGATTTTTTTGGACAATCATCCTTTAAATGCTGGTTCTTGTTCCAACTGTGAAATGGATCAGCAAATGTTTGTTGCTTATATCAGTTAAACTAGGCTAGCTGGCCTCAATGGTCCCCTCCAGTCTTCTGTACTGCTAACCCCCAGACTGTGGTCAGATGTGAAACTGGCTTGCTTGATCCATTTCTTAATCATTCATCTTGTAATTTTCTTTTTAAGTAATTTGTACATAGAAACATCACCCCACATTCAGTTCTGACAGGATATCTATTGCGAACGCAAGCATTGTGGATAATATACCCATACACATAGATGATGACAGTTTTACTATATATGACCCCATTTTATTGAACAACGCAATCAGCCCACTGCAAAGTGCCCCCAGAGACGCCGGGAGGAGGCAGCAAACAGCAATCGACTCCCTCAGTCACCGTGTTGCAAAATGAAGACGATGTGTCCACTCCGAGTATCTGCAGGAGCCTAGACATCCAGGGTAGGTCACAAAAATAGCTGTTGTAGATGATAATGTGCAGGGAAAATACAGTTACGACTACGTCGAAAGGCCACCAACTTAACCCCATAATGGTAAATTACAGTACAGTTGATGTGGCTGCTTGAGCTATACCATTCAAGTTCAGAAAAAAGAAAAGTGTAGTGCAGATGAGAGATTGCATTCTCTGCAGGTGGGCTGGGCATACATTTTGTTTCAACAGTGGTCACGGGAGCTCCTGGACTCTGGTTCAGGTCTGACCTGATAGATAGGCTTTTTGCACAATGGAACTGCCACTTAGCCTGTCATTTTTTTTTCTTTTTAGAGTATTAATAACGGGCATTAAAACTTGTTTAGTCGTCATGCTTCAGGAAGTAGCCGACTGTCATCATTTTTGCCTTTTATGACACACACCCCTAATTTTTTCTGAAGTTGAATGTCATGGCCTTTGATTTTTTAGCACTTACAAGGTATTTGAAGGCCAATTATGGTGTTTTAAAGAGGTTTAGTATGATATGAGGTTATCAGGCCAAGAAGAATTCAGAAACATAGAGGTACTTTTAGTTTCCAGAGGATACAACATGGCACTACTTTTCCGTGGTTGCTGGCTAAAAGAAATGTCCCTCTCTATTTCAGAGTCACTGCTGAGGAAGCAGGTCACGTTACCTGCGGATCTCAACAAACCCTGTCCGTCCTGACAATGTAGGTTGAGTGGACGGAGAGATATGTGGGAAGCTTCCGAGACACAATCCAAAGCCTTACAACCTCACGGCTTTCTGGAGTTTTCTATAAAATGTATCTAATTACCAGTGTGCTTAAGGTCATCACATCGGCATGCCTTGAGCACATGAGCCATTTTTATCATTCCAAGAGTCTTAACCTCTACAGCCTGCCAAGTCAAGTAGAAGAGGCAGAGATCCATTGTGTTTAAGTCCAAGCTTAATGCAGTCCTGGTATCTCTGCAGCAGTGATGGTCGAAATTAGGTTTTATGAACCCTGTTAGGGTGGGGCGGTACTCATAAGTCATTTATTGACTTGTTTGAACCAATCAGAAATGTTTTTCTTTTCACAGACAATGCAATCATTCGTCCACATGATTGAGTCTGTTGCTATATGGTGGCGGCTCCCATTTTTGAAGCCTCACACCACTACTCTGGTTTAGAGGTAATGAGTGAGTCAGATTGAATGGCAGTTTCATGCTGTTTTACTTTCATTAATTAAAGGGGTTATAAGGTTACAGATGCAGAATTATATTGATTTAGTACTGTTGATTTGATAAACTAAATGACAGTCTCAAGAAAGCATGAGAAAGGATACACTGTTAACAGCTTTACAATTTCTGTCCTCATAGCCCTGTCGATCTTAAAAGTTCCAGCCTGTTTGCACCAATATATTTGTGTTTAATGAGGTATTCTACTCCATTTCCCATCATTTTTCAGGAGTTCAGCTTGACTGCCTTGTAGGGAGTCTGTGAATTATTTCCCCGTTTTCTTGCCACACTTGCTCAGATGGGTTTTTTTATGTTGTTTGTTATTCCCTCTGGAAAATGTCCTTTGTAAAGCACTGGGTAACAGCCTGCTGGAAAATGGTGCATACAAAAGACTGACTGACTTGTTTAGGTCTTGACTCCTATGAAAGTTTTCCACAGGGCAAAATCCTTGCTGTGCTGACAAACTTCAGAAAAACCTTCTAAATATGACAACATCTGACAAATAAGAACCCGGAATATGTTACTAGGTTCACTGATACAGCCAAAAGGTGGTTTATGTAGGAGAAAAAGGATAAGGCAACTATTTTTACCACAAAACATGAAGAAGAACCATTCAGGTAATCTAAGAGAGGACTGTGAAAGCTGTCTTGCCCACATCATTAAGTAATTAAAATTGTGTGGGTCAGACTATCACGAATCATCTTCTGTTAGCATTTTATGCCAAAATGGTGGAGGCTTCTGAAAGGTGATTATTCCATTGTCAGGAAACGCTTTAAAGCAAGCTCACCAAAGAAATTCCTTCCTTGCCAGATAATTATTTGCCCATGGAACAGATGGCCAACTCTATTGTGGTTTGTCATTGATTTCTTTCTCTGTACAAAAAAAAAAACATAAAGCCCCCATTGGCTAATTAATCAAGCTAATTTATCCCTTTCACACCCACTCAACACCAGTGCTGCTCATGTGTGGTGTGTCAAGTGTGTAGGGACACAGTACCCCTTTTATTCTGACAGATCTTTGCACTGTGGTGGACAGGGAAAGAACAATGGACTTTCAACTATTTGCTCCATTAACGAAAATGGACAAATATTTCCCAAACGTCGATGGTGTGGAGTGAAGCTGGGTTCACAAACAATCCATTCAACAGGTCAGTCCTCGAAATCTGTGCGATTGCCAAGAGAGCATAAAAGGAAATCACCTTGTCTGCCACTATCTCATGAGGCCTCAGGACAAATTCTGGGTGTGTAACCTTTCAGAATACCCAATTCCCTTTGGTAGAATTGAAAATCCATGTCCTTTTTTCAACACCTAGCTGAAGAGTCCTTTGAGGGTCAATTCTCAAGCTTTCACAGGGTCTGATGGCCTGTAACTTCTTGGAACTTCTTCACCGTGTTTATAGCCAGAGTGGTAGTTTGTTGGTGGGGAATTGAGAATTTAAAAAAGACAGAAACACAACACCTAAATTCCAAAATTGTTTTTGTTTTTTGACCAACTCTCTGATAACCAAGTACAAGTGCATAAAGTGCTAAAATACAATCTCTCAAAGTCCCCAGCCCAGGACAGTAATAGTAAATAAAGAGTGAATAAAGAAACCTGGTTGAGTTGAGAGCTGGATTTCTGTTTTGTTTTCTCCCTTTGCTCCCCTGTTTAGTGGACATCATAACGGTGTCTTTTAGAATCATTTCCTATACGTCTCTGTATATGGGGATTTCGTTTTTGTTTCTTCTGGCTTCGGCATTCATTGTAAGAGAGAAGAGGAATGTAACAGTTGGAACGCATTGGTCAGGCCAGAGCCCACAGATGGAGTGCAAAGAGAAATAATGCATTGCTGATGATGTATCAGGTAACGGTTGAAGCCAAATTTGATCTCTTGGGCACATTCACAGACACACAGACTTTGGCATTGTGTTATCTTCAAAGGCTGTAAATAATCCATGGTAGCCTCCAGTTTATCGTATAGTTTCAGGATTGCTCAATATCACCACATATGGATGTGGTTAGTAGCAGGCGGCTATAAAGAGCCATAAACATGCTTGATTTTAGGACTTCTGTTGTCCGTTTCACAGCAGTCTGTCTGGGAGCTCCATCTAGTTAGCTCGTTAGACAGATCTTGGAGCAGCCTGTTTGCTATATCCTTGGACAGCACCAACATATCTGTGGTAGTTCTAAGAGGGTACTCAAAGATGATCACATCTTGAGAGATCTGACAACACATTCATCTGCTTCTCCCCAACCATACTAACGACCAGGTTTTCATCACACAGAATCCTACCGGTGTAATGTACTGAATAGAATGCAGTCTGTTCTATAATTATTCTGTGTAACGTGTATTGTTATGTTTGATGGCATGAAACACAAGTCCATTCCATCTGCGCTTGAAAAACAAAACAGGAAAAACTGCTCAATTAACATACTTCCAGGCAAATATAGCCACCAAGCTCTGTCAATCCTGTCACATCTGTTAGTCCCGGCATCCGTTCTGTAACAAATGAAGATTTATTGGCGCCGAGGGACTATTTCGATGGCTAAATGGTACTTTTCCGCATGAGTGTTCATTAATTTTCAGGAGTGCTCCCTTGTCATTACTCATCCATTCCAGAGCACTTTAACATCTGTAAAACCAACCCCTGAATACACAGAATGGTTCAGAATGGCGGTAGTGAACTGGGAAATCCAAACCAACGTTGATGAAACCCACATATGAATCTTGATTCCATTCGGGCACCATGGTGTTAGGATGAACGAGGAAAATGGCTGAAAGGCCAAACTGATCATTCAGATGTTTTTTTTTGTTTGTTTTTTATTTTTAAGCCATCGATCATGTCCTGTTGCTTGACAACTGTATTGCACAATGATGAAAGTCTTTAAATTGACGTTGAAATTACATAATTCTCGCATGTCATGACGTGCCTTCTTCTATATTACTCATGTACTGTACAAATTGTTGTTGACACTAGCTGAGGAAAATGAGGTAAGCATCACTTTTCCAACTATTTCCTTGAATTCCTACGAAACCACTCTCTGCTTCCAATTCATGACAATGTGTCTGAGTAAAATGGGGATGTACGTTTTGCTAAACTGGGCCTTGGTAAAACCCCACATCGGTAGCTCAGTACAAGTTATGTTGTAAACTGTTATAAACAGTTTCTCCATTTCCCACCATTTGAATGCAATGATTTTCTTTTCATCGTGACTCCCAGTGCAGTGTGCGTGAGGATGATGTTGCTACTTTATTCTTCTCAGGGAAACTTTAATGGCACACTGTGCAGCGCATTATTCTTTGTCGTAAAAGCGGGGCTTGATGATGAGGAAAAATAAAATAATATACAGAGGGAATAAATAAAACGGCACAGCAGCGCTGATGTGAATTTCAACGACACGCTGGAGCAATTACCTTCAGGCTACACGAAAGTGTCTTAATGAACGAGGACTGCTACCACCAGACCACTGTCAGACAGATGTGGTCTTGCTTTTGCAGGAAAACCACTCTGTTTCTAAGGCCAGCACATTGTCCAAAAGGTTGGGCTGTCCTCCTGCACTTGCCAGCTCTGACGGTTTCTCATTAGGCCTGGCGGGGGAAGCTGTGAGGCCTGAGCCACCGCAGACTGGCTCTGTCTTATTAAAAACAATATTAGATAAAAAAAGAAAAATGCAGTGCACTCATTCGATTTTGTGGAAAGGTGATAAGTTGGATCTTAACAGTGGAGATGGAATCCTCCTGCAAAGCCGGTTGGTCAGTGTCACCGTGACCACCCCTTGTGCTAGAGTGTGACAGCGCACCAATTACTGCAGCAATATGCTCCTTCGTTTCCATAAAGCTAGGGACACCCGGGTTTCCTCCAGTCTTTTTTTGCACTTCTGTTATAATTGGCTACACTCTTTTTGTGGCCTATTCAATTTAAAGTCTGACCATTTTTCTTTACCTAAATATATCAAAGGTAGCATTATATTATGAAATGAAGCAATTACCAAGCGCTCAGGATGTCATTATTATAACCCTTCATATTAGGGATCCCAACCTGTTGCGGTTTGGCCTCCATTTCCAAGACAACTGAAAGAGACCGTAATCCTTTTCCACGCTGCATTTTTGCATTTCCTTTTATACCACTTTTTAAACTTCAGAACAATATTGAGCATTCGTTGCAGTAATGTGGTTGAAGTCAGCAAAGCAAATGTATAAATCAAAATTTTTATCCCTGAAAATTACATGACTGACCTTTATTTCATGATTTGAAGTCACATTGAATTATGCCACTACAATTGTCAAAATAAGAGAAATTAATTTGAATTAGGTAAGACGGTGTGAGTTTCTGTAGTTTTTTTTAATGGAGGAAGTTCCGATTTGCGTTGCCGACGACTTTCTGATCCACAGCAATGATCTTATAAATAACACATTTCATAAAATTGAAATATTATAAATTGGCTTATCTGTTATGGCAGTGTATAGCCTATTTTTGATTGCCATATCCCTTCCAAATGAAGCCCAGAAGACACATATGTAATTACACATCCATTAGTGTACAGACAATGCATAGATGGCCTGTGTAGTTTGGACTTTGATTTATCAAAGCAGTCTGCTGCTAATCTTGCTGTCTGCATCTTGGTAAGGGTCACTATGAATGGGTCACCCCTAAATCCAATTTATTCCATACGTATACATACATATGCAATGATGCTAACCAACAAATACAGATAAAAATTGTTAGGCTCAAAAACCAGTTAATTGTGCATTTATGTATGTATTACTGTATAACTGTATTAAAGCAGAAGTGAAGCAAATGGAACTTCAGATTGAACGTAATAGTCTGAAATGAATGCATATTTTCAGGTAAATATTTGTCTGAATATGAAGTTGCACTTGGCCTACAACAAATGTGAATGGTAATGATTAAGGAGGCCATAGCTTTTTGTTGAAAACTAGGGTGAGTAATACGACAAATGCATTCATCGCTACTGTTTCAAGTGCCTTTTTGCCTCAGATTTTGCAATCAACAAACTGTGCCATAGTCACAGTGATAATATTTCTGAAGGTACTTAAAAAGTTTTTGTTTTGATCACCAGCCAGAACTGATGCTTTTAGCATTTGCTAAAAACTCGGATACGGCTCAAGTGCTGTTGACAGATTGCCAAATGCAGCCGGTTGGGCAGGGGATGTGAAGTGAAAGAGGGCAGAGACCCTCTGAACAGCCGAACCGATTCAAGTCAGAAACTGAATTAAAATCTGCTTTTCCAAATTTATTCAGAGAACAGAGCAAACGTCAAAGATCGCACATGGGATATAATCTAAGTTTCGTCTTACACAGTTAAAACATCACACATGACAGATCCACAAAGCATATTTTATTTATTTTTTACCTGATGTGCACTAATTAAATAAAATTTTCCTTGATCAGGACTGCGCTTTGTGTACTCAGTGACATTCATACTGGCATTTCCAGTTAACTGCATATCATTACTAAAAGAAATATAAATGCATCAATTCCCAGTTGAAGCTGGCCCCATTTTTGGATTTAGGACAACCAAATTCTGAATTTATTAGGTCCTTCTGCCTAGTCATACGAATTCATATTACAGTAGTATGTCCCTTGATTCATCAGCTTCATACGCCTGTATTTCAAAAACGAGAAGTGGTAGCAATTGCACAGACTGATTTGAGAAAATGCCCTTGAAAGAGGCTCTAACAGCAAAAATAAACCGGTGAATCATGATGCTCTGAAAATGTAGAGGACGTTTTGTCCCTCAGGGCCCTTTGACCTTTCAGATGACAAGCCATTACTAATGTGTATCTTTGTGCGTACATGCCGTTAACATTCCACTGCCATTCCTGGCCAAAGAACAAACCATTTTTATGAGGCGTACAACCACAAAAATGGAATCTGTGGAATATATTCGTGAAAATAGATGTTGTGGGTAGTATTTGACAGATAGTATTTGAATGAATGGACGTGTTAAAACATGATTCACATCGGTATACCCCGTATATCCTCGACTCAACACTGAAAGCGTACCCTCTTTTAGGGATTAACCACAGAAAAGAACGTGATGGCTACAGACATAGCTTTTTGCTGTCCTTTGTTTTATTCATTTGGGCGATGATGTAGTGTAACTCGGAAATTACAGGTTCTGTTCCCACCCAGGGCACTGCTGTTATACCCTTGGGCATTCCACACCAAAAAAACTGCTTCTGTAAATATCCAGCTGTCTAATTGAATAGTGTGCAAAAACGGAAACTCTCTACGCTGCTCTTGAGAAGACAGTCTGCTACATGCCTAAAATATTAATGTAAATTTCCCCACAAAAGGCATCATGGAAAATGTTCCTGTTCGTCTTTATTCTAAATCTTGCATCACAACTCCGAATGTGATGGCCATTATTGGCTTACTATATGACATTATTGATGAGACTGTAGGTGTCTCATCAGCACATTCACAACCATTGTGATCCAGATAATCAGATGCTATTGATTTAGAAATGTATTTTTCATATGTGGAATGTACCACCTGTAAATTGACTGTCATTGCAAGCACACTGAGAGATGCCATCTCGAGGATAGGTAATATTCTCTCTCTTTCTCTCCCACGTGAAGTGATACTTGGTACCTCCATCATTTCTTTCCTGATAAGCTAAGCTGCCAGGAAATGTTACGCTCCCTTCTGCCCAGATATGTACTCCAAGAATTCCCTTCTAAGAGCCAAAGAATCCTTTCCACACAAGAAGCAAACATCATTTCCTCATTTGAGGTGGACAGCACCATAGTCTAGAGGTCAAGAGTATTTATTGATGTGTATGTATGTGATGGCACACTGACTATCTGTGTATCAGTGTGGTATAATAGTTAGGGAGCAGGGTGGCAGGTTAAATTCCCAGGAAGGGCACTGCTGTGGCACCCTTGAGCGGGGTACGAAACATACATCGCTTCAGTCAAATATCTAGCAGTATAAACGGAACGCGTGTAGCATTGTAAACCTCTGTAAGTCGCTCTGAATAAGACTGCCTGCTGAAAGCCCAAATGTAATATCATGCAGGAAAAACTGATATAGAGCAGAGATTGGTTAAGCTCGCCTCTTTACAGATGCTGTATGCAAAGTAAATCTACCACTCATCTCTGTGCCAGACCATCCTTCTCACACCAGCGTGAAGCCGGTGAATTCATCCTGACACCACAGCTCCGTGGTCTGCACCCGGCAGAAGCTCAGCCCGCAGTGAGCTGTTGCAATCACTTGTAATACTGTTTTATATTCTCTCCTGCTCCCCAAATAATAAATGTGAGTTTGTGAATGATTTACATGGAGTGCTAGAAAAGACAAGACTTCATATTTCTTTTATTGTGTAATTTCTTTGTTAAAAATATTTATTCCCACGAAAATTCAGGATCTGTTTTGTAGGGGAGGCCTTTGCTCGGGGATTTGAGACATTGAGGATCTTAGAACTGTATCTGGATACAGAACACAGCACACAGAAGGGCCATTACCTGATTATGAATTCCCTGTTACCCCCAAAAACCCATCACAGAGGGCTCCTGTACCCCCCCTAAAACTGTCAGGAAGAGGTCCTGCAAGTGGAGGGCCTGTAACATCTTGGGTAGATGGTGATGTAAAATGAATACATAGATAGGAATAGTGAGAAGGAAAACGATCGCAGTTCTGCTCTGCAGTCCATGGACAGGCGGATGGGATACGGATGAAGAGGGACCACAGTGCATAGAGGCTGAGGACAGCTGGGGACAGCCAGTAACAATCTGGACACCACAATGTCTGGCACCGCCTTCATAGAGATGCAGATCGGTGACCATAGGATGGAACAAAGACCACAGCCCTAAGCCAAGCTAAGCTTTGCCCTGGGCATCTGGTTGGCCAGGCGAGGTCTAAAGGCCTGGAGCACAGAAATGCCGAGGGCCCTTCCTCAGAACTCACATTCGGTGGTGGTCATGGCAAAAGATCGAGCGAAGGAGTTAGGCAAAATGAGGCAATGTTTACAGTACTGCATGTAACACAATGGGAGCTCAGGTAAATATCAATTTATACCTGTGGGAAACCTCTTCGCCAAACTCCCATGACTTTAAACCTGTAGGAGTAGATGCAGCTACTTCGACTCTGTTGGGAACAACAACAACAATAAGATCCTCTAAGTGAAAATAAGTGATCCTGACATACAACAGGACTCATGACATGTTTCACATGTAGACTAATTAATCCTGTCTTAGTTAATTCAAACATAACCTGATGTTGGTGTCAGAAAGCCGGCTAGTTACTCCGTTATAATCCGCTGTGCCATGGCATTTTCAGTGGAAATTAAATGGATGACCGGTCATTTGTGTGACCATTTTCTGAAGAAGCATTCAGCTCTGGTGATCACTGTAGGGTTGGATAGCTAGTCATTTTAGAACTTCATTGCTTGCAATACAAATAATGTGCATTAGAAATTTATAAGATTACAAGAACGTTCATTCACAATTATTGTAAATAACATCAGAGTGTGAGGTAAACAAACAAAGCCAACATGTAATCAATATGCCAGAACTGGTCTTCTGCTTTGAAATATGTTACACACCTCAAGACAAAAATGCCTAAACAGAAATAATGACACCATGGCACATGAAACTATGTTTTAATATAAAGTAAGCTTTGCTGTGAACGACAGGCAAAATCTTGTCGTATTTTCTCGTCACTATAAAGCTCATATCAGTCCACCTTGATTAACAAAAATATCAGGACTTCATCAAACGCACTAAACTTTGACCGCATATGGAATTCAAGAGAAAACGACGCTTCAGCTGAACACTCGAGCTGAACACTGAACAATTTGAAAATACGTAATATCTGTCTGCAGTAAATTTGCTTAAAAAATAATTCAAGATCTTTTGAGCACCATGACTTTTCTTTGTTGATTATAAATGGAGAAAAAACAAAATCATGGCTTTGGAAAATGATGTTTCTGAGGGTTATTCAAAAGACAAGGAAGGGGAAAGGGCTCGCCTCAGAACAATGGATCCAATTGAGTGGCCCGAAAGGAAGGCATTCGGTAACGAGTCGGGCATCCATTCTCCGAAACGCGTCTGAGCCGGACGAAACAGGGAAAGAGTGAAGCTGTATGAAAGATGAATGATGGTTTTTAATGGCGTGTAATAAAGAGATGGAGAAGTGAAGGACGAACTTTAGTGCAGAGGCCCTCAGCCTGCCCGTGATTTACACCGTCTAAAGAACGGACTCGGTGGTATGGAGCTGCTCCCCAGCACAACCTGCACAAAGAGTGCAACCAGGGTGACGCCACATAGGTCCAAAAGTGCCTTTTTGGTCTAATGTCCCGATGGCACAATATCAATTCTTGACATATGGCCAACTTGTCCCCCCTGGCATAAATGTGTGGCATTTTTTAAAACTGCATTTATTTATATATTTGTATTTATTTTTTTGGGATGACTAACAGGTCAAAATGTTTTCTTTTCTCTCTCTCTCTGGACTGTTTGTGACAAGTCAAGGATCCACTTTAGTACCGATTGAACTCGTCGGGCTCAATTTGGACACAGTTTGGAGAGTCACACTACATCGCCCGTCCAGTGGAGGTCGAAAGAGTTGACAAATTGGTGTTTCAGGGACCGTTATCAGCAGTTACGGGAAACTGCAAGGGACATGAATGAGGCAGAATGGAAACCTGAAGGGGCTCTGAAAATAATCCACTGTCATAACTGGAAACCACCAAAACGGAAGAGGCAGAATACATTATCCTTTTTTGCGTTTGCTTTCGCAGGCTAAATTGTTATTTTTTGCAGTGCATATGTGAAGTTTGCTGTGCGGAATATTAAATGAGGGCAGAAGCTCGAAGGTAATTTCATATTCGTGTGGATTTTACTTCAGGCTGTTGCCACCTGCTTTTCCCTCTTTTCTTGGTTGTCTGGTGATATTCCTGTCAGAAAGAATGGGTACCAGATGACATGTGTTTGCAGGTCAGTTTGAATCCGCAGTAATTGGCAATTTAACAGCACAGACACACTTAATTCTGTGCCTGATTGTAATCTCATGTAGGAATAGTGCTGCCTTGAAGTGTGTAATACACCCTCAGGACAATTTCTGGTATTTAAACACCACAATACAGGTTATGAGAATCCTGTCTTGCTATTGGTTAATGGACACCATTACAATGGCCAATCCAGAGCTCAACTCTGCTTTTAAGATTAAAGTAGAGTGATGAGTTTGTAAGTGACCCCTCTAGAAATACTGTGGATTCGATTATGTTACCCTGGATAAAATAACAGCCATAGGTTCCAAATTTGATGTATTAATTTTTAGGGTACATATATTTAAAATAAAATACATTTTTATGGATGAACAATGTTTGTGTAGAAGATGAATGACTCCCGTAATGAGTGAGCTGTTAACATGGTCTGAGCTGTGGAAATCAGGGCTGTGGCATGGCTTGGTTTACTGAAGCACGGGAACCCTAAAGGGCAGTGCATGAGTAACCAGGGAGGAAGGTTCTTATGCTGAAGCACTGTCGTATCATGGTTAGCGAGAATGGTTTGCACTGTGTGACTTTTAGCAAGTTATTTCACTGTAAACTCTTCAGTAAAAAAAGAAGCTGTTCAAATCGATACTGAGGTAGCTGTAAACATAGCTTAGCAATACATAAGCCAATAGGAGGTACACTATCCTGTTGATACAACCTTAATTCCTCTCAGAAATAAAGTATATTGAAATTAGCTTTTTTCTTTTTACAAAGTTTCTCATTTTATTTCTTGATTTCTTTAGAAGTCAGAGCAGTTTTAATTCATTTTTCTCTATTTCTGTGTAAGCTTAAGCATTATCCCCACTTGCTGCAGTTCTGGACAACCATGCTTGTATGCATATCTCTGATAAAAGTGAGTCTGCATGAAAATAAGTACACTTTTATGTTACTGTTTTGAAAATGAATCATTTTAAATGAGATATTTGTATCCCTGCCTGTTACATGTTTACATGGTTCAATATCACATTTCTTTTAAGAGTTATAGAGTGCCCAGTTGTCAAATAATATCTCCTAAAGGAGGTGGGTGGCTGAAACCAGGTAACTAGCAAACCAAGTCCTGTTAGCTGAAGTCATATACATATATACATACATACAGATATATATAAATATAAATAAAGCATCATAGGGAATAGTTTCATGTGTCCATTTCAGGTGATACTGCATTAATTCTGAGGTGTATTCTCATTTTGCCATTCTATACTTTTGAAATTCTGACAGGAAATACTTTCCTGTGTATGACTGAAAGGTACCACGAACAATGAATGCTTAGTCTACTGCAAATTGGCACTCAGAATTCATGTTCAGAATACAACAGCTCGCATTTCCATCCATTTTACTGGCATGCTGAGTCAAGTGAATTCATTTGCCTGACCCAAGTGTCGCTTGCTGAGTTCGGCCATTTGAAATCCCTCTACTGCATGTTGCTTTTCGATCACCCTTGAAGCTTTCCTGACCTGTCATATGGTTTTATGCAATCACATTCAGAGAATGCAGAAAGAACAATTTACTGAAACACAACCAATGTTCTTTTTCTCTGCTTTGGGAAATAGCATTTCCCAAGCTCAATCTGCCGTGCCGTCGGACAGGAAGTGGACACGCCGTCCGTGCGAAGTGCGGCCGGGGCGTTCTGATCAGCGAATCACATGCCACCAAGAGGGTGCCACGGCCACATGAGAACGATACGTCCTGGCCATTCTGAGAGGTGAATCAGATGCGTTCCGGCGGTCATCGCCAACAGGAAATCGAGAAAAGCTAGAGCCAACCGAGAAAACGAGCGTGCCTCCACGTCGTTTTGCTCCATTTCAGCGAGGAAAGGAAGCCAGAGAAAATAGACCATAAGCAGAAAAAATAGAGTGGCAATGTCTAATAAGAGAAGCAGAGCCATCTAAGCTGTTGTTGAGAATTGTCTGTTCTAAATGAGGCATGCGCTGATGGAAGGCCAGGGATTTGCAGCTGTATGACTCCCACAGCCGTGCAGAGCCCCGCTCCGCAAATGAGATAAATACAGCCAGAACAGGAAGCCTTATGCCGCACCTTATGTTTTCTCTCTTACATTATGATAAAGAATGAAGGTCATTTGTTGGGTGTGATGCACAAACCAGTTCTGTGAGATAATGCGCTTCTTCACAAGCCATATTCCGATAGGTAGTGAATTTATGGGTTCAGAACGGTTCATCTCATTTGGAGAGTAGCCTCCAAGGCCCACTTCAGACAAACTTACTTTTTTTTGTTTGTTTTGTTTTTTTTTTTTTTTACCCAAAGAAGTGTTCTGAAAACAAACACAGAGTCCTGAGTCTTGACATAGAAGGTCATGGAAGTAGCTGCCATAGAATGAGGGAAATTGTTTTTAGGAGAAGTTAGAAAATAAATGTGAAGACAGAAATGTCGAGACAAAAAAGTTAGAAATGTCGGCTTCACGCTAACATGAATATTTTCAGAAAATTCTGCAGCTCCATGTTGAAGCCCAGGCATGTTATATATAGCTAAAAACCATCATGGTGAGTCATGTGCTTCTCAATCAGAATTCAACAGGAAAACTCCACTGCTTGTCTCAATGAGGATGTAGAAATCATCTGCTATTTGAGCTAGCACACACAACAGTAATGCTGCTAACATAATGATCTGCACTTCATATATAGCTCAAAATCATGAGATATTTGAAAAGCTAAATGATGCAGTAGCAGAATTTAAATCATAAATCTTTATCCAGTCATGCTTCAATAGTTTGATATTAGCAATAATGAGATTATTTTCTCATTATATAAGCCTGGACATGATTTTAGGATTCCTAAAAACTCATATTTGTCATGGAATATGCCCATTAGCATCTAAGTGTGTTTAATTCATTCTTGGCATGAATTTCCAGTTAGGCTGTGGAATACTTATGTTACAATCTTCTAAAATAGGGTGTCCAAAATAATAATTTGAAATGTTTTATATAACAGACGCAGTAAAAAAACACACACAGACACACGCTCATACACAAACATTGCCTGGGTCGAGTTTATGGCATTGGATGTTTAATGTTCTCACCAAATTCATGTTCATACCCCGCCGTTATTACCGTTGTGGCCATCCCTGGCACGTACTCCAGTAGTTATGATTCCACAAAGCTATTGATGGGATTCAACAGCACACATGTCCTGGTGAAAGGTTTGAAAGTATCGGACCTAAGCTATTAGCCTTCATTTAACCAGGAGGGCTAATTAACAGCAAGCTTTCATTGACAATGATGATCTGAATCTCTCTAACCTTTTATTGTGTGGAGGTGTAGGCCTTTGGTTATGAGGATCTTATTTCCTCTCTGCACGGATGGTATGTGAATATCAATCACCAACCAGCATGTAAAAACCATGTAGAAACACAGATTCCAGTCGTTTAAAACCAATTAATTAAAATTGTGCTCATGAGTCAGAAGTTGAGTTGAGGGGACAACTGTAACAAAAGTCATTCTTTCTTTGTCTTCTGCCATTGTGGCTTATGAATGCCCTCTGATGTGAATGGCCAGTATGTCATTTTCCAATGTATTTTTTTTGTAAATGAAATGAAGGGGAAGAAACATTTCTTTAAAGAATCTGTACGAGAGACTTCTCATCAATGGGCTGCTCACGGCATGTTAATATGAAACATGGAGTTGGAAGAATGGGTTTGATTTTTAATTACGCAGCCGCCCCAGGCTGGCTCACTGTAATAAGGCCAAACCTTGGACAGAGACTCCCCTTGCATGAATAACGTGGATCATAATTCATTTTCCATTGAGGGACGCCGGTCGGGGGTGGCAGGGAGGGGGGATGGTGGTCCAGTAATGAACTTTTTGACAAGGAATGACTTTCCCTCCAGGCATTTGCACTCCAATTAAATCTAAAGTTCACAAAAGGTATGGACACACAGTATTTTCAAGATTTGGGCTGGCCTTGATTCTGATTGCCTTTTATATTATTGTATGGTGCAATTTATTACATTTTTTGAAGCTCCTGTTTACACAAAAACAAACTGTTATAAGCCAAAACAAGGCACTGGTTTATATTATTTTTAATGTTGCATAACTGCTTTTTATTATTCTTTTTGTTGGCTAAATGCATACATAATTTCAGCTTCCAACTGATTGAGCATACAGATGAAAATTCTGTACTTTGAGTATTCTGGTACAAACAAACACTGAGAACTGTGCTGAGAACACACTATTCCAACGATTCAATCAGTTCCAAAGAAAATATTGTTGAATAAAAAATGAGCCAAGTTTATTCTCATTTTTCTGGAAGTCCCATCATGCACCAAAGATGATGTGTGTTCAGTGTGATTGGCAGGATTTCAATAATCACACTTTTCTTCATCCTCAACTTCGTAAAACAAATATAAACATGATTTTATCCATTTCTCACTCAATAAATTCTATGCCAGCTTCTCAGTTGTTCGGTTCCCATCATATCTCCTGTTGAATTGTCATATATTGTCACAGTCACACACTCTGGTGATGGCTGGTCATTTCTTTTTGTGTGGTCTTTTTTGTTTTAGCTTATTTTTTTCCTCTTATTTCCATTTCAGTTTGTTATATTCCATCAGCTCCGTGTGGTGATTGGAGGGTTATTTGAATCACCTGTGGTCTGCAGTGTGGGGACTGGCTCCTAATCAGTGATTGAGAGCAGGTGTATGTGCATTCACCCTCAGCCAATCAGGATGTGACCACGCCCTTTCTGTTGGGCTTTTAAGGGGTGGCAGCTTGTAACCCTGCTGATCATTTTGATCCGAACGACAGCTGGAACAAGACCTCATGGCAGCAGGCAAAGCTTGCATTTATAATCTATGATCTTTGTAGGGATCACTTTGAGACGAAGAGGGCTTCTACCAGAGGTTTAAGGGCCGTATTTTGAGTACTGTTTTTGCTGAGTACTTTCTTTTGCCCGTGGACCGTGTGAGGCAATTAATTACAAACCATTGGTTTTCCCCAAAGTTAACACCAGTTTATTGCATCGCTCAACATGTTTTACAGTGAAGGGGAAGGAAACCATAAAGTACACTGAACCCTCATTAAACTGGACTAATTGGGGGGGAAAGGGAGTATGAAATAACCAACAGTACAATATAACCGGGTGATAAAACACACAGTAGTCCCACGGCTATGGTACCAAGCCGTATTTACTCAGAGTTTGGTGTGCAACAAATACATGGGAGGTCCTCTATACTCTACCAGCTACATCAGACCACCTTACCTGCTGGCCACTCTTCCAACACAAAAGCTTTGGTGGTTAGCGGTCTGTACTTCAAATATTAACCAGAATAGACCACGCCTGTGACAGCAGAAATAGTCCGTTATAACCAAAATCCGTTTTAACAAGGTCTGCTTTAACGAGGGTTGTGTTCAGCCAAAGTGAGGTAAGGCCCTGAAGATTGAGGTTGCCATTTTCACTTAGCCAGACTAAAAGGCCAAGTTTAGACCTGGAGTAAAACACTTGGGAACCCCACTTCCCTCCCCATTTACGTGTGCTTTCTACATCTGCAAAAATAACCTCCCTTCGGGGCAACAAGATCTCCAGTTCCCTCTGGGGTCATCACCCCAGCAAGTAGTTAATTGGGACCAACAGCCTCATTATCACTAACTCCCTTACAGGGTTAGTACACTAAATACCTCATTAAAAGGCAAACTTTAACCTGTGTAATTTTAGTCCACTTCATCTGGGTGTATTGTAGTATGAGTTAAACTGTGACTATCGAGGCTACATTAACTAGCTTTTTTATTTCATGGGATGAAGAGGTCCTGATAAAGTAACCTGTTATTTGTTTTTCTTGTGCTGTGAAAACTCGCTCTGAGTCTCAACATAAAAAATGTATCTAATTAATTGGTGAGGGGTAAATAGCATTGTCTATGAATGTTAAATGCAATAATAATATTATAACCTTGAATCAACACCTTTTAGATGTGCTCATTTGGCGAGGACGATTTAAGTGGTCATCAATTTGTTACCTCCTACACAAGGAAAGGGTAGAGGCACACTTACAAATTATTATAATTTTTTTAAACTGAATTTCTCCAATGTTTTGGTGGACATTTAAATTCAAAGTATCTTGTCAAGAAACATGGTAAAATGCATCAGTGGCATAAGGTAGCAGGTAATCGAGAAGCAATATCAATAACTGGGCTATGAATCAATCAAACCAAGGTGAACAAAACATCACAAAAACAGGATCCTCATAAGGCTGCCAATGGTTCAGGTCCAAACCTTGACTCTAGACCCACTCACCACCTGGAGACTCCTGTAGGCAGGGTCTCCAGGGCCCCTTATTGCAGCTAAAGAATGAAAGTTCATCTTTTCTTCCAGCATGGATTCCTGGGAAATGTCCGCTTCATAATCTTTCCGTAATTTCCAGCTACGTTCATAACATGAATCTTTACGATTCAATATCCACGACAATATCTTTCTGTGGTTTCTGACTCACATGATGAATCGTTGAGTTCTTCTAGGCCATTTAAGTATAACAAGTGGATTGGAGACTTTCCTGTTGTGAGATTTTTTAAAGCTGTGGAGAGGAAACCGCTCTGTTTTGAGTTGCCATTGTCCCCTCTGTGTGAAATCTGTTTTAATGAGAAGGCACTTCTTATTTCTGTGAGAGGCAGCTTTGAGAAAGCTGTGCAGTGACAGTGAATTTTGCAAGTGGATTTATTAGAGAGGTGTAAATTGACTGAAAACCAGCGGTGTCTGTACGCAATGAGCTTACTCTACACACGCTTACATGCAAACACCACCCAATCTGCTCTCTCAGTTTCTCCTCTTAGGGAGTTGAACTCTTCCCATACAGACTTAATGGGATACAAAGGAAACTTGAGGCGCATAATTCCCTCGTCATTTTGTATCAAAGATCATCTCCCCTGATGGAAGCCATGCGCAACTCTGCCGCTATTACAGTCATACTTCAAAGTGGATTCAGATTTTTGTGGATTTTCAATTTATATCCCCCATGCAAAACCGCCTTTAATGTAAAGATAATATTTCGATCATATGATCTTATTTGTGTCGTCATAACTGATGAATGTCCATAGCTTATGATTTACAATGTTCTGAAAAACAAAACTGCTTTTGAGGCTAATAGACATACTTAGCCTGTATTCAGGTTATCATGTGTGTAACCTCCTTTAAATGTTAATACAATACCCTGTGGAACAGTTTGACCAGAACACAATGCGAATTCGGCATGCTATCTAAACCATATGTCATCCACCTCTAAGTGGCTGTACAGAGCACCTCCGCTCAAATATTTTACACCGAGGCACAAAAAAAGAGTTTTTTGGTATTCAAGCCACAAACATTGCACCCGCTCCCCACCCCGCCCCCTGCCCCCCAACCCCCACGGCCTCCTCTCGGCTGGCTTTCTCTCCCAGAAAGGGAGGACGGGACTGGAGTCTGCACTCTTCTCCTGTCACATTCATTAGCTGAGCTGTCAGGCGCCCCGCTCTCTCAGCTTCTTGATGATGCCGTTCGGAATACACTCCCACGAATCCCGAAATGCTTTCATGTCGAGGTTGACATTCATTACCAAGGTCAGGAAAAATATATCAGATATTGTGTGGAAGTCATTGATGATGAGGAAGAGTGACACTAAGGGGGCACACTCTTTATCATTCCAGAGCAATTGTTTATAAATGAAACCTCAATCCCTTCTTAGCTAATTACTGATGATCCACATGGTACAGAAACACAAAATTAAAAAAATAATACATTAAAGTAAAAATGGTAAATTTGAGGATATGCTGTAAATGGTTGAGTGAAGCAGTGATAATTATTTTAAAGTAAGAAATGTACTGTTGATAAGGCAATCTTATAATAATATATGGGTTCATCGTACATAAGTGTTGTCCACCTTAATGGTGCCCAGTGCATATGATGCTAAAGGTGTTATTGATGTGGATGGTCTGGTTTCAAGGTATTATCATTTTAACTGTTGGAGACATTTGGAAGTGATGCTATAATGTGTTTATGTCCAAGTAACTAGTTCATTTTACAACATTATTTGGGAACTTGCTACTACACTCAAATTTTGTGACAGAGTACAGTTACCTTGTGCTTCTGTGACTTTTGCTTTGCTTTTCTAAAATGGCATTGAACCTTGTGTTGACATTGTAATATATGCAGGTCACATGGCATTGTTGACCAATGGGGTGGAAGCATAGAGTAATACAGACAAGCGATGCTTAAGGAGCAGTTTAGACACAATGCTATGGAGGAGAAGGAAACATTTGCAGCTCAGATGTGATTTTTCAGATGTCCTTGTTCAAATGTTTTTGATACAAAGGCTCTCTCCAGAAATCACCCAAAATTGTGTCACCTTCTATCCCTTATTCATGTTTAGTTCATGGATAATTTACAAAGCCAGTACACAAGAATGTGCCAATATACCAATGATACTCTGTCACAAACACTTATGACTCATTTCTTACACTAAATAATCCCATAAAACCCATGTCTTATCACTGCACCTTTTATAATTAAATTTTTTACAGCGAATTGATAAGATACATGGATGAATGTATGTATATATATATATATATATATATATATATATATATATATATATATATATACACAGACACACACACATACTCATATATGTGGTCAAGACTCTGTGCCACCATGCATTTACTTACAATGGTTGTTTTCCTCTGACCTGGCATTGTAAAATCCTGGTGATCACTTTCCCACTGGCATTCCGCAGGGACAATGAGTGATGCGATTATTCACAGGATTGAGAGTAGCTTGGCTGCTTCCTTGAATGTGAGCAAGTGTTTTGGCAGGTTCCTTTCACTACCCTACCAGAAGGCTTTGACAGACACTAAGAAGCCACTTGCTCCTCCAGAAGGGATTATGAGCTAAAGGTTGCATTGTTTCTACACGGATAAATCACAAGACAGATCAAGCTAGTTTTCTCCTTTGTCCATTAAAATAAGATATCTGGCTATTCAGCAAGTACCCTCTAGAGAAACAAACACACAACACAATTCTGTAGTGCATACATAACATGATAACATAACCAGACAGTGCCGACAATAAAACCTGGAAACTTCCTGAAAAATCTCTTTTTCATCTCCTAATGACCCATACCATACACATGCTTTCAAGACATGTATCTTGACTCAAATGTAATAATGTAATATTAGGAAACAAAGGAAAGGTTCCTCTTTTTTTGCTGTCACTGGACTAATGGCTACGTTGTTTCTGGAAAGTTGAGAGCTTTTGTTTAAAGAAACTGCTGGATTATGTGAGGATCCTCATTTCCTTAGAGCCAAGACGAGTACTTGAATGAGTGGGTTAGCCCCAATGAAGGCCATCAAACGCACCTTCTGGTATACGTGGGTCAAAGTTCATTTAGCAGTTCGTTCCAGCATCGTTCAAAGACAATTTCCTTTCACAGACATTGATTTACCTGTGATTTTGTCAAACTCAAGTAGCGCTTAGCCTCGTTACGATTACCATTGGAGACGATATCTACCGTTTCCTCTCGCTCTTCGGTACGTGGTGCTGAAGGTCTGGGCCCACTGGGAGCTTCAGTCTCCTGCTGCTCATGTCACGGACCCGATATGCATCCCATTGATGTCAATGACCCACGCTTGCATTAAAGGATCAAAGTTCTTGTCTCTCGCAGCCCTTCCCCGATCTAATTAATCAGCGCGTAGCACGGGCTAAATCGAGAGAAGTCTCAGATCTCCACATGAGCATGCAAAGCAAGACCTGGGTTAGCACCGTAGATTTACATCAGTCAGAACTAGGATTCTTTTTATTTCATTTCCCTGCTTCCTCAAGACAGGGAGTGAAATAAATTTTGCCTTCGGCCATTTTTGATTCCGTTATTTTTCAGTTCCACTCCTCACCTGGCATGGCGGCCACACCTAGCTCTGTTTCACGACACATAAATTTACACTGTTTGTACTGATTGATCATGGGGATGTCATGTGTATTCTATCTCTTCAAATTCCTTGCTCATGAAATTAATTAATTACGTGGCTCCAGAAGCTTTTTTTTATTGTGGAATACTGCCATTGATTTACGTGATTTATGACACGTTTTTAATAAGCTGCCACTGCGGACGAAGAATTTACTTTTAATTGATGTTAATTAATGGCGTGCCATTTTGAATGGGGGGTTTTGAGCTGCATCCTGATGAAGGTTGACGTGATGAAAAGTGACAGTCCAATCAGTCTCTGTAGAGCGAAAATGGGGGTGTCAACATTTCTGTTCCGCAGTGAGAGTTTTTTTTTCTTTCTTTTGTTTACATCCTCGTCTAAAATATTTGGAAGCGCAGTCCTCACACGCAGAGTCTCTGTCAATAAGGTAAACAGGGAGTCTTTGATGTTTGGTCCCTAAACGGACCACCCGTCTCCGTTGCAGAGAGCTGCATTGTGGGGTGTCAAACGTCGTTCCTGGGGGACCAGGGATGGGGGACTACTGCAAAAAAATGTGCCCCTGGGATATAAACACATGAAAATCATAGAGAGGAGAACAAGATGAAAATCATGAGAAAAACTTTGATGAGAATACTAACTGGGCCCAAGATAAATTCTCCGACAAACAAACAAGCAGGCACACGTTGTTTGTGAGTGTGTGTATGTGTGTGCGCGTGTTCGGAGTTATGATCATGCGCACAACAGACACATCGTCACTCTGGTGGTGCCATTTAAGGTATAGTTTACTTGCATCCTGTAGTTGAACTCTGGTTTTGTTAAAATCGACATTTCAGAGAATGCATGAATAAGGCAATTATCCTACTTCGTTCTATAAATCACTCCCCATGTTTATGGGAGATGTAACAACTCCAATTTTAATGTTACTGAGCAGACTGAAGACACACAACCACGATCTCCATTTATTTCTGTCCCATTTTTTTCCAAAAAACCAGGTAGTAAAATTGGTTGTAGGGGAGCCTTTGAAATCAGATTACACAGCTGTTACCGTTCAGAGTTTGGGGATCATATTGGGGAGTTTAGAGATGTCAGTAAGCATATGCACATCCGCTATGGAAGGTGATGTCACCCCCCCGGGTCTCGAACAACAGTGTGATTTGTTCCCTTTGACCTTGAGCTTTGAGCCGCCGAGGGCCATCGTTTGAAACCCACAGCACGCCTCCCTCGTTACAAGAGAACACAGAAAAGAACCTACGGGAAGTTGACGCTTGCCAGGAAGCGTAGCGGAGGATGACGTCTGCCTTGATGGACAGGCTGGGCTGTCAGACTCTCAGCATGTGGAGCCGTCGCAGCTCACGGCTGGTGGCCCCAACTTATACTGCTCAGTTTGCAGGGGGCCTCATTTGCTAAATATAATTCACAGCCAAAAATGTTCAAACTTATTTAAAAAAATGCTTGTAAGGTCTTGGGAGCAGTCTATTTTCAAGAACATGAATAAATCAATGCATACTTCTGTCCTGAATATATATAAGACATGAACTTGATTTTGACCTTTGCCTTCACCATTGCCTCACAAATGGTGATGAATGCAAGTGCTGTTTTTTTTTTTCTTTCAGAAATTTCTCAGAAATCACGATGAGTCCAATTTATGGAAACATATTGATGGACTGTGGGTCGGGGACTCAAAACCTGTTTAGCAAATTGGTGTTCAATTTTATTTTTCATCTACAATACCATCACGGCTTCATTTACGATGCACAGATGCATCTTTCAAAGGTAAGATATTCAGCAGAGGAAAAATGTGGGGGAAAAAACCAATTCGAATGGTTTAAATCAGAAATCCCTGGCATCACTTAACCTAATCAATTGAACCCCATCCTAGAACAGCAAAAATATTTCAAATGAAAGAGAAGATGGCTCATTCCCTTTCAACAGTAAATAATACAGACGTGAATGGAGATCTATAAGGGGTTTTTGCTGTATCATAGAACTCTGACAGAGTTGAAATAGAAATTGTCATGCCCCTGCCCTCTCTCCTCCTTCTGGTGACGCATGTCCTTATCTGGTGTTTGAAAGGAATGCTTTGAGAAAACGGCGTCCACATGTGCGGCTCAGAGCGGTTAGCCTAATGGCTTTTTGAATCACACCAATTCATTTCCTGCTCGTCTGGGGTCCTATAAGGAAGCATCAGAAATTGGCTCCCATCAACTGTCTTTTTGAAACAGGAGAGTCATTAAACCGTCACGGGGCCGTCGTCCCATAATGTCACGGCATTGGAAATCAGTTAGTTTAGTTCTGTTAAATTCGGTTGCAGAGAGCCACTGAAACACACGGGACGAGGTTTCTGCTTTGGGGAGATGTTATATTAAAACGGCTCAATCCCAAAGGTGGATATAGAGGTGGTTTGTCTGGTAAGGCTACATGAACCGTCACTGCAGCGGCATTAGCTTAAACTTTACAACTCTAGCATGACCGCATCACTCCATCTGCAAAGCTTCAGTCATTTGAATTGCCTTGCCGTAATTTTCCGCTCGTCAGAGCTCAGATATCCAATGTCAAGAAAGGCCATGATGCTTTCTTAAAAAATAGCAAATGTGTAAAGCAAAGACTGGTCCGTTGTCCTTCCCACGTGTTCCGCAGCCCTTGGTGTAGAACACCTTTGAATCTTTGACATTCTGTACAACACGATTTTTTATTTTTTGAGAACGGCCGGTGATGAAGCTTTGACAGATTAGCCGCCGCCTGAATGGAATGGACCAGAGCTTTGCTACAAAGTGGACCCCGTCCTGGCTTTGCCAGTTGGTGCTCGCATGGAATTTCATGAAGAAGTGATTAATGAGATGTAGCTTGAAAGCCTTTCTCACACTACAGGTTTTGCTGTGCTCTTGTGTTTTTCTCCAGACCTCGGGATAATTCTTGTGAACATGCGGTGAACAAGAGCAGACAGCACAAAAGGCAAGCAATTCATTTCCACCGCTTTGGATCCAATCCCTTGGGGTACAAAGAAATATGGCATTGTACAGATTTTTGTTTGTTTTGTAGTTGTTATTGTCTTTTGTCCACCTTATTGTTCTTCAAAGACAAACATGTAATAGAATGTCACTAATTAGGAATGAACTTTCTTGTACTTTTAGTGCACAAGTAAGAATGGGGTTGACTTTGTCTTGATGTTTATAGTTTTTGAACTGTGCCAAATTAAGCAAAATATTTTTTTATTTTTAATACTTTTTTTCTTCAAGAAGAAAAAATATACTCAAAACCCCAAACTGACAAAGCAAACTTGTGTAATATTTTTTGTGCATCATATTGTGCTGTGCATAACTGACCCTTCCAACCCCAAAACCTAATATTTTAGGACTGAAATAAGTCATTCCATGAATGTTCCACAAAAACATATTTATATATGGGAAATTTGTGTCTGAAAAATATTTATGATAAAGCATATTTGGTCACTCGAGGAGTAAAAATGAAAGCATGTGGCACCACAGACGTATGTATGTAAGACGATGGCACTCATGGGTTTTCCTTCTTTGTATTATATCCTAAAGTTTGACAGTGCAGCTGAGAACTGAACCCAGTGAAAGAGTATTTTGAAATATTGTGCAGTGTACTTATTTCCACCAATTTCACATGTGCTGTGATATTTGTTCTTGCATATATTATGGTTGTGACAGAACTATCCTGTTTGAAAATTCTCTGTATTACTTTTATAACTAGTTACATGATCTCTTATAGCACCAGTCTCAGCTAACATTATATAAGTATTTCTTTGAGTAAAATCAGGAAGCACACTTTGCTGGAGTGAGCCTTAGGATCACAAATGAAACTTTGCCTCATTGAAAGGCTTAAACTGGCATATAATGAGATAAAGGAAACAGCAATTAACATTTATTTTACTATACATGTTACAAACTGCTGAATTGCTGTCTGGGAAGGATTAAAAATTAGGATGCGTGTTCGTTTTACTACTTGCCTTACTGAGATTCTAAACAGCCAGAGATTCAGGTTTACGGTTACGAACATGTGTTCTCAAAACGATCTCCCAAAGCGATGCTGAACTTTAGCAACCTTTCAAAAGTCTTAAGATGAACCTGCTGAAAGTGAGGATGAACTTCAAAAGCTTCTGAGTACTTTGGTCTTGTGTAAAACCTCAACCCAACCCAGAGAAAGAGAATATATAATATAAACGTCACACTTCTTGAGAATACTATAATTGGGCTACTGTGATCTGAACGTAAGTGTAAGAAAACTGATTACGGCCCCCCCACACTGTGCCACAACCACATTAATCATGCATTTATTTCAGACTCCTCTTTAATCCAGAGTCTATTTAGGCAGTTTTTTTGGAAAACAGTATATTTAATAGACTTGATACATTAATAATGACAATTTTCCAGAGACTTATTTTTTATGCTTTTGTGGTTCAGCATGGCTGTTAAAAGAATTTATTACTTGTAAAGGGCAAATGCCCTTCTTGTACGTGAACAGATCTATTGGTCCTGGGAATTATTGATGAGATGAGGCAAAAACGTTATGAATTATAAAGAACTATAAAATAACTTATGATTTTGAGCCATTTGCTGCAGTTCTCTTCGGCATTCTCAATATTATTTTAGAAAGAGCTGGCTTGATTTTATTCTGAACCTTATTCCTCATTGACAATTATTCACTGAAATGAAAAAGAATAATGTGTGAACATAATCTCAGTTTCTGTTTTATTCATATGCATGCACACAAGGCTCAGCATGTTGAGGTTTTTATTAATTAATCAATTAAGTACTTCTTGATCTTGGGATTGATGTAGGATTTTCATCTTTTTTGGATGAAGCCAAGATGGTATGAAAAATCTTTTCAGAACAGAAAGTATGATGGTTGGTGAAGTTACATAACCAGTCAAAACCAAGAATTGTGGGAGCTGGCATCAGAAAGGAGGTGCAAAGATTATACGGAAAGAAAGATGTATGTCTCTACTGTCAATTCCTATTTCACTTTAGCATAGCCAAACAAGATATTCAGTAATCTTGAATATTTCTGTGTCAACATGACCCTGGTTGTAGTGATCAAACCAGATATCCATGTTATACATTAATTTTAGCTAGGTAACATCATTAGCTGGTTAGATAAATGAATGAATTTGGCTACATAGTGAAATCTTTGCAGCTCAGGAACATGTTTTTAAAAGATAAAAACACAGGTTGCCCTGTTCTGTGATAAGAACCAGCCACCTTGGCATTGGTGCATTTTTGTGAAGCTTCAGCAAATTGAGTCAGCGTGTGTGTGTATGGCTATAAGTAGGAGGAGCAGTTAATTATACATCTGATTCTGTAATTTTTCACTCATGGCCACGTTTGGTTAATCCACGGCACCCTCATAATGCACATTGGGATTGAGGAGAAATAATTTCCATCAAAATATGATTCCTTTACAAAGTCGGATAGCGTTTGGGACCCTGAGTAATGTTCCTTCGCCTCACCATGCTACGCTCTGTAGCAGTTGTGGACTACAAACATGATGATTCTGGTGATGCTGTCACATAATTGAACATATAATCAGGATTATATTTTGTGAAATTGAATCAATATTCACATCCATTGGATTCATAAACAATATTTACACTCATATTGGCAAGACAATACAGAATCATGAATCATGCATACATGAGATTTACATTACAGGTCATTATGTCTTTAAAATTAGCTAGCATGCCTCTTAGTAATTCTTGATAAATGGAAATAAACTTTCACTTTGGAGAGTCTTCAATCATATCTTATTACCGTCTCATAATTAGTAATTGGTGAAAATTAGATCGGTTGGGGACAATACGCATTATGAATGACTAACAGATTATCATCTTAACTTGGCAGACTGCAGACATTTACATTGTGTACCCAAAACATTAACGCAAAGTGACTAAATTAAACAGAACCTTCCAACAGTCTCTTGTGATGGATTCATTCATTATTAGTGGGTAATAATAAAAAAGTACTATAATAGCAACTGCACATGAACAGGTCAGCAGATTACAGTTCCAAACTTTCACCCCACCTAAGGCACCATGCATCCTGGGACATTTTTACTTAGTTACATGACCTGTGACAACCCTGACAAATTGGAAAATGTGAAATAAAACAGCAAGCCTCAGCAATGCTCCACTGAGTGGTACTTTTTACCGCAGTGCTGTTCAGAGCCGAGCTCTCTGCCCAGAGGGGCGACAATAAGTATGACTTTCCATATGCTTCACCAAAGCCAGCATTAAAGGAAGAACGCAGACAGCTTCATGAACCTATCCTCCTTTAAACGCACGCCTTCAGACGGAGACCGGGAGCTGTCTCGTCAAGGTTGCTGGCAGATGGAGCGTTTCATGCAAACATGAATGCGAACATGAAGAGATGTCATTAATAGATGATATCCTGACAGTCATGTTGTCATAATTGTTGATGCTCTGATGTGCGAGAGATCAGAGAGGTTTTATTATGCATATAAAATTTTATGGCAGCAGGAATGTAAGGCCAACACTTCAATATATTACATTGCCTTGAAAATGAATAACTCATTTGCAGGCTTGTACCATGCTCCAGTATATAGTTTATTTTAAAATTGACTTTTTAGTGAAAGATGGTGTGGTGTTCTCCGCACAGGAAAGCTTGGTCAATTTTGATTTGGTATATTTGTATGTATATCAGTCATTGATTGGTGATGACATGTGGTAGAGGTCCCTTATTGGTCGATAGTGAGAGTTGTAAATAAAATACACATCTCTAATGGAGCCCTCAACAGAAGGATAGCCAGTGTGAAGTGATACCGTGTGTTCATAAAGTTAACTAGAATTTTGTAAGCCTGCCGTGTATTCTTTCTGTTGATTCCGTTGATTGGTGAACATATAATTTTGTGTAAATACAAAAGGGATGGTTCTCCAGAAATTTTAGTTCACATTAGGTCTATTTAAAAACCATATCAGCACTTCTACAAGTGACTGTAGGTGAATGGCTATAGAGACCATTTGTGACGAGGACCCTTTTGCTGTGTCTCCTGTCTCCTTTTGTTGAAGGGGCCACCTCAGTCAACATCATATTCTTAAAAGTAATTATTTGTGATATTTACAGTGGTATTAATGTACTTAGCTGGAATTGCTTTGACCCCGACGGGGGTCTGCAGTTGCAACCCCTTAACCAGTAATTAACTTTCCCGCCCCTCAATTCGCTTACATAAATATTCATGAGCTAACCTGAGCAAGCACTGAACCAATTCAGCTGGAGCCCCATGGTTCACATGCAATCTGGTTTACGTATACAGGTCACCGTACTGCACGATAAACTTATAACCCCTTTATTAATACACTAGGTTTGGAGTTTTTAGTTTCTTAAGATATGAATGGACATTTATTTGATAAAAAATATCTGAAGAGGCCAACATATCCTGACACAACTTATTTTCCTAATTTTATTTTAATTTTATTTAGGTGGGAAATGATTTTTAATTCAGGTCATTTTCCTTCCAGATCAGAAGTTTGTGATTTCATGACCACCACAACATTGCACTGATTTCAGCATCAGGTGCATTCACAGAGACTCATAAATCGAAACTGTACAGTCCTTACAACTTTGCTTTAATACCAGGGCATGATTAGCCATGTACTCCTCAAGCAATGACACCATTGCTAAGTGCTGGGCCTGCCTATACACTGTTTGTCATGATCACCACAGAGTGATATTCTATCATATCAATTATGATGGAAAAATCCCCCCAGTAATAATTCCATCAAAATATTTGTGAGTTTTCTGTAACAAGCAGTCTAATTCTTTTCCCCTCTTGACAAGAGTTAAAGCCTCTACTTTGAACTTTTGTTGGTGAGTGTTCGTCAAACAATTTCACCAAATCATTATATGTGAGCCTTTAAAAGCATGTTGCATTTGCCTTTCTTGATTTCCAGTCAATTGTATGCGTTCAAACTTTCTGGAACAGCACTCTGATATGCAATTACTCTGATATACCACTGAGGCCTGTACGGAGAGTGGGAGGTACAGGTGGGAAAAGAATGACAGTTTTCTCAACACAGCAACCTGTTTTGAAACGTTAAGTGCTCTATTAAATAACTGTCATGATTACTTGCATAAAAATGCCTAAATATGGCAATATTTCTTACAGCAGTAATTAATCAATAAAATAAAATATCAGTATCTTTCATGACAGTGACTGTCCAAATCAATGGCTCATTTAGGCCTATAATTGTATTGATCAACATTTCGCTGTTGATGTGAGGCCTGCGGCTACTTAGAATGCTATACTCTTTATGCAAAGTATCATGAATATCATACATGTGTATGCCTTCATGCATGTATGCAAACAAACAGGTTTTGATTGTACCAAAGAACAAATGTAAGATAAATCCAACATTTTTTTGTATAAATATTGCAATGACAGTTTTTCCAAAATCCGATTGCATACGTGTTTCACAACAAGGCCTATTGTTGTGAAACGGCTGATACAAAATGTATGGAGCTGTTGACACTTTTCCAAGGGAAGACGGCTTGCATATGTCCCTCTCACTGTATTGAGTCACTAGTCATCAATATATTCTCAGCGAGAAAATGCAAAGTGTCATTATTGCAGCTTAATGTTTTCATGTAAAATCAGGTACTGTGTAGTTAATGGCATCAGTATCATGAAATCATACGAAATGCACAGCTCTGTCTCTCCTCTATCTGTCATGAAAAACTTTCTAAACATGAAAACACACACACACACACGTAATTCAAACATGCAGTCCTCAGACTGCTTCAAAAGATTGTTTCTATTCCCAAGAGCAACAACATAAGATGGGCTGACAGGCCGAACGACCCATTTTCAAACAGTTTACTAATGTCCAGTGGAAGGATGAGGTTTCCCTTACGGCAGGGGCCCCAACTGTTTCCTCGTTTTCTCCTTTGGGCCCCCCTCTTGGATACGATGAAATCTGACAAAACCCTGCCTACAACCCAGAATTTCAGTCGTACTATGATCAAAAAGAGCTATCTACCACTTTTTTTACCTACAAGAGATGTGTGGAAACATTTTGACAGGTCCGAACACTTCCTGGACTTAAATGATTCAGCTGCAAGAGCCAGCTGTATTTTTGTGGCGATTGAAGGTGAGGGATAAGAGATTGGTGAGCTTTGTTAGCTCTCACTTGCTAGAATGATTGCTTGTTCATTTACTGAGCTAATGTCAGCTCTTAATTTTACAGTAGCTACACATACAAGATATCTTGTTATGCAAACATAAACTCAGTTGCACATTTACAGCTTCACTCTCCTCAAAAATGATAAATAAACTAGCTACCTAATATTAACTAACTTTTATGCGGTTTGTACATTAACTTGACTGTTATTGTCAATTATCCTCTGTGAATAACTAGTTTATAAATTAATTTTAGCTACGTTTTGATATCAAGAGGTGACAGTGCAGCAACTGTATTTAAAGGTAATATCTGAAGAATGATTAAAGATAATATTAAAACTGCCTGTATCACTGTCATAGGTTCTTGCACCATATGCATTGCATGGTTTTTGAAATCTAGCCTGTATATAATCCTACATAATGGAGGTGACTGTCAATGACTAAGTCCCTGGGACTGTACAGTGAAGCTGATACACACTTAAGGTGAGCAGGTGTGTTACAACGTAGCTATTACTACATTGTGTATTTAAAGCAAATCTGGAAAGTTGTATTTACTAATCACCTTCCAGAATGACAGCTATCCATTCTATAAAAAGGATTTTTACCGTTGTTCGGTGAGTTTGTTATTCAATGATCAATGCAACATGCCTTATGGATTTCTGTTTGACTTCATCAAAGCATGCCCCCCACCACACCCCCACCCCCATGGGGGCTGCAGACTTCAGATCAGGAACCACTGCCTTAAGGCAAAGCTTTACTCAGTAGAGGTCATCAACAAGGTGACTGAGCAGCAGGTATTGCCTGGCATTACCTTTTGCACTCCAAACCACCACCACCAACTGTTCCCCACCCAGTCCAAGTTTCACCAGCATAAATAAAGTCATCCTGATTTATTTGTTCATTTAGTAATGTAGGAAACAGCCCTATGCTTTTCTGCTGAAAATACCCTCCTGGTTCTTTCAGTTGGTCGCCATAGGTCATACTTCCTCTTTATCAGGGTAAGGACACACCTTTAGTTTTTTCTGAAGGAATATGAGTGTGTGTATGTCATGCTGCAGCATGTGCCAAAATAAAATTTACCAGCAGGCATGTGTAATGTGTACTACATCCTACCACCTCACACGCTTGCAGCAATGTTGAGAATCAAGTAATACATTTAAATTATAATCTTTGATGAATGTACAAATCATTATAGCATCAAGAAAAGACACTGACATGTGCTGTCTTAACACATACACAAATACATGTATAGTTACACGCGCGTGCACACACACACACACACACACACATACACACACACATATATCACACAATGTACATATGTATCAGTGTATACCAGTGTCACAACATATACATTTTTACGATCCAGGAAAAAAAACTCTTTCCCCAGTTTCTCTGAACTTTGGTGCCATCGTTTCTTTCACTAAATCTGCAGTTTTTTGAGAAAGGGGTGGTCTTATTAATGCCGGGGCTTTCTGGAAAACAGAGTAGATCTGCAGTACAGCTCTTACATAGAACTCAAGCCCCATCTGCTGCCGGAGAGACGCTATAATTCTCCTGTTGCCATGGAGACGCAGCTGGGCAGCCTCTTCACGAGAACGCCCGACTGTTCGAACGCACACTCCTGGTTCTGTGACAGGAAGCCTTCATTAGGACATAGGTTTTTTATTTCTTTTTTTTTTTTTTGGGAACAGTATTGTATTTCTGTGGATTCGTGGACAGCACAGTTCATGCAGTGAACTAAGATACTGATTGTAATCAGAGCTAAGCTCCCGGAACTCGGATAAGGTAGCACAGAGGGGATAATGTATTCAGGACTGTTTTGTTTATCTTGATTGTCCCTCCAGGGAACATGAACATTGATATTCGCATGTTGTATTGAACTGGCTAATATTCGCTTGTTCAAATAATCCAAAGAAAGCCTTCATCAGGTGAAAATCTGTTGGAACAACTGCCGTGAGATTGGCTGGTATGACTATACCTCAGATATCATGTTTATGCAATAATACCTGACTGTTTCAGTTGTTCTCTGTTGTCAATAGAAATGTCAGTTCTGTAACAAGATCTACAGTGAATGACTCATGTATTTAATTAATCAACTTTTCTCTTCTCCATAGCTACATATTAATTTAAATTAGAGGTTGTGAGTGGAGGCATCAGGATTGCAAAATTGTGTTTACCCTGGGAAAAAAATTGAGATACAGCCTAGAACATGCCCAAAATGATTCTTTTTTTATTCCTTGAAACTTGGGGTCTCCCTCCTCTTTCACTTCTGACGTGTGTCGGTACTTCAGGCATGTGTAGGTAAACCCATCAACGTTCTCCTCTGAAAAGTTGGCAGCTCTTCTCCGGTGAGACATAAAGGAAAGCTCCAGGTTCTGGCACTCCTTTAGGTGCCCTGCTGGATAGCTCTCTGTGCTGTATATAAAATCCATAAATCCCGTAGGTGTTGAGAAACCGAAGAGAAACTGTGGTTTTTCAGATCTTCGCGTCTAAATATTTATTAAAAATGGGCCCTCAGATTTCCAGTGTCTTCGCCTGCAGGGGTACCCCCCAAGATAGTGGGCTGGGGCCATATAATCTAAGAATCTCTGCTCTGCGATGCCGTTTAAGGACGAGCCTGTGAATCTGTGGGCACACAATAAAGATCACCCCATCAGAGGTAAATAGTGGGATCAGTTTGTTCAGTGGGATCAGGTTTATTTTATTTTATGAGTTCAACTTTAAGTTTATTCTCTCTCCCACACACGTAATTTATACGTAGACCACCCATATCACAAAAAAAAGCAGCGAATGGGGTATAGCTATCAGGGGACGCAACGTACCGTTTTTTCAAAGAGATGGTTTCAGCTAGCATACTGTGTATGACTCATGAAGTAATCTACAGAACTCTGTCATACTGTCTGACAGATTTTCTTTGCCTGTCTTGTATTTGCTAACTGGCTTATAATATTCCAGTCATGGCAATTGTTTGTGTGTCTGTACTTTATTCTTTTTAATTATTTTAGTGTCTTTGAAAACACATGTGCACACACATTGAAAGAGCGAGAGGGAGGGAGGGAGGGAGAGAGAGAGAGAGAGAGAGAGAGAGAGAGGTTTCTCAAGAAAAGCCATTTGCCACCTAGAGTCTTGCTGGTGTACCTATTTACATTACATAAATTACATAGATGAGACTGTAATCATGTTTGTTTTCAGTTTGGTACAATAAGTATATACCCAATCACATTTAAAATGTTTACCAGTCATGCAGTCATGAATGCTTCTGTGTCATTTTCTGCCCCCATGTGTTTTTCTGCATGCCTGTTGGTGTATGTAGGTTTTTCTCTCTCTTTCTGCCTGCATTGCTTTTCAAAGATTTGTATAGGAAGTATCAATCAAATCCATGATGAGCACTGAAAAAAGACATGATAAGACATAAACAAAAGAATGCCTTCAGCATACATAATATAGCGAGTGAGTCAGAAATACACAGTAATCATATATCCTCTGTACATATAGATTCATAAAAAATGGGTCTATCATTTAAAGCAGTGGATCTAAAATGAGACTAACTCATTAGCATTCTTTTAACAGTCAAAACAGCTTCATCTACAAGCCATTAATTCATTTTCACCATTTTACCCCTCGCTTAAATGGTTGTGAAGAACACAGATTTCAATCTGAATGACAAAATTTAAAAGGTTTAGACATGGATGTATATAAATAAAATGTACAGGCCTGTTTACTGCTTTCCATTAGTTGTATGGCTCTGAGTGGCAATTCCTAATTGCAAGTCATACCTTGAACATGAGTAAAGAAGAGAGCAAATAATTGACACAATGTGTTCAGGTACTCCATATATTCTCAGCTCATGCTTCTGACAGTACTCATTACTGGTAATGATGTTTGCATTGTTATCCAGTATATGACAATACACTTGAAACGAGAACAGTTTGATGCGATGTGTGCCTCAGTGTAGCTTGCTTTTTCTATGTGGCATGTAAATGATGTGTTTAATTGCGAGTTCATTCCAGTGAAAAGTAGTCTGTAGCTTAGCTTGCTATGTTTTCAAAGTGGCTTCACTTGCTCGTCACCGTATTCCACATTTAAAGCCACAGAACTACAGAGGAGCTATCAGTAACTTCAGAGCAGGTCCATCGCTAGGTTTTCACCTGCTGAGGCACGAGGCCTCATTTTCAGCCGCGATAAGTCACGTTTCACATGGCGTGGTGCATTTTTAACATTGACAGAAAGGAGAAAATAAAACTTAAGATATTCATATATATGCGCAAAACTACAGTCACTGTACACATATTGTTTTGTCAAAGCAAATAACACTCCCGGTGTTTTTCAAAGGACATTGCCTGAGAAGTTCCTTTCAGCAAACAGCAGGAGGTACTTCCTCACAATCATCCATCCAGATTTTTATTACTGATCGTAGGCTTCACAAATGACACATTCCGGGGAGAGAAAATGAATTAATCTGCATAAAAGTGTAAATATAACTTGATAGCAGTCTGACTTAAGCACATCAAAAATAATAACCGCTCCAGTAATATAAACACAAGTTATATATGATGATTACATAAGTACATCTGGATCTGTGCTGCTGTTCGGTGTGTGATGGTGGGGCAGATGCATTCTCACAGGATATGTAAGCAAACCAAGAATTTTATCATGTGCTGTGCCCAAAATACTTTGTTACAGATGCTGCTGAATGGCGAATGGATGACCTGTCATTATAATCATCCCCAACAGTGATTCAGGCTGTCCAATGGATGTGGACCTAAAGCTTTTCCACACTGAACTCTCTACAAGGTTGTGCTTAAGTGTGGCGCACACAACTATGATAAATAGCATTTTCTGTGCTTATTCTAGATTTATGGATTTCTGCATGCGCTCGGTTTTAGAACGCAATTTATGCCGAGTTTTATTAATGAGGGCCCCCGCTGAGCAGAGCGTGCAGTAGGAACGCAACATTACGTTGGGAGGGGGAAGAGCTGAGCGGGCTGCTCCGTCCCGGATGCGGTCATTTGCTGACGTTTCCTCCCACAGGAAAGAGGACTTGTGGGACAGCAGCAGCCAATGAGATTCATCAGTGAGGGACAGCGGCAGCCAATGACATACATCAGTGAGCTCACTGGCTACAAGTCTCCTGACCAAGCGTGTTGTAAATGTTGGAAAGGTTCAACACAGAAACAAAAATTGTTTCTGTGTTGAAGCTCCATCCTGACATTACATCGTTGTGATAAAAGAAGTGGCACTCATATACATAATCAATGCACATTTTGTGCATTGCAGTCATGACCTGGGAATTAAGATGGGTAAGGATTTCAAGCGGCAACATAGTTTTCCCAGGAGGTCTCCCATCCAAATAGTAACCATTACAAAATCATTGGCCATTATACAAATAATATTCAAATTAATTCTTGCATAATGATATTATATGTTATATACAAGCTAAACATTCCGGAAAATGTGGAAGGGAGAAATATGACTGAAATCCCCACTTTCTCTGACACAGATAAGATGACTTCATCACTTTCGATGCTCTGGTTTAATTTGCTCATCTACTTCTGCTGTGCCGTTGGGGGGAGGGACCTCGATGGACATCGCTGTCTGATGATTTCTCCATCGCAGATCTCCAGACTCTCTGAAATCGTTCCTCGTCACTCAGTCTGTGTTTGGAGCGCGCAACATTTTAGGGTGAGGGTGTTGTTAGCTCTTTGTCTTTGTTGTGTTCCTCTTTGAGAAATGAAATGGTCTTCAGATGTTGCTGCAAACACTCTGGGCAAGATTCAGGCCAATAAAAAGCAGAATCAGTTCAAATGCACAAGCAATTCAATCAAAACCGACATCAAGACAAAAGTTCTGCGTGCATGCATATATATAATAAGTACGAAGTGTACGATGTACTTTTGAATGTGTTTGGAAATAGAAGAACATTAATAGAGACTGTGTGTTTGGCTGAATGTGGCCCTCAGTGTATGTTTTTCTAATCCAGGGCCCTTCATAATGACTCCCCATGACACCATGCCAAGACCCAGAAACCCTCTCACCGCCAGCACCCCGTAGGCGATTCCGCTCCACCGCCAGACTCTGTTATTGTCTGCTAATAGCATATCCAACATTCAAACTGGTGATTTGAAGATCAAGCCAGTTTTTAATGAAGCCATTAATAAATCCATTTCTCAAACACATTTACAAAGTCATTCAGTTTCTGGGAATGTACAAGCATTTACTGAATGAATATTTTAATAAACGCTCCTCAGAAAGTGCTGGCTTTCAAAACAGGATTTCAAAATAAAACCACTGATCTGTCAAATCTGTGTCATTCATTATATGTTGGAAGAATATTTTTTTTATTTATTAATTTATTTCATTTTCTGAGGGACTATTCAAGTCAGAGAGATATGGCCCTGGGTATAACTGAATATCATGATATCGACATGACATCTTATCAAATGTTCCAGCAGCTGAATAAGTTGCAGAACCTCTGAAATCGAAACTTTGGAGAGGATTCCAACCCATGTTTATCGAGTGCCTTGAGGACGTCCGATATTTCCAGCCAGGACATGCAGCTTCATATTACCATCACTACACCTCTGCATAAGATCGATGAGTGAGAGGCAAATTATTAAATTAGATTAACAGGTCCAGAAAGCAGTGTCGATGGAGAAGATGTATGAACGCGCCGAGAGCCATACATCTTCAGCCTCTGGTCTCACCTCAGTGCTGAGATAGTAAATTGAGGTTCCTTTAAGATTAACAGCAATAGGATGTGAATCTTTCAGGCCATTTCTGAAACAGCAGTCCTCCATGTCCCTTTGGGATACAGAGTCACTTGGACAACATTCATCCTTGTCAAAAAAGAAAAAATAAAATCCTCAAACATTCTAATTTACTCAGGGAGACAATGCAGGCAAATGAGACGATCTGTGTGATTCTGACCTCTGGAACATTTTTTTCTAGTTGGTTTTAAATTGCTTTTTACTATTGTATATGGGGTACGATTATAAGTCTTTGGGCCAAAATAAGTCAATTTTCCAAACAGTAGTGACTGTTGGGTGCTTGTTTTGTTTTTTAAACCCAGGTTTCCACCCTCATTCTTCAACCCAACTGCTTGATCTTGCACAGTTACCCTACCTGTGGAAGACATGAGCACATGACTCCTCCAATTTATGTGAAGCAACCCCTTGTTTTTACTCACTGGCACACCACCAGTCTTATATTTCCCATGCCTCCAGCATTTTCTGGTTCGTACATGTGCAGATGCCTGCAGATGCCAGGCATGGTCACAAGACGGCAACAAGCCCAAGTGAGCTAACCAGCTTAGCCCCCGTCATTCCACAGCAAGGCCGGGCCAGTTGTTGTTTTCCCAGTTTAAGCCTCCAGCTACAGTTAGTAAAGGAGTTAATGAGACTAGAATACCTGAATGCTCTTTTGGAGCAAGGATCTTTACAGCGTGAGACACCAGGAGGCCCTTGGGAGCCTGATTTTTACATGCACAATGAACTTGCAGCTGAGGCTTAGATGCAGGCCTTAATGATAATAAGATCTCAGTGTGGTGTGGAATTATGTCCTGCCCATGCCATAGACTTGCCTGTGGCTGGGAGCTCAGTGGTGTGGTGTATAATTGGCGATAGTCCCCACCCCTCAGGGAGGAGGGGTTTACCTGGTAGGATGCTCCTCACTGCCTTACCCAGAATGAGGTCTCATGAAGCTACAAAGTGGAGCTACAAAGAGAAACTGAAAGCCTTCAGGCTCCACGGCCCAATGACTGGTTCAAGTCATACAGTTGGTTTCACAGTGCCACAGCCCCGTCAATGAAGTGAGCATCTGGGCTCCTTGTGCCAGCTGGGCAAGGGGGGGGGGGCCAACCCTCCGGCACAGTGGAGGGAAGTGGAGGAAGGCATGAAAAGTACCAGGGTGGATGCATGCTTATCAGTCGTACCCCCAGTCAACCAATGATGTTTCACAAATGGGTCTGGCTCAAATTTAAAACGTACTGTGTAACCATGTACACAGTGAATTTTATCTGATTAACCCCGATCAGGTACTCTTTACTGATGCCGTACTTTTGGAAAATCTTGTGTATCTTGCGTATCATTTTAAATATGCAGTTTTGTAAAATGGTGACACTATAAACATTGTGAAAGTGTGTGCTCTGTAATTTTAAATGCATATCATTTATTTTTATATTACAGTTGTTATATGTGTGATCATATGAGGATGATAACAGACCCTTCATCCCTGTGAGGCTTGCCTTCTACCAATTATGTAACATGATACGCCCAAATTATCGGTTCTCAGACAAAGAGACTATATGTAAGACAGCATACTTATTCAAGTGAAACAAAAGATAGTAATGTTTATGATGATTTGGAATGGCACTTGTGAGTGTGGTTTTTGGCTTCTTTAGAGAAATTAAATGCAATAAAGGAAAAAGTCAAGCAAAATTCCTGACTGAAAAAAGAAAGGGTTGTAATTGCAGATACTGATTAAATGTCGTACAGAAGTAAATGTTACAAGGTAATGAATGGAACTCATTTAGCTGCAGGCCTCAAGATAATCACTCACAGTTTAAACAATTAAAGACCCCCTAATTGGCTTTGAATGTTTTTTTCATTGTCAAGCGTGAACGCTGAACAAACAATCAGAGCTGCATTCAAAGACAATGAAGAAATGGGACTCAAACGGATTCTTTGTTCCGTAACTGGACCATCTCTTGTCCTTCCCCACAGTTGATATATTTCACTTCCTGCACTAAATCAGGAGGAGGGGGTAAACCACACACACTTTGCACACCTTCACAGCTGTCTGTTTACAGAAATGAAGCAAATCTAGATTGAGTGGGAAAATCAAGACACATTCCAAACAAACAGCAGTCTGAGTCTTCATCCGTCTGAAAAGGATAGGACTGTATCAGATGTATGGACTTAAGCAGCTGTGTTGAAGTGACATTTTGGCATCGCTGCATTTTACACCAATGCAAAAGTGACACCATTACTTGGAATGATATGTCTGTCTATTTTACCTTTCCAGGTCAAGCACACTTGAAATTGTTGCACAAATGTTTAGCTGTTCCCCACCACCAGCCAAGCCACCTGATTGGTTCTGCTTTCCTATATGTCATTGGAAGGGGGTGGGAAGATTTTTAATCCCTGCCTATCATTTCATTTGGTCTTGAATTTGTTGAGCTGCAGGGAGCCAAAAATTAGAGCCTTCCACCAAGATTAATGCAAACTCTAATATTTCATAAACCACTTTACACCAAATACATTAGTTTTGTCGACTGAAATATGGCTGAGCAATTTACCTACTGCAAACAAAATAGATCATTGACTTCAGTACTTCATCCAGTCAGTTAGCCTGTTTCGGTGAACACAGAATCTGTGTGTAAGATGATCTCTCAGAGGAACAGTTAAGAAAATAAAATATTGGCAGTGTATAATTATTTGGCTGAGCAGTAGCCTGCCCGAGGATGGTGTTTCCAGTTGGAATATTCTATATTTTCTGCAGTAAATGCAAAAAAAAAATGTTTTGTCAGTCCTTATATGGGATAAATATGAAAAATGCAGAGTTATGCATAGAGGTTTTGACGTTAAGACATGTTTTGACTTGTACATGCAGCTGAAAAGCAAAACAGTGACCTTTCTGACCATAGTTACTTTATTTCTCAACTGAAGTGCAAGAATGGAGCATGTAGCATGGGTGGACCCCTACCCAACTCCCTGTAGGAGTGGACTAAAAACCTCTACCTCACCCTGGATTGCAGCATGTGAGCTGTCCGGCGCAGAGCAGGAGCGACAGCTGAAATGAGTCTCTCCGTGATTACAGGCGACAGTTTAAGAGGGAGAGAAACCCCTGGAAACAACTCGTTGCATATGACATGGGAATTGTGCTATTCTGGCTCGTCTTTTTTGTTGTTGTAGTTAGAATACATTTTTTTGTCTGCAATTACCCACAAGATTTTTTGTCTGCAAATGGTTCATATTCCTTTGTTCCACTGAAGGATGGAGATACATTTAAGTTCTGAATTGAAAGCTCAGATAGGAAGTGGTTAAAATTGAATTTCTTCTGAATCTTCCTCATGATGGAATTAATGAATCCGAGGCATCTAACAAGTCCCGCCTTGATTGGCACTTTGATTTGGCCAGAAGATGTTAAGATCAGAAACTTCTATTGCAGCTGCTGCAATAAATAATTAGCACTTGAAGCAAACTGAAGCTTCAGATACTCTGCAGTTGCCACTCACATCAATGGCATTGTGATGTTGCACAGCCTAGTACAGAGCATTTGGTGAGTTAGTTGCTGAATAAGCAAGAAATTAAGAGAGACTGGATCTAATTGAATACAATTAACTCAACTTAGCCAAGATGCTAACACATTATCCTTAAATATAATTCTCTTTTGCTGTGGCCAGATTGCTACCAGCAAAAACATTAACTTGCCATTATTTTCCAATGTTTCCATTAATGAATAATTTGTGTTAGGATAAGAAGGTTGTGTACAAACTGAGGAGTGAATGTTAACTTGTTAATGCACGATTGAATGCATAATTTCTTTACTATTTGCAATACAGGTAAGATGAGAGTATTCATAAGGAGGACCCTGTCTGCCTCTGGATTTTATTATTTTAAATCCAATTAGTCCAGCCATTTATGAGTTCTCACTTTCACAAATTGTCTTGATACTCCTTTGATTGGCAGTTAATGGCCAATTTTGAAGATGCTATTTTTGGAATTTGTATGTATGGAATTATTTTAACATGTTATTAATGTAGCATTTTCATATATACTAATTCCATATATGGTGAAGTTATATAGGCAGAATTCACCCTAGCCTTTTGTTGACAAGGAGTAGGCCATTAAAACAGACTTAAGGCCTAATAATGTATGGCTAAATAAATGTAGGCTTTTCTAAAAGAATAAAATTCACACAAATACACAAACAAAAAGGGCGATTTTTGGAGGAAAATGTTTTTACATTAAAAAAACAGCATTGTAGACTTCACTGTCCCAATACTTTTTCAGGGCGCTGTATATGTGTGAATGAAATATGTCCTGGTGTAACCTTTGCATGATTATCATTGACTGGGAACACCTTTTTAATTTCAAAGTGTTGTCTCAGAGATTTTTCTCTTTTTTAATAGCTGCTTCCTGATTATAAAACATTTCCTTAGCTGCCAATCTCCATACAGCTGCTGCAGGCCCATCCATTTCAGATGTTCAGAGTTCAAGGTTTAAAAGAAAATGCTGTTCCTTATCAGTTGATGTCCAGAGTGCCGTTGTTTCTTCATCGCAGTCAGATGTTTTACCAACCAACCTTTTTGCTGCCGGAGATGAGGAGATGAAGACACAGCGAGGGGAACCAAGGTCTGCTAGATCACATGATGTTTACTTTGGCTGTAAGTGCTTCTTGCAAAAGCCAGGTCAGGTCGATTCATGGTTAGAGCTCTGGAAGGAAGGTATGGGAGGAAGAAGTGGAGTTTAATTGATTAATGAATCACAATCTTGCGCTTATTATGGGTTGCCGTTTGCTACTGCTAGCATATGTACAGGCTATAGCTCCCAAGAGGGGACAATATAGATCACTGGGATAAAATGGTGGACACTATTCCTGTAGTCAAATGAGAAGGGGTTGTTGAAGAAGAAGTCACACAGCCTGGATAGAGGCAGGGCTGCTTTCACAAAGGCTATTCTGAATGAGGATTAAAGTCACGTTACAAAAACGGACATTTACGATGAAATGGAACTGCACTAGCTGTATTCAGCATCTCTGTACAGATTCTGCTGCTGAGTCCTTACTCATCAAGTATGTAAAGATGCGCTTGGCCTTTAGAAGCTCCGCCAAAATTCATTTTGGACCCATGGTGAAAGGGCAACTTATGTATTTTGGGAGCCAAACTCACAAATACATGATCTGAGTAAGAGGGCATGTTACAGAACAACTTCATTTGGACTGGCTTAAATGAAGGTTTATTGCCATTTAATGAATAGCTTGTTTTAAAAAAAATGGCCACTGCTTGGCCTACATCTTCATTCCAATCAATAAAAGGTTGGAATTCATTAAACAGAGCTTCCAAAAGAGCATCACTTCTGATGTGTGTCTTCAAGGTTTCACTGTTTGTAATTTCCACCTTTCAAGGGTATGCCAGATGAGTTTGTATCAAACTGTTACAAATTGACTGACAAATGTCAATTGACAATTACACACTACATGTGAGAGGCTATAGGGACAGGGCTTCTCCAATTGTTGCTCATGGCACTTGTGCACAAAATTAGATAACGTGTGATGGAGAGAGTAAAGCCGCTGATACAAAGCAAAGCCAGCGTCCCACAGGGCATCGGCTGTGACAAGACCCATTTTCTGTGAAGAATGTGCGACAAAGTGCAGCTTCAGAGAAAGACAAATTGAAGGAAAAAGTCAGTTTGCCTTGCTGTGTATTCATCCTCTTCACTCAGTGTGAAGCTAGAGAGCAGATAATGTCGGCTTTGTTTCAGGGGAGAGGATGCATCGATATTAACCTCTTAAATTCTTTTTAACCCTGAATTAATCGAAGGGTTAAAAAGAAATGCCACCACGTGCAGTCAATGCACAGGATCCTTGAAAGGGTTATTTTGTGATGCAGAAAAGTTGGACACGAGCCGCATGCTGTATGGTAGTATTCATGCTTGCTATGATAAATGCATACCTAAGTTGGCATCGGCTGAACATGAACACAAGTGGCTTATGATCATGACTGACAATTGAAATTTCAAGATCACATTTTTAAACCTAATTTTTATTCTGTTTCAAGAATACATGGGCATACGCTGAGAAAGATTTCCTTGGTAACCATGAAAAACGATTTCAGAAATCTTTATGATTTTTGGTGTGTGCCTTGCTTGGAACTGCCCAATATGTTTTCTCTGACAGAGAAGTAACAAGGTGTTGGTGGCGAGATTGATGAGAAGCAGCATGAAACGGCATGGGACTGGCCAGGAAAACAAAAAGCCTTCAAATCCGTGCTTTCAAGAGGATGCATCGATAGTGCAAGGTGAGAGTGTGTGTGTGTGTGTGTGTGTGTGTGTGTGTGTGTGTGTGTGTGTGTGTGTGTGTGTGTGTGTGTGTGTGTGAGAGAGAGAGAGAGGTAAGGGAGGCTTATTCATTTCAAAGATTTTAAATTGCTTCAGAATTACATATTGTAAATTATATATGAAAGGTTCCACATAGTTTATTGCAACCATGGCCCAAAAGTGGTGTTGGGATTTATTAATACATAAATTTTAACCTGAACAATCAAATAGTTTATGATTGTCATGACCATGAAGCTTGTGTGGGAATGTTTAAGCCAGGCTTGATAGTTCTGCTTGTGTTAATCAGATGAATGGACTTTTGTTTTCCCCATTGTAAGTTGCTCAAAATAACAATGAATTATGTGGCCGTATTGCAGTTTTATTCATTTAAACCTCACATTCCATTTCCTACCAAAACTAAGCTATGTTATTAGCCCCCCTCAAAGATGTTCTGCCCCGTACTGAGTTGAAAATAGCCACACACCTGAACCCTGTGGTTCCTGAGCCAACAATCCCTCACTGTTTTTTCTACACTGCAGATGCACGAGCCATCACACATTGCCTTTGTTGTCAGAGGACAAGAGTTCAATATATGACCAGTTCGCAACATTGTTGGTTTCCCTTCCATGTGAGAGAGGGAGAGAAAGATGCAGTGCATTATGGTCCAGTCGTGCAACATCAAGTAGATTCTGAAAAAGGTTTTTTTTTTTTTTTCAAGGACATTCCTATACACAAAGTGCAATAGCTTTTCGTAATGTATTGGAGGGAATGTAAGTGAATAAAGTTTTCAGATATATACGGTGAAGGAACCATTTCAGAGCATTCGCTGTTCTAAATAGCATTTTTGTTCTTCCCCTTTTTTCTTTTCTTCTATTTTGCCTTCCTTTATGTTTAATAGACACCATGACGAGTTCATGGAGGAGATTGCTTTGAATGAAGTATTTATATCGCCTTTAAAGGGATCTAGACATCCCTCATCAGGAGCGAACCGTCTTTTTTCGCTTCTCAGAACCGAATACAATAATCCCAAACCACCCCTCAATGTGCTAACTGGTATTTCATGTTTTCCTGTGTTGATGTCTTTGTCCTTTTAGTATTTTGTCTATGGAATTCTTTCTAAAATCACCAAGCAGAGCTCCACCGAACAGGTCTACACAGAGGGCTAAGACAAATGAGTATATCTGTTACACATGGATAAAAGCTATACTGCCATCAGTCCATAGATACAGTGGGACGATCTGAATTAGAGACCGGAGAGTATAAGAACTAACTGGATAGTTATGCTTTGAAATGAGCCAATTAAAATAACACAATGGAAAAATAACTCTGACGAGGGTAGGGATGGGTCATGTTTTTTATTTTTTTTTAATACTCATTAAATTATGAAAAAAAATTGAATGGTTTACGCATCTATCATCTTAAAAAAATATATTTCCACTTGTATTTACTGGAGTTGGTGGCAATGCTTTACTACTGCCAGAGGGTGGCAGTAATGCACCTAAAAGCTGTTTGCCAACCGCCATTAATCAACAAAAGAAGAAGAATGTGTTTCTGCCAGGTGACGGTATAACATGTGTGGTGCTGTGAGATAAGATGCTACTGTACAAACAGGAGAAACATGCAAAGCCAGAGACTACTACAGCTGTCAAAAGAGTTGAGAAAAGCATGAATGGGTCTCTCTCTCTCTCTCTCTCTCTCTCTCTCTCTGTGTTTGCAGGGGGCAGGATCTTCAAAAAATGATTGAGTAGTTCCCAGTAAATATCGGATAGTATTTTTGCTTGAAATGCCCAACCCCACATGAAATGTGTCTGCTTTGCCCTGAATGGCCGCATGGTTAGAATCAGGGAGACGGGACAGTGCATTTGATAAGTCATGCTTCACCTCTCTCTAGGTGAACAAAAACAAGTGAGCCTTTTCAAAGGCCTGAAGCAGACATTCAAAGTTCATATAAATAAGTCATATTGTTAGTTTGGGGTTCATGGCAAACGATGCATAAGTAATCAGACGTTAAATGGAGAAGATTTGACATTGTTTACAAAATGTGAGCAGTTCCCACTGGAAAAGACAAACAAAAAAGGTTTTAACGTTTCAGTGTTTTATAATTGAAATGGTTTGATTTGATTCTTTACCTCCTTTTGTCTCTGTGGCTACATGTTCCACAGCCTTTTGTATGTCCTCCAGCCACTGCGGCACACCTGCTGTAAGAACGCTTTATCCTGTGTGCAACGAGCGGACCCAGACTTTGCACAGTCCTCCAGATCCATACAGAGTTAGCTCTCCACTGGCCAGCCCGCTGAAAACTTCATCAAAGCAAAAAAGAGCATTTTCAATCACTTGAGTTTTTGATTCATTTTTAATGAACAGACACTGTTGAGCTGGAGGATAACGGAATGCGCTGGAAACAGCGACGGTCTCTATCTCATGTTGATTCATATCCTGTTGAGTCACCTCTGATACGGCCGATGGTCATGACAAGGCACTAGTCAGACCGGTTCGGCGGCAGCGTCTGCCATTCCGCTGCGTGGCTTTCACATTCTTCCGCTGTCCATGGACATGCTGCTGGGACTTTGATATTGAACTTTTATTTTTTCTTTTTGGAGTTTCATCCAGCACGCGGCTCCATGAGTCTGAAGCATTCACAGCATCAGTCAGCCTCTGGCGTGAAAGACTCTTTACCCTGATCTTCATCTTCAAAATGAAAGATCATTCCCTATCTCCACTTTTAGGGCAATAAGCTTGATTTCAGGCTGAAGAAGTTTATTTATTAGTTCCCTTCTCTGCTATGGTTGTTCAATTTCTGCAAATATATGAGTAAATGGGTTTAGGTCAAAACTATTCTGGCATCTTGAAAAACCATATATGCTTAACTGAATGCTTTGACAGGGTGGGGTCAATACACATAAAAGTAAGATGAGCGTGTTGTTTCTGCATTTTTCCCAAGTTTTGACACACAGAATGAACTTAAAGTTGAATTATAGCCTCAAAGATCTCAAGATGGGGACCATTCATTATAAAGAATATATACAATGGCATGGACTGTCAGCATTTGCCTTTGTTGGATATGGTTTTTGAAACCATACATCATAATTACAATGACTTTCTGAAAAAACGCTAATAATGTCCCCTACGACTGTCAATACAATGTTATAATTTTAAATGATATTGTCAGGCAATGTATTACATTCATATTTACTGAACTAACTTTGCAAGCTAGCACTTGTGCACCTTCATCAGGTGGAATAGCTCAGAACAGGTTGTTTGGCTGATCAGAAAATGCTTTTGCAGAAGAAATAGATGATCTGCTTTCTCCTCTTCTTCTTTCAATCTGAGCGCTCTTATCCTCCTGCTGACCTACAAAATGGCTCCCCCTGAGTTGCACTGGAACACCGGTCATTTCCTTCCCGCAGTCTGGCTGAGAGTTGAAGAGGGGCCGTGCTGCAAGCCTCTGCTTTACGCGTTCCCTGAACCCCACCGGTGCCATTTTGCTGGACACTCTCTCTTTGATAAGGGCCTTGGTTTCCTCCAGTGCTGCTTCCTTGATGTGTTGGTAGAGGCAAAGATCCCACTTCACCATGCTGTGCACAAACCTGTAATGGGAGCACGATTTGGCCTGCACAGTCAGGTCTTCACTTGTTATACTCCTCCTCGGAACTCGGGTTAAATGATCTCCCTGTGACTTGCGGGGCCTTCGGCGACTAACTGGTGTGGCTGGTGCCTACCAACAAAAATGAGAGGTGCCTGCCAAGTCAGTCTGAACACAGAGCCAGCACACAAAGGAAAGTTGAACAAAAACTCAAGTTCCTTAACTTTTTAGACTTAGGGGTGATTTAGAATAGGTTTTTAATGGTATGAAAGACTCTAAGGTTAACTGCAATACATTTCTCAGTCCAGTCTGTAGAACAAGGGGACATGAGTAGAAACTAGTTGAGGGTAAGTCCCTCACTGATGTCAGAAAATATTATTTTACATGAAGAGTTATCAATACATGGAATGTTGCCTGGTCATGTTGTTGGGGCAAAGACCCTTGCAGTGTTCAAGTCCAGACCCTACAGAGTATTGGATATTCTTTCGTTAAAACAGTGAGCTTCGTTGGGCCGAAAAGCCTGTTCTCCTCATTACACGTTCTGACAAACACGGCACTTCCTTCCACCATGTTGAAGCAGTTTATACATGGACTAAAAGTACAATTTCCCTATATTTATATGTTTGTTTATGTGTTATATGTTTTTATTATCAAGGTAGAGCAACAGTTAAATGTGTCAACTTATTGAACAATTACCAAAACAAATCCTTTGTATTACATTAAATTGAAAACTGGCTTGAGGAGTATTTTAAAGGGGGAAAATTCAGTAAAGAAATAGCATCAAGTGCAGTTCAAGTGCTAAATCCTGATTGGAAATTTTAATTAATCTAGTTCATAGTTAGACACTTTCGTGCCTCTGTTGGTACCACGGTGGTAAACACCACAGAGCTGTTCAGAGAGTTTTATGATGCCAGGAGAATGAGCTAATCGGGTGAGCTGATGGCTAATGGCTTCAGTCTTCTCGTTGAAGAAATCCATGAAGTCAACAACACAGAGTTTACATCTTCTGCTGGCTGCTTTTTAGAAAATATCTTAATGGCGTTAAACAGAAATCTTGGGTCACATTTATTCCTGAAAATGCCAGTACCTGCTAAAATTAGAGAAGGCTTACTTTCCATGGTAGGCACAATATGTCTAATTTGGAATGCAACACCTGAAATGTGATAATTTCACTCCACAATTTTCTCTCCAGTTTGGTGTCATCATACAAAGAAATGTGTTTCTTGCAAGAGTCAAGAGTCCTTCCCTGCATATCACTGACCCGGTTTGTGTGTTGTTTTTTGATATTTCATAATGGTGAAACCTAGTGGTATTTCAGTATTTTCTTTGCTGGGGAATAGTGACTTTGGGAAAAGAAAGGTCCAAGTGCAATTTTATTTAGGTTCTCATGTCAAAAGTTTTCAAGGCCTTGTCCTAAAGTATGTTGATTTCTGTTCCAACCTCAATTGCTATTCCCAATTATAAAGGCTAACGATGTATAAAGTTAATTATTTTTATTAGATACTTAATTTCTCATGAGAACTCATGTAGTCCCATAGCGCCCAACTGTCAGGAACATATATGTATGTAATAAAGAACGTGATTAAACACTTTTAATCAGAGTAGTTGTCTGACAGCTACCGCTGTAATTGTCTGTAATGGCCTGTGGCAACTTTCCTTTTTAAAGTGGGTACATTTTTATTGACCAACAGCTGAACATCCTAAGTGCTGGAAGTGTGACACCTGGTTATTGAAATTGGACCGCCTGTGAAAAATGTTCTGAGGAAAAAAAGGTCTGAGCAAATCATAGTGATGAGCCCAAGCTGCCTGGTGCTCAAGTCTGTTTCGGGACAACATTATTAGCGTTATTAATAATTTAATGGATGATTTGGAGCAAAATGTACCATGCTAAGGGTACCCCAGGACAAAGGTTAAGAACCATTGCTCTAAGGTACCTTTGGACCCCTGCAGACTGCTGTTCATTAAGTTGGTGTATCACTCATCTGCATCCACTAGGTGGCAGCATGGCCCCATGTAACGCAGACAGATCCACACCAAAAAAAAAAAAAAAAACATTAAGCCATTTCAAGTGTGAGCCGAATTGTGTTAATAATTTATGGGAACTTAATTAAATCCCTGCTAATTACCTCATAAATATTGTAGGGGCCTGTACACGCAGGGTTTGCTTCAGATTTTTCCGGCCAGATCTGGAAGAAATAGTCTTAACCTTGCAAGCCGATAAGACATCAGACAGCCCCGCCGACCCCCCCCCACATTTTTTGGTCCCTTATTTGTAATTATACCATTACTTCTGAGGTCAATGAGGTGAGAAGAATAGAGGCTCCCTGCAATATGATGGAACTTCTTGGCCACGCCAGCTCCAGAATTGAATTACACCAGTATTCCCAAACAAATGATTTAATATTTCCTGAGCTGCCACTTGCATAACGTGTTCATTAGGCCGTGTTTTTTTTTTTTTTTTTTTTTAAATCTGTGGCAGGCAGAGGAGGCCGAGCTTCCAGCAGGCCCAAAGAATTATCCGGCAAATCATTTTCTCGGTGACACAGAATTGATGCGCTGTTAGTTTTTTGCTCACCCTGCATCTGCCGCCGTGCCTGCATCCTGATCAATGTGTCCATCAATAGAGCAGCGATGGAGACAGCGAGACGCTCATATTTATTCCGCAGCAATCAGGAGATTAACGGCGAATAATAATCTCTCTTTCATCTTCTCTCTCTCTCCCCTGCTCTCTCTCAACATGAAATACAGTAAATAACTATGAGTTTGTGTGGTCATATGCCTACATGAATACAACAATAATGTTTGTCAGGTAGGTAAACACTCTCCTGGCCCAGGTTATGCTTGCACAGCATAGCATAAGTTAACCTGCCTGATTCTCTCCTTTCCCTCTCTCATACACTGTGTGTGTGTGTGAGAGAGAGAGAGAGTATTTACATGAGTTCACAGGTGCTGAAGGGATACAAAAATGCCATTTGGGGGTCAGGTCTAATGGATGACTCTGGAATGAACGACTTGGATGGATGTCTTTGGTCTCTGCTCTGGGAGCAACATCAGAGTGAACGAGTGCCAACGAGTGCCAACGAGTGCCATGAAAACACAGAGGATCGATCAATTATACATTAAAAAAGGGGGAAAAAAGGAAAACACCAAAAAGGAAACGCTGGCAGTGCTGCAGATCAACGATGTATTCTTATACTCCTCCATGCAGAATTACTGCAATGAAAGAAAGTGGAGCTTGAACACAAACCCTCTTTTGGCCTCATTTAAAAGCCTCCTCCTCCTAACAGTGTATGGTGTACTGTCCTTATCTCAGACTAATACATATTTAATCTGTGTCTTATGTGACACTGGTGGTTGCAGTTGTTGATTAGGAAATATATATTGGAAGGACATTTTTTTTGTGCTTTCATTGTTAAAAAGACGGCTAACATGGGTTTATATGAGGCCAGACTGTAATTTTAATTGTGAAAATTGCAATCATAATTTGAGTTTCCACTTTTTATAAGAGGAATGAAACTCAAAGGATTTCCTCAATTCTATGACATATTAACTCTAATTAATTAAAATTAGTTATATAACAATTCAATAACTCAGCGAATTAAGTCTTCTTGGAAAAGACAGGAAATGCAGCTCAGCAGTAGATACAATAAATAGTGTAATAGACCAATTTACAATTTTGTGTCGTTGTCTACCCTCTTGGCTTGCAAGTTCACAGTTCATTTCACTTGCTGCAATGTTAATTGCTGTTGGGAAATGATTTTACAATCAATGTCCTTAATTTTAACCAATGCTTTGAGGGGATTTGTTGATTGGAACACAATTCCAGTTTCCACTTGGCATTCTGTGATTCGATTGGGGCAGTTGCCATCTTTCCAGTCAGTGTTATCATTCCAAAAATAGTGAATCTCTTTGCTCAGATTTGGACATAAAGTGGTGGTCCGGGGTGTTGCTAGCATGTCGCTGTTGTGATTCCGTGTACATCAGAGTTGTTAACAACACGTTAATCTAACGTCATTTCAGTGTTCTGATTTGAGGTGCCCCCAGTGAGATATTGATGTTGGCCTTTGTGGCTAGATATGTGATGTACCAGCGTGTCACAGGCACACAGATACAAGCATGCATGATAATCTTTACAAGCATGGCATTTTTGAAATATCATCAGTTCTTTCCCCCACTGGCATGTGGAAGAGGAGATCTGTTATCATAACATGTAATAATTGCTTGTCATAACAATATTGATCTGAATAGGATGGTTCCAGCAATGTTTAAAGCATACATAGGCAGAGGAAGTCGTGGGGTTTATTGAGCAGCGGCATCCCTTGAAGTTACCACGCTGTTCTTGTTTTGCATGTATTTGCTGCTATGATCTGCCAGTCACAAGTTGCCACATAGTTGTGTAGAGAGCTCGCTCAGCATACTGGCTCATATGCCACCCCTCCCGGTCGGTCCCATCGCCATCATGTGTGGTACTTCTCACAACACATAAATGAAGCAAACAATGTCAGTTAAATTGCTTATGCTAACTCTTCTGCTTCACTTTTTCTGCATCCTTCAACAGAAAAGGTTGCTCAGAAGCGCATTGCCTTGAAAGCGACTTCTGCTCTGGCTGTGACGCTCGTGTACCGCATACTTCAGGACGTTTATTCATTTATGAGGGTGTGACGGCATCGCACGGGAGGGCGAGTTCACTCTTAAGCTCTGTGACAGTCTATGCCATTGTGGAACCAATGGCTACTAGACGAAGATGCCAGTGTGCTGCAAACTTATTTTGCTAGTTCGTTGAAAAATTGAATGTCTTGTATTGGTTCAATCTCCTTTGTTGCAATCAAGTACGGTAGTAAGGGGCCGTGTGCTTCTACGGGTACGGGTTTGGACTCAGCCCATACCCATTTCTGATATGCAAGATGCACCATGCACTAAAGTAAGGCCCATGTGCATTTCTGTAACCCTTTTCAGAGATAGGAGTCCATTAAACTGAATGAAATGACGCATGTTGACTCAGTTGTTGATTAGAAAAGAACCATTTCAGCTTTGATTGCTACTTGCCTTGAATTGTTGCTTGAAGGTAAAACGAATAGGCTGTACACCCTTGTTAATTGGTTGGATATTCAGAACCAACCTTTGTAACGAGAAAGTATGTTTTTAGCGACCACAAAAAGTGCATGTACAATTCACTGGAATTCAATCAGTGTCTGACCTAAACCTTGACACTGATTTAACGTTCCACTCTCACATCCCTTTTACTCGGCTTGAAATCTAAAAGAAAATACAGTTCATTTTTGTTTGTTTGGAACGCATTTCTAATTTGTGCTATTTTTGGTTTCTTGGCATTGGAAGATCTTGATTTTTTTTTTCTTTTCTGTGCTGTGTTGCTGTGATGAGAACGTTGTTGGGGCTGTGTTAATCAGGGCTTTGTTAATGAGGACGCTGAGGGCCCAGCTGACTTCCCTCTGCAGATCCTGAATCTGAGCTTCACCGAGGCCTGGAACTGATTAAACTCTGCTGGTATTGGCCTGGAATCCTGCCAGCATCTCCAATCCATACTCTGGGTCCCCCAGCCAACACCCTGGTCCTGGATAAAGACAGTTTCAGTGGGTGACCATTAAACCAAAACGCTGGCGCACTTTCCATCGATTAAATGAGTTATGAAATGTTATGAAGTGAGAGAAAGGGACACTTCCAAAGAATACAGTTTGAGAAAAATTAACAAACTGGCAAAAACTCAAACTGGTCATTAAGGCAAACGAATGGCTTGGCAGCTGGGTGGAAAAAGCGAATTTTTATCCACTCTATTTTAGTTTTATTTACCTAACATTTTCTTTGACGCTGATTAAAAACCTCAAAAAAGACAATCACACTTTGTATCGATAAAAGTGGAAAATCCATAATGGGTGCACGTAGGGAAAATTGAGGGGCGAAAAAATACCAAAAATGAGCACAAACCCGTTGTGCAACATTTAAGTACTGCCTGAAAGTGGGATTTATTTTCATTCGCAGAGAGAGAGAGCCTGGGCAATGGACTTTAAAGTTCAGACTTTTGTTGCCAATACCTCTCTGGAGGTCACTGACCGGTGCCATTGTGCATCATCATGGCTTAACGAGTTGTCCTGGGGTTCGTAAGTAGGAGATTAAAGCCGGGGGTTGTTACTGCCTTTTGTTCAGTACTCTTTCCGGCTGCTGAGGCCAATTCTGAAACTGAGCTCGGTTTAGTTAGCGCGGCGGACACAGAGTACAGGGAGATTGCTACCATGGCTGTGTATGGGAGTGTTTCCCCGCCCCTAGTCGTCTGGGACTGAGCCCTGAAGGTCTGAAACACTTCCTTCCTTTGTGTTTTGTGTCCATACACACAATTACCCCATCAATTGTGTCTTCAGCTCTTGACAGTGCTGCCTAAGGTGAGCAATTAATATTTCATTTACTTTGGAGGAGCGGCAGTCTCTGGTCTCTTATCTGACTGACAGCCCGTCTTAACAAACCGCCTTCTAATTGGCCCGTTAAGGATTTTCTATCCGTATCTCACTTCAATCCAGTGCAGTTCTCTCCAAAGGTTAGAGAACACAAAGGGGAGGCAACTGAGTCAATTGGTCAAAGAGTTAAGGAGGACACAAACATCATCACTTATGGAGACACCTCTTTGTGGTGAAACTGCCAGGGCTAACACTCTGCTGTAGCACCATCCATAATCATTTGATAACAGAACTTTTATCTGCACAGCTGTACATGTGATGATGCCAAAGCAGTGTTTAATTAATAATGTTAGAGGGTGTTTATTGCCCTTCTTAGTGTTATTATCGTATCGTTTAAAATGGCATGGCCACCAATCTTCCTATCTGTTTAAATCCTTAATCCGGATTGTATTTTTTTTTGTTTGTAATTATTTTCAATGTAATCATGTAACTGTAATTATCACACGCATAATTCAGGGCATTGTGTTTGGCAGCAACACGTATGAAGTTAATTACCCAAACCATGATGGTGAAGCGGGAGACCGGGCCTCATGTAATGTTATGTTGGACATGGTCAGAGTATCTTCTGCTTTTGGTGGTTTAACATGTCTGGTCAGTCATTCATCCTAGCAGCCATACTATGTAGTAACATAGCCCTGCCTGGTGGCAGAAGATAACCTGTGATTGGTTAATTCGAGGGTGACTGACCTTTTATTGAACTCCTGAACAAATTTTTGTTGGCAAGTCAGGGGCCAGTCTTCTGAAAACAATTAACAAAACAGACTGTACAGGCTTTCTTCTGAGGCACTCGTAAATGTCTGTACCAGGGTCGAACAAGAAAATGAATTCAGTCATATATACAGTATAGCAAAATAATAATTTCATAAGCAGTAAGGTAAAGATGAAGACTTAAGCAGTGAGTGACCTTTTTTCTGGTTTGATGCTTGCTTTAGTCTAATGATAAGTGACGTTTCGAGCTATTTCATGATCTTGATGGCAAGGTGTATGTTTGCTATATAAAACAGGCTTGTGCAGGCACCAGCATGAACCTTTAGGTTAACGGTTAATGCTGTTAGGACATGTCCCTTCATCTGATTATGATAGTAGAGCTCATTTCTTTGAATCACAGGCTGAAACTGATAAGGTACAATTGGAATACTGCTTCTGGGTTTGTACACAATTAAGTTTTCATACCGTTGAGGTCAGTATCTGTCAGGTTCCATTACCCACCAGTGAATTGAAAATTCAGTTGGTTTTACTTTGGAAAACTGCACTCTACCAGACATACAAATTATGTAAATAAATAAAAGGAATGTGGGTTTAAAGGGTGCAACATTTAAATGTCGTATCAGATGTAATGTTATGTTCTGCATTGTATGTAGCTTTAAACCTGGAATGGTAGAAATGTCATGTTTGTGCAGTTGCAGCAGGCTTGTGTATGACAGGAAGGAAACTATTTCCGGAACTGAAATCCACATTTTTTACTCTTTGTCCTTCTCGAGGTTAATTAGGCTCCTAACAGCTGTTCCCTTCTCCAACAAGCACAAATCATCCTTGAACAGTGTAGTTTTACTTTTTTTTTTGTTTAAATGTCAGGACTATTTTTGCGAAATCTTGAATACAGTTAATAAAGGTATGTTTTTTTTTTCTTTCTGCAATTAAGAACCATGATGTTTCAGAGTTTATCTGAGTTAATGCTGGACAAATATCTTCTAAAATTAATTGTTTAGGTGTTTATATGAAAACCACATTTAAGATTTGTTTTTTCTCCAATTTTTTCTTCACACCATGAACAAAGTAGAGTGACTCCACCAATTCTTACTTTTCTTCAACTTTTACCAGAGGGTAACTTTGTTGACATATGTTTAGTTCATTGTTTGATGATTTCTTCAGCCTGTTGATAAAATTGTAGAATTCTGCAGTCCTTCTTTAAACTCCATGTGTAGATCATTCAGTTGAAGAGGGACATTAAAAATATAAAAGTTGGTATATGTAAATGCCATTTACACCAAGCTTCAATAGCTAGAGAACATTTAACTTTTTCCTTTCTGAACAATGAGAGGAAACAGATATGAAAACAGTTGTCAGCATAAATAAGTAGATTTATAATAACTAAAACATATTCTATTTAAAATCGAGCAGCATATAACATGTACATATTGTCTTGTGTGTTGTCACAAATGGGTAAAGCAATGTGGTTCAGAATTGGCAGACTGTCTTGCCATACTGCCCACCAGACGGGTCAAATATTCAAACATACCAGGCTGGGACGCCTCTCTATAACTCTGAGGATTGTCAGCACATTCTCTCATGGCATCCTTCAAGCGGTCAACACAGCTCTCTCTCGCTTGGAAGTTCCTCCAGCTGAGTGACAGCGTTGAAGGCGCCCATCGCCTTCCTCTGCCGAATTTCTATTCTCAAACAGCATGTGTAGGTCCCGCAGACCATTGCCAGGGGTGTGAGCAGATGGGACTGTAGCCTTCTGCAGCCTCTTAAGGATTAACACTGACTCCGGACAGTGTTTGACAGTATACACAATCTGGGCTCTTTGGCGTAGCTCTGCAGTTACCCAGCAGATCCTTGAGATCCCGGACACACTTGGGAGATGGTTGAACGCGTTCAGAAAATCTTGAGGATGTGTGCTTCCAACCACTTCAGAGCGCTAACCCACGGCCACCATCTGGTAGGTATCGCGGCGTCTTAGGGTTTAGGTCTTTTTCCGGAAGGAACAGCTACAAGCAACACTGAGGATCCGGGAAAAAGGACCTCTTCAGTACAGCGCATGAGGTATTCATTTCCACGAACACCTCAGACCTCAGACCTCTAATACAAAATGGAGTAGATGTGCATGCGATGCAGGTGTTTTGGGTCCTCTGGGAAAGAGCTCTCTCAAGATCTTGAAGGCTTTTTCTCCATGTAAGCTGGCTGAATGTGAAATAATGGCCCGCTCTCAGTTGAAGCTCACGTCTCTGCTGTTCAGAAACATGATCAGTACCTGGCACACTGTTGTACAGTGCTTTTTGAGAAGGGTGGAACACTTCCGTGCCTCCTTCAAAGGAATGTCCGCTTCAGCCGGTGTTTTTCCAAAGTCAAGGACCAACCTCTTCCTTTTAGATGTGCAGGATGGTTGGGCTGGAATGCTGAGTCAGAATTATGGATTGGATTGACCAGTATGATGAAATATTACAATGTAAACAGGCTGTAATACAAATGTGATGCAAGTTAACACACGATAGAGTTTTGCACAGCTCCTTCTCTCTTTATCGGTCTCTCACACAGAGAAGCTTACAGTGTCTTACCGCAAAGCAGATAAATAGTTTGTAAATGTTAAAATGCAAATCTACCTTAATTTTTTCACCAATGATAAAAGTTCAAAACAATTTTAGTTAATATCTGTATGAGTGAGTATCTCTGAAACAGTACTGCCATAACAATAAATACAATCGGTCAGTTTAAGTATACCAACTAATTACCAGGCTGCAGATCACATTTCAGGTTTTGTGACGATTTGATTTTGGGTGTTTCATGACTGTTTGCCATCGGATGTGGCCATAGTTTTTGCCTTCTTTCTAAAATTAAATTCCCCACATCGTGTGGGAAGTCACTTTGTTTTGTTTTTTTTTTTTTTTTTTTTTGCCTTTGTTTTTGTGGAGACGAGAGGTGTCTTGTCTGATTTCCTCTGTTAATTTGACAGTTTTTAATTGCCACTGCCACTTCACATTCTCTTCTGAAATCCCATTGGTAGGTAAGGGTGTATATGAGCCTACCTTCACCAAGTTTGAGACATTTGTGTAGACCTCCTCTCAACAGCCATGCCACTGAAAATCGGAATCAGTGAATTGATTCTTAGAATTATATTTTCAGTTTTTAATTGAACTTGTCGGGGAGGGGGAGCTGGCATTGTTTACCTGTACACTATTGTTTCCACTTTTGTTTGTATACTAGTTATCTGGGAGCATGACTGCCAGTGTGTTCCATCCCCTTTCAGGGGTAAGACACTTTTCAAAAATACATGGTGTGATCTGAAATCTCAGTACTTTGCTTGGTACAGTAATGGACAAGACAGTAATTTGTCAGGAAAAAGCAGTCAGAGTGACAAAGCGTGATGCAGGTGTAAGAGTAGGTGTGACAGGAATGACAGCCAGACGACACCACCCTAGGAATCACAGTCAAGGAAGTACATAGACAAATGAAAAGATTTCAAACAACTTCATGTTACACAAACATGGTTTCCCTTGGTTCTTTGTCTTAAATTAGGACAGTGGCGTGTTTGAAATCCTTTTTAGATTTGACTGAAATATGTACTACAGAATCACACAGGCTCAATCCGGTTTGCACACTGTTTAAATTAATATATCACCACCTGGCGTATAAAGGAAGGAGAAAGGCTTTTCCTCAAGGCTTAGAAACTGTATGATCTGCCCTGCAGATACCTCTTAACGGACCAGATAAAAAAAGTTGTATTTAGCAGCACTGGACTCTGTGGAAAATATGAAATTTACTCACTGGTTATAGATGCAAAAGAGTGAAACTGCAGGTACCTATTAATCGCAAAGTGCAAGACCTTATAACAATCCTGCAAAACACATTTACATTTATTCATTTAGCAGATGCTTTTGTCCAAAGCGGACGTAGAAGGAATACATAAAATCATTGTCACAAATCATAAATGCACCAAAAAAGGCATCATTTAAACATTGCTACAGCAATAAAATATATTAAAGTAAAGAAATTAATTCAGACAATTATAAGTTATAATTCATAATTAGAGTTATGAATAAGATAATAAAAAACACATGAGTGTAAATCCATAATACATTGCAAGCCGTCTTGAAGATGTTATTCTGAAGAGGTGGGTTTTCAGACCATGTTGGAAGTATTTTGATGATTGAGAAGTCCGTAGTGGGACAGGGAATTCGTTCCATGATTGGAACATACAGACTAAATACATAACTTGGATCTAAACAGGAAGCTCAAAGGTGGGCACGATGTCCCATGAGTCCCATGAAGCTTTGCGCAAAACGTGTGCAGGACATCTGGTGGAATGCAAACAGACGCTCTTTCAGCTGTGGCTGGTGACCTTTTCGTTGCCAAAATGACTTGGGGAACATACCCAAATGTTAATAGAACAAGAGGGTGTCGTTCTATCCCACCTTTCTGCTACAGAGGGTGGATAATTGCCGCAGATAACAAAAGTAGCATATTCAGCTGTTTCATCAAGTTTTCAGCTATAAATGTTGATGCTATGGTGAACATAGAGAGCTCATCATGTTATTATCTTCTAGGCTTATCAGTATCTCCGTAGTAGTAAAGTTGGGCCAGTTCTCTGGAAAATGGCAGAGAAGTACATATTTCTGAAAGCAGACGCTGAGTCCAGTCAGAACCTGAGTCGTCCTTACCAGCAGACTTGGGTCTTAGCTAAGGTCAGGAGGAGGTCAGGACAGCAACAGGAGAGGTCCAGACAGCAGGGAGTCCGTGCACAGCAGGACACAGAAGGCCGTGCAGTCATGCTGCAGCTATTGTGTTGGAGTTTAGCCAGCACACAGCAATCATAGATACAAAGTATTTCAAGCACTGTTTTGTTAATTTAGATTGAATTAGACATGCATATAACTGTGGAGGTTAGCTGAGCTAATGCTAGTGTTTTGACATTCACATAATGTGACCCGATTTCACACCATGACCCCATCAACTTTACAGGAATGGTAGCTGGCAAAGATTATGGAAAGTCAAAGTACAGTTACTACAATCTCAATATATGTATATAGTAATTTCTTGATATTTCTTCAGTTTGATGGAAACACATTGAGCATGCTAAATACATTCAAACTGAATCCAGTGTTTGTATTTACTCATTCATGTGTCATGTTTTTGGTGTAGCTATTGTTCTGGAATATGAGCCTTACTTTCTAACTTTCCATTGTTACATAAATGCTATTTTAGTCACAAAGATGTATCCAAAAGTCTCTCCTAAAAAAGTATTTCCAGTGACAATAACAAGCCTTGTGGGGGAATAATAGGAAGGAGACCTCTCTTCTCTGGGTTCCATGGGCCACCAGGTTGGCCCTAATTGATCCTTAATTGGTTAATTGGGTTTGCACCTTCGTTCTCACCTAGGCAATTTCTGCCAGGTGTGTGACTCCTGTTCATCCAACCACAGTGTTGTTCCCTCCCCTCCCCTTCCTTTCCTTTAAAGACAGGTTCTCTTGAGGAAGCTTTTGGTGTTTTGACTCTCAAAGCACACAGGCATGACTCCCAGCATTTCTGAGTTTTGTGGTTTCTAAGTGCTAAGAGCTGCATTGGTGCTGAGCTTATTTATTTGTGTTTCTTTTTCTTGCTCAGGTCTCAGAGCTAATTTAGGGTGGAGTTTGGTACAGATGATGGTAATTTGGAAAAGGTAATTGGTAAATTGGAATACATTTTCCTTCTCTCACCTCGAGGGCTTTATGGATGGGACTGGGAGTCCCTATTCATTTACATGTGTTTTCCTTTGAGATTTGAAGAGGTGGTTTTTATCGTAAGCCTCTCTTACACAAGTCCCAATATCCCCCATTCATTTTGTTTTAAATATTTTGTCTAGATGTTCCACAGCACTGCAGCAGATGCTCACCACTGCTGCAACCCTGAGACTGTGTCTGAGATAAGATAAGAGGTGGAAAACATCACTTGAATAAAAAGCATTCCACACCAATACCCAACAGAACAGAATCATAAATTCATATATCAAAGGTTTTTCAAAATTATGGTAGCGGAGTAGCAAATTAAAGCTAGCTAATGGCAGGAATCTAAATTCTGCATGCACACTGGTCCTCTAGGAGAGATTCTCCAGCCAGGCTGTTGCATCACTTGTGTTATGGTTATGATTTGGATTATCTGGAGTTGCTGCACAGCAGTTTCTTCTGTGGACCAGGGGTAGTTAACCCTGGCCTTGAAATGTTGTGGTCTAACAAGATATTACAGTGATAGGATTTGTTTAAAGCCCCACTTGACTCATCTTCACATTTTCTTCAGCAATATTGTACATTGTGTGGTATGAAAAAGGTGCTGAGCAGTGATCCAGGTGCTATAATCGACATGTTCGCACTTAGACGTTTTTTGTATGTTCGATACAAATTGTATGTTCGATAGACATCGCTCAGTGCTTCCATTTTGAGTTTTTTAGTCAGGGTAGGAAATCTGGTGGAGAGGCCCTTTAAGACAATGTTCCAAACTGAGGAATACTTTAAAAAGTGGAGAAACACGTTCACCGAAAACAACAGGCAAAATCCCATCTGGAATCAAACGTCTCTTTTTAATTAGAGCGCAACCTGTTGCCCCAGCTGTAATTCCCAGCTTCTGCACCAGGCCCATTACACACCTGACTCTCCCTTGCTGTGACACCAGGCTGATGCTGGCTTTAGGAGCAGAAGCACACACAGGTTGCTAATTAACTGCAAGGATGGATTTTTGAGGATGAAAACCCCCTTCCTCTCCGAGCACAGTCATATTTCTGCAGCATTTGAGTGGTTTGAAAAGACACTCCTTTGAGGCAGAATGAAAAGAAGAGGAAACAATGGTTTTTGGCTTTGTGCAGAGCAGTCAAGATATTTACAATCGAAATGAGCCAAAGGTCTGCATGTGACATCCAGTAATGGTTTCTTTTATTGAGCGCAGGTTTACGTGCTCTCAAGCTGCAGGTTATATGTGGTTTCTGTTTTTCCTTCAGCACTTAAGTATTCGGTTATACATATACTGAACCTGTTTTCTTGGGTCTAATTTTCTTTATTATTAAAGGGAGAAATATACTGCAGCTCCATATGATAAGGACTGGCTGTTGCCACCAGGGGGCATTAGCAGAGTTTCTGTTCATGCGCCAGTGTTTATATCTGGTCTGTTGCAGTGAAGAAAAGACGGTGTGACCTGATTAACTTAACACAGAGACTCAAACTATCAACCCCATTAGCACAGAAGCAGAGAGTAAGTCAGGCTGCCATGTTAAACGATATTAAATGTTTTTATTTATTTATTTATTTTTCTGTCATTTTATATATCCAGAATCACAGGAACAATTAGCTTGGGCAAGAAACAAAATACTTTTATCTCCTTATTGCACCTTTTTATCTAACATGGATATGTGCATGGATTTAGATGACAGTGCCTTAGCGTCCTTCATGTACCCGTATCTAAATGGCTTCTTTAGTGTGTAAGTGTGTGTCTTATCCAATCAGAGTTTTGCTTTTTGCTGTCTTTCCTTCAGACTCATTTTATGGCCAGTCAGACTCTGCATGTATGTGTGTGTGTGTGTGTGTGTGTGTGTGTGTGTGTGTGTGTGTGTGTGTGTGTGTGTGTGTGTGTGTGCTTGCTATTTCCAGAACATGAAAGATCTTTGTAAGAGACTAATTTATTTTTTTCTTCCAGTGTGGTTCAAACATGATTCATTGATGCTCTTGCTTCTCAGTCTGACGGCCCCATGTGATTCATTAAAATCAGCATAACCCAATTTTTTCTCCTTTCTTTGTTCTTTGTGCGTAGGGTCAGTGCTTTGAGTTGAATTCGGGGTGGTATCTGAAAATGCTATGCGATTAGATTTCCATCCGAATTTAAATTTAATATGTGACCACATTGTAACTTGTACTACAAACAGCAACACTACTTTATTCAAAAGTCGTCCTGAGACAAAGCAGGAGTGAGGCTGAAACAATGGAATACGTACTATAAATGAGGTCACCAGGATGAGAAGCGGACTCGTTACACATTACAACCCACATGTGAGAGCCTATGGTAAGTCTGGCAAATGTGCCAGCTGGAGTTCAAAACATGATCTTGCAATAAACTGTGTATGTTATACTGTTCAACCACAGCCCTCTCCATAGTTTCAAGCCCCTCCCAAGATTAAAAAAATATGTATACATTTTCTCTTCGACTTGTTTGTATTCTGCTCATTTCCTGAATGTCCTGGAAGGTTCCCCAGATTAAAGCTGCTGCCAAATAAAAGGATACAGGATCAAATTTTGGGACATCCTCGGATATCGGACATCAGTCCGTAAAGCCCAGCAAAAAAGACATAATCTCGAGTGCTGTCTTTCAGTCCCACTTCATTCCACAATCTCCACGGCCTCATCTAGTCCTTTATCCCAGACAAACTCCTTTATACCAAACATCCTCTTCCCCCTGCCTAGAGCGCTCGACTTGGCACCGACATTATAAACAAACTCAGGCCATATGGACCCAAAAAAAGCATGTTTTAATTCCGGAAAGATGATACAATTTTGTGCGATTTTGTTATCCTAACATGACTTTCTAATATTTCTCCAAATTGAGTTGTGTCATGGCATGTTAATTTTCAACCCAGGAATCACTTGGTTTCTTTAAAAAATGGCCAAAATTAGGTAGTTGTAAATGTGGAGACCCCAGAAGTTAATCCTGTTTGCAGAGGTTAATCGCTTCCCTTAGGATTTAAAACTAATTGAAGCTTTGCGATGACAGAGCTCCCGATGCTAAAGTGAATGAGCGGGAGGAGACTGGAGGAGACTGGAACACATCACTGTCTCCCAGCACTTTATGTGCTCTGTAGATGAGGAGTGTGTGAGAAGGAGTTACGGAGACCAGCACAAACAAAAACAATCTTGCGGCCATATGGGTGTAAGATACTGGGTGATTTCACACTGCCCATTTTCTTAAGGCTGTTCATTGCACCATCACAATAGCACCATGGACATCTCAGTTCAGGTATGCTGTTGGTTGGTGGAAAATAATCTCTTTTGCTGGAATGAGACCATAATTCAAGAATACCTATTTGACGATGTTATCACATTTTAGAATACGATAAAACATACCAAGGCCGTGTAAAACTACTGCTGCTACACTTCAGTGGGTGCGACTGAAGCTTTTCATGCTCATAAGAATGTACCTGTGGGTAGTTCCCTCATCTGAATTCAAGAGCTAAGAACACATACGAAAAAAAAAAAAAAAAAAAAAAAAAAAACAGATTTGACTATTTATACTGTTGAAAAATAGAAGTTAAAGATTGGGTTTGTACCAAAACTTCACATCACATTTAAATCCAACATACACGCATGCGCCCACACACACACACACACACACACACACACACACACACACACACACACACACACACACACACACACACACACACACACACACACACACACATCTAAATGAACACAAGAGAAGTATTTTTCTGCTCTGGCTTAAAAAGGTTCTGCAGACCTTGAATTTGCTTTGGAATGAGGTACCATGATTAATTGGAGGTTCATTGTGAAAACTTAAAACAACAATATTATGATTATTATTTTAAAAGCTCATTTCCTCTCATTTTCAGAGGTACAGAATCATGTAAGCTAAAAATAGAATGGCACAAATAAGACTCCCATAAGCCCCTTCACTCCCATAACCCATCCCAAGATCCTCTTGAGGAGGACTGGGCGCCAGATGCATAATTATAAAAGACAGCTATACATCAAAGAAAATGAAGAACACAAAAGAGCAATCGCCAACAACAAGATGGTTAACTCGAACAGATTGGCATATCTATAGATGAGGAAAGGAGTGAGAAAGCAGAATTAATGGATGCAAACTGAACCACATCCAAACAAGGGTCTGATACCATTCCCATGTCACAGCCAGTAACCCTGGTCTGACTTAGCTGGAGTAAAGAGGATATTAATATTTCAGTGCCTTTCACTCCATGCCCCCCTCCAGCAAAATCTACTTACTTTTACATATGAAAAAGTGCTCAAAGGCAGGACGTCATACAATTAATTTGAAGAGCACAAACCCCTTCAGTTGTTCAGTAACTTTATTAACATCTGTAAGCATATGGAAGAGCATACATCATAGCATGTGGACAATTGGTTTGGGGGGGATGATAAAAGGGATATTATATAAAAATATAAGCTGTCAGTGTGGATAAGAGAATATCGTCCATGTAATGTCAGTTGGAATGAAGTTCCATGCTCTATTCAAATGGCTTCTGCAAACGGTCCATTGTGTCCCTCAGAGCAGGGTAATGAATGAGTCTGTCACTCTTTGGGGAGCTCTGCCAGGGATGAGGCAAGATGGTCAATCTTGGGGAAAGAAACTGCAGTTATGATGTCACAGAAAACTGCAGGTACTCCCTCTCCCTGCAGTGACTCTGTGTCAAAAACCTTTCATAAGTGACTAATCGGCATGGCAGGGGGCTTCAGTTTGTTTTTCTTTATAAAAGATGAAAAAAGGCTTGGAAATATTTTGATTCAGTAGAATACTAATAATTTCGATACAGTGAAAACAAATTATGTGTATACTGATGTAAAGACTCCTATATTGTTATATGGGAATGAATTTTTGGGGTTCTTTTCTGCTTAAGAATGACAGAATGTTTATAGAAAGGTTTCCGTTGGAATTATCCAGAGAGATATTTCAGAACTGCAGCAAATATTACTTACAGAGCAGAACTTGGGCTGTTCCCTCTGCAAGTACCACTTAAAAAGAGCAGCTAAACACTTGTGCCAATTAAACCAGGCGGATCGGTGCTCACCACAATAAAAAGCCCTCCCGAACAACAGGATCTCCCAAGACGAGGACCCCCTGGGAGATCTGGCTCCGAGCCCCAGTGATCAGAGCCGCACCAACATCGACGAGCCGCTGAACCAAACCGCTAATCAAAAACTCAGCAAAACAGGAATTAAAACAATCGAAGCTTTCTGATGGCACACAATGTGAGCCACCAGACTGAGTGGCCCTACCTGGGAGTTCCATCCACGGTAATGTCATCTTTTGAGAGAGTTTCCCGTTGAGGGAAGCAACATTCAGCTCAGTTTTGCTGGAGTAAACAAAAGCATGGTTGAGTTAAATTAATTGGTTAACTGAACATGTTTTGACATGTTTTTCTGTTCCTCGGTTCAGCTCAGAACTTTCGTTTGTTCTTTACATAATCATGAACGTGGGCCCAGCCACTGTACAATGGCTAACAAATAGCTTCGATGTAACAAAATTTATATAACTATGCTAGCAAGCCACCTCATCCAGTCACACGTAACATTACCAATTGCATTTGCATATTTTTATTTTGAGTTAATCAATTTTTAATGTAATTTCACTTGATGCATGTATACATGATTCAACATGTACTGGGTAAATTAAAAATATAATAGAACAACATGCATGCAACAAATGGAACTAATTGTGATAAATCTACAAATCACATCAAATCCAGGAGCAACTTCTTCATTTGGGAAAATCCAGTGAGTGACTGAGAAGAAATATAATCCATGTGTTTCACATAACATATTTGTATTGCCACGCAAATTGTCTGCATGGTTCAACTGATTTTTTCATGAAAGGTTGTATAGATTCATAATTCATCAGCTTGTGATGAAATACAAGGGAATATAAGTGGGTAAATATCATATTACATTACTTCTAAGAGCCTGACACATGAAAGAAAAAAATCTATTTGTAGCTTAACGGTAAACAAAAAAAATGTAATTGGCAAAAACACATTCTTGACGGTTTTAAATGGTGTACAGTATGGCACTGGATGACAGTTAAACTAAGTTTGCTCTGGAAGCAAGAAAACAAACACAAATCAAGTGTACCAGAGCAGAGTATATGAATAATGGAAAAAACAAGAGCAAAAAAAAAACAATATTTAAAGGGGGTGGGGGGGGGGGGGTGAGTTGGGTGCTAGGAGGTCTCCATGTGTGTACTGAAAATGACTTCAAAAGCCAGCGTTTAATGGATCCCACATATCAAAGTGGAGCATTAGACGCTTTCTAACCTCTGGCAAACGTGGAGGCAGAGGCTGGCAGCTTTGAAATGCGGCCTTTATCTGATCCGTTGCCTTACAGGGAGAGGAGCAAACCAAACACATGAGCCGATCTCTTCCACCGACGCGAGCTTCTGAGATGCAAATAGTCAGGGATCCTCCGCTTCGGCTCTTCCTGTTAGTCATAGACGTACGCATGTTGCTGTATGTTCGGAACAAAAAGCAAAAACAAAGCAGGATTCTCACACTGGTAGGAGGGCAACTCGGTACGCCTAAAACAAAAATACTGTCACCCCTCCCATGATCCATTATTTTGCTCTGACAGAAGGAACACACGGAGAAGAACAAGGCTACTTAGAAGACGGCGGCAACCCCCCACCTATGAAAATGTGCAATTATCTTTAATTCCGAATCACATTTGATCTGTTTAGAAATCTGTGTCAGAGCTCTGAGCCTTCGCCCATAATGCCGTGTGTTTACACAAATCCAATGTTGCAAATAGTTATAGCAGGCAATTAGAGCGCACCTAAGGCTGTTCTCTGGGAAACAAAGCAAAAGGCCAGTACTTTTAGGCAGCAAATTAATTGGTATATGAAATTGGAACTTTTAGACCGATTAGCATTTTTCTGGGAAAAGCAAAAGTATTTGGAAATGGACCCTAAGGAAAGTATGGTGTTGGACCAATTGAGCATATTATATCATTTTAGAGTAAATTTTAATCATATTTATCTATTTTTTTACTTGTGTACATACCGATGTTTAAACGTCTTATGTTTTCACAATAATGACAGATTATTACGTTTACGATGAGTGCTCAATCATTTTGGCTCTTTGGATTCATATCTGTATTTTAAAACCACAAGTTATGGCAGAATCCACCTCAGGGAAGAGGTGTTTTTTTTGGCATTTATATTTCGGCATGTAGTGGGTGGCTTCATCTAGAGTAACGCACACTGCATACATTTCTACACAATTTCTACTTATGCAGCAGGATATTTCACTGAAGCAATGTGTTTTAAGTACCTTGCTCAAGGATACAACAGCAGTGTAAAATCTGGGAATCTAACCCTTCACCTTTTGAGGCGAAAGCCCAGCTACCGAACTGCTGTACCTCACTGCTGCTTTTCATGGGTTCGTAGACTCATGAAACAGACTTGCATCTCCAAACTAAGGCTACTTCATCTGTTTTGAAAGCATGTGCCCCAAAGCTGTACACGTATGCAAATGTGAACCGCATATACAACAACGCAGACCACTCACTGCCTCTTTGTCACATTTTACTGAAAAAGAGAGGGAAAAACTCAATATCAGACTCAAATAAGATCACTAATGCACTGGTATGAGTCCCTCTACAACACATCGAAACTGCATATTAACGTCATGAAAATACTCCTTTTGCTCGAGATTGATGTGGTTATTTCAACCATTCTCACATCCTGATGAATTACACCTCTATCCATCAAACGAGACACCTGGAAGGGCCGTGTCTCTGATGATAATAAAGATTAACGGATGCAGCTGGCGAGGGGGCTCCCGTTTTCCCCCTCAGATGTTCCATAGTGACTCCCGTTTTTCATCAGATTATTCTAAGATACCACTGAAATGGAGTTTGTTGAAACAAAGGTTCGGGAGAAGTATTTTCAGACAACCTCCTCACTCAAATACCTCTGTCTGTCCAATCTAGGTTTCTCCGCAGGTGTTAAATTGCCACGTACCTTATCTCCCATCACACATCTTGCTTCCGGCATCCCTCCCCCTCTCCATCTCCACCTTCATGTCTACTTCCTTTCTTCTGTTTTTTCCTTTCTCTTCTAGTGGTCTGGGGGCATATGACGCTGCCCCCTTGGACACCAAGCCCAAGATCAAAACGTCTGTACCTTTATCCAACTTTTGCCACATCATAATAAACATCATGTTGTCTGAAAATTCATTCTCCTGAAACAACAAGCACCTGATTCTACCCTCACTAAATATATCTCTCTCTCTCTGGGAAAAGATCCAGCATTGTGTTCAAGAGGCAGAAGTTTGTTACTTTTCGCAACAGATTTCATTGAATGATCCGTTCACTAAAAAGGTGGTTACAGCGTACTGCACTGATCCCATTTGGTGGGCATACCGGGGTCGGAGGCTTCTTTTGGTGCAGCAGTCGCTGGATCTAATTGCTGTGAAAGGACAGATGCTGATTGAATCCTGGCCACAGCGTCACAGTGCACTCGATCAGTCCATGGAGCCGGAGTACTCTGCGCTCTGCCGGCAATACATCACCACTTCTGTTTATGAAACAGTTTGTTTATAACCTTTTCTCTCACCCCAGGTGTTGCTGCCAGCTTGTTTTTATGGCTCCGCCCATTCATCATCAGCCACAAAAGTGGGTGTTTCATGAAAATAAATCTCATTGTACTCGCTCGTTTATAAAGCAGCAGAGAAAAACACAATAAAATCAACAGTCAACCAAGAGACAATCATTTACCTGCCAGTATCAACAAGGATGTCTTTTTCACTCTTATTTTGATGCATAGGCTAATAATAATGTTTTGCTGTTGTCTCTCCTCTCCTTTCTCACTCACTGCATGCACACACACACACACACACACACACACACACACACAGTGCCAGGCCTGCTTATCTAACAATCCAGGTAGTTACGAAAAATATACTGGAATGTGTCCTTCATGCATTCACTATTAGTTCTGTGCCTTCAACTTAAGATTGGCTGGCAGGTCAAAGTTTTGATTCCCCCCGGCCCCAGCCCAAACTCAAGAGGAATAACTGGAAACCATGTCCACATCTGAATGTTGTGTGTTCAGTTCGCACTCACGCAGAATGGGGGATGTTCGCATCTCAGTATTACAGAATTTACCCGGTTCGATTCCCATTACAGCTGTGATCTTCCAGTCTTCTCTGTAGGGTCACAGGATATATTGTTTTTTATTGTCACCGGACACTTAACATGACTTATTATGCGGGACTCTTGGGACAGAACTGGTTTGGGAATTTCAGGCGGAAACAAAAACCAGCATGTGTAGCAGGATGGGAATCGTAGACCATCACTGCTTTGCGGATTGCCAGTTCCAGCTTCATGTTTTTATATATTTGTTGGAATGCTTTTATAGCATGTGCAAGTATGTGTGTGTGCGTGCATGCATGTGTGTGTCTTGGGGGCTGTTTATGCTTTTTAAACATCAGTCTACTTCATTGTTACATTGCACAATACAGATGAACAATGAAACTATTTCGCCAACCAATGAATTAATTAAAATCGCTTAATCTTGCTCAGGGGAGTGCAAAAGAACTTCATGGGTAAAAGTGATGGAGAGACATGAGAGAGCAATCAGTCTCCCATAAACAATGTATGCACAAGACTGCCAGCCAATAACTGACCATGATATACCATCCAGTCAAGACGCCTGGTAAGTGCAAACGAGGGGAGTTTGACTTCCAGAAAATAAATGAAGTCCATAATAATTAAACACACATCTTTTAGATGGACATGATTTCCAGCTCAGTCTGATATTGTGAAGCAACTTAAAATCCTGTAAAGTTACACTCCCTTTCACACAACAAGCTGATTGTTTCTCAATACATGTGTATTTTTCTTGTGGTTCCCTTCAGCACTTAACCCTCTGTGACCTGCGATGCACACAAGGGATTCAGCATCACTATTGCACAGCTGAAATCCTGTGCATTCAGTTTGAATGTGCCTGCTGGGATTGTTTTAGAGTAATTGCATTCTGGGTAATGTAGTTTATTTTTTCTTGTTGTCACCCCTTGTTTTTCCCTTTCTCTTTTTCAGGTAAATTCCAGTCATTAGGCTTTACTGGTGAAATTTTATATTTAGGCTTTTAAGTTTAAATGTTATGTGACAATAGTTGTATTCATATATAACAGTAATGTGATAATTATATAATAGCTAGCTGAGTAGACACACCTGGGTACAGGTGACCAAACTTCTGTCAAGGAAAAGAAACAAAGCCCCAATACAAAATGGGGACCAAACCATACATTGTCTGTTCATATGTATGGCTTTTCCTCAAACACACAATCAAAATATCATATTAATCCCAAAACTGGTTGTACCCCTCACTATTTCAAACTATTTGCCCTCATCATCACATCCCTTTTTCAGACCAGTGCCCCTTTTGAGGCAAAATGCCAGGAGAAAGTATGAATCAAAATTTAGCTAGTTGATGAACCAATGGAGTTTTTTAGTGACCTTATGACCAACCAGGAGTCCTAACACTGACGATACATAGATAAGTTTGAAAAGAGCCACATACTCCCCTTGTGCCTGATGTGAATTATGAGTGATGATGCGATTGGGATATTCTATGCCAGAATAAATGTAAAAATGTGTAAATGTGCAACGAGAGTAAATGAGTTAGTGAGTAATCATGACTGGCTGATTAGCATTGATCAGCTATACATGGGGCTCAAGCTATCTTGTTAGGCCAGATTTAATTTAATCATGAAACTAATTGAAAAATTGCAAGAATTCACCGAGTATAACTCCGTGGGATGATAGGTTTTGTTGTTCAGAAATGTAAAATTGACTTTTGCCTTGCCAAAACAAGTCCAAGATTAAGACATTAATTACGAGCATTAATTATGAAATTATCAAAGAGCTTTAAAAAATCCCTTATAATTCATCGGCAGAAGCCACCCAAGCCACAGCTGAAGCGTCGTATTAGGGTGGATAAAGTGTACAAACATATGGTCGTCCATTACAGCGATTGATTATGACAATATATCATCATATGCTAATGTGTTACTATCGCAGCTTAGCTCTTCTGAAATATTCAGTTTCAGTTACTCCATGTTGTCTCCAATGTCCTCTTGGATGATTACATGCTGGCTCCTTCCCCTCCCCCTCCCTCCTAGCTCGATACATTTTTTTTTTAGGTGCCAATGTGCATCTTTGGGGCACCCACCCTGAATTAAGCCTGTATTTTTCTTGAACTCTGCCATGCCCATAGATTAGAATTAAGGTGATGCAAGTCCAAAGGTGCTGGCTTACCCCCCAGTTGTACAGACGGATTGACATTCGTGAAGTGAATGGTAATCACACAGCTGTTTGTGATATATTTCATGTGATATATTTCAGCACCCCGGAGAGCGACACTGGAGAATTAGTTCACTGAAAGATTCTCCTCACTTGACACTAATAATCAGGAATTACAGCTGCTACTACTTCGCAGTCACCATGGGATAAAAGGCTTTGAGACTTGCGTTCTCTAAACTTTTGGCATTAACAGTGTCTTAGGTTTCAGTTTCCACATCGTATGTGGTAGCTAAAGTCACCGAGAAGAAATCTCAGTTAGATAATAATATCCAGGTTATTCCATCTAACAGGCCCATATGTGAGAGGATCAGTAAAATCCAGAACTAAGCATCCAAGAAAGTATTTAAGTAAGTATTTTAAGACACTTACCCAAACCATGTCATCACAGTTAATGTGGAGTGAAGCCATGTATGTTGTAGTATCCATTTTGAAAAAGATGTGTTTAAAAGACCCATTATAACATTGATTAAATTAGAGTTGTCTGGTGCTTTTGTATGAATTTATATGCTTTTTGCAGAATTGAAAACTCTTACTGTCACAAAATGTAGATATTTGTGTCCTTTTACACACACACAAACACACACACACACACGCATTCATACACAACATATCTGAAAGTCAGCCTCTAATGAACAGCCCAAACTTTTAAAGTCAGAGAGAGGTTATATCTAATCCCTTTTTATTTTGTAGTATGAGCCGTAGCAGAAAACAGAGTTCAGGCAATCATCACAAATTGGGCACACAGTAGCGTTGAGTGCAACCATCCGCTGTGTCGCTCAGCATTCCAGGCTAACTCTGTTCCAACTCTGCAGGGGAAATGTGGAATTACTTTAGCAATATGGGTAGGAGAAAAACAAATACTAAGAACAAAGTCAGCCAATGCTAAAGTGCCTTCGGTTGTTTGAACTTGAAACACAGTGTACACAAGAACACCGGATGGGATAAATTGACCGTGTGAATAAAACTCTGGACCGACCATGGCTAATTTAAAAATAAAGTTTCCCTTTCAAAACTCTGCCAGAGACACCCTTACCACAACCTGGCAACAAGAAAGAACATTAAATATAAGAATACATTTTAGGTCCTATATAGTGTACAAACACATGGTCTCTGACTATACCAATATCTACTCGTAGACAATCACTGGCAATTTGTCTTGCCACTTTATAAAGGTATTTGGGGGAAGGGGGCAGCGGGATTGTATTGTCTGCCAGGATTTGAATGATTGAATTGATTCATTTAAATCACTGAGTGTCTTAAGATTCTCTACACCTGGTGTCAAAAGTCCTGTGCTGGTTGCCAGGAGAAAGAATACAACAAAAAACAAAGACAAAGACACTGCGACCCTCAACATACAGCACTGCCAGCAGTAAGTTATAATATAAGTGCTGAAAATACACACAAGAGAAGGATTTTTCTCAGAGCCTAAAGATTTCATTGGTAACATTCAGTGAACACTAGGAATTGACAAACACACTTCCTGTGGTTAAAAAGCTGTTTCTCCTCTTCACAGTATGTAAAAGTGAAAAGGTGCCTACGGGTTAAAATGTCTTATTACGATGTACCACATCACATTACTGCTGTATTCATGGTCAGAATATTGCAAGAGGATGTGCTTTTTAGTTTTTGCATTTACAGCAGAATACCGACTGACTAAGCAGTACCAGAGACCTGACAGGACAATATTTAGTCCAGCAAATGCCAGGGCGCCCGGGTACGACCAAAAGTGCTGGTCTCACAGCAATTAGCTCTCGTTATTGCATCAGAGTTAGCCGAGCCCTGCATTAACATGGTGTCATTTTGTTTCTCTGTGAGGGTATAGTTCCATGCCAACCACAACTACAGGCAATTACGTTTAAGTATTTACTTACGAAAGTTTCACAGAATTACAGCGGCGTCAGCGACTATGCTGTTCCTTTGAATTAGCTGTGCATTTTATATTCTTTCAGCGGGTATAAAAACGTGCGAGCTGACAGGCAGCAGAGATGCCGTTGAAATTAAAGGTGATACAGAGAGATGGAAAAACAATACAATGCGGTCCAATGGAATTTCAATTATCATCATTTTATTGCGCGAAGATGCGATATAATGAGTTCTGTGGACTGACTGTGTACAACCGGCTTGTGTTATGGAGTGAATGAAATGGGTTTTGGTGGTCCCTCTCTTCTATTGCCTATTATTATGATTCATGTGGTAAACCTTACTGTCAACAAAGCCAATCTGCTCTGTGCCCACCCATGCGTTGCCATGTCGATTAGCTTAGACCCTGCAATTATGCCTGGAATAAATAAGCTGCGTTATACTCGGCTGAAGTGGATAAGCAACTGTTTTTTTTTATGGGATGTTGCATGCAAACCAGTGCCTGACAGATAGGTGAACATGTCTCTCATGGTTATGCCTTCATATATCATCTGTATATGAATTCAGCCACATGGATTTTTAATAAAGATTGAATTGGTAGTGTAGGTATGGGAGTTCATGGAGACAATATTGCTTTAGAATCAATACGCTCACATTTCTGCAGTACATGTAACTGTGTTTGCATCAGGATAGCTTTACACATCGTTTGTGTGCATGTGTGTGTACCTGTGTTTCGGCATTCTGGTATGTGTTTATAAAGACTGAATCCACCATAATGTGAACGTATTTTTGAAAAGTATATTTTCATTTTAAGTGGAGGGGATGTAAATCTAATTCTTCTCCTGTTTATTAGCAAGATTCATAAATAAGAAATACAGGTGAAATTATGTTCTTTGAAATCAGCTCTGTTTTACAAGTGGTCGTACAACAGTGTTCATCACCATCATTTCAGAAAAAAACATTTCCAGCAAAAGAATGTGTGACCCAAGACTTGGAATCTCGATTAGATACTTAGGAGATCCATGCAGTAAGATCATAAAACTTCAAAACATCCCTGTGGATTATCAGCGTCTCCTCGGGACAGAACTAAGCATTTCTGAACGTCCTGCCTTGTTAACTTCATCTAACTTACTTTGACTTTGATTTCAGTGAATTATTTAAAAAGTGAGCTTTGGAAATGAAGCATGTTGTAGTTACCAAACATGTATGTTTCCTCCCATATGGAGGAAACATGTTGGATTCAAATATATTTAAAAATGACTGTAGATTTCAGCCTGTGATTATGGCTTCAGATGCCGGGTAACTGGAAGCACATCCTAAGGCAGAAGAGAGAATTGTATCAGCTACAGCAGTAACATGATATTTCTACAGCTGATAGTATTATCTCTTCTGCCTTGGGTTGTGTTTTTGGTTATCCTCATAGATGAAACAAAAAATGACATTTTATGAAATTAAGAGTTTATGGTTATTGGTCTAGCCAGAAGAAAAACCCTTTATGTAGATTATATGTGTCTGATAAGTATTACATGTTCTGAATAGAATATGATTAATCTGACACTACGTATCAAGAAATTGATGGCCGGGTTTCTAGGCAAATGTGTATAAACACCAGAGAAATAATGCGGATTACTTTAATTTTTGTTGATTATTTTGAAGAAAAAAAAAAAACACTTAAATTGTCATGAAATACCCATAGCAGAAACATAAATTCCATCTGTGTTTACAGTCTGAGAGTTTCTGAGAATCCAAAAGTAACCGAAGATAACCACTCTCTAGTTTTTTTCCATTTCAGAGGCATTTGCTCTGTGTTCAGCAAAGAAAATGTTATACTTAAAGCATTTTTTGAGTAATATTGTTACTGATGAAAACCTTGATCCTATTTTTTCAAGCCATGATAAAGGAAATTCACCCACAAATTGAATCTCTTTTAGTTCCATAATATTTTGTTTTCAATTCAATATGTGCTTTTTGTTACATGAAAAGAACCACTGCCATATCTCTGAAGCTAATGGAGATGGGAAAAATATTTAGGAAATTTGTCTGTTAAAATGTGCAGCTATATTTATTTCATTATAGCTGTGCAACTGCTGTCTGTTGTTTACCTTATCATGTTTTAGACATGGATGGAGAATACCTCTCAGAAACAGACTGGCATTGAAGGCTATTTTCACAACATACAGATGCTTCCAATTAATACTGTATTTGTCCCCTCTTGTGTCTGTTGAAATTTGATTAGGCTGACATCAGCTTATTTTAACTTGGGTGAACTTGATGTTGTTGTTGTTGTTTCCCCATAAAACTCACCCAGAGCCTGGTAACCAATGAGAATGGTCATAATCTGATTCAGGATGATGCATAGAAAAATTCAAAAAATACATAGGAGAATGCATAAATGAATTGTTTCAGAGTTTTATGTGATTGCTGAAACTGTGCTCTATCCAGTCCTTTTGTCGTTCAGCTGTAAAAGAAGTGCTTTCCACTTTTAAGTGAAACATTTGATGGCAATATTTCAGTGTTTTAATCCTGGCTAGCTGGAGTACTCTTGATGTGCACTCGGTATTCCAATCATATCTGAAATCAAGTTTGCATTTGAAATCATTCAGTAAGGATAGAAACTACATCAAACTACAGCAGTATCAAGTGCGGCACTTCTTTTACCCATAGTTTTGTAGTTCTGTCAATATGTGAGTATAAGTCATAAGAGCTGTAAAACATATTAAATGTAGCCATGTCGTTCCTGACTAATGGAATGTAACTGGAGGGAAGCGCAGTGGTGGTTTAAGACCAATTCAACAGGGGGGCCAGACCGAGGCCAGTTTTTCTTTTAGAGGGGCCAGGGGGCGGGGGGTGAGGCTTGTCGTCATGGGGGCACTGGCCCCTCCTTTTGATCCACCAATGGGAAAGAGACATAATGTATATATTTTCAATTACTGGCTGTCCATTGTAAATGTGTCAGAGCATCAGTCAACAGGCCCCACATCTGAAAGGCAAACCCCTTTTGTAATTATGCCAGTGTGATCTGTAATGGGATTTATTGGTCAGGGATAGTTTCTGAAAGGCCCACACTTCGTTCAAGGCGGTCTGCTTTGTAACCAAAAAAAAAAAAGCAGTAGTCGTATCCGCTTCTGTACATGGCGTAAAAAGGAATTACTGGGATCAACTTGAAAAATGAAAACAACACAAGAAATCCCAAGCTTTCTGCACTATTTAGATTGATAATATATGGGAAAAGAAAATGTGTGTCTAGCTATAATGCAAAAGTAATGGAAAATCTCGTCTCCCCTCCACGATCTCTCAGTACAATCTAATTCAATATGAAAACTTGTCTGTGACACGTAAACTCAGCATAATGTTTCATGAAATGGGCAAAAAAATAAAAATAAATCACACTAAGAGAATAAGAAAGCACATTGCAAAGTGTAACCATGAAATCAGGGTTTTCAGAGTCACACATGTTTATGTTCTCAATTCATTTTGAACTGCACGTAGGCAATTCTCTCACGTAGCCTCATGAACAGGTAGCCTATCAGGAGCCAGAATTCTAATTTAGTGGGTAGTGGTATTGACAGCAGCAGTAATTTCTTGACCAGTGCACAGGCCAATCCCAAACAAAACAGATCTAAAAGCTACGTAGGGGGACTATCTCTGCTGCATCACATGAGTCCAGGTCAGACCCTCAAAATCTCATGGGGAGAGAACTGGAGCCATGTCTGGAATAATGTGTGGATTATAAAGTGTCAGTCAATTATTTTAATATGAACAGTGTGTTCCAATAGCGAGTAGTCATGCACTTCAAATCATGCACAATAAGCAACGATGTTACCATTTCTTTTAATTGTGCCTCTGAGTGGGGGAGGCGTGGAGGCTATGGGCGGCTGCCTACAGAAATGTTGAGGATGTTTCAGGCACTCCATGACTCACACCAAAAACACAACTGATTTCCTTGTTGAAAAAAAGTTGTTAAAAACAACTTTATTTAATTCATTACAAGAAATTAATCATTGCAATCTGAGTAAAGCAGGAAAAGCAATACTTCCAGTTTAGGTCACACCCACATCCGGTTTATATCGGAATACAGATACAGATAATGACCACTCTGAAAACCCCTAGTATGTAAATACCTGTGACCCTTAAGTGTATGATTTTGAGAGCCAAAAGCCTGACTATAAATGTGCATGATACAATTGCCCTTGTTGCAGGATTTTTGCATTTTTTACACTGTATGTGTGAAGATATGGTTCCAATGTTACCGCTTAAACCTTAAAAAAAAACACGACCTATGTTTGCTGGAAAAAAAATGGTTATCTATGGTTTCTTTCGCACAAAAATGCAAGTGAGAAATATATCTTTGCATAAAAGTCAACACAAGTCTCAGCACATGATACAATACTTCCTATATAATACTTCCCAATAAGTCCCACCAAACTAAACCAAAATTATTATTCTGGTCAAAGCAAAGAACAATGAAGTAAACTTCTGTTGCTGAACACTTGCAGATGCTAAGTGATTTATGGTCACCAATCGGTCCATGATTGACCGCAAACGTGAATGATAAGCGAATGATATCTCTTGATTGAATTACTCTCTGATTGGTGCTTGCTCTGTCACAGCTGTCTGTGGCCTGTAGAGAACAGCATATCCGCTGGCAGGCAGGCGAGCGAACCTGAGGAGAGCGCACACCGCAGTGGACTCTGCTGTTTCAGGGGGCAACCGCGGTCACTTGAGAGACGAAATTGGCTGTTCTGAACTCCAGGGTAAGAAGCCTGAATTTATTCAGTCTCAAGTCTAACATGGGTGGAATAATGATAACAGTGTAACTCCAGCTAACATTTAAATGTCAGAGAAGCTCTAACTTTTTATGTTTTTGGGTTTGCATGTTTGCATGGGTCTCAAGTCTAATCCGCAATACTTTGGATTAAAACATGTTGCGGCAAAAACAGTCAGGTTCTGCCAATTGGCTATGTTGCACTCTACTCTAGGTTAATTGTAATCACCTAACTTGGCACTCTGTGCCACAAGGTTGACCTTAATTGATCCTTAATTGATTAATTAGCTCACGTCTCTATTCTCAATTAGACATACTTCGGTATGTGGCTCCTGTTCATCCAACCACAGTGTTGTCCCCTCCCTTTTTCTTCAAAGCCGGGTGCTTTGGTTTTCTCAACTCTCAAAGCATGCTGCCAGATCTGTTTTCTCCGTCCTATGGCCTGCATTTGTGCTTACTGTTTTGTTTCTTTCCGAGTTAATTTATGGTGGAATTTGGTACAGGCTGGTCGTATGGAATTGATAATTGATGAGTTGGTGTAGGTTTTCATTCCCTCACTTATTTGAGTACTTCTTTCATAGGACTGGGAGTCCCTATTCATTTTTGTCCTTAATGAGACCTGAAGAGACATTTCATTAGATTCCAAGAGGTGCTTTTGATTGTAAGTCCCTTGTCACACAAGCCCTAATTATATTCACCATTCCTTTTGATTTCATTATTTTGAGTGGAGGCTCCATGGCACTGCAGTCAGTGGTCAGCACAGCCACAACCTTCAAGTAAATGCAGTCTGGATAACAGGGTTGGTGTCCACAGCAAGGTCAAATAATAGTTTATGGAGCTTTTCATCATATTTTGGAGGAAGTCAGGATAACGTCTTTCATGGCCAAATTACCCATACTTCCTCAGCATATCAACTGTCCAACTTAGACCATCCTGCAGCTGAATTTGCAAATGACAGAGTGTGACATAAAACTGAAAAGCTTAAGGATGAGCCAGATATTGCTAGATGATGTTACCTTCTGTCTTTGGGCATATAAACCGGTACATACCCTCATTTATCAGCCGAATTAACATATCTCTGGCGCTCGTTTGGAATGAAGTCTTTCAGAATGACCGAATGCTCCTCATGTAAACATAGTCGGCGAGTCCTCGTCTTGTGTAATGTTACGCTCATTTGTAGGTCATTACGACTCAATATGATGTGAGTTAACGTTGCCCTTGGATTGTTATTTGGCACCGTATCAATCCCTTTTGAAGTTAATGTTGCGGTGTTATTGTTTGGCTTGCCTCCGTACGGTGTAAATGTTCCCATAAATGACAGTTGTGAGGCAGAGAGCTTTCGCTGCCGTGTGTTTTAGTGGCTGTTTTTCAGCTTGTTATCTGTAATTCCGAAGCTCTTTCTCCCTCCCCTGTCTTTCTGCTCTCGGTCCCATGATGCATCATGTCATATTAGCCTCCAAAGCCACTACAGTAAGGTCTACCGAGTAAACAAATTATGACATTGAATCATGAAAGCCTCTTCGGTGTATCAACAGCATCATGCTGATATACCGTAGCAGCGGTCTGGAGCTCCTGGCAGACTCCCAGAGCTGTGATCACCAAATTTGGTTCCATCTCGGTCCCAAAAGCGTCCTGTACCTGGCAATCATTATGACCAAATAGCCTCAATTAACAAAAAATCAAAAAGCTTTCTTCAAAAACCAAACATTCACTCTGCCAACACTGTGTAAAGTAGGGATCATATGACCCAATCCTTCAGTGCTTTAGGGCCGGCTGTATTCATTTCAGGAAAACGGTTAATGGTTAAAGTTAATGTGTCTGAATGAAAATTAATGTCTGAATATTGAGATGAGGTATTTCATAATACATTTCAGTGCATTGATGGATAAAACTTTGGGTAATCACTTTGAATATGTCCTTTGAAAGTCAGTATTACATCTTGTGAACATCTATGAGCTACATAGAGTGAAACAACATATTTGGTGGGTGAAATTCACTTTGTGGAGTTAACATGTCTGAAACTAGCACATTACTTTTTAGTGCTTAAATTTGCTATCAAAAACACATCAATTAATCAATTTGATGAAAGACTAGGGTGATGAGAGGAGATGTGCAAGTGAGAAAGGAAAAAACATGTATAGTCTATTATAATAAATACATATCCTAATGTTAAAATCATACTATTACAATATTGATTTGTGTTTCTTCATAAGTCAGGCTTTCAACAGCCTCAGGCAAATACTCCCTTTTCAAATCCCTTTTCTAAATGCATAATTTTATCTAGATTGCAGACAAATGTGGACAACTTTTTATTTATTTGTTTTTTGTGGAGGACAGTTGGTGCAGTGTGTGATGTATTGGACCTGCTGTATGGATGACTGTTCATATTGACATTCACTTTCAGGGGATTTCTGGATTTTGGTGAATGATGCATTTTTTGTCAAGGAATTTCCTTGTCCTGTAGGAACAGTTCATGTTTGAGTTCAAATTCACAGACTGAGTCCATCCCATCTATAAGACAACCCATCTGGGGACACAAAAGCGTAAATACACTCGCAAATAGCAAAAGCATCACTGCTGTAGAAAATAGGAAATAACACTTGCATTCATTACTTCTCACACAGTGGTAGATTGCAGTTGATGGATGTTTGGGAAAGGGCATCCCTTATAACCACTGAGCCAACTGTGAATCGAAGAGGGCAGGGAATAAAGTCAAACTGACATGATAAAGTGACATGGAAATGTTAGTTTTGAATGGTTATTCCAACCAAGCAATTTGCAAGTTGGAGAATGTGAAACTCAAACATTTCAGGTACTTCATGGACAGGTAAAGCCGTCTGTGACCTGAGCAGGGTGTGCCCTCAGAACATTCTGGAAGACTCTGGAAGTAGTTTACCTCATCTTCATGGGTGGCTCTCCAAGGCACATTTGCTGGCGTATTCGTCACATTTTCCAGTGCTGGTGAAAAGAGCCAGATAAAGCCGTAACTTATTTTGTTGGCAAGCTTTTACAAAATACTCCCGAAATGTGTGCCAAAATTGTTTACAAAACTAGCCACCTATAAAAGACATTTAGGAATGTACATGATTTTAGCTGTTATTATAAGTTGCTTACATCTGTATATAAGGCAGTTTAACTTTCATTGTTTTTAAGGAAGACACCTTAGTTTCATATTCAATGCTTTTTGTAATCTCCCACCCCTTCATGTCTGTAAATATTGTAAACTGTTTGTAAGTAATTGTTCTCAGACAGGAGAGACTTACGGCAAACACAATTTTAAAACATTGGCTAAAACAAAGACACCTGACATTTGCCAGGAATTCATGAATGATTTTCTGTTGTATTTCACATTACGATGTGAAATACAAGAATCTAATGCTGAACCCTGATGCTGATAATCATCTCCTCAGCATACATCACTATGTCCCCAAAATCACATGGCAACTTTTAAAAGCAATTAAAGGTGTCACGCAGATAGGGCGTGTGTGTAATCGGTTACGGCTAATGATTACTCGTTTATTTCCTCGGCTGTTCTAGCTCGTCGTATGCACTTTTGTAAGTCGCTCTGCATAAAAGAATCTGCAGAATGCCTAAATGTCGATCGCATGCTGCTCTGTGGCACTGCTGGACACTCGTGGCAGTGGCACGGTCAGAAATTATTTCTACATTCATCTAGGTTGTAAGGTGAGTCAGAAACATATATTTAAAATAAATAGGCCACCTGGCACCCATAAAAAAGGTTTTTTTATATATCCTTTTGGCACACACTTCCATGGCTGAGTTTTTGTTCATTTTGATTCATCATTTTGTCGCCTTGTGGAAAAATTCCAGTCCCAACAACACAGAAGATTAAGCAAAAGCGAATCGTCATTTATATGATTTCATGAATGGTTTGTCACGTTAATTGCAGCATAGAGATGAACTCATAAAGAACTTGAAATCAGTATCAGGGCCTGATTGCGTTATTCCTACAGCAAGTCGATCAGACAAGCAACTCGCATATGTCTCTCTTCTCTCAATTTTTCTTTGCGGATGTTGGAATTGTAAAGGTGCAGGTGGTGTGCAATATGTCATTTTTTTTTGATACCTGCTGACTCACAGTTCATCGACACAGCATTCATTTGGAGCGAATATTTGCTATGTTTGTTATGCAATGCTGCTTGCCAGTTCAACGTGATCGCTTCCTCTTTCCTCTCAGGTTGGGTAACTGATGTTTAGGGTTGAGCATAGCGGCCTCCCCAACCCCATTTTCTCAGCCCACACAGTAAGGCTATCCAACACTGTGACGTGCAAAGAAAAATAAGCCAGAACACACCGCCGAGAAGACGCCGCCTATAACTCAAGAACCTTCAAATTTGCATTACAGTCAGAGAACGATGGCGGCGGGGGCGGAGGGGGTTTGGGGGGAGACGGGTGTCTGGCTTAGCCCCAGCAGCAGGGAGGGGAAAGATGAACTTTTATGCTCCCGTAATGAATCCCGGCCGCCGCGTCTTGTACCGCTGATTAGAACGCAGGCGGTAATGTTTTCGGAGGAGGCGTCTGCCGAAGCAGCGAGATCAATCACGCTCACTCATCCTCGCATGCATCAACCCGCCCGTTCTGCACATCAGGTGACTCCGCCAGCGTGACCAAGTCGGACAACTGCATCTGAATTTGGATGAAGGGATTCAGAATCCAGATTAAATGCCCCCTCCAACCAATCCTACTCCTCCATTTTACGATTTTAAAGGATGCCTACATGACAGCAGTAGTATTTATGACAACTATTATGGAACAGCGCCTCAGAAAGTTGAATTCTACAAAGCTGATTCTTTTATATTCAGATAGCTGTGCAACACTATCACATGTGGATGATAAGAAAGGGGGCCATCGATTTCTTGCCCACATGGCATTGTGTTCCACTGAATGGTACATCGCAGTGCTTCCCAAACAAGGTTCTGCTGACCCATTCAGGAGTCCAACCCATATATAAATTTTCCCTTCAAGTCCATATTTGAGGCTTTTCAATAAAATAAACCCGCTGTTGAGAGGTGTAAGAAAAAGCGAGACAATGCATATATGTCAAAGCTTCGGGGCTCGGGAGGAGCAGCGGTGAAAATGAAATGTTTAAACACTCTATCAGCGCTAACAGACACACGCTGTCGTGAGGAATCCGCAAGCTTTCCAGCCCCAGTATCCTCAATATTTGAACATGGTGTAGAAGAAAATACCCCCACCACCCACCCAATCACCTCTCCCCAGCCTTGTTTTAACAAGGCAAACTAGGGACTCTTCAAACATAACATCAAAGAATGAAAAGGCGGTTTCCTTCACCCTCCAGTCATTCAAAATTCTTGTATCATCTACTCTGTAGTCATCCATACTGCTGTCTGTAACATTGGGACAGGAGGGTAGGGGAGGAGTAGAGAGTAGTGTCTCTGCCTTTGACTGTTGTCAAAGCTTCCTTGCTGTCTGCCAAAACCTGACAGGCCTTGGGGCCTATACACTTAAGAATTCCGAATGCATGGAAAACGCAACTGGACTAGTGTTTTGAGAACAACGTATCGTTGTATGACAGACACCAGCATGGTGCAGTCTGGAGAACCGATGCTTCTTTGTCTGTTCAAAAGATTGTGTTCCAAAGCAAAACATGAACCACTGGAATACAACCTATGTTTCAAGGTAAACATGTACTGCTGCTTGTGTTTTCGTAATTTCACTTTTTTCGAAATTGTGAGAACACCCACCATTTTGAATCAGTCTTGTGCTTGGAGGACTGGTTGCCTGCACTAATAAATGATTCTGTCCACGTATGTTTAATTCAACACACTATTTAATTCCCCTCAAATGAAAGGAAAGGGGACAGTAGGATTTTGATTCAGCACAGGATGGTAGGCTTGGTGTAGCATCAAGGTTTTTTTTCTGTTGTATGTAGTTTTATTTTTTATATATATTTTGTTATGTAATCCTTTGAAATTGTGTTTCATAGGCCGTTGACATTCTTTGTTAAGTTCCTTTTCAAAATCGGGTGTATTCATCATGGCTACAATCTTCAGTTCGATTTCTCAATATTTAAGAAAGGAAACATTCATTTTATTTATCTGAATTTCTTTTCAGCTTTAAATGCTTCCCCCTTTTGCTGTGGTTATATCCACCAAGGAAAACTACCCACGGACAACTTATATGTGCATATGTTTGCTGCATTTTGTGTGCACGAACTGTGTGAACTGTGGCCTCACCGGGAAAGTATCAGCGGCAGAGACTGAATGCCAATCAGCCCATCTGTTGCTCGTTGCCTTCATCAGGCCCGTAATGAAGGCTCGGTTTCCTGCTGCCCCAGAGAAGAAACTCCTGTGGACAGAACAGTGGATTAAGATGCCTTCAAACCATGCATGAGGTTCATTTAGAGGCTAAGAGGCTATTAGTGCTTATTAGATGTCTGTAGACATTACGGAACTACATTTAAAACTTCTTACAGGCCCGCTGTGACCAAACTTACTTCCTGGTTTCCCTTGGATAAATAGCAATAAATTGGAGGCAGAGATTGGTGATGTAAGAGTTCATAGAACAAGTAAGAAAAAATGTACCCCCTTGATTGCTTAGAATCTTTACAAACATTGATAGCTACATCATATCTGTAAAATATGACAGACCCTATATGAAATGTGGGAAATCATTTTGGGAGGAAGTCAAAAAAATTGACTTTAACACCCAAAATACCCCAACTTCAAATGGTGCTTTTCTGTTTTTGATTGTTAGGCAAAATTCATGTTTTCTCACATTTTTTCTTTAATAATAGAATGTAGTTCTGTATTTAAAAAGAAGCTTTATTATGCTAAGTAGCAGATCATTGATCTTTATGAATATGATCTGATCATGCACTGATCCAAAAAGCATGCAAATGGACCAACGAGGCACAGACTACAAACCGAAACCCCCTTAAAATAAACCGATAAGTGCATCTGTACAGCTTTTGGTAACAGCTGGTGCATGTGAAGTCGAGTGTAAATGTTTCAAGGTCGTTTACCATCTATGTGTTTTACACGCTCACTACTTTTGGATTAGATGCAGATCTTTTTGCCGACCATTCACTTTTTGTCTAATTCCTCCTTTTCTTTTTCTCAGCATCACTCATTTTTATAGTGATGGAAAATCACTTCTGTGGCTAGATATCGCTGAGTTTTATGCACATGCCCTACTGAGTTTGTAAAGTTAATAGGGCTTATTAATCTTGTTTGGGACAGCGAGAGGGAGGAGGTATGCATGTGCCTTTTTATTGTGCAGGTTGAAGGGAGAGCAGGTGAACTCAGGACAGGCAGTTGGGTACAGGTGGAGAAAAAAAAACTCACCTAAAGAATGAGAAAATAAGCTCAAGTTAAATTGCCCAGGGAAGCACTTATACTCAGGCATCTAACTCAATACGACCGCCTGGTGCCTGTTGGAAGTAGATTGGCTCCTTCAGCCAGGTTCTGCTCAAGGTTTATTGAAGGCCATGGGTCAAATGTTTGGTCAAAGTCTTCATTTTTCATCTTTTATGTTCTCCAGACATCATTTTTGTTATACTGTCAATTGTATGAATTTTGGCTTTAAAAATGGTTCGCTGCCGCTCTCCTGTAATGAGATCCTTCTTTTTGGAGGGTATGAGGTTAGGGGTTCGCAACACAGGGCATAATGTCTGTGAGTGTTGGGGTTCAGGATTCTGGATCCAAGGTTCGAGGGTTGGAAATTCAGGGTTCAGAGTTTGGGGTATGAGGATCAGGGTTCAGGGTTTGAGGTTGTGGGATCAGGGTTCAGGGTTTGGGGTTCAGAGTTTGGGGTTTGAAGTCGAGGGTTTGAGGATCGGGATTTGAGGTTCAGGGTTCAAGGCTTGGGTTCGTGATTAACGGTGCGAGGTTCGCAGTTTGAGGTTCAGGGTTCAGTGCAGAGGTTGTGAAAAGTTTTCTCGATGAGCCAATATTTACCTCGTGTCTTTCATAACTCTGATGAAAACTTTCATAAAGGTGACCAGCTGCATAAAATAAGTTTATGCATTTAAACCATCCCTGGCTCATGGGTTCTCCATTTGAATCCTATTTTCCATTGATTCAGCACATTTATCAGACCAGACGTGTTTTCAAAATGAAGAAAGTGCCCTGTTTGTGAATACCAGTAATAACAAAGCGTCACATCCAGGCATTTCTTTAGTTTAAATTTATGTGCTGTCTCACCTGCACTTAAAAGTTGAACATGTATTCTGGGACTAATGAAGATGGAATGGACCAATTCATTGTTGTTTTATATTTATAACTACAACCCCAAACCCATAAAATATTCAGCAAAGGTTTTGGTCAAGTAATGGAGCTAATGACGGAACAGTATTTGAATTACATGGTGAGCAGTGTACCATTTCATCTCCTGTCAGTGTGTGTAGTTGAGCTGAAATAAGAATATAAAATACAATTCCATAAATTTGTAATATGACTTCTACAATACCACATTGGCTTGAAAAGTCACATACGTTAAAAAAATAAATATGGACCATATAACCCATATAACTTGCATTACTGCTCCCACATAAGTCAGTCGAGTTCACAGCCTGTGTAACGACACGTTTTTCTTGGGTTGCCGTAATTTTAGTGAAACTCGTAAAGCCAGACGTGCCCCCCAGACGAAATCGCGGCTTGTAAAATGCATACTGAAAGACGAGACATGAATCACGAGTCATGACACAAAATGTCACCGCAACCTTGTTCACTTCCGTCAACTGCACAGAGGCAAACAAAATGTTTTCCCTTTTTTCTGTCAGCGCCACAGAAGGGGGATTGTCGCGAATTGCATTCATTTAGCCAAATTAATACTTTTCCTCGTCGAGGTTGGCGACACAGCTGAACTGATTTCATTCAGCCTAATTGAAAGTGATGATAGGCACACATTAGGCTATTTGCGGTAAAATTAGAAGTCATTGTTCACCTGATTCCTGTGTGAATTCGAGTGCGCAGATGTCACGGAGGGAAACGTGTGCGGCAAATGGCGGATTCCTTCATGCTCTGGGACTGGGGGTGGGGGCGGGTAGCAGACGAAGAAAGGAAGATTAAAGCTCGCTTTGTGACAGTCCATACACCTCCATTGCTCTTCTGCTCGCGCTCAGCCATAAACGTGGGCTATGAGACTCAAACCAAGGCCAGAAGGCTTGAGCCAGAAACTGAAAGAAAAAGTTGATACGCACCTGAGCGCCCAACCAACAACAAGAAGATATTTTACCAACAACACTCAGAAAATGAATGCATTAACTATTCTGCTTATCAGAACATTCTCAAAAATAGACATGGACACCCACTCTGCCTGAATCTACTTCACCTATCTTTACCTGGAGGCACTCATAAACGTATGCTAATGAACTGAAGAATGATGATGCACACTTTTGAGGATCATTTGTGTTACAGGTGTCTGTGTAAGGGAACTAGTTTTACACCACAGCGTATATAGGCATGCCTGTGTGCAGGGCGGGTTTCAGTTGGGAATCAGGAGTGGTAAGGTGAGGAGCTTTGCTCCTGGTAATTTGGTATTGCTCAGTCCCAGTTGAAAGGGTTGATGTCATGATGCATCAGTATTTGTGGTTTTGAATGCCACCTGTACCCAGCCATTGGAATTTTGAGTTCAGACCTGTTTTTGTGATGTTATGACACCATTATGATGTTATCTTCCCCGTTTCTCTTTAGGGCTGTTTTTCAGTTCTCTGCCTTCACCCCCTATCTTGTTGCACACCTTAATGGTATCTTTCCCTTCCTGCACATCTCCAAATACAGTGGTTATCTAGTTTTGTTACTGCCCAACAAGGGCACTCATTCTCGCTGACAGAGGAAATATAACACGAACACACAAAAGTAATGCCCCTGACTTCAGCAACAAAATGGCTCCTTCCCATCTATGACATAAATATAGATATGCATCATGGAGTTTCGGGAACAATTTCAGGAGTATGAATAATTTTATGTCAGAACAAGGACTCTTGTGGTGTAATTTCCTATTATTAGACGGATGTCAGTGTTTGGATGTAGATCATCACTTGACACCATTTCTTATCTGCTGGATGTGTTAAAGCTAGAACATGGCAGGATGAATCAAGCAGAAACGGTAGCAGGGAGTGATTCAGGCCGGTACGTCTTTACTCAAGGTTGCTACATTTCACTTCCTCATGTCCCTGAGGCTCTGTGTGCCTGATATACCGTTTGTATTCTGCACATGGCGGCTAACATGCTGCAGGTTGCCCTGGATCAGGATCCCTGCTACATTAATTACTAGATATTAAAAATGGGATACGTCTGCAGAAAACAGCTCGGTCCTGTGACTTTGCTGAAGAAATGGCAGTTCCTCTGATTCAGATTTAAGGTTTGTCAGTTTCCAGAGGGCAATTTGCCATGTTTTGATAAGCTCCCATATGTGCGTAATGGTTACATATGAGTGTATGTTATGTAAATCAGAGAGAACTATCTGTTTTTTTGGGTTGCATTTTCAAAACTATTTTGAAAAAAGACATTGGCATGAAATGGAAGAAAAAAATGTAATTAATTGTGATGTTCCAATTTGCTTGTTCTACAGTTCGGTAGATATTGGAGGCTGTTGACAAGCATCAAAGAAATGTGCAATTACCAACGGATAAAAAAACATGAGCCATGCAGACACTTAGCATTATTTGCTGTATTTCTACAGTTTAGAACAAGATTCATGTAACAGCACTAGAATTTGCCTGGAAAGTTAAGTAATGAGTCAATTATGCTTAGCTTTTTGATTGGAGGTTGTGCCTGAGTTACATAAGCTTTAGTTACCATGGTAACATTGTATTGGTGAAAAGAGTGAGAGTAAGCTTTCAAAACTATTCAGAGATATTGCATGCGTGTTACTTCCCTCTGTGAGCCATCGGTAAGGTGCAGGGAAAAACTTGTATTTGCTCAAACATGTCAACTTTGTAGCCTGTAATGTTTATGAGACCTCTCACTTATCACCATGACATTGCTTTGAATTTTTCTCAGATGCTAATGGTATGGACAAGTTTGTATGGTACCATTAAATGAATTAATGAAATGAAAATGAATGAAATACTCATTTAGTTTATTTAAACAACAATGAATAATGAATGCAGCAGAATCATTTTTACACTGTCAATCACACTCATCCAAAACCAAATAGAATATATCCAAGCTCTTTTCAACATCAAATCTCAATATCCTACAATGTCCTACAATATTGTGGATTTGTTTTCAGGAAGTTACAAAACATTTTGCTGAAATCCAGCTTATGGTATTACACACCTGGGTTGTGAAAGATTTCAAAGTACACAAGCTCATTATAAAACTAAAATCTTGAGGAATTAAAAGGGCAGATAGAAGCTGATAGAAATTCTAAATTAGCTTTAGGATAGAATCATATGTGTTAGTTTCTGATACTTAACTCTATTTTTAGGGGATTTGAGAATCTAACTGTTTGACCCCTCATAACCACACAATAGCAGTGCACATATGGTCTTAAATTATGTTGCATGTTTCCGTTTCATTCTGAAGAGGAGTGCGTTCTGAAAAGCACACTCATGAAGAGGTATAGGTGATGCTTTTTAGGCTTTGTCAGCTTTTTCCCCACCCACTTGGGCAGAGGTGGCAGTGACCCTGTCCTTTCCTGGCAAAGCTGAGCCAATTGCTGCCACACAAATGTGGACCTCTGGCCATAACCAGTAATCAAACTCTCTGATATTTGAACTCTCAATAACAGTGCTCATACTAGCCTCCCAAACTGCATATAAGCCACCTGAAGGCCCCTACTCTGTCTGCTTTCACACTAACTTTATAGCAGTCACGCATTCTGTCGTGCTGGCTGGTCATTTCTTTTAATGTGTTCTTTTTCAGCTTTGTTTATTTTGAGGGTTTCTCCTCCATTTCAGTTTCACTTTGTTGGAATTACTTCAGCTCAGTCTGGTGATTGGAGGAGCATTTGATTCACCTGTGGTCTGCAGTGTGGGGACTGGCACCTAACTGGTGATTGAGAGCAGGTGTAAGTGCTTTCATCCTTAGCCAATCAGGATGCGACCACGCCCTTTCTGTTGGGCTTTTAAGGGCAGCAGTTTGAAGCCTAGGTTTTAAGCCCTCCTTCCTGATCAGTGGAAGGTCATGATTTTACTCCTGCCAGCTATTATGTACAGTATGTTTGGGAAGGAATGGTTGAACACTTCACATTTATGCTGTAGGATGGACATTCAACACCTCAGGGACTGTTCATTTTGAGAATCTATTTCCTCTCATTTTTTTTTTGCCTGCATATAAATTGATCTTTTTAAACATTTGTTTTTCACAAATAGCATTGGCAAGTGAATTAGCAGGGGAGCTTCAACATAATTAGCTGCTACTCTTGCCTGTACTTTTGTCATCGCTTTTGTAGCGGAGTGTGAGACACTGTGAACGATGTAAAGGGTCAAAATATTTATGGTCGACATGCCACCTATGGAGACAGTCATGTGATCTGTGGCTCTTACTGCCCATGTCCTCGAATGACACAGCTGGGCAGGGCACAGATAAAACGGAAAGCTGTTTCATGAGGCCTCGTTTCCACGAACGTGGATGTTCGGGCATAAAAGTCACTTTTATGACACATAGGCTTTGCCCATCTGTTACAGGGGCCATAATACTGCAACTCGGAGAACACGATTCTGCATCACAGTCTGAGACCTGACGGTTCCTCCCGTGAGCAACAAATACATCAACCAGAGCTAACGTTGCAAAGGGCTGATGCTGTCTCCCTCTTCCTGTTTGCTGTGAGTCTGCATTGCTCAGTGACTTGGCATTGTATTTGTGTGTTCTGTACGCTTGCTTTGTGTGGGAACGCTTCCCACATCATGGGTGACAATCAACAGTCAATGAATAGTCCATTGTGACTGAAATAACGGCGTTGGCTTGGATGTGTTATGTTGTCATACGCATACCTCTAATGGCTGGCAAGTGAAGCATCTGCTTTCGTGAGCAGCTTTCTGGGACAGTGATTTCAAGGCCTCAGCGGCCTTGCTGTGTGTTGGAAGCTTGTGCCATGGGGAGGTAGGTGGCACACGGCCCCGCAACTCAGCGGGCATCGTCCGCCGGCATCATCCGCCCAACATCCTGCCCAGGGTTTGTTGCCTCTCCATGAGCTCCGTCAACTTTGGCGAGGCTTCTTTCTTTTATTTGATGATAAAAAATAACTCTTGCCATAACAATTTCGGATACCTCTAGCATTTCACATATGTGTGTTAAAATCACCATTGATTATGCAAGAAATGTAAAGATATTGTCCGACCAATTGATGCAGTTTCGTTTTATGTGTAGTTTTGGTGTCGTGGATGGATCTAGTGGTCCGGTCCTTCTTTTCATACCCGTTAAAGAAACAGTGGTGACTCAGTGGCATGGATATTAGATCTGGTAAACTCCTGTGTACAAAAGTATTCTCAGAAAATAAAATACACCTGAAACATCAAGATAAGTTTGTGCTACAAATCGTTTTATTCAGGAAAGTATGAACGGCTTACTCTTACAGAATTAATATTATCCTATCGAGTCTTTACAAACAATTGTTTGTTTGTACAGCATTTCTCATCGGAAATCAAGTGAAATACTCATTAAATACGGCAATACAAAAGGGAGAACATTAAATTAATGCATTGCACCTTTCTGTTGAAACTGTAGCAGAGGAAAAAAGTGACACTTTAGAATTGTTTCACACATGATTTGAAATTGTTTTACTTTTTGATCGACTGATTTAAATAAAGGAGATGAAAACAGCGTGCAGTCGAGTATCCTCCCAGTGGAGTATCAGAGTGGCCTATGCGCAACATGCTCGAATGCCCTCTGATCCTGCCGTTATCATAGAAACCGTATTTGAATGTGAAATTGTCGTGTAACTTCCGATCAATTTGTCAATTTCAAAAAGTATTGCATGCTGCATTCCCATCATTGTGCTCTATCAACATAATGACACACATAATCAAAAAAAACTATTTGTTCATAACATTCTGCAGCAGACATGGTACAATGAAGTAATAAACCAAAATACATTCTTAAATATACTGTCCAGTTCCTTCTTTCATTGAAAAAACTACTTCCAAGCAATCACAGATTCTGTATGCATGGGATTTGCTCAAAAATGACAGATGTAGAAAAGATTTTATTAACAATAGCTTGGAAAAGGTCCAAGGAAGGCAAAGTCACAATTTCCTCTGCTTTTAGTCTGGGGGCCTAGATTAGAACTCTGGCAATTTAAAAAAATATATATAAGTATAATGGAATTTTATGTATTTGTAATAAGTATAATGGAGTTGTGTTCACATATAAGCAATATACCGTATAAGATGAATAAAAGCACATCATTCTAACATATGTCTGTGGGTGGAAAATTATTCTCAACCCTATCGGAAACATGATCAGATGTTGAAATAATATTCCTCATGCAGCAAGCTGAATTTGCAGTAAGCCCCGCGGAGATCGTTTTTATAGACTCCGTCGCTGTCATGCCTCTGAAGAAGAGGAGCGACTCCTCGACAGCTCGGCGAACCCCCAAAGACAGGAGATCTGAGGGTGAGAGTGCAAGCCCCAGGGCGGCCACACTCCTGGAGTGCTCTTATGAATTAGGATCCACACGGGACTGCTCCAGAACCATCCAGATTACGAGATATCAAATCACCATATTCATGGGATTCCAACCATGTGACTTAAAAGCACATTACGGTAAATCTACCATCACAATCCCTCGTGAATTAATCAGGCCCCTCAGCAAGTACTGGTCAGAAGGTTAAATAGCAATTGATAAAATCTTACATGATGATAAATAAATGGAATGACCCCCATATTGAAACTATTTAATATCACCCCAATGGCAGGATGTATATTCATAGTGCTGGAGGGCTGGACTTTTAGCACACGTTCGTGGTTTCATTTCAAACACCAGCCAATGTTGCAAGACAAGGCCTGTGTAGAATCTTCCGCCAATTAATAATTTATTCACTGAAGTGTTAACTCCCTGTAAATCTGAAGTACATGTTGGATCTTGCAGGATCCAATGGAATTCCAGTTTAATTGAGGCTCTGTTTTGTGGGGAATCCTTGTTCCCCTGTGCCTATCCCAAAGCGAGAAAGACCAGACCATCGTGATCTTGGTTATGAACGGCTGATTATGAAATAAATAACATGCCAAGTCAAGGTCTCCCGGAGGAGCTTGTGAAAATTAGGTCAACTTCAGCCTTCTCTATTTGTGATATAAAATGAAAGAAGTGTAGTAAAGTATTAATTTCAAATTTCATCCCCACGAGGTGGGGTGATGTGCCTATCTCCGCCTCCCCATCATCATCATCATCATCATCAGGATCAGCATCCTTTCCCTGAAGAATAATAAACAGAGTCAGCCCTGAACGGCTGGTGCGCAATCAGACTATAATTTGTTTGGACTTGTGTTAAAAGACTCTTTGGTCCTGGTGCTGTTATTCCTTGCATACTAATCTGCACTTCTAATGTTGTAGTACCCAATGAGACACGATTTCTGGAGTTCTGGAGTATATGAATCTGTCTATTTAAGAAATGTGCACGAAAGACTGGAATATATTTGATTATGCGATAGTGTGGCTGTTAACATTTTTGTTTCTGTTTCAACATACTTTTTTTTCTCGATGGATGACAAAGGTGTCATTGGATTTGTCACTCGAAAACCAGTGGGGCGCAAAAATCACAATTTTCCAGGAGCAGTTAATCAATGCCAGTCAAGTCAACCAAAACATGCTCTATAAACATAACAGTAAAAGCAGATTGATCGAGCTCATTTTTCAAACACAGCAGGGCAACAACGACAATACAGGAGTTTTAAGTTCATCAGCTTGGTTTGAATTGAAGTTGGTCTAAGTGGTCCACGTTGCTGGCCTCCGGCAGAACTCATCTGTGAAGAACTACAAAGTCCGTATTAAAGGATCCCACTCCGTAGTTTCTGCATCCAGTGATGACTGGCAGACTGAAAATGTTTCTGGTGTATGTTTACAGAACTCCACAGGGCTAGATGTTTAGAGCGAGCAGTCTTCAAATGATACAGGCATAAAACAGCGTTCAGGGCACAATTCTAAAAAAGTTCTCCTTGAGTATTCATTAACAGTAACAGTTATGTATTTATTGTATTCATTTATTTTTAGTTTGAAGGTCAACATGGGTGCATAGCTGTCAGTTTTGCAGAATTTCCCATTGCATTGTGTATGTGACAACAGTGGGTTGCTTTTTCCACTTCATAAATGAAAATGAAATAAAACAAGTTTGCTGCTTAATTAAGCCTTCATTAAAAATCAGTCTGGAACATTGGAAAACATTTTTTTTGGCTCTGGTTCTTGGAAAATTGCTTCTGGTTGCTTGTGTTCCCTTCGATAAGTCTCTATTCCCTGATTAATGCATTACTACATTGTAATTTGACTTTCTGCATCATTATGTGTACATACATCAAACAATTGGACCCAGCGATGCAAGGGATTTTGTTGCTCTACCTATTTACACACATTTCCAATATTCTCCATGATTCCTCCTCTTCGTGCGTGCTGTTCTACCTTCTAATGCAAATTGTGTCCTCAATCCATAATTACCTACATTTATAAATCTGGAAATCAAAAGTGTTCTCATGCTGGCAGAATGGAAATGAATCACACATTTGCCCCCTTTACCCACGTTTTCTTTTCTTTTTTTCTTTATTCCTGGAATATGACCACTTCTCTTCTCTGCTGTTCCCCTGACTTGTTGCTGTTCCTTTTTCCTGACTTGTTGCTGTTCCTTTTTCCTGGAATATGACCACTTCTCTTCTCGGCTGTTCCCACTTTCTTCCTTTTCCTGGAATATGCTGTTCCCCTGACTTGTTGCTGTTCCTTTTTCCTGGATTATGACCACTTCTCTTCTCGGCTGTTCCCTTGACTTGTTGTTCCTGATTGTCATCTGACATTGTTTGTGTGCCCATCAGCTGCCAATGCACAAACATTTAAACAGTAAAGTTTACTCACCAAGACCCCTGCTCACACCCGTCAGCTTTGACATTCGACAGAGGGTACCTTATCATAACTGAAGGAATACATAACATCAACAGTGATAAATTAACCACATGAGCATGCATCCACCATGACTGAGTTTCATCAAAGATTCAAACATTACATACATGTGGGGCATATTGGCATATGTGCTTATCAATTTATTTGAACGTTCGTCAACAAACCTAGCAAACAGCAGCATCTCTCCTTCATTTAATCTTGGTCATATCCATTCCAGAAATATTTGATGATAATCGGATAACTTCAGTAATTTTGGATGACATTTTGGTCAGTGTCAGGCTTTGAAAGCCATTATGCAGTATTGTGACACAAGCCGAGAGCTGGTGAAATCTGTGGATGTGAGTCAGGGAAAACAATGGAATGTAGAGTCTGTTACTCTACTCTCAATCTATGACTCATGATTGACCACTGTACCATTCAGTGATGTTTTATCTCAATTGTCAGATTTCATATCCTGCAATATGTAAGATGGGTTTTAAAATGTTGTTTTTATTCCTTTTAGAATGAAGAGAGCAGAAGTATTTAAGGTATAAGGGCGCAGCATGGAGTCACGAACACAGTTGCTAATTTGAAGCTTCCTAAAGTTTTAATTGCCTGAGCTCGAAAGTAGGCTAATAAAATCTGTTCCACTGAACTGAGCATATCATATTACAAGGGAAAAAAAACAGCAAATGGGAGCAGTACATGAGTGCACTACTGAAAGGAACCCTTCAACAAAGGCACTCTTTCTGATGTAAATTAAAATGGCTTTCTTTGAGTTTAAAAACATTGATGCATTGAGGTCATGAATGCCTTCATGATTTGCATTATGAAACACAAGAGAACAAGTCATTTTGTACATGTAGGTCAGAAATAAAAGTCATATTCATTTATCCATATTTAGCAAAAGTAGTAATTAGTGAACAAAGTACACAGCATTACAGCAGCAGTACCATGTCAAAATAATAGCAATGCTGCTACTCCTACCACGACTGCTGCTACGAATGCAACGACTGTTATTATTATTAAAGGTGTAGCTCCTCCTGGTATTGCAGTGTATCAGGTGTTAAGTAAAGAAGTGTGGAGCCACAGGACAATGCCACTGCAGAGAAGTGATTTTTCAGTCTGTCTAATGGATGGAGCAATCGATGGTTTCTCAAGCTTTGTGCAAGTCAATACGGAACTCTGCAGGTTTTTCTTCTCTCATTCTTTTACAAGGACAAAAATAAACTATTTTGAGGATTCTTTTTTAAATGGGTGACATGACCTCGGCTGAAATAGATCAGACCATCACATGCTGTCAGACGTTCAGTCTTATAAACGGCTACTTAAGTGCTGACTTATCGTCCCATAAACAGGAAGACCACGATTGAAGGGAATAGGGCTGGAGCAAGGTCTTGCCATTGATGGTAAATATGAGACTGAGTTTATGAAAAACTCAATTTCCACATGTTATATCTCCAAGATTCAATCATTTTGTTGGCTTGTGGCTCCGTCTTCTGCGCCCTTGCAGCAAGCCTTCATCGTGTTCAGCTTTCATAGAAGGGTTCGGTTCATGGCCCACAACTCCTTGAGAAACTCCAGTGGAGCTAATTTATGTTGTTTCTCCTGCAAATACAAAGGACGGAATGATAGATGTAACGTAACCATACCGCATGTCGTTTTATCATTATATTTTATGTGTAGTCACTCTTGAGTGCTGAATTGTCTTCCTTTAGAATTGATTCCACATAAATACCTATTGATGGAGTAAAATTTTGTAAAAAAACTTTGAAACAATATGTTATGGAAAAATACTCAACTGTCCTGTCCTGTTTCTGTAACATAAGGCCCAAAGCAAACGACTGTTTAGTTGGCAGACAGACTCCCATTCTTGTACGGTCCAGTACTACTTCCAATAATTTCTGCAAGGTCCCAGAACGGGCAACTGGTTTCATCACGGCAAGACTCGGTTCCAGCTCAATCACATGCATGGTCCTGAGCTCCATCTGCTTCAAGTCACTGGAGTTATTGGCAGTCCTGGGTACTGCCTGGAGTCTACGGGACTGCATCTTCAGCGACACGGACCTGTCCATCTGAGCTGTCCTCCGGACAGTATTCTCTTCTGCTAACAATGACAGTTTCTGCCGGAGGGCTTCATGTCTGCGTCTGACCTGCCAGCCGGATAAAGTGCCAGCGTGGTGGCATGCAGTCATTATCTGAAGGGTGTTGTTCTTGCTGGCATTGGGCAGAGAGATTCCTGTAGCTACAAAGACAAAGCCGAACGCTGTCAGCTTCTTTGACGCTGGCTGGGACATTCGCTGCCAGGCTACTGCTTGGATGTCTCTTAGAGGGCTGCCTCACAAATGCTAGGCCATGACTCTGTATGCTGTGTTCACCTTACTCAAATAAGGTTCTCCCTCTGGTGACATTTGCTGAGTTGCTGGCTCTGGTTCCCTCAAATACCGAAAAGTAAAAAAATGTGTGCTTTCAGCTGTGCCAGGACTATTGAAGAAGCCAAATACTTGTTGTGCACATTGCACTAAGCTGTACCAAAACTAAGTGCAATTAAATGGAAACTTGCATTTAGTTCCCTTGAAGTTGTAATTAAATATTATTTATACTCACAGCAAATTTTCTTACATTTATATTCTTAAAATAATAATATATAATTTCCTTCCACATATACTGCATATACAGTGTAAAATGATTGCAAAACAGTATCCAGTATGAATAAAATAATTTTAAATATATAGTTGGGTTTGCTCCCACCTGCAATTTTCATGATGTCATTCTGTCCTTCATAATTTTATAAAGGACAGAATCTCATGTCTTAAATTCCAAATATCTCTGTGGAGCTCAGTGGTTTGCTTGGGGCTGAGAAAATAGAAATGGGCTGCCATTGCTAGTCATTGGATTTGCAGGGGAAGATAAGCGCGATCGCTACCTTTTCTCTGTTTAGATTCGATCTTCCTCTGCCAGGAAAATATGGTGACTCACAGGATAAACACACATCAGTTTGCACATGCAACATTCACATGAGAGTACACTCGGGAACCTACGTCTCGAATTACTGTGGGAGTATTTTGTTTCTTCCCTTTTGAAGATGGATATGGCCACTTAAATTATATAAAAGGCTTTATGAGGTTTGTTTACTCCTTTTTACATTTTAAATGGTTAACCATGGATTTGCTAATGTTACGAAGAAGTGAACCAGCTGCAAGATCTCCCTGGATAAACATGTGTCAGGCCTTCACTGTCTCATTATCTTCTGAATTCCCATCTAATATCGCTTTGATTTTTTTTTCATCTTGTTTGCACTGAGTCTCTCTTATTTACAGACATTGAGATTCGCATGTAGGGACTGGATGGACACAGACAGGCACACCGTGTTGGACTGTTGAATCAAAAGACTTTGATTTCCAAAGACAGTGGGTATCTTTTAAGATCTATTGGGGTTAGCATCCATGTCAATCAAAGGGGGGAAAGAAAACATCACCTGACAGATGGAGAGAAGGATGGATGTGTTTTGGAATTGTCCAGAGCGCCCCCCACCCCTCCACCCCACCCTCCTCTATCTGAATCCAATCACATTCTCCACCTTTGAAGGCCTCAGGCCCAAGCTTTTGTCACTTCTCTTTTTCTAACGCAGCTTCTATATAGAGCCATCACTAACAGAAGTGGAGGGAGGGGGGTGAGGAAGGCCATGCTGAAAACAGCATTGTTCTTTTATGCCTTTTTTTAACTTGCGCTATCTGTACACTCTTCCCCTCTTCCTCTCCCCTCTGTGCGATTCACCTCCAGCAATGGCAGCCGAAGTCACCGGGCGTCTCCCACGGCCGCCGCAGTCACATGCAGCACGTGACCACAAACAGACGCGCTTTGCAGAGTGTAGCCACTGTACCGGGGCTTGGGGCTGCCAGCTGTCCCAGAATGTCATTTGACGGATGCCACAAGTCATCGTTCCTGTCCAGGGTAAAGAAGACCCACTGACTTTTCCAGGGTCCGCCGGGAGGTTTTGATATAAACGTGGCAGAATATCATACGGATAAATCTGTAAAATAACTGACCCAACCCCCCCATCATAACTTATATTTTGCTTTCTTATGGGGAGATCGTTGTGCCAAAAATGGGGTGGGGGGTGTGAGTGATGCCCATCAGTAACTTTTGGAGTTGGTGGAATTAAAAAACAAAACAAAAATAGATGCGTCCGCACTGTATGACTCAGATAATGATATGCATTCGTAAAAATGACCGTTTCAGCTTCTGCGCTAAACCTGTGAAGTTTTGAACAAGCAGACCAATTTAAAAATCCTTATCAGTGCCGCCAATTTGCATAACTATTTTTGTCTCCTGTTTATGCTTTTAAAAGGGCTATTAACAGTTACATTACATCCAAGTAATTAAGCACAGACATTCCAGCTTGTAAATTGCAGCATTATACCTTGTTTTTCTAAACACGTACACCTGCTATATTATGGTATAATGTATTAAAATAATGAGTTTTAGCATTAACATTTACAGTGTATCAGAGGTCAGACACTCTCTGGATCAGATAAAACATAAACAATAACACTGAAAGTCATTATTTGTACAACACCTGCTACAAGTCATGAACACTATTTTTTCCTCACTGTTTAAACATAGTTTCACTTAAAATCATGTAATTCCAATGTGTCAGGATTAGATGTAATAAATATAGTTACAGGCATGTGTATTGGTTTAAACAAGCAGAATCATTATCCCAAAGTGTAAACAACACTTTACACTAACCCCCCCCCCCCCACACACACACACACACACACACACACAGCTCTCTGTTACTGATGAGGTAAATACCCTGTGATTTTGAGTTTGGCTTTTTGCCAGGATCTGAACTATATACAGCACCATTAAACATGTCGGGGCCCCACTTTCCCCCGAAGACGAACGACTCGCGTCGCCCGGTTCACGCCCGGTTCACGGGCATCATGCGGGCATCACGGGGATCATGCCCATGAATGGGTTCCTGTGAGACTCGCTGACATTGAAAGGTTTGGGAGCTCGTACGCTCGGCCCATGAATGGGTTCCTGTGAGACTCGCTGACATTGAAAGGTTTAGAGAGAGAATAATTGAAGCACACGGAGATTAGCTGTATTTACTGATTAAAGAAGCTTAGCCCGTAGTGCACCGTAGTGTATGGTCATCACCACGCGTCGATTACTAGATTGTTCCATCAATATCTGCGAACACCCGTACCCATTCTCATCTGGCTGCGGTGTTAATAATCTATTTCACCTCCCTCAGAACTCTTGGGAAATTTCGGACTCGTTTTGAGGTTGAAGAGGGCACACAGTTGAGCTTGGGAAGAATATCCTTGAAATTAAAAAATGCCAACAAATTAAATGTGAGAAAGTGACTAATTATGATTTTAATATGCATGCAAAAAGATAAATAACCATACATTCACCCAATTTATTATTTGTGTATTTGTCTTCATGAAATGAAAAGGTTATATCCAATGAAGGGGTTTGGCTTGAGACCCATGTGGGTGAAGGGGTGTGGTTTCGGAGATCGGGAAGGATACATTGTTTTTACATTTTCAGTGAAATTTGAATTTGTGTCATAAAGCGCCATCTCGTAACGGTTTCATGACTATCCAGGCTACTGGGTCAGTACCACCAGACTGATATGTCTGGATCCAGCTCACATGAGACTGGATCAATAACAGGAAGGGGGAAGGGTAGAATTATTGTTTGCTGAAGTGATGCACACACTCATGCTTAAAGTCACCCCATCTAAAATGCCTTGCACACATACTACACAGGCACACACACTCACGTACAAATACAGTCATACTCGTACCCAAACACACATGCAGATACACACACTGTACAAGCGTTCGCATGCAAATGAGCAATTTATAATGAGGCATTATTGTTATTTTCAGTGCTGCTCTTGTGACACGAGTGTCAAAACCAGCACACACTCCAGGAATTTCAATAAGTCACAACTGATGTGCAACAAAGTGAGAATTGATTCACTGTGCACGGCTCGTGTTAGTCGCATGGTTATGTTTTCTACGGGCACATATGCTTTCACTGTTCTCCTTGTACAAGATGACAGAAAACCAGGCAGAATGACTAAAGAATGTATATTTGTTGTCTCTATCGACAGCACCAGGCTTGTCCTCAAATTGATTTCACAGGTTTTAAAAATGTTTTGGTGTCGGGTTCATGAAAATTCCACAGCAGGTACTGGCTGTGTTCATGGTTCATGCCATGAAATCGGGTTTAAATTCGTTCATTGCGATCACAGGAATTGACACAGTTTGCAGTAGCTATTGAGCCTATCATTTCTGGAATTTTCCACTGAATGCATGCTACACATTCGATGGATGTGGAGAAAATCTATAACTGCAAACACTGTAGATTCGCCATGTCACTGGGTCATTTCACCTCTCAAAGCTGGGTTTTGAAAATGACAGCCATCAACACCTCGTCGATGCTTTTTTTTTTTTTTTTTTTTTTTTTTCTCTGAAAGAACAGAAAATGCTGGCGACATCTTCAATTAGGGATTTCGGAAATGGAACAATTACTCGAACAAATGAATAGAGAGAGGTAGTTCAGTCTGATTTTGAGCCCCCCGCGTCACACCAAACTCATTTATCCGCAGTCCTGGTGACACGCGAGGCTGATGCATTCGTGAAATTTGCTTACTCGCACAATGGAAGAAAATAATTTCCACAGTTCAAAGACGGATACTCCTCCTGTGTGACCCATAGCAAATAGTCTGCTGCCTCCAATTTCAAGGCTTTCAACCTAGATTTACACTGAGATGAAGGCAGAGCTAGAACAGTCAGCATGTTGCCGGAACACCGATGGAACACCGTCATAGATAAAACTGAAATGGTAGTTCCGACAACTGTGTGTGTGTGTGTGTGTGTGTGTGTGTGTGTGTGTGTGTGTGTGTGTGTGTGTGTGTGTGTGTGTGTGTTTATTTGGCTCTGGTGTCCTCTTTCCCTTTTTCTTTCAAGCTCACATTCTCTCTCTCACACACACACACACAAACACACACCACTTGAAGGACCATTAAGTTCCAAGTTAGCAATTAAATATGCAGTCATGCAAATGAGGTAAATGACCTGCAGTCCACAATTGACAGGGTCACAGGATTATCTTTCCACAGAATGCTAAAAGGTTTGGTGAAACTTTATTTTTTATGATGTATGAAAAGTACATACTTTTTATCACAGTGCACTCTGAGGTGTATTCGTAATTGTTGATTCATTTTCAATGGAGTGCGTCTAAATTGAAACGGCTTCTTGTTAAACTTGGAATGTGCGTTTAATACACATTTTCTATCTGACCATTTAATTAGGTTGCCACCAAAATTCTCATGGGATTAATTGCACCAACTTGTCTTTTTTAAGTGCATGATAAACAAAGCTAATTAATGAAAGATCGATATTATTGAATACATAGTTCCTGGGTCAGCTCACGAGTGAGAGAATGGAGGAGTCATAAAAGGGTTAATTTAACATAAAACCAATTGGGCATAGCCAATTATTTGCAAGCAAGGTAGCAACATGGGACTTAGAGTAAATAAGGGGATATAAATTATGTGCAGTTCATTAACAATTGGAACAGTTAAAGCAGCAATTAACCAACAGAGCAGGGTCTGGAAGGGTCTGACTTCAAACCATGCTGGGAGTTAGACTTGGAACCAGACAATTTCTTAGTTTCTGGAACGTATCCAAAATTGGATGTGAGTAAAGTTTCACGATTACGACACTTACTTGCGGTTCTTTTTCTCGTTTTCTGCGTTTTCTCGTTTTCTGCGTTTTTTTTTCAACCCAGGTAAATGTTTTACCCGGTTAGCCACTCAGGTTCCCCTTGCGGTCATTTTAATTCATTTACGTTCACACATTTAGCACATGCTGTTCTTCAGAGTGACTTCCACAGTCGTATGTTTGTACATTCTATCCATAAATACAGCTGCATATTTTAAAGAACCAGTTTGGTATAACACTTAATTTTAAGGTGCATTTCACAACTCAACGGTCACAATATGCTTCGAAGAGGACCCCGGTCTTAATGCGTAAGAATACGAGCTGGCAAAACCTGTTTAAAACCAGCGAGGCATCACAAGCCTCGGAGGGAACTAGACTTGATGGGGTCGGGTGGGTACGGTTGCTTCTTCTTAGTCTCGGAGCAAGGTTTTAATGACCAAACACGGTCAATCGGTTTGCTTTCAAGTCAGCCGCTAGGCTTTGGTAAGCAGTGAAGAGCCTGGCACAGCGGAGTCCAGACCACAGGAGTCGGGGGATGGGGCGGAGGCGGGGGCGGTGGCGGGGGGGAGAGGTGGTGGCCGAAACAGAAGAGGCTCAGCACTGCATCATACTTGGGACAAAGGAGCAGCCACACCAGCAGTAAGACAGGGAAACAAGAACAAGAGCAGCCAGCAAGGGAAGAGTAATGGGCACTGACAAAGGTCACATACTGGAAAGCCTCAGAGATGCCAAGAGCTTGTAATATAGCGCATACATAACACAGTGCCTCATATATGCACTGTATTACACAGTATATCATGCGCTGCGGACTGGATGAGTGGCTCTTGCTGTCGACAGTTAACACTCACCAGATGAGCAGATAGGAGAAAATAACTCCATGGGGAGTGTGGGAATCCTGCCTGATTTAAGTCCATTCTGCCCCTCTGGGACAAAGCCAATAGTGTGCTGCCACTGTGAACTCCTGTTCTCTGCTGGCTTACTTACAGCATTGACTTACTGCATAGCCTGTAATGGCTGTACTTATGTGCAGCCTGTATCCTGTGCCTGTTGCTCTCTGGAGAATTAATGTTGCCTTGTGTGAGATATGAATACCTTGGGAACTGGAGCGGTCCGTAACTCTGAAAGTTATGTAACTCTGAAAGTATCTTAATGTCATTGTCACTTTGTTATTCTTACAAGTAGGCTTTGTGGCTATCAACAGGAGTGCACACTCATTTTTGCATGAAAAATAATGCTAGACTGGATAAAAACACTTACGCTGTTTTTTTTTTTTTTTTTTTTTTTGTTCTTGTAAATGTTACAGGGATTGATGGTTGATACAATATCCTTTTAAAGACATTATTTTTGGGAAACCTTTTAGAACAAAACGTGTTCAAATGTATTTGGTATTGTTCCCATTTTTCCAACTCAAGCAAATAGGAATTTTTGAAATATATGCATAGATAATGAACAAAACTATTTGCAAACGTTTTGTGATAATGTCATACTCAAACATAACATTCAAGTGAATACATGCAATTATCTTTATAAATATCACCTCTGCACCAGTTATTGTACACAACTGGACAGGGTGCATTTTTTTACAAAGCTGACAGTGGGCATGTAGAAGACATTATCAGCCATCGTGCTATTTTCACGATGACCTGCAGGTACTGTGCTCTGGGATGATGACTCTTCTCATGGACCTTATTTGGAGCTCGGAGGCTCGTGTTTGGCGGGGAAATGGCTCACAGAGACCCTTTTGAAATCTTTATTTCTGAAGACTGCATATCCCTTCTGTCAGCCGCTCTTGGCTATGTACTCTAAATCCTCCCTGGTGAAACTCCGCCAGTGATTTTTTTTTTTTTTTCTTTGTTTCTTTCTCCAAGCCAAACAAGCATCTGCCTGGTGCGACTCGCTATGGAGAAAAAAATGGAGAGAAAGATTGGAGAGGGGAAAGGGAGAGAAAACACAAATTCCTATTTTAGCTGCTTATAGCTGGGTGGGTGGATTGTGAGAATGGGCGATCTCTCGTTTGATCACGTCCAAAGGCATTGTCCGCCATCCTTACATTTCTGGCCCGAAAGTGGCCAACATCATTATGAACAGATATTTTATTTTTTTTTTTTTTATTCACAGAGGAACCTTTACATAAGTACTTTTTCTTTAAAAGGCAGTGTTGACCTAACAACAATAATTTGCCCGTTTGCATAATATCCACGTCACCTCTGAAGTTATGTTACTTTGTTTTTCATCTGTTTAGGTGCTGACTACAACAGACTTGAATTCCATCAGAAATAAAAAAAAATAACTGAATACATGCAGGATTATATACAGAGATGGATGATAAATAAGCATTCATTTCAATGAATAAAAAATGCATCTTTTCATTTCAACATTTTACTTCTGAATGAATGACTGGTTTCACCCATTCAAGAACAGACCTTTTGGAACAAGACCTGTTTAAGTCAGGCAGTGGGCGGAATCAATCCCGCCACTGGTCAAACCTTTTGTTCTGCTCTGCTTGACTCGGTGAGGCGGCAGGCTGAAGTCTGGCAGGGAGGTTTTAAAAGTAGTAATTATGGCTGACTTTCAGAATTAAATGGCATTAACAGTTTATCCCAAAATGTAGTCTTACAAGAGGTGGTGTTATGTAAGGAATGTGGTGGTTTTAAACCAAAGAATTAAAACACAAAGACAATGTTATTTCGTAGCCTTCTTGTCAGGAAGATAAAGTGGTATTCAGACAAGCTTGTTTCACTTTACATAATCGCTGTCCCTAGTTTTAGGGATCGAGACCTGCACTGAATGATTTTCATGGAACCTTCTTCAAACCCACAGTAGGTAAAAGAATGAAACATCTGGCGTCACTTATACAGAGTTTTCAACTCCTTCTCTTCCAAAAAACCTTTTACAAAAAAGTTTGACTAGCTTTCAGCTAGCTAATTAGCATAGACTCACTAGATAGGTTGTTAGCTGACAATTGCTATGTAGGTAACAAGATAATGAATTCAAATTAATCACAGTTAATTCATTAGTCCTTTGTTATTCATTACAGTTAATCCATATGTTCATTTATTATCAATATATTTCATTTTCAGTCATCACTTTCAGAGGTGCAGAAATAAATACAAACCACTCCTATTCCCAAAGTGTTCATATCTCTGAGGTCCTACTCCATTGTAGGCACAGCGAGGAATGTACAGTAAAAGGGCAACAAGCACAGAGCATGAGTACAGACATCCCAGGTCTGGGCCAGGGTTATACTGTAAGTCAGTACGATAAATCAGCCAGCACCAGGAGTTTACAGTGGCAGAAAACTATTGGCTCTGTCCCAGCGGGATAGAGTGGCCTTAAATCTGACAGGGCTCTCACTGTCTCTATTAGGCAATTCCTCCCACCTGCTCGTCAGATGCCTGTTGATTGCCGGCAGTGTCTGTTTTATATATGTATATGACTGTATGATATACAAGATCAGTGTATCGTAAGCTATCTGTATAATATGCACAGTGTATATCATTGTAAAAACATCACACATGGACATAATGTATACTCCTATAATATCCCATGTAATGTGATGCTTTCAATATCATTACGGCATCGGAGAAGTGTATATAGTTCTGAACCTTCTAGTGTATTTGGGGCAGTTGTTGTCTTTTGATCTTGATAATTTATACGGATGGGTGATTCATGCTTCACAGAGATCTAAAAAGAAATATGTAGTGATCTAATCTTTTTATTATGATTTCTAAAGGGTGTGATTACATTTGAATCTGTTGGTGCGTTTTGACTCCAAGGAACCTCTGACTTTAGTATCCCGTTTTGAAGATTTTAAGCCGTAAATGTAAAAGAATCAGAGGTTTGCATTAATTTGTAAATGCCATTTGTTGTGAGTCACAGCTAATACCCCTTTTGAGGTGCTGTATCTCATTATAGAAAATCTCTAAAATATTTATATGTTCACGCTTAGATTTGCTTACAAAATGAAAAGGATATTTCAGGAAGGATCTAGATGAGGGTACATATTCATTTAAACTCAAATCTCCACAAATTCAATTTCATTTTTCTGGCATCCATCTTAAAGACACATTAGGTTTTTTTTTTTTTTCTATTTCTGAATCAGACAATACTTTACTGGTTCCTTTAGCTTTGCCAGGTGGATGCTACATCATCCAGCAAAAAAATAACAAAATGTGCAATTTTCTATGACTTGAGATTAGGGTATTGAAAAAATGGCTGGGCTTGCAGGAACCGTGTTATTCGCTGACACCGAGGTGTGCAGGGAGACATATATTATATCCTGTTTGGCTCCGAGACCAGCGACGCCCAGGAGTTCAGCAGACACATAATTACAGATAGATAAATTGAGGCATAAAATGCGCTTGATGAAGGTGGTACTTCTCTTAGCAATGATGGGAATGGAGATAAGAGGAAAATGGGGGGGGGGGGCTGAGGGCCAGTCAGTAAATACATGGATATGAAACAGAGCAGCACAAATGAAGCCCGAAGAGAGGCTGGGGATCGATGGCAAATGCCGCATGATGCATATTAATATCCGGTTATTAATAATGTGGCGAGTTTCTCTGCATACGCTGGCCATAACTGTGATTCACAAATGTAATGAGCTGCCAATTGATTTGAAATAGACACTTGAAGGAATTTTGCACTGCAAGGCCACATTATATTAGGGAACTATGGACAGAGAATTTCCAATTTTCACATAAAGACCTGTTAACCAATCCGATCGTTTCCCAGAAAAGTGATGGGTCATTTCTCGGAATGTAATATCTGCCAAATAATTAATTTATGAAAAAAAGGTTCAGTTACCTTAACTGACGATAAATAAAAAAGGTGTAATTACTTGATGTTGAAAATGCATTATAAGAGATTAAAACCTGCATTCTGGGAAACAGAATTTAAAAAAACCAGAAGCTCAGGGCTTAAAGAAGCAACTGACATGACAGGGGTAAAAGTACGAAGGCCCCAGAACCATATTTGGAAACTCTTGTCCTGGATTTTCCATGACTGAATTTATGTCTTGATAGCCAGCTTGAAATGACCCATATCTTAATTTTATTTATTTTTTGTTCCCATATCCTTCTGGCGTGATCTTTACCATGAAGTCTAAACTACCGATCGTGATATGGAATCTGTTTTTTGTTTCAGAACCCAGTGTGGCTCAGTGTGGTTCTCATCTATCACATGTTTAATTAAGGCCCAAATGACCTCATCACACAGTGCCTTAGATAACAAGAAATACAGCTCTGAATACTACGATCTGTATAATATTATCAGGGCTAGCCCAATGTATAAGCAAATTAAGCACCTGCTTAGGGCCCCCATAGCCACCAGAGGGCCCCCAAGAGCGCTTGAAATGTCCCACAAGGCAGTGGAGGGCCCCCAAATTATATTCACATTGTATGTCTTGGCAGAACTGTGGTTGGAGAATGTTTCTGAACATTGATCCAGGGCCCGAGAGCTCCCATCCTTGGATCCTGCAGTATCAAGTATCACAATAGGACTAAGGCTCTGAGGGGCGTGTCCCTGAGGCTGCTGGTCTTCTGCCTCCTGCTTCTGGAGGCCTCTCCTCTGGCCTTCTCAACTACTTCATCAGTTCTCCTCATTTTATCCACAGTCACCTCTTCTATATCTCTCTCAGTCTCCTTCCTTTTGGGTATTTAAATATAAATGGTTTTCTGCATTTTCTTTTGACATTTTAATAACCGTCTTTAATATTCTTTAACAATCTTCAATTTTCACAACTCACTTTCTGCACCAATCGTCCCCAAGTGACACTTTGACATTGAGTCCTTCACTCACTACTTCCTTATTTGGAATACCTACTGAGAATACATAAGGCAATCAAATGAAATGTATTGTATTGAAACTCTGACATCTCCACTTTTTAAGGAGGCTTTAATGTTTGGAATCTTTTTATAGACATCACATTTTTGTGCATTTGATGTATTGTTGCAAACACGTACGTTGATGACTCGACTCCTTTAGGTTCATGATCCATATGGTCATGGAATCAGTTGCCTGGCTTGTTCAAAATTAATCACATCAAACTTGACAAGAGTAGGAGCCTTCATACACTTCAGAAAATTGTCAGACATTGTGAACTGGCTATCTGTGTTTTTTGTTTTGTTCAGCGAGCGAGAGAGAGGATCTAATATTTGAATGATGTTGCTTGTGTCCATCCCCATCGTCACCATGGCCTGGTAAGCTAATTAGCTAGTAAGGTTAGCAAACATGATTTAGGGAGCAGCTAAGTAGCTTTGCAGCCTGGTTAGCAAATTTAATTTTCGCCTGAAATGACCGCCTGAGCAACGTAACTTGTGTTGGGCATGCGGCATGTTAGGAAACTTGCTAATTATGTCTGCCCTCGACGGGCTGATGCTCTGTAGAGATGGCACACAGGCTGGTAATGAAAGTTTTCTATCTTGCTATGGGATGATGTGCGAGTAACATTAAATATTGACGTTTGTTTTCTGCAATTTCTGGTTGCAAAGGTTTTATTTTTTTTAACAGCGTGCATGGCTTGTGAACAAGGTAGACCTGCTGGCTAAATGTAACATTGTAGCGCTGATTTCCCATTTTAAAAAAGATTCCACCAGACAAATTATGACTTTTTTGTCGGTATGGCTTACCTGATCAATAATGGCTTTCTTTTAACAGTGGTTTGCATCCTCTTTAAGAAAATAACACATTTGAGCATTTAAGGCTTCTATCTAAACACTGCCCAAGAGTAACAAACAGTGAGCTGTGCTTTTCTGAGGTTCAACACTGGCAAGGAAACATAATCACACATTGAGAACAGCACACAAGGGCTATAAATGTAGAAACTCTGAGAACCCAACCATATGATGTTGCATTTATTTATTTTCATATGATTTGGGAGTTTCCATTGGAATCGCTTACAGTACATTACACTTATACCATGAGGGAAATTAAATGAAGAGCAATTTTGTAAACAGAAAGCCCAAATCCTGTTTAAAATACAAATGCATCCTCAACTATGACACAAATTGGCTTTGTTATGAGTTAAAATGAAGACAGGTTTTAGAATAATAAATTCTTGGATTACAGGCACGGAGTACCGTGCAGATGTGTTTGCCTTTCCCACAATAGTTTTCAGTTGTTGACTAGAGTTGTGAGACAAACAATGGTTTGTTTATTTGCTTGGTGCTCAGCATAATTGAGACTTAAAGAATTGCATTTCTCACCCAAATTGTTGTCCTTAAAAAAAAACATCGAACACAGATGCAAAACATGAGGCCTACTTCTACAATACCCCAAATGATTGCATTATAATTCACAATCTCTCCCCTTCCAATCCCCAATAAAGAAACGGAGTACAATAAAGAGAAAAGAACACCAAACCAATTAAAGGACAAATTCGAGAAACCTTCTTTATCAGCAGTGTACATTAAATTACACGAAAGACTTCAAAACGCAACAAACAAAACCAAAAAGCCAACCAACTGTGAAAATTTAACAAAAGCATGTAGAAATTAGTTCTGCAACAAAAAGAACAACTCTGCCACACATTGCAGTCCAAGTCGTGGGAAGCCTATAGCCTTGTGGCTGAGTTCAGGACCCCTGGCGTTGAAGATTCAAGCCCCAGTCTAGCCAAAGCAAGAACACCATTGCTGTTGGGCCCTTGAGCAAGGCCCTTAACCCCACATTGCCTTCAAGGGGGACTGGCCCTTGGCTACCATAATCAACTGTAAGTTGCTTTGGATAAAAGCATGAGCTAAATGATTGTAATTTAATAATACTTATGTAAGAATACCAGATATCTCTCTACAGGAATCACCACATGTTCAGCAGGCATTAAGAAAAGGCTTCCTAAGAGCAGTTGTAACACGAAATGATGAACCTATCAGCAGGTTTTCTCAATTCTCTTTCAAGGAGCACTCTTTTTCGATCATTGCAGAGCATTCAATAAGCTGAATTAAGTGAGTGATTTGAAATAATTGGAACTGAAATGATTGAGGAAAAAGGTGAAACATGTTGGTGAGTAGATATCCAAGAACAAACTTGGGCAAACCTGCTTAAGGATGAGTGTCTGGATCAAAGATCTCAGTCGACCCTGACTTCGTCCCCATTGCTGAGTGTAAGTCTGACACCCTCACACTCCTCTTCATCTGCCTAGTAACCCATATTGAGGGACTGGCTGGGAGCCATATATCCCTACTATGATTTTCTGAAGCAAAAGAGAGATCTATTCCTACAGGCCTGCATAAGGTGACCCAGTTTCACATAGCCTTCATCCAGCAAGTTGGAACATAAGCTAGTTGATGAGTCTCATAGGCAAAAAGTGTAGGTTACAGAAGGCTGTTTTTGTTACACACACTTCCCAGGTTAGGAAAAGAACACCTGCCACTGACTGGTAAAAGAGGAAAGACCATTTAGGTTATCCCCCTGTAACTTCATTAAAAAACATTTGGTCTTCTCGGCCCAGACGGTGTGCCTTCTCTAGGAGCAGACAAGGAAGCGTACTTACATTTTAAGCCCTGAATATTTATCTAGGGCAACTTCTGCGGCTTATTTATTTTTTCATTCATACATCTGGATATTTTCTAAAGCAATTTAGGTGAAGTTCTTTGTTCAAAGGCAGAAATGAAATTCACTGCCTGGGATTTGAACACGCAACCACTGAACCTAAACCCAGGTCTCGAATCATTATGTCACATTTCTGCTGCTCCCACTTGTGTGCTGGAATAGTTCAGCGGTTCTAGTCCTGAGGTTCATTATCGGTTGCAACCAGAGTGCCGCCCCTGTAAGACGGTATGGGTTTACAGCTGTTTCTCATTGTGCGATCTGGCATGCATCGTCTCCACTATGCCCTCCTAATTTGGTGCTTGAAACTCATTCAAACCCCAAATGAACCCCCAAGACATTCAACCCACTCCTTCTTCATTGAAACGCCACAGGCAAATGTGGAAAGCCCCCTATCTGCTATTTACCTTCCAATAAAGCATTGTTTTCTCCCCAGGTAATCGTATCCATTCAATAATCCCTCTTTCTTAAGGCCTTTTATTGCCTCCTAGCCACTAATATATGCAGCACCACACCATCTGCATAAACTGATAAACCACTGAGGATCCCACTAACTTCCCCTGGTAATGTTACCTCTAACCTAAATCTAAAGAGCGGTATACGGGATGAGTGGTTACACTGTAAATCCGGCCAGATTGTGGGCATTCATGCCCAGTTCCACAAAGTACTGGAACTGATGGCTCAGCCCATTTTCAACTGAGGCAGGAGAAGCCCCATCATACAGAAAACGTAGCCAAGATGCAAAGGAAATCAAATGCCTTCAAAAAATAATAAAATGTAAGGGTTGCTAACAGGATCAACGATGCACTCCCCAACCCAGGGTCATTCTGATTAAATATTATATTTAATTAAAGATGATAGCTTCTTCTATGCATCTCTCTTGCCTTTGAATAACTGTTGCAGTTACACATTCTGTGGTGCTGGTGATTGCTTTGAGTATGTTCTTTTCCGTTTTCACTTGTGTGGAAGTTTTTTTATTCAATTGTGATTTCTGTTGGAATTCATTCAGGTCAGTTTGGTGACTGAAGTATAATTTGACTCACCTGTGTTCTGCAGTGTGGGAATTGGAGATTGAGAGCAGGTGTGAGTGCATTCCTCCTTAGCCAATCAGGGTGTGACAATTCCCTTTCTGCTGGGCTCTTAAGGGGCAGAAGTTTACAGCACCAGTGATCATTTTGATCCGAACAGCAGCTGGGACCGCCAATCTTTTTAGGGATTAGTTTTGTCTGGTTCTTAAACACGTCAGTGCTGGCCCAACTGCATGAGGGAGTCAATTCATTGCAAACCGTTGGTCTGCCTCAATTTTGCTCTCGCCCTGCAGGCTTTATTTTGTTGATGATTTGTGTTTTTGATGAACCCCCATGTATTTTAGTTTCTAAATATTTATAGAGGAATTTGTTTCTGAAAATACCCAAAATACCCAACTTATTTTCCCTGTTTTGTTTTGGTTTTGCATCGCAGCTGATTTCTGAGCTCCTGTTCCTGAGCAGTGGAGGGTTGTGATTCAGCCGTGCTACATAACCTTTTCCCTTGCTGTCACATGACCTGCGAGCTTCTGGCACAAAACGCAAATGCCATTTACCCAGTCTTTGTCACTGATTCAAGATGTCCTCCAAAAACCCTCCCCCCAAATAAATAATTGCCCCACACATTGAGATGACCCCCAAACTGAGTACAGGAAATTACAGCTCATCCTGCCAATATCATCTGATCTGATGGACCATTTGGGTGGGGAATAAAAAGGAAAAGAATGTAAAAAGCGTTGTCCCAGTTTCGCCATATTGAGACTGTCAACCTACACCTTTAGCTTTGTATGAAAGAAAAGAAAAAAGAGTGAGTGAAAGAGAGATGTATCACTTTAGAATAAAGATTTCTTTTCAGCATGCATCTTTGGCCTGCAGTGCCTTTTTGTCCCTCTCGCCAGGCTCCTTGAATGTCATGCCAGGTGGTAAGAGCTTCTGAATGGGTTCTAAATAAAGCGGGACGGGGAGATGGGCCGGGAGGGGCGGCGGGGGTCTGGGTCGAAGATGAATTCTGCCACAGTCGGCCAGACGCCCCGACAAGGCTCCCGCCCACCTATGGCCCTCGCCTCGATCAAACGTATCGACGGATCGCCGCGTGAGTCCTTGATCCCTGACAAGCTGTCGCTTTTAAACTCCCCGCTGCAATGAGACGCCACCGAAAAGGGTCTGGACACAATCCAAAAGGAGTGCGGGAGAGAGAGAAAAATCCATATCCATCAAATCGATTCTCCTCCATTTCCTATGTTATTGTGTAAGGCGGGGTTTAAATGAGAAATCAATGTTTATTGGGTTTAAGTTGCCACATCGGGTACAATTTTCTTTCTCTACCCACTCCTCGTGTCACTTCGTTAACCCTCGCCTCAGAAACAGCCTTGCAGATGCTTCCCGATGCATTTTCACATTCTTTTATTTCCTCATTAATGGTCAGCTGTCATGCAAACCGAAAACAAAGTGTTTTTTTTTTTGTGTGTGTGTTGCAGGCCATGCTTGCAGAAGAAAAAAAATGCATGATAAATGAAAGAACATGAATGGAACACACATGAACATGAAAACTACGGATGTCAACCTGAATTTGTCATCGTTCTCTTTTAACTTAAGTTGTGCAGTTTGAGAGTCATTCTTTCGTAGGTTGAAAGTATTTCCTTTTGCATGAGTTCACCTGCACCGAACAATGATCTCTTCCTATTTTAATGATGAGGCTTTATTGGATTTTGTATAACAGTCATAGTCTACAGTAATTGTTTAATGACATTGATCTGTGCATATAATTGCAAAAGTACTTCATTGCCTATCTGTACAGACCAGGGAAATTACTGAACCATGTCTTATAAAATTGACAGCAATGTAAAACTGTCTTTAATTGTGTAACAGATCACCATTTTCAAACCCTTTTTCCACACATACATTTTTCTTTCAAGAAAATGAATGTTTGATAGTTGACCTTTAAAATCAATATTCAGATTTTGCATCAAATACAAATATCTAGGAGGCTGAGTATGAATATTGTGCCTCATGTTATCATTGGGATTTCTCCCTACCAGATGTGGAAAGATGTCACATGACATACAGTAAAATACTGTTGACTGTACCTGTGGAAGCTTGGGATGTTGAGTCCGATAATCATGAGTAGAGATTACAGTTCCTTACTCTCGCCCTCTATGGAGTCATTCTGTCCAACAAATGACTGGTCTCTGCAGCCCGGTCTTTGTTGCTAATCCTCTTATCCGTCAGCCTACTTTGTATACACCTCACCTCCTTTTGCATCTAAAATGTGATTGGACACACCACCATCTCCATCACCTTTTCATGAAATGAATGTCAGGTCCAATACAAATGAAGTAGGACTGTTACCGTGACTACACATGCTGAATTCTAAATGATTTTAACAGAACTGATGACCCTAAATGACAAGGGTGTTGTAGTTTTGGCGATATGAAATAAAACTATATAAGCTGTCACTTCAGATAATTTAAACTGGGAAAATGAACACAGAAGAAAGAAAGCATATATTTGTTGGAAAGAAACACAAGACTAAAATATGGAGTATAGCCACCTCTGTGGGCGAATCTCTCAACCAGAAATACACAGTGATGCAGAAGAATATGCACAGCCCAGTCAGCTGTTCAAGTAGATATGTCTGCCCCCCAAAAAAAGGAGGGGGGCATATTCCTATATCAAATTGTAAATGATTTCCATGTTTACTAACTCATAACATATATTAGCAATTACAAATTAATATTTAAACTACTCCCTCCAGAAATAAGCAAGTCAAACCTGCATGTCAGCAGGAGATTGTGTTGTGACTCTGTGTTCCCTTATGGCTATCCACATTACAGCTGTATCCACAGTCTAGAAGTGAAACTACCACCAACCAAAGCAAGATTTTTTAACTTTCTCTGGCAATTCAGATAAATGCTTCATGAAACAAAATGATTGTGCGTAACTGAAATTGGATCTGAATTGAGGGAATAATTTGCAATGCTAAACGGTTAGCAGGCATTATGGAACATGAACATATACGCGCTCATCTTTTACTTTACCAAGTGAACTCTGCAGCAAGGCTGATGCGGTAACGCATAGTTATGTCTTTCAGCACACCTCATACATATTCATTTTAATTTCGACAGGCCGGATTAATGTGTACGTAAATACGCGATTGAAGTTTATATCAGCTGTTTTACACCGAAACCTTTAATATTACGATGCCCTGGAGAGTTGGAAGGTGGAGCAAACTCTTCTGCTCCTCCCAGCAGACTGCTGTCAGTTCCTGTGTTACCCTCAGCTTGGAGGGACTGCTGGAACTTGAACAGTCATGGCCTTCCTCACAGGTTGGCTAAACTGTTGTCTTTTCGGAGTTACTTCCTTTTAGTGTTATTGGTCCTACTAAACCTCTAAAATGGTAAAAGAAGGATCCATTGGACGTTTTTGTTTTTGCCCATTTATTTATGTTGTGTTTTTTTCCCTCCATTCACAACCTGACCCACTTAATCCCAACATATGAAAATTACAATTTATATAAATTGTACCAAAGACAAAGCATTTCAGAAGAAGAAAACACAAAATTAAGAGATAAAATAGAAAATTTAGGTGGCATCCCATAATTTTCCTTTTTGGAGGTAAGACTATAGTCTTATGCCTTTTTTGGATTTTCGGTGAAATACACTTTTGCAATTTACTTCACTCGGAGACATTTCCGGTCACTTTTTGTACCATAAATAGGAAGAGCACATGTTTCACTCTTGTTTTAAGAGATAAAATAGAAAATTTTGGTGGCATCCCAAAGTTTTCCTTTTTGGAGGTAAGACTATAGTCTTATGTCTCTTTTGGATTTTCGGTGATATAGAGTTATGCCATTTACTTCACTTGGATACATTTCCGGTCACTTTTTGTACCATAAATAGGAAGAACACATGTTTCACTCTTGTTTTAAGAGATAAAATAGAAAATTTTGGTGGCATCCCAAAGTTTTCCTTTTTGACGTAAGACTATAGTCTTATGTCTTTTTTTGGATTTTCGGTGAAACACAGTTTTGCGATTTACTTCACTTGGAGACATTTCCAGTCACTTTTAGCACCATAAATCGGAAGAGCACATGTTTCACTATTGTTTTAAGAGATAAAATAGAAAATTTTTGTGGCATCCCAAAATTTTCCTTTTTGGAGGTAAGACGATAGTCTTATGTCTTTTTTGGATTTTCGGTGAAATAGAGTTATGCCATTTACTTCACTCGGAGACATTTCCGGTCACTTTTTGTACCATAAATAGGAAGAGCACATGTTTCACTCTTGTTTTAAGAGATAAAATAGAAAATTTTGGTGGCATCCTAATCTTTTCCTTTTTGGAGGTAAGACTATAGTCTTATGTCTTTTTTGGATTTTCGGTGAAATACACTTTTGCAATTTACTTCGCTCGGAGACGTTTCAGCTCACTTTTTGTACCACAAATAGGAAGAGCACATGTTTCACTATTGTGTTAAGAGATAAAATAGAAAATTTTGGTTGCATCCTAAATTTTTCCTTTTTGGAGGTAAGACTATAGTCTTATGTCTTTTTTGGATTTTCGGTGAAATACACTTTTGCATTTTGCTTCACTTGGATACATTTCCGGTCACTTTTTGTACCATAAATAGGAAGAGCACATGTTTCACTATTGTTTTCAGAGATAAAATAGGAAATTTTGGTGGCATCCTAAAATTTTCCTTTTTGGAGGTAAGACCAAAGAGTAGAGTCTTATGTCTTTTTTGGATTTTCGGTGAAATAGAGTTTTGCGATTTACTTCACTTGAAGACATTTCCGGTCACTTTTAGCACCATAAATAGGAAGAGCACATGTTTCACTCTTCTTTTAAGAGATAAAATAGGAAATTTTGGTGGCATCCCAAAATTTTCCTTTTTGGAGGTAAGACTATAGTCTTATGTCTTTTTTGGATTTTCGGTGAAATGGACTTTTGCAATTTACTTCACTTGGAGACATTTCCGGTCACTTCTTCTCCCATAAATAGGAAGAGAACATGTTTCACTCTTGTTTTAAGAGATAAAATAGAAAATTTTGGTGGCATCCTAATCTTTTCCTTTTTGGAGGTAAGACTATAGTCTTATGTCTTTTTTGAATTTTTGGTGAAATACACTTTTGCATTTTGCTTCACTTGGAGACATTTCCGGTCACTTCTTCTCCCATAAATAGGAAGAGCACATGTTTCACTATTGTTTTAAGAGATAAAATAGGAAATTGTGGTGGCATCCCAAAATGTTCCTTTTTGGAGGTAAGACTATAGTCTTATGTCTTTTTTGGATTTTCGGTGAAATACACTTTTGCAATTTACTTCGCTCGGAGACGTTTCCGCTCACTTTTTGTACCACAAATGGGAAGAGCACATGTTTCACTATTGTGTTAAGAGATAAAATAGAAAATTTTGGTTGCATCCTAAATTTTTCCTTTTTGGAGGTAAGACTATAGTCTTATGTCTTTTTTGAATTTTCGGTGAAATACACTTTTGCATTTTGCTTCACTTGGATACATTTCCGGTCACTTTTTGTACCATAAATAGGAAGAGCACATGTTTCACTATTGTTTTCAGAGATAAAATAGAAAATTTTGGTGGCATCCCAAAATTTTCCTTTTTGGAGGTAAGACTACAGTCTTATGTCTTTTTTGGATTTTCGGTGATATAGAGTTATGCCATTTACTTCACTTGGATACATTTCCGGTCACTTTTTGTACCATAAATAGGAAGAACACATGTTTCACGATTGTTTTAAGAGATAAAATATAAAATTTTGGTGGCATCCCAAAATTTTCCTTTTTGGAGGTAAGACTATAGTCTTATATCTTTTTTGGATTTTCGGTGAAATAGAGTTTTGCGATTTACTTCACTTGGAGACATTTTTGGTCACTTTTAGCACCATAAATAGGAAGAGCACATGTTTCACTCTTCTTTTAAGAGATAAAATAGGAAATTTTGGTGGCATCCCAAAATTTTCGTTTTTGGAGGTAAGACTATAGTCTTATGTCTTTTTTGGATTTTCGGTGAAATGGACTTTTGCAATTTACTTCACTTGGAGACATTTCCGGTCACTTTTGTACCATAAATAGGAAGAGCACATGTTTCACTCTTGTTTTAAGAGATAAAATAGAAAATTTTGGTGGCATCCTAAAATTTTCCTTTTTGGAGGTAAGACTATAGTCTTATGTCTTTTTGGATTTTCGGTGAAATAGAGTTTTGCGATTTACTTCACTTGGAGACATTTCCGGTCACTTTTAGCACCATAAATAGGAAGAGCACATGTTTCACTCTTCTTTTAAGAGATAAAATAGGAAATTTTGGTGGCATCCCAAAATTCTCCTGTTTGGAGGTAAGACTCTAGTATTTTGTCTTTTTTGGATTTCGGTGAAATAGAGTTTTGCGATTTACTTCACTTGGATACATTTCCGGTCACTTTTTGTACCATAAATAGGAAGAGCACATGTTTCAATCTTGTTTAAAGAGACAAAATAGAAAATTTTGGTGGCATCCCAAAGTTTTCGTTTTTGACGTAAGACTATAGTCTTATGTCTTTTTTGGATTTTCGGTGATATAGAGTTATGCCATTTACTTCGCTGGAGACATTTCCGCTCACTTTTTGTACCACAAATAGGAAGAGCACATGTTTCACTCTGGTTTTAAGAGATAAAATAGAAAATTTTGGTGGCATCCCAAAATTTTCCTTTTTGGAGGTAAGACTATAGTCTTATGTTTTTTTGGATTTTCGGTGAAATGGACTTTTGCAATTTACTTCACTTGGAGACATTTCCGGTCACTTTTTGTACCATAAATCGGAAGAGCACATGTTTCACTATTGTTTTAAGAGATAAAATAGGAAATTGTGGTGGCATCCCAAAATTTTCCTTTTTGGAGGTAAGACTATAGTCTTATGTCTTTTTTGGATTTTCGGTGAAATAGAGTTATGCCATTTACTTCACTTGGAGACATTTCCGGTCACTTTTTGTACCATAAATAGGAAGAGCACATGTTTCACTCTTGTTTTAAGAGATAAAATAGAAAATTTTGGTGGCATCCTAATCTTTTCCTTTTGGGAGGTAAAACTATAGTCTTATGTCTTTTTTGGATTTTCGGTGAAATAGAGTTTTGCGATTTACTTCACTTGGAGACATTTTTGGTCACTTTTAGCACCATAAATAGGAAGAGCACATGTTTCACTCTTCTTTTAAGAGATAAAATAGGAAATTTTGGTGGCATCCCAAAATTTTCCTTTTTGGAGGTAAGACTATAGTCTTATGTCTTTTTTGAATTTTCGGTGAAATAGACTTTTGCAATTTACTTCACTTGGAGACATTTCCGGTCACTTTTTGTACCATAAATAGGAAGAGCACATGTTTCACTCTTGTTTCAAGAGATAAAATAGAAAATTTTGGTGGCATCCTAAAATTTTCCTTTTTGGAGGTAAGACTATAGTCTTTTGTCTTTTTTGGATTTCGGTGAAATAGAGTTTTGCGATTTACTTCACTTGGAGACATTTCCGGTCACTTTTTGTACCATAAATAGGAAGAGCACATGTTTCATTCTTGTTTTAAGAGATAAAATAGAAAATTTTGGTGGCATCCCAAAGTTTTCCTTTTTGACGTAAGACTATAGTCTTATGTCTTTTTTGGATTTTCGGTGATATAGAGTTATGCCATTTACTTCGCTCGGAGACGTTTCCGCTCACTTTTTGTACCACAAATAGGAAGAGCACATGTTTCACTCTGGTTTTAAGAGATAAAATAGAAAATTTTGGTGGCATCCCAAAATTTTCCTTTTTGGAGGTAAGACTATAGTCTTATGTCTTTTTTGGATTTTCGGTGAAATAGAGTTTTGCGATTTACTTCACTTGGAGACATTTCCGGTCACTTTTAGCACCATAAATAGGAAGAGCACATGTTTCACTCTTCTTTTAAGAGATAAAATAGGAAATTTTGGTGGCATCCCAAAATTTTCCTTTTTGGAGGTAAGACTATAGTCTTATGTCTTTTTTGGATTTTCGGTGAAATGGACTTTTGCAATTTACTTCACTTGGAGACATTTCCGGTCACTTCTTCTCCCATAAATAGGAAGAGAACATGTTTCAATCTTGTTTAAAGAGATAAAATAGAAAATTTTGGTGGCATCCCATTGTTTCCTTTTTGGAGGTAAGAATTTAGTCTTATGTCTTTTTTGGATTTCGGTGAAATAGCGTTTTGCGATTTATTTCATTTGGAGACATTTCCGGTCACTTTTTGTACAATAAATAGGAAGAGCACATGTTTCACTATTGTTTGAAGAGATAAAATAGAAAATTTTGGTGGCATCCTAAACTTTTCCTTTTTGGAGGTAAGACTATTGTCTTAATGTCTTTTTTGGATTTTCGGTGAAATACACTTTTGCAATTTACTTCCCTTATGGATATTTCGGTCACTTTTTATTCCATAAATACAAAGTTCACATGTTTTAAGATTGTTTTCAGTGATGAAATTGAAAGTTTTGGTGGCATGCCATTTTTTCCCTTTCTGGAGGTTAAGTCCGTTGTCTTATTTCTTTTTTGAATTTTTGGTGAAATCCACTGTTGCAATTTCCTTCAGTTTTAACCAGTTATGACAACTTTTTTCCCAGAAATAGCATGTGCACATGTTTTACATGTGTTTTAAGACAAAACATAAGACATTTTGGTGGCATCCCATTTTTCCCTTTTTGCAGGTAACACTATTGTGTCATTCAGTCTCCAAAATAAGTCAGCAATATTTAAAATTGTCAGCAATCTTTTATTTTGTGTTCAGTGTCTTACCTTTAATTGCATATTTAAACATTGATATATTTATATTCATGGCTTCCTGCATGTGTGTTCAGTCCAATCAGCGTTAATTCAGGAATATGTCTTTTTGCTGCAAATGTCGAAAGAGCTGAATGCAATCAACCATTTTGTGAAACCAAAAGTACGGTTTATCATTGGAGTAGGCCCGACAGATGGAACAGATCCGAGAAGGCTGTGAAGTGGCGAAACGTAAATGCGCGCACCCGAGCAATCAACATGAAGACATGGCACATTAAGAAGCACATTTTGTTTCAAAACACCAAGGACCCCAGATTCAACAAGCAATTCATGAGAGCGAATGTTCCAAATTTAAGCTTGAGTAGGTAAAGCAATCCTAATATACATAAATGCATAATCACTGAAAAAATAATTGGCACTTCAAATGGAGATGCGGGGCAAATGGAAAGTACAGTTAAAAGGTTTTCACAGAAAAATAGGTACCGAAGTCTTGAAGTCATCTACCCTCATACAAGCTATATGCGCTATCACATTTATCATCCTGTTTACTTTATGAGATTACCAGGATTCCATTCCTAAAGCGCTTTTCATATGTTTCTCAAATCCTTTTAGTAGATTAGCCTGTGCATTCGAAGTTGGCAAAAACATCCTGTGAGCATGCACATCTTCCTGTTCCAGCCCAAGAAAAAATAAAAAAAGGCAGACAGACAGGCAGATATAGGTAGCAGGGGGCAATCTTGGGGGAAACAGTCAGTAGAGGCTGTATGGAATAAATTTAAAAATGTGTGCTAGCCCAGGGATTGCATCTTAATAGGTTGATGTTTCAAATCTACCCTGACAATTGGGGGGCTGGTTCCCCAGGGGTTTCACAGGAAAGATTTTTTTCCGCTTTTTTTTTACTTTTATCAATGTCTCCTCACAATGGAGATACTTCCAGCTGTTTAGAGCTCCAGTGCCTCCCGCCCGCAAATACAAAAGGGAGGTTATCCCGATTTGAGCACGCCGCGCCATCCCCCGCGGTTAATGAGTCTATCTGCCAGGAGCTTTCATCCTGGCTGTAAGGCGGAGGGAAAAAACGGCTAGACTGGAATGGGATGAAAGTGTTCTGCAGTGTGGGTTGTCAATAACAAGGGTGTAATTTATTTTTTTTTCTTCCCTGCCTTCTTCCATGACAGAGTTTGCTGCCTGCGTTTCAGGCTATGGTAAACACTGTGGAGAAACTGTCAGTGCTGACACTTTGAGAAAATAAACCAGACTTTTTATGAAACAAACAGGCAGCCAATGAGAGGCATGCCTTCTGTCTACCACATAAATTCTTTGGTTATGTTTCTTTGGTTTTTTTAACCATGAACAAAGACACACCAGTGCTATTCCCAGCAAAAGTGGTAGGATTCACCACAAGAATACCCACAGGTCAGTGAAACACAGTAACAGAAGAATCTCATGAAAGCATCATACGGCTTTTTGAAGTGCCAGAAGCACCAGATGATTCAGTGGAACGCGGACATAGAAAGATAAAGGTGTTTTCCTTGTTCTCCCGAATTGTCCACGAGGTATTTCCTTTTCAGATAATTGGGCGACGATGATGAAAAAAGCCAGTCCTGACTCCGATATTGGAGCTGGGGGAGAAATATCGTACAAAATCAAATCAAAGGAACTTCATATTCCATCACCACTCAGAGAACCAGTGAGTCAGAAACTGGTGAAGACAACAGCCACACAGATAAAACAAGGTGAAGGAGGATTTCTGGGCTTTGAACCCGGCAGGCAATCATACGTTTCATTTATCACCTCACACCTGTGCTCCGTTTGCCACTGTGCACTGAATATATTTCACTTCATAAAAATGATATTGGGTAAAGCTACAGAAATCATGTCAAGACCACCTCGATTCCAGGTATCAAATAAAATGAAATAGCAATGGTATGGGGCTACACCATGCAGTGTTACTCGAGTTTAATCAAATACATGGAAAGCTTATTAAAAAAAAAAAAAAAAAAAAAAACATTTACTTATATTTTCTTTTATTTGAAGAATTTTTTTTTGTAGGAAATGGTTTGCACTAACACGAAAGCCTTGAAAGGAATATATTGTGACTCTTCACATGCCACAGACAGTGAATCCTATGCTTTCCCATTAAATGGCTTGAATAGGGGATGAGGGCTTCACTTCCTCCATCAAGACTTCTGAGTAACTTTACATTGCAGCTCCCACCTCTCAGTGATCATGACTGATCTTAAGAAATGGTTTGGGGTGGTTTCAGAAAACAGTGGGAAAGATTCAGTTAAACAGTTTATTCTTTTCATCTCAGGGCATAAGACATTCAAACAAGAAGTCTTTTTAAAGCAAACATTTCAACAAATTTTTCCTTTAATTGTTAAATAGAACAGTGTGAGCCCTTGAAGAGATTAAAGTCTGTTTTGATTGAATGGTACATGTCCTTAAAAGGTATAAGTATGTTTGATTGAATCTAGCCTACCTCATTCTTGGCCAGGCATTGTAAATGCAAAGATATAAAAATCCTGGACACCAGGTTAAAGAGGGTTGTACTTTAATAATTCATCACCATAAGTCTGATGTCTGTGTTTACTTGCTGTGTATTGGTGAACAGATAGAGAGTGTATGGGATCTGGTATTTTCATGGTTTTTTCATCTGCCAAAAACCTGATTACCATTGACATGGTGTGACAGAACTTGCATTCAGGCTCCACCAAGCCCCAGTCCCATCTTTCCAGCCATTTTGGCTCTGGGGCCATGAATCCAATGGTTGCCATTTTGTTTCCATCATTTGCTTCTGTCTCTTCTCAGTTCCCTTAAAATGTATGGGAAAGCTTTGTACTTTGGTTACAGTTCTCCACAAGTTTCAGAACTGCAATGCTGCCCCAAAAGCTTGATAACAGTATTGGGCAGAATGCCCTGCTTTCTTACCGAAGGAAAGAAAGCAAGCAAGCAAAAAGAGTTATTAAAAACTGAAGGACAAAAACAAGAGCAGTACTCTACACAATATAACCAGTCATCACATCTCAGTTTGGTCTTTAAACTGCTGCTCACAAGGTGCACTGACCTCTTCCCCCCTCCGACCTTTGCAGTGTGTCTTTTTCAGCTCTACAGTTTTTGCCTTTGGCACGACTGTTTTCCTGAATTACTAATTCATGTTCCAGACTCAAACAAAACTAAGAAAGATGCCGAGAAGGGCATGAGGGAAATTAAATCCACCATGAAACTTTTTATTTTTTTTCTCCAGTCGCTCTGGACTGGTCTGACCCTAAGTGACAAAATGCCTTTTCCATCTGTTTGATTTTATTTTGATTTTAGTTACTGTCACCATTTCCCGCAGTTGTCCTGTGTTTTGTCATGGCGTTATTGATCAACAGCGCTTGTTCCAAATGTCTGTATTATAATCCCTCTGTTCGTGTTTTTGGGGAACAGAGTTTGAGACTCTCAGTTTCACTTTTTGACTGTTCAGTTTTATTGCATGACTTTGATTAATTGGGGGGGAAAAAAACATTTATTTTCAAATTCTGCACATACTGTGAATGTGCTTCTTTTTGATACTCAGGTGAATTTACATGTGACTTGACTGCCAGGGTCATCTCTCATTTGCCCAAATTGTTGTAAATGCTGTATTCGGTCTTTTTCGTGAACAGAGGTTTTTTCCCCCATTTTTTCAAATTGTATTGGAGCAGTCACTTGTTTTATGGTGCTGGCTGGTAATTTTGAGAGTTTTTCCTTGATTTCCATTTCTGGTTTCTTGAATTCCTTCAGATCTGTGTGATGATTGAAGGAATATTTGAATCACCTGTGGACTGCAGTGTGGGGACTGGCTCATAATCAGTGATTGAGAGCAGGTGTATGTCATTCCTTCTCAGCCAATGAGGGTGTGACCACGCCCTTTCTGTTGGGCTTTTCAGGGGCAGCAGTTTGTCATTCTGGTTATCATTTTTGTCTGGGATAAGATTTCATATTTGAAAGAGAAAGCGAAAGAGAAACAGAAAGCTGTATGAATAACCTCTGATCTTTGTAGGGGTAGTTTTTAGGTTCCCTCTCAGATTTGTCAGCCATTTGAGGCAGGGCTTCATCCAGAAGTTTTTAATATGTTTATTTCTCGTTCTTCTGGGCTGTAACAGGCAATTGATTGAAATCCATTAGTTTGCCTCAAAGTTGCCCTGTAAGCTACATATTTTGGTTCTTTAATTTTTCAAGAAAGCATGTTTGTTACAATATATTGGAGAAGTTGTCACAAGCAACATATTTAGCCTATTTTGTTTAATTTCATGTGGTTGGGAACTGATTTTGAGCTGCCCTTCCTGATTGGTGGAGGTTTATGTTTTCATTCCAACCACAGTATAAAGTGTGGAAATATATTTCATATTTTTTTCCCATCATTTGCAATTGGGTACACACACACACACACACACACACACACACACACACCTCTAAAATGCCAAATGCCTATATAATGCCCAGCTGCCAAGGATTCGTAAACAGCTCAAATACATGGCTTGTGTCGGTAATGACAAAAGAACTGATTGTCTTGTATTCCATGGCATATGTATTAACTGTAGTGTTTTCAAAACATTTTATTACACGCAGAGCTATGATACATTGATACATCTATTAACAATGCAGATAAGATTTTATTTTGTCAATGATTAGTGTGGAAAATGTGAGTATTCTGCCTCGATATGAGCTCTACATTCCGTGGATATTATATGAATAGATTCTGTTCCCTGGTTACATGTTAAGCTTTGATTAATGACAGTGGTGAAGGCCCTTAGATATCAGATATCGCACACCCTGAAGATAAAACAATTTCCGCATTCACTCCTTCCTCTTTTCTCTGGGCCCGTCGGCATCTTTCACGACACGCTCAAATGCCGCGTCAGTCACGGGAGGCCAAATAAACGATGCAAAACGGCTCAGCCCGCGACACAGATGAATGACCGTCGGGTGTCTTGGTTTTGATTGGCCGGGGCGGCCATTAAAAAAATCGGCCTAGCCCCAGTCTGCCGTTTTGGCGAACAGGCGGCGATCGTTAGATCTGTGCGCATTAAAAAGGATGGCACGCATGGATTTACATTATGGCCTCAAGGTTTTGAGGATTTATTGGACAGAGTGGCATACCATTTGTTGCCTGGCGATTTCAGATCGTGGTCTGTATTTTTTATTTTACTGGGCTGCAATGATATTCACAGACGAATGCGGCCGTTTTCTCACTGCCAAGCGGAATGTGCCGTGAAGCGCAATCGCAAGGCTGAGTGAGTCCCACTGATCTTAAATGCTAACTCATGGAGTGAGGAATGGCTCGAGGTAAAACATTGGACTTTGAAAAGCAATCTGATGGGGAAAGAAAAAAAAATATTCCGACAATGCATTTCAAAACGGTAAAGAAAGTTGTCGTTTAGGCATCTATGTCTGCTGAAATGCCATTCTTCTCCATGAAGGGCAGTCTGCTTATGAAGGTGTTTGTGCCTTAACACCACTGACAGATCTATATTTCATCCTGTTAGAGCATTTTTCTCATGCTGTGGTCCTCACTCCTGGTTTTGGGGAGACTCATGTGGTGTCATTTTTTGTCAGTAGTCAGGGTCTAACTAACCAATTAAACCAGTCTCTTGGGTATGAATTTATTGTTAAGCTTGGAGCAAAAAACAAAAACCAGCATACAGGTGTGACCCTTCAGGACTTGGATTGATGACCATTGTTGTTTGGCAGAGCCCTACAGTCTCGTATTGAACGCAGAATTTGCCATCTGTCAGTGTTGAATGTGACCAAAAGTCCTCCGGGTAAGTTAATAATTGGCTGGAGCATTCCCTGTGGGAGAAAGAGGGAAGGGGGTGGGGGTGGGGGTGGGGGTCAGAAAATCTACGTCTTTTTGTGTATCAGTTACGATCAATCAGGTTTTCACAACCTACCTGAAAAGCTACACATGACATGTCCTCCTTGGACTGAATGTCAATGGGATTGGCCTCAACTCCCTGCTGGACTGCAGAGTGTAATAAAGCAGTGGCAAGACCTCTTGTCTTTCGCAGACGTAGTACATGCTGATCTACGTTTTCACCAACTGAAGCAGCGGGATCAATAGAAAGCCCTAGGAAACATGAACTGGGCATTGTACATGAGGAGAATTTTACTAATTTAACAACATGTAAAGATTATCAAGGGAAACTTATCATTGAGCATTGAGGCAAAGCCCCTATTCACGATGCAGTTTTCAGATTCAATTTGTGGATCTGTATTTATTTACCAAGGTATCTGATGTTATACATTGTTAAGTACCCTCAACATCATTCATGCCATAATCGGGATCAACTATTCAAGCATTAAAATCCTCAAATAAATAAATGGCATCAGTGCAGTTGAGAATACAGCGTACTTGAGTCAACAGATGGATATAAAAAATTAAAGCATGCCATCTCCATGGTCAATTCTCTACAGGAAGGTAGCATGAAAAAAGGAATAATTTGAGCTCAGATTCTGTGTTTAAATCGTTATCCGTTTTATCTTTATTTATCAGTATCTCAATTTATCTTTATCCTTTTTCCGTGTTATCTTTGTACTCTGAAATATGTATCAATTGTACATATTTCAGAGAGGAAAAAGTTTGTGAATGAACCCTCTGTTCTCATGTCAGGAGGCGTTCGGGTCAGGAGAGAACATGTTCATGCTTTTCCAAGAGCTTTCACTCGGCAGGATGATAAATCAAGCGCCAAACTCCTTTGGACAGCAAAATTCCTCATTCCTTGCTGTGCTGGGCCGCGCACCTCTCCACCTCTGCCTGATATCTGCCTTTCATTTCAATCCCTCTCTTCACTCGGTGTTATCTGAAAGAATACACAAGATGAAAACACGATTTTGAAGTTGTATTTATCCACTCACACCCTGTTTTTTTTCTTTTGTTTGAAAAGGTAACCTGAAACAATGATTTATTGAAGACTATATCATTTTTCAATGAAACTTACTTAAGCAGTTCAAATACATCACAGAAAGTAATTCAGAGCAAGGATTTGCCCTGCTATATATATATATATATATATATATATATTTATTTTTTTTTTTTAATTCCTGTGTACCATGGATTGATATAGGTGTTTGGGCTGAGGCTGCAGACTGGTCCCATTTTTGGGTTTTAATTTCTTCACAATTTCATTCTGAGTACAGGGGATTCCACTGTTTCCTCAGTTTCTAGTTATCATCTGTTTGCTTATGTGTGAAACATACCATTGTTTCACGATGCCTTTTCCAATTGTAAAAATAATCCCATGGCATTTGTGTTCTATTGCCCAGAGGGTTTTATTGCTTCGTCCTGAAACTAGCAAGGTGCAGTCCCCTCTGAGGAGCATGTGCCTGTCAGATATTGCTAGAGTAATAGTTTTATTATTCGTTTTACTTATAGTAATAATCAAAGTATTACTCCAAGCAAAAAACCTTGAAAATTCATGTTGATATTCAATCAAAGTTTTAGGCACTGTCTCTAATTTGAGAGACAATTTGCTGCAATGACAAACATGATCAGCATTTTTTTAAATCGTGGAAAATCAGAAAACGGGAAAATTTTTGAGCCATAATTATAATATGATGTTTTCCATTGCTCCTTAAGAATAATTTGCTTCCATTTTTGCAGCAAATATCATGAATGTTTGCAGCTGAATATTTGCTGAGGTGACACAGGGTTAAGTTTTGCACTCAAGGGTAAAACGGCGGTGCACTGTCAGGGAAAGGAACCTGCCATCTAATGGCTTCTTAATCTGCTGGCTCAAGTACAACACATTACAACCTTAATCCAAAATAGGACTTTAATTAAGAGCAAAGAAAAGACGCCCACTGGGCCTCCAGGTCTGAAACTGCCTACGTGCTCTCTGTAGTCTTCTACAAGTTTTTCAAATCACAATTCAGCCCAAATTACAGCTATGGGCTGTCACGACAAAGTGACCGTTCATTTTGAGTGTTTACACTTTTGTGTAAAGAAAAGAAACAGCAAATTTCAGATACATTAAAAACAGATTTTTGGTTGCCTTGGCTCATGCTAAAAGACAGAACTTCCTGTACATATCTCAACAAATACTGGAAATGCGTACACACACAATGTTTGGACTTATGGGCGATCCTGTAAATTTTACACCAACTTTGTTCAATGTTGTCCTGATTGTTACAATTGAACATTCAAATGAAATATGCAGTGGATACTGGTCTGAGGGTTGTTTTTTTTTTTTTTTTTTTTTTTTTTTTTTTACCAACTCAACAGTCGATGCAGACAGTCCTTCTCCTGAGGTTGTGTTGCCTCATGACAGACGCCATGACAACTGTGATGAGACCAACAGAGCTCTTCTCTTTCAGTGCACCATTAAGCAAATTGGACATTAACTAAAGCAGTAACTGCTCTCATCAATTTTGTCATGGGGAGAAAACACAGACCTCGTCCCTGTGAAAAGTTCCTCCGTGAAATGTCACCTCTAATTAGCAAACTTTTCAATTAGCGGTCGTCACCAGCAGTCTTTGCTCACCCTTATAGCTCTTGTAAACAGATCTCTCTCTGCAGGGTGAAAATTTACTGACAGCCTGGCACTGTTTTTATTATTTTCAATAATTCTTTTTTTTTTTATTAACAAGTGAAAATAATTTTGGGTTGGCTTTAAGTCTCTCATTGTCAGTTTTCTTTGTCGGAATTTAAGTCCTGAGTGTCCACCTACTATCTGCGGATTGGCTTTCCCAAATTAAAGCATGATTTATTGAGGCCAGTCTGCGGGTACCGATGTCAATGATTCATATGCTTGCTTCTGCAGTGGACTGGGTCCAGATGCACTCTGAAGGCGTGCCTTGTCAGGCTGACGCAGAGTGAGACATAGACTGCTGGGCTGAGAGGGCTAGTAAATGAGCTCTAGGCTGCGGCACTCTGTAATAGAATTCCTTGACCCGTCCCAGCAACACACCCGTCGGAATGTGTGATTCATCTAGCGGGGACCCAGGGCAACTGTCACAGCTGCTTCAATTAGGGCTGGGCTCTGAGCATGCAGTGTCGCTGCCATATGGAGGAGGGCCGCTGGGCCGGTCCAGACCCACACTTCTGTCGCTTTGGCAGGGAGGCAGGCGGGCAGGCGGGCAGGCGGGCCTGTGTGTACTCAAAGCACCAAGACACACACACGCACGCTGACACACAAACACAATGCACGTGCTGACAAATCTGCATACCCTTGCACACATGCTCATGCGGGGCGCGTGCACACACCACGCACGCACACCTGCTGAGACACACAAACACACAGATATACACCACTGTCGTGTGCTGACACACTCAAAATACACACACACACACACACACACACACACACACACACACACACACACACATGCTCGCTGAAACACCACAAGCCAATGCTGGCATACTCACATACATGTACACATTCACGCAATGAAATACAATTGCAAACACACACATACCCAGTGAACACTCATGTTGACTCACGTGCAATTACAGTGACACGCATGCATGTATAATGTGCACACACACACACACACACACGTAATAAACACCACCATCAGAAAAACAAGCCAGAGAAGAGGATAATCAACTGCTTAGCCCCTTTCGAGTATTGCCCAGCGCAGTCATTGTAAACAGCTTCTGTGTTTATATCCCACAGCTGGCAAACACGTTTTTTTCATGAACTAACATTGGTGTGGTGCAAGATTTCCAGGAAACTCTTTAAACCCAGCTACTGCTGACACAAACAAGCATGAAAACCAGCTTGCAGTTCCAAAGCGAGAGCAGAGAAAACGTGTTCCGTAAGTCCAGTGCTGACGAATGTGAAACCGATAGTTCTGGTCCCATGGGCATTGTTGTCAGTGCAGAGCAATGTCCTGTTTTTGTTGTGTTGACTTTGGCTTGCCAGGCTGCTTCCAGCATGCATTGGCCGTGGCTCCCTGTCTGGACTGCATTCACATATTCCTTTACAATGTCTATGAGCCCTTAGAACTCGAATGACACTGATGTAGCGGCTGGGATGTTCTTTCCAATTCCCTATTCCTTAGCAACGCTGGCAGCTTCTGGTTCGTTGTTTTGTTTATGACGTTTTTAGCTCAATGATCCTTCCAAAATATTTATGTCTGGGAAACCGAATTTATTGGACATAAAATAAAGACATGCCCAACTAAAAATGCTAACAAACTAATTATACAATTAAACTGTGTTTTCTCAGCACTTGATCGGCTAGCATGCACCCATGCATTGAACTGACCACATTATGTCAAAAATCTGATGTTATCAAACCAGCAGTCCACTTTTATTCCAGCAATTGACCTAAAGGAGGCACACATTATCAACAGAAAATGAATGAGGTATAAACATAAACATATCATACAACAGAACATTTTTTTTTTTTTTTTTACAGTTTGACATCAGCAACCAATTACCATCACATGATATCCCTCTTATCTTTGTTATGAATTATGAGTCATTTACGGCACAGAGCAATTGAGTTGTTGTATTGACAATATGTATCTCTGGTTAAAAAAGGCCAGAATCTGCTGTCACCAAACCACACATACACATTATGGAGAACTGTCATGAATAGAATGGAGTTCACAGGTGCAGTTATCCTGAAAGTATGCATTCATTGTGTTTAAGATTTCAATTTGATGGAAAATGTCACTCTTTTGATGTGTTTGCTTATACTTTTGTGAAACTATAATTGTTCCATGATCTTCCACAAAATGTTTTCAAAGCTTTTCAACACTGGAGTTTCAACATAGGTGAAGTTTGCAGGACTTCACCTAAAGCTTTGCGTTATGGTCAAACCTTAAAATGCTATTGTCCCACTGTGCCCAACTAGACATATTTTCCTAAAATATCTCCTTCCAATGTTGCCTGAAAAACTTCCTCAGCATTTGTACTGCTATTCAAGACAAACATTTCATTTTATGGGTCTTAAAACTCTTCTTCATTTTTAATCCACCCCATAAAAATTGGAATATCTAAAATAACAAGGTTGATCATATTTACTGCTCACCATACAGAAATCTTTCAAGGAAGGAAGGTAATAATGTGCTCAATCCACATACATTAATTAACTCAACCGCATGGCCTGAATATTAATTTAATATATCTTAAATAACCCTAATTAGGAGTCATCTTGTGGAAATAAGAGTATGACATGAATTAATGGTTGTCCATGGATTTTGCTTACCAAGGTATACCCAAAAGATGCTTAAAAACAGAATCAGCAAACAAGAAAAGTCTGAGCAAAACCCATAAAAATCCAGCCAGCATACACTTTTTGAGTGCAGAAAAACAATAATGAAAAATATCTGCAATAAAAAATGTATTACCTCATCAGCTCACAGCGGGTTCAATGTTGACACAATATTCTTTCAAAAGGAATACTCTTGGATATAAAAGTCTTATATATTGACACTCTGGGATCTTAATAACCTTTATTTCTGCTCGAAATGTACGGATGGAGGCTGAAATCATTCTTTAATTAAATTCCAACATCAATAAAATGTGTATAAAGCTGAAAAAGCATCTGAATATGTTGGCGGGAGTGTACTTTTAGCTCAACTTTTACAACTCTCTACGTTTAACTACAAATACATTCTAATAAAAGCAATGGACTATAAATACAATCTATAAAGGCATTACAATGATATTTGTTTGCACATTAGTGGAATAAATATTTGGATTACAAAATTATGGATAAAGGCTTTTTATAGTGTTCAATAATCACTCAAAGAAAAATAATTAATGTCCCAGTTATGAATGCTTGTAAGTCAGTGTATTTCCAAGATTTGGCATGAAATATTTAAATATAATGTAAGTACCTGTCATTTCAAGTCAATAAAAAGAATGCAAATAAGTCATGGAAATAATTGATTACCTTGCTTTCACTAAATTGTCCATTAAAAAAATTGTGCATGATTATCAAAACACATACAAACACATACACATAAATATTTTCTCAAATGATGTTTGTTTGGCCCTGATTGAACAAAGCAGTTTACATTAAATATAATAGGGGGATTCATGCAACAAATAAGTGGAACAATTCACTACAAACACAGACCACATAAAATACAACTAAATATACAGTTTTTCAAAACCATGTTTTTGTTTACCAAAGAAAAATGGTATACAATATAGGCCTTGACACCCTTGGTCTATATTAAGCAAGGACGGCCAGCGTTCTGATCTTCTCACACAGAGAGGATCTTGGACCGGCCCCATTACATTCAGTGCTCACAAATCTTCAGCAATTCCCTCATTGTGAAGCTGTCTGGTTGGTACTGGATCTTTCCAACTGACATGTTTACGTTTTCTCGGTGGATGATGAGGAGAGATGTCCGAACGAGCTTCCGACAACCGGCTGCTTCCAGTTTATATCAGACCCTGTCTGTTATAAAAACCAACTGTGAAATTTGATTGCATTTCCTTTTTTTTTCTTCCTGGCCATTCTTTGTATGGGCTATACATACAGTATACAGCATACCAAATCCTTCTTTTTTTTTTTTTTTTTTCCAGAAAGGCTTGATCGAAGACTTTATTTTGTCAGGGGGAAGAGGGAGTATGGAACTGAATAAATCTCAGACAGCAACCGGCTGGACTGAAGTCGGCACTGTCTGGTGGCAATTGTGGGCGATACCAATGTCAAATGGATTTTTAAGAAATCCTTATCATTTTGAGAAAAGCTCTGATCCCATTCTAATGGCTACCTACGCTTGGGGAAAGTTAAGTAGGAAAGCAGACACATTTGAGTACATTGCTATTCTCCAGCACTCAATGTACACTTGCAAGCAGTTCTGCTCAGTAACAGTTTAATGTTGAGTGTGCAATGCATTGGGTTCTCAATTTTACTCTATTTTTACAGTACTTATTCATCACTTAGTTTAAATAAAGTGAAATTTTGAGGCTTTTACTTTCATTATTCATTATTTGTGAGGGCATGTTTCCTTCCATTGGATCAGTCTGGCTCCTGGGAAAAGTAAACAGCTCAAGGAGTACAGTACAACAAGATGTGGTGAAGGAGGTGAAGCCAGCATAGACAGATAATTTATTCTTAAATGACAGTGAAGTGGAAAATAAATAAGTAAAAAATAGAGACATGAAAATGTGTACAAGAATTGTAATATGAATACCATTATACAAATATGTGGAAAATACAATATTTTGGTTCATTTCAATGATATGTTTAAAGGAACTCATTAAAATATGAATAGTCAAGCAATTTGGAAAAGCATACAGACATTGCTGTGATATTGTATATTTTTAATGTCTAGCTTCATAGTCTGATTTGTTAATGTGTATCTGTCTTTGCTAACTTCACTACAAGCTACATTAGACAATTTGCAGGTGAAGCGGTGATTTCCCACAATGCAACTGCCCTCCTTGCAGCGACATCTCCTCTTTTTCTTACACAATATGAACATGACAGCTTCCCTTTTTGTCTGAAATCTTTGTGGTCCCTGATTTCTACTTGGACATCCTTTGGGTATTCACACGGCCCTGAAAGGAGTCTGTGAAAGATTATAGTCCGGCCTTGTTTCATAAAAAAATAAAATAAAACAAAAAATAGCAAAGCGAGCTGGGTTTTCTTTGGCCCCAAAACAAGAATGTGTCGTGTAGAATGTGACACATTTCTCACTATCTGCCGGCATGGCTGGGTGCACCTTGTGATGTCGCTCCCTGGAGAGGGCTTCAAGTCGATACCTTCGCTGCCGTCTGACTGATGTCTTTAATAATGATACCGAAAAGAAGAGGAGAAAAAAAAAAACACTTGTTCATTCTCTGTGATGTCTGACCCTTCATTTTTTTATTTTTGTTCTTGGGAACCCCACTGAATTACTGTCTGTTCAATCTTGCTTTACGAATACTGTCCTTCTTTTGGATGGCCTTATTTCATTTTCCTTTTGGGAAACCATAGCTTGCCCACACTACCCTTGTAAGACCAAAGGTAGGACATGGAATACAATGAAAGTAACTGTGGAGAGAGAGGAATGTATTTATTTTTTGTTATAATGGCGAGGGCACTTAGTATGGAGTGGACGGAGTTGGTGGTATGCAGAGAGGAAGTGGGCACGCTCTGTAGCAAATCAGCTCTGTCAAGATAGCAAGAGCTAAAACACAATCCTGAGAAATAATATACATAATAATTAAACTATGACAGCATGTTGGTCTTGGTCTTGTTCTACTTTCTTGAATTGTTTGTCTTCTTTATGGAAAACTGCAATCAACCCAGTCTGCTTTCCCTGGCTGTGTCTGAAATTACCTCCTATTCTATATGTTGTGTTTCATTTGGTGAGGCAATTCCACATTTCAGCATCCGCCTGAATCCCTTCTTAGTGTGGTATGTATGGATACAGCCCTGTTGTGTTGTTGGAACTGGGGAGGAGGCATGCTTTTAGTTAATATTTGGGATGGCTGCCTGTGTGCTCCCTAAGGGGGTTGGGAGTGTATCGGCCATGTGTGATATGTCAATTCAAGTTCTGCAGCGCTGGTTCTCCGTTGGAAACTGTTTGTCCCTAAGGATGCTGCCTCTCTTCTGTGGGATCCTGTTCAGCGCCGCCACGGAACATCGGAGTGTTTAGAGTTTCTCCGAGGGGAAAGCGTTCTTTGAAGTGTAGAGCTTTCTGGAATATCCTGGCTTGAACCCGATTTCTTCATGGTGCACGTTCAGTGACAATGAAGCAGTGCACTAAGTGCAGTGATATTTGTCCAATGCAATGTGAGCTGTGATCATGTGACAATATCTGTGCATGTGATTGGAAGCAGTGGGTCAGTGCATTAAAGCCAGGGTTGCCAACCTTTCATTTCAAACACAGATGTTCATGTCTTCAAAAACAAAAATAAACTCCTCGTGCAAGTGATTGAATTCTGCCAAGAGACAATCAGACCTTTTTATGCATAAACAGACTGTTTCAGAATTTAACTGTGTTGACTGACTGTCATTGCACAGAGGGTTGCTGAATCTTCTGAAAACCCTTAGCAACGATCACTTGTGCATATAGTGTCAGGCAATACGTTTGGATTCATATTTCCTCCCTTTGTCTTCATGATGAATGAATCATTTTGAATTCAAATTTACAGATTCATCTTTAGGCGACCATATGGTAACTGAAGTATATCTCATGTTTAAGATTGGTTTGTCACATAAGTTTGAAATAAAACAGGATTAAACTCATGTGAACATGTTATTCAGCCTCAGTTATTTAGCCATCCTCTTTGAGAACAGGCATACTTCTTCTTCTTGTCATTTCTGATGGGCATTTAAATTTTACTTGCTTAAATATCTTCATTGTTCAACATGTTTTGAGACTCTGTATCATTTTAATCAAAAAAGTATTTGTTTTGTTCCAATTTGTTTGTTATGCTTCATTAACTGAATAACAATTCAATAGATCGTACATTTTTTAAACGTAAATTTTTCATACCCTCATTACCTGGAATGACAACATGATCTGCATGAAAATGATTTTCAGTCATTAACTCAAAGGTTGTTTAAATAATCCGAGATAATATTTCATGAGATAACGGTTTACATACCTCATATTCACTCACAATATGGAGATCCATGCATGAAAGCATGGTAAATAAAGCTTATGTTCACAGAAATGTGTGAGCACTTTTCTCAAGACGGCCATGTACTAACCGGTAGCAGCCTGTTTATTGTTTGCTTGGTAGCCATGGAAACATGTCGTGGGAAGAGGGAATGTCTTGACAGGACCCGACATTTGTCAAATTGAAGACGGAGCTGCCATTTACATTCACAACAGTCATAAAGAAAGCTGCTTTCTTGATTCTGCTACCCGCCACTGTGTAATTGATTCATTATTCAGTCTCCTGTTAATGTGACCGTAGGAGACACGCTTGTTATTAAAGATTAGTTTAAGAAAATGTGTATGGCTGCAGACTCTCAATAGATGTTGATCTCTGATGTACTTAAATGTGCCGTAATGTTGTATATGTTTTGCAGTGGCCTTGGTCTCATATATGACAGTTTCCTCACAGTTTTCTAGATGTAAATTGCAGTAAAGCCTTGAATTAACTCGTTAGCTTTGCAAAAGGATGTCTGTATCTATGTATTTATGCAGACACCAAAATCACACAGCCATATGGCTTATGAGCAAAACCTTTGCATGCACACACACACACGCACACACACAGAGCAGCACATGACACTCTGAACACGGTTCTCATTGGAGCTGTGAAGACTTCAACTTCCTATGCTGTTCTCTATGCTTTACTGTGTGGCTGTGATATGTATCATATGTGATGAGATCGTATTTCTTCTTGCTCTGGTGGAATTGTATGGTGTCTTAGGGGGACCCCTTATTCCATGTTCGGGTCAGCCAGGCCGCCCAGAACTACGCTACAGAGGGATGTCAGCTGACTCTGTTCCAGTTCTCAGATTGAAAAATAACTGTCAAAGGACCGTGGACTCTGACCAGCAGAGGATAAGAAAGTATACCTTTAGTTCCATTTGTACAAATTGTGATTATTACCTCAGCTGTCAGGGTTTTTCTTTCCTTGGAATTTCCCAGAACACCCCTAAATGTAAATTGTGCACAATACGGGTGCATTCTCTGAGATGAAATAGAAGCTGGGTAACATTACTTTCCCATAAAAAAGTGGAAAATCTAGAATGCTCAAAACGAGGAAGTATATGAAGTGAGAGTGACACAGTACACAATAAAGGTGAAGGAGTGAGCTGGTTCTGTAGATAGTTGCTATTTTGTGAAAAGTGTGGTGTAACATCCCTCACAGAAAAATGGGTGAAGTGTTTTTCTCCAGAACATCTTTCATCGAGAAATGACTTTGGCAGCGATCCTGCCCCTTGTGGATGTTGTAACGCGTTCAAACAAAAACTAATGAGGTGCTGAAGAAAAATGCTGCAGAACCTTGCTCAAATTCAGCACAGTCTCTTTGCTGGGAAATCCTCTGTTTGGGTTGTCCAACATTGAGCATAAGAGTTGGGCATGTGAAGGAGTTGTGGGGGGCTTTTAAAGTTGAGTCTATATATACATTGAGTATATATATTGAGTAATATATTTGATATTTCTCCAGGCCAAATCACAGATAAGTCATTGTCCTCTTGAGCAAGGCAACTAATCGACCCATTTATCAATGTTATATGAGCTGGTTAGGGACAAGCTGTGCATTCAGACAATTTTTAAAAGTTGTAGGTCGTAAAGGATTTTAAATTGCAATTACTCTTCATTTTTTCTTTTTAATTTATGACCATGATTGTAATTTTGCAGTGGGACTGGAGTGCAATTGTGCAGCAAAAAAAAAAAAAAAACAATTGAGACACAACTAATAACTCTGTTTGGGACAGAAGGGAAATTTGTGAAACAGTTGAGAATCAGGGATTTGTCTTGGCAGTCGGGGGACACTGGGAACACCTGGAGATCTTGTGCGTTTGCCAAGCACAGTTATGCTTAGGTTCCTCCACAATTGTTTTCAGCGTCACTCCCCAGCTGTAGCGGAGTGTCAGTGAAAGCGGTAAAACAGTATTTTCAGCAGCTTGAGTGGAAATTCAGTAAAATCTAGCATTTCTTTTGATACAAGACGTGAGTATGGTGTGGCATTATTCATGTGTTGTCCTCATTCTTGGAACGTTATTTGGATATCCCATAATTTAGAATCTTTCAGTGAATTTTGACATGTATTCTTGCTGTACATATCATTCTTTTCAGAATAACTTTTCCCTAACTTACCTATTTTTTCAACAATAAATCCCATACTGAAGTTTGATGATGGAGTTGTGATATGGACATAAAAGTCAAATGTTGGACTTTCTAAAACAAAGTGTTCTGGAGTCCTGTATATTTTACAGCTTTGATGATGCTGTCAAGTCCATTTTTTTAAATGAAGAGTCTTTACTTTTCCAACTAGTTTCATGAACTCCTGTGTCACCGTTCTCTGCTTCCATTTTATGGAATTTTTTATGAGGAAAATAATTGAGTAAGTTTTGCTTGAGTGGGTGTTTAAAATATGGAGACATTATTATGCTAATACAGTAACTGTATGCCAAGTATGCTAATGAATGTATCTAGGCAAGTCATTTATTATGACAACATTGCAGCACCTCAGCCCAGTCCTGTTCCTGATTTACCTGTTTTGCAAAATATCACCAAACTTTAAAAAAGGCCGTTCTGATATTTAAATTCACCCAGCAGAGCATTCCAAACGCATTGCTATTAATGCTGACATTTGAGCAAGTGCCTTTGAGTTATAAAAAGATTTGGGAGTCTTTTTTTATGGAGGAAATTGCTAAACAAATTTATTTGAAACCTACATATCATTCATCAGGTAAAAGATTTCCTTTGAACTGAAAAATCCAATCTAGCCCCTAAACGTTGGAGGCTACAAGCCCTGGATGAATTGGAGCTCAATAATTATGACGGCAGGTCAAACTGGTTGCTTGGAAAACTAGATCTGCTTGGAAAGGGAAGGTTGAACTATATTCTATCAGTTTTTGTTTTTTATTTTGTTTTCTCTATAGACTTAAATCCATCTATGACTCAAACATCCCTTGGGCTACGAATATTGACTTCAGGATGAGGAAAGAAGACTTGACCCCAACAAAATATTTATTTACGGCAGATGGTTTCACTTAATTTCACAGTATATACACATACAGAAGTCATTTACTTTACTTCCCTCAGACAGTTGAAATATCCATGTCTCATATGAATTAATACACAAGCTGACAACTCACTCCCTTTCGAATACATAGCATAAGGAATGCAGCAAAGAGCTGTTCCCCGCAGATGTCTTTGTTTCGGCATTGACACTGCAGACGAAGGTGCCGTTTCTTTGTCAGCGGGCGAAATTTCAAACAGGTTCAATATTTCTTGTGGCCCCTCCGTTATATCTCCCTGACTAAGACAGACAGAAATAGAAAAGAATTCTCGATGTTTGCTGTTGTTCTGAAGTTGTTTTTGTCACTAAATAATGAATATACTCTCAGGCCCCTAGCTCTTGTGCACAGCCCTGCAAGGATTTCTGCCCGGAATGTAAAAGTGATTAATGTGCTTTCAGAACCGATCCATGGCGAAAACGGGGAGCGGAATAACATTTCTGTGGCCCCCGTGTGATGTACGACTCTCGCCGAGCAGAATGCTTTATTTTTAGCTGTAATTCACATTAGATTCGGAGCAAACAAAGTCATTTTCAGGAGCCAAACTGGCGAGCGCAGCGAACCAGCATTAGTTTGAGTGCATGACAGGAGTATCTTGTTATAGATTTCCATTTGTGTGACTCCAGTTCATAAGGCTATGTCCAAGTCGGGGTTATTAACAATTAAATTGATCTGCTGTGTAATTACAGTAAATTACAGTGCAGACAGAGCTATGCCATTTAGCTAATTGACTAATTACATGGCATTAATAACTAATACCGGTCTCTTTACACCAGACAGACAGGTCCTTTTAAAATCTGAATTCCCAATCTAGGGAGTGGAGAGGGAATGGGTATTTGGTTTGAGAGACATGAAAAACAATTTCAGTTTGAGTGCATCGAGGTTTAACCAGCTTATAACATCATCTGTGCCACTCAGCCTCCCAATTCAGGCAGCTCCTGAAAGTTTTTACAAGGTTAGAATCTTTTTTTTTCGCTCAGTTCCTGCTTCACACTCATCTCGAGCTGTCTGGACAAACGGCAGCGAAAAGCAATATAGGAGGATCCCTCTCGGAAGAAGGGAGCAGGAGCCAGCTGCGTGATAAATGCAATCATACGTACGGGGGCGGCTTGGCGTTGTTTTTTTTTATGGGGTGGAAACGGTGTCTGCCACCGGCCCAAATTGGGCGGCCACCTGAAGGAAATAACAAGTTACTGCCCCTGCTGAGCGAAGGGGTTCTGTAGTTTGGGTTATCTCAACATGAGATTAAAATGGCTGAGATATTTTTGTTATTTTTTTGCTAGATTTTTTTGGCCAGTAATGTTTGTATATGTATGGTATAATTATGCCTGTATGTATTTGTGCGTGAATGAGTTTGTATATTTGTGTGTTAGTCCTTGTGTGTGTGTGTGTGTTATGTTTGTTTGTGTGATTGTACATTGTATGCGTGTGAGTGTGTTACAAAATGTGTGTCTGTATGTCAAACAGAGTTTCTGTGCTCGTGTGTTTGTTTTCATGCCAAATCTTTATGTCATCACATTCATGCTTTTCTCCTTTCCCCGGTTTGTGTAGTCAATATGCAAATGAGTACACATTTAATGAGGTAGGCTCATCGCCTCATTGCCAAAGGGAATATCACCTTAAAAGCTGACCAGGTGCTGTGAAAAATGATAAGGGTGACAAGGAGATAGAAAACTCAATTGCCTTAGAGGAGCTAATGCAGTGGTAACTCCAGGGGCTTGTTTCAATAGCAGTTGTAAGTTCATCCTTTGTGTAATTAATGAGCGGTTAATGAGATACTAATTGTATTCGTTGATAGAACAGGGATTGCATCAGAATAGCAGGTCATGATATATTCGTTACATTTCATAACACTTGATCTTCACAAGATCTTTAGCATATGGTCTTATTCACAGTTACTTGCAAAGCTCACTTTTCCCCCGGTATATTTCAATGTGTACTGTTGGATATTCAGTGAAGCAGTTTAGTTGAAGTGCCTTGCTCAAGGGTGCAACTACCCACGTGGGAATTGAATCTGCAACCTTAAAAGCTACATGTCCAGCACCTTAACCTTCATACTCATTGCTGTTCTGCCATAGTTGTATCGAGACACAACGCAGACCTGACTTTGACGGGTCTGCAGTCAAGATAGTGAGCGATAGGCCCAGGGGCTGAAAAAACCCGACGTAATCGAGTGAAGCGGGGATGGTCGGACCTGGGTTGTCCGGTCAGGTTACCTAACCCCCCCCCACCAATTTTTTTTTCATTGCCTCCCTCTTTCTCTCTCTCCTCGGCTGTGATAACAGCATATTATGCTGTGTCTGTGTAACAATAGCCTTTCTCAAATGGACCCAGAAAAGAGCATGTCTCGGTTAAGGAGTGCTCTTTATGTGAAAGCGGATCATAATTCTCCATTGATGACAGCAAAGTGAATGTAGAGCATGAGGCAGATTCTTATCCCCTTCCTATTCCCTTTCTAAGAGGCGATGCTAGGGCATTCAAATATGATTTCAAAAATTGGGGACCTCACAGATAAACGGACTGACCTCACCACCATGACGATGCATCTTGACCCATGAGCATCCAGGCCTGATAGCATTTTCATTTAAACATAAATATTAATTTACATTTTGTTATTTTACTGTGGTATATCTGAATGTTAATTTAACTGAAGAAAGTGAAGAATAGTGCTTCAATTATGCTGGAATTTTGAGGATAATACATGAAAATGTTTAATGTAGATAAGGGAAGGAGTCCAGGTGGTAGACGATGTGCTAAAAATGTATGTGCGATATTTAAATGCAGATTTTCAGTGACACATTGAAGGCAGATATGCCAAAGATTAATTGGCGTCTCTTCATTTTGAAACTGCATTGACTCTTACTTTTGAAAGAAGGTTCGCCATGATGCAGTTGTACTCTTGCCATAGTCTGCCATTGTCCCTTTACTCCTGGCCATTACTCATGCCGGTAGCGGTCCGCAAGGGGCCTGATTCATTAAGTGATTTTCAAAAAAAAGCAAAATAGATGACTATGAAAATGTCCGCTGTGTTTTTTTTTTTTTTTTTTTTGGCAGTATGAAATCAGCTTTTTTTCACAGCCTTTTTGGCGGAGTCATACCTCCCATGCTTTTTAAAGCTTTGTCACACAATTATGTGTTTCTGGCCCATGTAAGCCATGACCAGAAGTGATCCGTATTTGTCATGCTTACCACTTTTCGTGGTGCTTTACGCTTGATTTGAGACCACTCAGGTTTATAATGCAAAAACAACACCAGAAATGACTGCTGTATATTCTTTCTGAAGAGCTGACATTCATGGAATATATTTTATCCCTCCCAAAAGCCAAATGCCTCGCTCGTAATCTAAATATATGATGCAGTGTGCATGGTAAGGCAACTAAAGATTCCAAAACTTCTGATGTACGGCTACAAGGAGACATAAAATGTTTTTGCAAGCTTTGTGCCAGTGCTAGAATTACAAACAAGACCCAAGTTAACGACTGCATGCATACGTAAGTCGACCAACGCAGGGACTGAATTCATGGAAAGTGAAGGTATGACGTGGCTCAAATGTCAAAACGTACATGCGGTTTCTGCCTCGGAGAGTCGCATAATCCGTTTTGTTTCGGAAGGGGAAAATTGACGAACCTGTTCAAGGCAGGCTTGAATGCCACCAATGGCAGTGATGAATCTCGGCCTTCAGCTCTGCCCGTTCAAGAGGACGGATTTCTAACCAGAGAGAGATGGCTACATCTCTGCGTCTCTGCAAGCAAATAACTTTTTTTTTTTTGTTAAGAGACATTTAAATTATTGCCTCAACGTAAATCTCTCTTGTGGGAAATCGTAATCTGAACAGGGAAACCCAACGGTGTGAAGCAGCCTCCTCAATTTTACTCCAGCAGGGTCCACAAAGCAGTGATGCAGGCCATGCTTACATGGCTGACCCTATCCCAGTGTGACAGGGGAGGCTGTGTTTATTTATTTGGTTATTTATTTGATTGTGAAAAAATCTGTTAAAAGTTATTGAGTTGTTGTTTCAGAAACCAGGCATTGGAATTGGAATAAACTTTGACTGTAAAAGAAAGAGAAGCAGAGACTGATTGTTCAGAGATCAGTTATAACACTGGAATATATACTGGAATGTATATGTGTATTAATATATATAGTTATGTTACATGTGCTGCACCAGTATGATTCATTACATGAATTCATCTAAAATTGAAAGGAAATGGGTTAAATTTCTCTTTAAAATATCTGTTGCCATACTGTTTCAGCTCTAACTTCCAGAGGAACCACAGGTTTTTTTTTCCCTACATCACAGATTTTATTTAGAGAAAAGAGATAAAAGCATCAACCGCCATTTGATAGCTTCAGAATATCGTTCACAGCATCAGCATCTGGTACCTTCTCATCTCCGTGGAAACCACCGCTCAGGGTCTCTGCTGATGCGTCAGCCTCTCCCAGAATGCTAATCTCGCCGACTGAAACCTGCTGGCCCCCTGTGCCCGACATCTGAATAATCCATAACACCTGCTGGGTTCACCTGCCTTTCAGAGTCTTCCTCTTCTCCTCGCTCAGGGATAGGAAACCTTGCTACTGGAGACAGAATGTGGTGTATGTGTGTTTTTGTTCCAAGCCTGCCCTTGACAGAAAAAAAAAGAAAATCTTGGAAAAACCCCACACACCCTTTGGCTTTCTAAGATCAGGGTTTCATACTTGTTTGTTAACTGCTCGTTATTTTTCTCCCTGGTTGCTTTTCCTAGTCATTGTCATGCAAACGCTACTTTCTTCGACTGTGTCCCTTCTCATCTGTTCCTGAATGATATGTTTAGCTTGTAATTTTAGACATATATATTTATGTTTAATGACGGCAATTTTTTTTTTTTTGAACAAAGCAAAGATTTTTGGAAGAGGAACTGAAAGAAAGTTCATCGCCCTTAAATGTGCTGGTTCCACAAAATACTGTGATAACAGGGTATCAAGACACTGCTTTTTCCTCTTTCTGAGGCTATGATTTTCTCTCTTTCATCATTTCGCCTCATAGAGCTGCAAACAACTCATTAAAAGGACTCAATACTCGGCCAAATTATTTCACCTACTGAGCCACTCAGGAACCATTTGGCGCTCATTATCTCAAATTCATTTTGGGGCAGATCATGTTTTGATAAACACTGAATTGTATTAGATGACTGTAATAACCCGATGCCTGGAGCTTTCAGTTTGTCGTGAAATTGGACACCTCCAATTGGACAGCTGTCGAAATAACCTGTAAAGCCTCGAAAGTATAAAGTCAGCAAGGCCTCTCATTTCAGTCATTGAATGACAGGGACTACTCAGTCAATGTGTATTATTGGTGAAATGTGAGCTGACATTTCTTTTGAAGGGTTTTTCGAACCAACCTGCAGTTCTTCAAAGGAAAATATAACTGTAAAAGCTGGACTTCAGCCTGAATTTCTGCTGCTTAAATGTTTGGAAATGTTTCTCTTCCAGTCCTACGTTTCATAGAGATCTAAATAAAAAAAAAAAAGAATCGGCTAAATTCCTTTTCCCCATTTTTGCTGAGGTGGGACCTTATTTCACAGAAAATAAGTAAAAAAGCACAGATAACCATATTCATTTTATGAAGCCTGTCAAAAGAAATATATTTTCTCACAAACGCAGTGCATACAAGCAGCCACTAACCTCTTTTCATAAGCAGTGAAGAAACGCATTTTGCATCATTACTTTGGGGGCTAATGTATGATCGAGCGAATAGCAAAGCTACATAGTGAGATCTAGAGAAACGTGACTGACGCATTTTGCAGCCTACCGAATTAGAATTAAGTGATTTTTCAAGCTGTCACGTAGCGGGAAAGTTTTGGATGATATTATTGGTCAGATCAGTCATGTGTGCTGTTTTGAAGATTGCATATATAACAGATGGCTTGTCATTGGGATTGTAGATATAACAGATGGCATGTCATTTGCCGTAAAAGATTTAAACATATTAATGTGATATGGGTTGTGCCTTGCATGGCTAAGTGCACCCAGCTAAGAAGCTATGATTCTTTATGAACCTCATTATCATAATGGGTGGAGCTACTGCATGTCAATCAGTGACTTGTGAAGCCATCAAAAAGCACCATGCTAAAGCACAACAGCTAAAACCAGTTGAATGAAATAAATAGATTTTGTTGTTCATGAAACTTTGCTTCCCCATCACGACAAAACAGAGATCATTGTAAAGATCTCATAGCTTTTGCACTGCCCAGTAATAAAACAAGAATTTTTCACAAGAATGCTCTAACAGCGATAAAAGTCAGGAAAAAAAGGTGGAAGGAATACTTGAAAAATGTGATGAGATATCGGTACAGAACGGTTTACACTTATCGAAAGTGGAGGCTGAGTTTTATTTGAAAAGTGCACTGCTAACATTCCTCTCCGGCAGAAATCTTTTGTGGCTCGCCTCCGCTGATACTGCCTTTGAAAGGGGGGGCATTGTTTTCTCTCTGCATGCTCCTCCGACTCTCTTGCAGGCTACCAAGGACAGTCGCGCAAACACGGAGAGCGATCGTTTTCCAATCACTTTTCTTCAGTCTGCTTTCACTGGCTGTCAAGGCTCCCTCTTTAAGCCGGGCCTCGCGTTGTCTCCCATAGTCAGGCGACCTTGTAGGCGGACGTGGGCTTGCCCGTTTTTTTTTCATGCACCGAACCTCTCACTCAAGGTACGAGCCGTTATTATGTCCTAGCCTATGGGTCTTTCACCGCTTTGCGTTTCCTTTCACATTTTCTTACAGTTTTCTTACAATACAATTATGATTAACATAAATGCACACAGTGGACAATGTATAATTTCACAGGACATTGTTTTCATTATAAATGTGTTGTAAAATATTTTACAATCAATAATTGAATGACAATAGTATATGTCACTATTCAATTTGAGTAATGCATAAAAAACAGAAATGTATTACTTCTGTCCATTCTAAGATACATAGTGCCAGGCAAATAATATTAATTGGTAATGTGTCTTTCAAATCAGTACCATGGTAACAAGTCTCTTCATAGCATCAGGTACTTACCAAATCATTGTTCTCTCACATGGGGATGAGGTAATTTAAAATTCCTCTATATATCTGATGCATGAAGCGGATTGTTTGAGATATGTATTTATATCATGCTGTCACCACCACTGTGTTTCTGTATGTGCTCTGACACCACCGTTAGCCGCAGCTAATTCACACCCCAGCGGGTTCGCACCATTATGCGGCCCAACAGGAGGTTCAAGTTTGGTGGAAATGAGGCAGAATCGTGAGTTATCACCTTGTGATAGTGTTTTTGTCCTTTTTTTGTGTTTTTTTTATGATGACATTTTATGCAGGTATACATATATATATATGTATGCATGTACATATTTTATTTATTTGTTTGTTTGTTTGTTTGTTTGTTTAGCCCTTCTGTACGTATGCATCCAAATGGAGAACAAAGTTTTTTTCTTCCACAAACACATTTTACTTTTCAGTCCACTGCAAGAAAAAAAAAAATGTATCAACCTCCCCGAATTTAAATCTGAGAAGATATCCCTACTGGTTAAATAAAAGTTATAGAAACGAATAAACAAAACATGAAAGTATGCTCTCTCTGGCCGAGGAGAACGAAGGGGTTGAAAGATATGCCCTGAAAGAACAGAGGAGATCGATGGGGTTTTGGGACACATTTTTGAAGGAGTGAAGACTCTGAACACATCTTTCTGACACCCTAAAATTCCACGGCCTCCTGGTCAGCTGTCAGTAACTCTGTGTGAGAACCATTTTTGACACCATTCAAAAGTTTGAGTGACTCATATCTAAGTTATTTTGGAGATATGAGTCACTAAAACTTGGGATAGATTTATTGACATTTGAAGGGTGTTATTATTTTGTGTGCTGAGGGGAAATGTCAGTGTTTACTTCCTGATGATACATGCATTGATACTTTGTGTGTGTGTGTGCATGCGTGCGTGCGTGCGTGCCTGCATGTGTACATATATATACATATATATATACACACATACACACACAATGTATCAACGCATGTACTTGGGAATATCGATGCAATTCTACTTATTACCAGTAGGTGGACCAATAGGTAGTACATGGAATTCCTGGCCACCGCTTCTCTATGCCATATTGAGAGCCACCTGTTGAGAACCAAGCCTATTATTTCTGAATGCAAATTCCCTTTCATATCCAATGTTTATATTTACAAGTCTTATGTGCAGAAAGTGGAGATTCTCTCCCCGAGGTTATGCGTGTTTCTCCTTTTTGATGCCACTTGGACTTGGAAAAAAGGGTACATCTGAAATGGAAGGTCCATTTACTACAAATGGACTCCTCTGTATGGTCTGGCTCCTGCTGTCTTCATTCACTCAATGCAGAGAAATATTTTGCAGTTACCTGTGCAATGCACATGCAGTGGCATAGCTAATGCAGTGATGGCAGGTGCAGTGATTGGTCCAAATGGAGCCCCTCCCATTTTTGACTCATTGAAACTTCACTTTACCTGGCAGTGCCCTTGTTAACATGTATTTATGTCATAATGGGACGTGCAGTAACTCTTAAAATTAATTTCAGATGAGATGCAAAGTAAGTAGTTCTGTTTACATTGTTTTATTCCAGAAAAAAATAAAGATAAAAAAAATCTATGTATGAAAAATCAGACAGATGTTTAAACCCCCAAAATGCAGGGACTGAGGTAGTAAGGACTCTGGTAGTAAGGACTCCTTGTGGAAATACTGCTTTTTTATTTTATCCACCCATGCTGTTAAACTTTCCATTTTAAAAAATAAAGTTCATTTGAATTTAATTAGGTCAATGTCACTAGTATTCTCTAACATTACATCATGATTATTACCCAGTATTGTATTCTTGCATATCTTGGACATTTCCCAGTTTTTGCTCATAAAAATGTTTAGGATTTGCTATTCTTGCAGTTTCATATCTCACGTCTGGACAGAATATTACTGGAAAGTGCTATGTTCCTGAAACGGAATAACAAGTAATTGGAAAATGTGACAGCTGCTTAATTTAATATATACAATTTTAAGTCTCAGCAAACAGTGAACTTGTATTGCAGTGAAACAATAACAAAAAACAGTGTGTCATCATATGCTTTCCACTACTCATTGCAAAATATTAATTTATCTTTGGAATATATTTTTCATCATCATGGCAGGTATACCAGTCCAAGGGTCATACCCAGTGGCCAGTTTGTAAAAAAAAAAAAAAAAACAAAATTCAAGGGGGATGGTCTGCATTGGAGTGGAAGGATTGTGGGATATGCCTACATTTTTTATATTCATGCATAATCATAAGAAAAAAAGTCAGAAAATGTACTTGTAACTTCTATTTATGAATACAAAAACTATCAAAAACTACCCAAGTTATTTACAATGTTGTTTTATTTATCTAATAATAACAACAATCAATAAATGGTGTGCAAAACAAACCTAGTCTGAAACCACAGTGAACATTTTTTCCAAACCTTTTTCATGTCAATCTTGAAATAATCAAAAAGTTTTAGGATTATGACATCTAAAACGAAGAGGGGAAAGAAGAAATATTGGAAGGGTTTTGCCCTTAAAGACCATGTGATAATGTCAGTCAAATTTAATCAAAATGTGAGTCCATGACACTGACCCTGTCAATCCCTTTCATTGAAAAGGTCAGAAAACTAAGACATTCAAACATCTATTCAAAGGGTCACTTTTAAAGGTAGATATTTTTGCAGTTAAAGACCATGTGATAATATGTAAAAGAATCAAATCAGGTTTTGTCTCAAACCACTGTGGAGTCCATGCCAGTTATTCATTTTGGTCCCCCTGTCATTCAAAATTCAGAAAAGGGGACTTACCGAAAACTAAGCCATTCTGGAAATTCATGTGCTTTTTTCAAAGATACAACCTTTAACTCAAATTGGTAATATATTTTGTAATTAAACAATGGTTTTAAACTCTAAAAGAATGCAAAACAGAAGGTCTTCCACTTGGGGTCTCCTGGAAGTCAGTTAATGAAATTAGTCAGTCAGCTGTTATCGGATAGCTATGTCCTGCAAATAACTTTGTTGTTTTACACTGAAAAGCTGTTGCTCATTTTCAGAATATCAAACCTATATATACAATATAACATAATCTGCTGTTCTGATTCTAATGTGTAACAATAACCCAAAGTTCTAAGTAATTTGTACTGTGCGTCATATAAGTTGTCAACAATTTACTCCATTAGTGCCCTCCCCCTTTGCAGGCTGGGTAATTCGGTGTCCCGAGGGGAAATTAATCCCCTTCTGTGGCAGCACACCGCAGCTTTACAGGAAATTGCTTCACACTGTTAACTTCTCCGTCTTCCAAGTGTTTTTTTTTCCCCTCCGCTCTCATTTTAATATCTACTGTTTAATGTTTCGCAAAATGAGCCGCTGAGAGAAGAAAGGCCTTTTGTAATTCATTTGAGAAAACCATGATTGAAAAAAAGGCCAAGCAACAAGGCAGGAGACGTACCGTTGCGTGTTTGAGTTGTTTGAAATTACCATGCCGACTTCCTGAAATTTTTCCTTTGCACTCGGTAGACTTTTTGCCTTCCCTCTCCAGTGGATGCTGGTCAAGATCTATTGCAATTAAGCCTTTAGCTGTGAATATCAGAGAAGTAATTAGAAAAAAATGAAATGCGAAACAGATGTGGTTCTATCAAAATACTCAACAGATATGCTGTTGGTAATTAAAGTATGAGGTCTGCTTCAATGCTCCTTCATACTTTGAAAGTCAAGACTGACTGGATCTGAGATGTAATGCATGAAAAAAAAGCTTGTCTTTGAGGTAAACATTTGTAACAGAGAAAAAACACAACTCCAATGCGTTCAATGCCACTCACGATTCATATGCTTAACATGCTGTGTGTCATGTGGTGTGTTGTAAGTCCTGCAGTGTTGCTGGTTTGCCATTTTAAATATGTACTGCTATTATGTGCACTCAGTGCACAAACTATACCATGGCTTTTGCGGGAACTCACTTTTTTACTGGGGGGGGTATTTGCATGTGCCTCAAAAAACCTAAATTAAACTGAATTTGTGATGTATCACCCTCATGCATGAATCATACATCAATAAGAGTCAAATTGTATGCATGATCTATGATGATGAAGATACAGAAAAATAGAAATGCATCGCAAACAAAGCATATTGTCATTATTTTACAGACCAAAATTTCACAAATCATGTTTTCAGGGGAACTCATGTCTTATTAAAAGGAGCCAAGCTCCCCCTGGCTCCCCTGTAGTTCACACCCTGTGTATACTTCTTAAATAATATATAAAAGAACATAAATGCCAACATAATAAAATTGCATTTTGTAAAAACAGCCAGTATAATAAACACAAATGCATAAATTCAATGTTGTGGTATGAGTGCATTGGAAATGAACTCATCCCTTATTTTTGCTGCCTGCTGTGACCACATGTAGTCTAGCTATCTGTTGTGCTAAAAATGTATCATTAGTGTTTTGTGTGAAAGGAACCAAAAATCACTTGTCATTATAGTGCTTTGCTGATTTAGATTCATCTGTTGACATTGTGGATATGTCTTCATGTGGTGTAAGCAATGGAAAAATGAGATTCTGGAAGGAATAACCATGGATAGCACATTCTATACTTTAATGTTCATGTGGAATATGATAGATATGTAGCTTTAAGCATGCAGAGGGCAATTAAAAACAACTCACCTTCCTTTTTTTATTCTAAAGATTGCCAAATGTCATAAATCCAGCAGAAGGATCTAGTTAGTTCAGCTCTTGTCTCCTAACCTGAGGCTGCCTCACCTTATCTTCTCGCTGCAGACTGACATGTCTCCCTGGCTGCTTGTTCTGTTTTACCATCAGTTATGTCTCTTGGTTTTAATTCCAACTCCACAAGTTTGCAGCAGATGATGTTTCTGAATTTGAAACCATTGGACTTCCTGAGCTTCCCTGCTAGTTTATTAGACTGTGTACTTTATTTGTTTTCCCTTCTGTATTTTCATGTGTTATTTGCCTTGTGTGTCTTTTTATATAATATTTCTCCCAGTAATTTATAGTTTATTAATCCATCAGGTGGCACTACATGTTTTTAATATTTCTGTTTTTTTATGGATGTGGTGTGTAAACCCATGGTAATTTCATTTTTGCAATAAAGCAGTTTAAATAAACTAATTATCACTCAAACCAACGGTAATCAAATATCAGTGAAAGTCCTTTGACCATATATTCAGTGAGACAGTTTTCAGTTGTCAGAACCCATTTTGAGATGCCAGCTTGTTTCGTGAAACATATGCTTGATTTTTCGAAGCATATGTATAGGTGAAGCAATTAAATTGAATGTAGGTCAGCATTTTCATCTTTTTTTTGTTTAATTCTCCAGTTCTCTGTCTCATTCATGACAAGGTGCAAGTCTCAACATCTGTCTCAAACAAAGATGTTTCATTACTTTGTCTTGTCCTTTAATGCAAATGTTTTGGCATCAGACTACCATCTTGTTATTTTACAAAATAGACAAAAAAACACCTTTATATAATCAAGATATTTTCCACTGTTAATAAAAGAGAAAGGTGCAACTCCAATTTCTTTGGCTCAAAATACTTGATGTATCAAAAATGACAAGCATGTAAGAAATATTGAGGATAAGTTGGGTATCAACTATGAATTGAATCTTACTGTATTTCTGTGTGATTACTTTCTTGGACATCACCATATGTTTCATTTCTCTCAGTTCATGTCTTTTTTCTTTCAAGTTTTCTGTCATATCAGTTAAGTCAACTGTCTTTCAAACTTAAATTGAGCGAGATCAGTGGTCTGTTGCAGGTCTTTTTTTGCAGTGGATCATGCTCTGAATGAGATACACATATACGGGTTTTCAACTGTCCAAATGTTTTGAACTGTAATAACAAACATGCCATCCCAGCTAAATGTCTCTGTGTTGAAACAGCTCCCTGTGTTTACAACTCATTCATAACCCAACTCATAAACCTGAAGAACTCAGTTGATTACCCTGGGTAATTTATTATTACACTCCGCATAAACTCTTGTAAGAATATAAAGTGCACTATTAAACTGAAGGTTTGGACTCTTAGCAACCCACAAGCGTTCCTCTTGGTGAATAATTATTATCAGAATATTGCGACATCTGAATATGGTGTGCAGCTCAAGTAGCACTCCAGTTAACTGAGCAGATTGAGCTGGAAGCTCTTGCCTCATGCTAGGTTAATGACTGAAATCATGTTGCATGAATTGTCCTTGGAAGATTTTTCCAAATGTATTTTCCAATCATGTTGTATTTGGCTAAACCAATGTTGCCCCACTGTCCTGCAACAATTCTTGCTGCGTTCCAATTCTCAGATTTTGTGTCCTTGTCTCCTCTACTCGTTTCCTCATCTCCTCCATGCCCTGGAAACCTGTCTATGTGTCCTCCCTTCCTCCACTGTTCCAAAAGGTAGGAGACAAGATTTTGCCTCCTCCACTCGCCACCTCAGCTACCCTAAATGAAGGTATGCTACCTTTTCACTTTTCTGGGTGACATCATTGTGCTCACAACCAGTCAGGTTAAAAGACCATCCCACAGAATATTTTGATCGGCTTAGGTATCCTCGCAATCAGTCGAAGTTACACGATTGCATCAATAGCTGAGGTCGACTTTGATGACGGGCTAATCAGATTAGCTGTTCCAATTTTCATTTCATCTCCTCCTTTCCTTGTCTCCTCCACTTGTTTCCTCCCCTCCTTTCCTCCACATACTTCCAGGGTAGGAGATGACAGGAGGAGATGAGGAGATGAGGAAAAAGTATTGGAACGCACCCCTGGTCCTGTCAGTTCCAAATGAGGTCAGAGTGTATACTCGGTCACATCATCTCCCAGTGAGCACAAGTTCTTGTCCGCTAGGTATAGCTCATCTTATTATGTAGTTGCCTGAGGGGTTATCATTCCAATAGCTGTTCAAAGCAGTGGCTGACTGCACATACTTCACTTCAAAGCACTTGTGCTAACATATAGATAGTGGGGAAGTAATAGTGATGCATTTGGATGGGGTCAAGTGTCACAGAATGGCCATCAGCTGTATGTCAACTGGCTTAAGCTTTTCCTGAGGAAAAGCTTGGATGGGAGATCTCTGATGAACACATTTAAGAAATATCTCTATTTTGTTGAGTGGTGTTGTTGGAGAAGTATTTCCTCTGGTTCAAATAAAAGCAAACCCAATGCCACAGGACAGTGACAGGGTTTTACATATGTTCGGCTTTACATATGTTAAAAATAGGCCCTTCTTTTTTATTAAATACCCCATGTCATGAATTGCAGAGAGCAGGTATTTCATGATATCTTGGCAAAAACATTCTGGCACAAATAGCTGCCACAAAACATTGAGCTTCTGTCCCTCTCTCTTCACTGTGAATACATTTTGGTAGTTTTTAGCTGAAATGTATACCATTATAACCAACCCAAACCAGAAGACACAGGGGGAATCTATAAAACTCTCTGTTGTTCACAAGCGTCTCTCATTGGCTTCAGCAGTTACGTCTCATGTATGCCATTGCCTGCGAACGACCGCAAACCGGTCCCGGTATCAGAGCATGAAAACATACTGTAAAATGACACGAACGGTCCTTTCAGCCCAGCTAGGCCCGTCATTTACCTGCAACCTACAGAGTCTCCAGTACCACGTCAACCCTTGACTTGAACACGCCGATCTTCTCTGCTTTGACTACAATATTCTATTCCGACCCGACTGTCGAGGACAGCACAACAGCATTTCCACTTCACCTCATGGGACCCACAGTAAGTCTCGGCTCTCTGGGGACACGGCAAAGTGTCTAACCACGTACAGACTTGATGTATGTGCATGCAAAATGTGAATAAGAGGTTAACCACATGTAGTGCCTTCAGCTCTCTAAAACCTGCTCTGATTTCAGACAAGAGAGTGAGCATTTACTCCTGAGTTCAAAGTACAGCCAGAAACATATACATAGCTTTTTCTTGCTCTTGTCGAGCACACGCTAAGAGCACTGATGACTTTAGGGTCACATTCTTCATGCCTGTAGATCACTTGGAAAAACCCAAGCAAAGCCGGGTGAACTTTGTATGAACCATGGATATGTCGCGGCATTAGATGCTTTTCTCTGGTTTTTTTTTTCCATGAATTAACATTTGCTCTTGTGTATTCACTTCTAAATTCCCCCCAGGCAAGTCCCCAAGTTCCCTTCATTTATCAAAAATCATAAAAACATAATGTTTCAAATGCAAATGCATAAAATGTGTAAGGATTGCCAGATCAGTTTCTTATCATCATTAAATATTGACTCATACAGGAGCCAGGCTGATAGGATTCTAAAGCTCTGTTATGAAGCTTATGCCTGCACTGAGATCGATGTGATGTGATGAATATTTGTATGGAAATATGAATTTTAATTAAATTATGTCCATTCCATAGCCTTCTCTGGATGTAATAAACAAAGGCATAAATCCCCCGCAAGACATATAATCTGTAAAATGGAGGATTATTTCAAAGCAAATACTGACATTGTACAGTATGATAGTTTGACATATTATTACAAATATCATATGGGCTGATGCACTGGTCACTATTGGCACAAGGATTCATTTTGGACATGGGCCATACTGTAGGTTCTCATAAGGTTATTGCTGACACTTTGTCATGGACATGTTGTGAAAAGGAGTAAAGATGTACTATTTAAATTGACAACAAATTTGCTGTCTGTTCTGTTGAGGGGGAAGGTGTTACAGGTGGCTGTAGATGGAAACTTCTTTTTCCATTCCAGAAGTCCTTTTCGGGTTTTCCATTGAGGCTGGTGGGTGGAGTCACCTCAATTGGTTAACAGGCTGAGCATTGTAAATTGGACCATCTGTTGCTAATCAGTCACAGGATATGTAGGCATGCCTGTGTGCAGGGTGGGTTTCAGTTGGGAATCAGGAGCGGTAAGGTTAGGACCTTGGCTCCTGGTAATTTTGGTATTGCTCAGTCCCAACTGAAATGGGAGGTATATTAACTTGAGTCAGCAATTGTGTATGTAGGACATTTAGTTTCTTTGGAAGAGGAACCCAAACCTTTTTTTTTGTGTACAGAAAACCCAAGCATGTGATTTTGGACACCGCTCTATGAGTGAATTAAGAAACCACTCTGTTCTCCTTTCTTTTCTCCTCCCGTTTGAGAGTTGTATTTTCAGTTTAGTTTTCTTCCTTCACTTTCCAACTTGGTGGACACCGCAATTGTGTCTTTTAGAACCCATCCCTATACGCTTTCAAATGGAGTTGTCATATAGTTTTTGTTGCCTCCCGGTAGGGTACTCGCTCCTAATGGTTGTGGGAATGTGACTGCTATGAATAGCTCCCAATTCATTACACTGATATGATGTTTGGTCACAGTGCTGCTGTGCTCATGGATTTTGGTGATGATGCAGGTCTCAAATCAATGCAGTGAAATCATTCAGGGCGTTCTGCCTCATTTGAACACCAGCAGGTTTAATTTACGATGAAAAGAGATCAAACTCTGAATACAGGTTGAGTGTCCGTTATCTGAAATGCCCGGGACCAGAAGCGTTTAGGATTTTTTCTGCATGTACAGCCATTCCCGACATACGTCAGAGTTCCCTTCTGTCCGACTGCTTGTACCTTGAAATGGATGCAAGTCGGATGTATGTTAGCATGGCATGTAGAAGTACACATGTAGCATGTAGATGATGTACACATTTAAAAGAATGTAAAGGGGAAATGAAGTAACTCTCTCCAAGATTAATGATCACAGCACATAAGCTCACAACACAAAGCAATATTTGGCCAGTTAAGGTCAGAAATTTGCGGAAGTTGACCTGTTTAGACGTTTTAGGGTTGATCAGCTCTTTGCACAGAGAACTGTCAGACATGGTTACTATTTCTCAAACAGCTTTATTTATGAAACCTGACAATGTGATTATTTCCTGTATGGTTGCTATGTGTTTGTGTCAACTAACAAGGAGCAAGTCTGGTGAATACTCTTACATACCCCAACTGGAGTATACTCTTATAATAAATCCAGAATCAGTCATCATGGTGGTATGAGATTGACATTTCAGTCTGGTATTATCGAATCCTGATTATGCTGGTGACACCCAGGAGTCCCATTCAAGACCAGGAGGTTTTTTTAATGGTATTCCCTTCCTCCTTTTATGATACCTGAACCTAACTCGTAAGTCCCACCGCGGTAACTCTCTCTCACAGTCTCAAGAGGAGGAAGCAGTGCGAATGTGACCATGGGAGTCTGATTCTCATGCAGACCTTCCCTCGCTGCTTTTCAATCAGCAGACACATCATGGAATATTTCCCATGCAGCCAGGGGGAAGGAAGGGAAGAAATATGGGACAAAAAGGCTTGAAGGCTAAAATACAAAAGAAATGTGTTTCCTGAACTGCAGGTTGGCCACCTAAAATCCAGGAGGAGCATGTTTACATTTTCTTTCATCTACTGAGAAAAATGCACACCCTTTTCTAAAATGACTACTCTATTCCATGAAATCCACATCAAAGGGAGGGAAACATTTGGTCGAAATCGCATTCGATATTCATTTATGTCATACTGCAAGCGATGCAAAGTTACATCACAAAGATGCATGTGCTTGAGCGCAGGGTCTGACTCAGCCGAAGACTATTTATACGGGAGGTTGCATGTGGCGGAGAGTAAGAAAGGGTGAGCAAGTTGAAAGGGAAGGGGTGAATAAAGAAGAGCCTCTGGATAGGAACCATATGTGGGCAGGCAGAGTGTAGAGATGGAAAAGAGTGGATGGAGGGAAAACAAAAGAGGTGAAAAGCGAGGGAGAGAGTGAGGGATTGGGCGGGGGCAGGAGGGAGCATGTGCACTTCCTTTTGCCTTGCTCGTCGCAGCGAGAGGAAGGCAGGGACTGTCAGGCCCAAAGAGCAGTCGCACGACACTTCGCTAAACATTTTTTTTCTATCAACAATTCATGAGAGATTTCCTTAAGGAGAACCTTACACTTACCACAGACCAAGCAGTCTTACATAAACCAAATAAAACAGATGATCCCACTCAACAATAAACAGAATACTCAAGGTTTATGTGCAGTAATTCAGACAAAAATCCCATAGTTGGTGCAAAATAGCAGTGCCTGCCAGTGGTAAATAAGAATTTGTTTTGTGTGAAATACCCTACCATCGCACACCTCCACGTTCCTTAACAAAAGTGTTTCTTTTCCTCTCTTTTGGCATTTATTTCATCAAATTGTTGAGGCAAGGCTGGAAAATGCTCTATTTGCCATTTTACTGCAGGCAGCGCTCCCTACAAATCCCCTCTGTATCTTTTCAAAAGTCTTTTCACAGACCTTGTGGAAGAGGAGGGCAATTTACAAGCCCACAATATCAGGATGTACTTTTGCTCAACAGAGCTGTGCCCTCATGTTGACTTTGAAGCATCTTTGAAGAAGGAGCCAAATGACTATCATCGAGTGGAGTTGCGTAATGCGCGGCGTACCTCACTTTATGGAAATTTAAAAATCTTACATAATGCAAATACGGGTCCTTTCTCTTGCCCTTTGTAACCCAGAACATCAATCTTGCAGTATCTTGAAAGAAAATCTCCTAAAGTAACTTCTTTCTTGTCATTCCTATAAGGCAATACAAAAAAGATAGAAAGGGCCCTAGATGAACTCGGCATAAGTTGAATGCAATCAAAAGTAAATAATGCCAAACGCTTTAAGCTGTCAATCAACCTTTGTCCATAGCTTTGACATGTGATATATTTGAGTTTTACAATCGATGCTAACCATCAGAATCAAGTTTATTTTGGTGGCAGCCATACTTGATAAACTGCGGCCGTGAAGGGTTAAAGCACTGAAACGCGTAATTGTCTACTGAAGTTGCACATAATTTCAACAGCTTCAACCGATATCAAGATCTTCCCTTTATTGGAGGCAGGAAAGCTGCTGTTTATAAGCAGTATGTGTTGGGCTGGCCTTGAGCTGGGTTAGTAATGAGAATCAGCTGGGAAAGAAAGGGATTAGAAGCACTCCATGACACGGGAGAATAAAAACCCTTTCATTTCGTGGAGACAGATTTCTGTAAATCTCAGCGAAAACAAAAGTGACCCAACTATAAAAATGATGGATGCCTGGTATGGGGGCGAAAGCGCCTTGATTTCTTTATTTATTTTTGTGATTATTATTATTTATGCTGGTTTTTATGGTGATGAAGGACGGGGACTGGATGCGACGGAATGAGTCACTGCTTCGGCGCCCATTGCATTTTACGCGATAATCAGCTGGCGGGGGTGTGTTGGGTGGGGGAGTGGAGGAGAGACCAGCAAATCTTATCTATCTATTCCCACTGAAGCCAGAGAAGTGATAACAGTCGCTTTGCACTAGAACAGGTTCCTCTGTTTATTTAGCGAAAGAACATCGGGATTCACAGAAAAATTGTGCAGTAACTATGCATAATATGACCGTAAGGCAGCTATTTTATTATAATCTACAGAAACCAATCACACGATCTTGCATGATGAAGATTACTTTTCAAAAGCAGTGTCTTTCCTTATGAATATTTTCACTTTTTCGGTTCTGAGTTCATGGCAAAAATCTCGAGGCTGAGTACATAAAACAAATCCCATTAGTCGCTGGCAACCAGGTGTAATCCATATGCGGACAGGTTGCTAAGTCGCAGTTGAGACCCGCAGAGTTATTCATTCATTCACAAAATAAATAAGGAGGAATGTGATTCTCCTCAATCTGCCAAAAGCTTGCAAATATGGAAAGCCATTGGAACAAGCAATTAGAACAATCAATCACAAATTGAACAGCTGTTAGCACGTCAAGCCAATTTTGCACAGCCAGAGAAAAATATGCAAATGAGCAGCACATAATCACATAAGGCTTCATTTGGGACCTTTTGAGATTGATTTATGATTTTTTTATCTTGTTTATATTGACCACTTTTGTCCTGATTCCTATCAAGGACTAGACCTCCGCAAGAAAATAGATTTCAGATTAAATTAGAAAAATTCTAACAAACATGTGATATCTGTGAAATCTGTAACGAATGCGATACAGGACAGTACGTACAGAATGCTTACAGTATATAGAGAGTTTAGCAACATGAACTTTAAGGATATCATAGTTTAGCATTAATCTCGAATGAAAATCATATGTAAAACAGGCATATCTTTTACATAGCTGGCTTGCACATCCATAGACACATTTTCAAGATAAAATTTTGGCATTTTCTGCAGTTTCTCTGCCTGTCTGCCTTTCTGGCTGGCAGGGTGACAGAGAGACACAAAACAGCTGAGCATAACCCTACAGCTCATTACATGTGTGATGAAGGTTACAATAATGAAAATAGGACCCTTAAACTAAACGGCCAAATCATAAGGCTCCCATTATTACAAGTGGGTCGTTTATACATGATGTACTGCAAGATTAACGTTTTCATCAAATTTAATATGTGGGGTTTTTTTTCTACAGATAATTTCATACAAGTTAAAAATTATCAGCCTAGCATGCTTGGACTGTGAGTGGGCTAACTTACCACATCTATTGAAACAGAATTACTGTCTTTGTTTTCTTTGCCAATTTTGCAAGCTGTACTACTGAGAAAAAGCCTTTGGGTGATAAGTAATTGCAAAATAAACAGCATTAAGTAAAAGAAACTGTAGAGGACCAGCTGGGAGTCCTCTGTTACACTTCCACAGCAAGAGAAAGCACTAAGGTGTTAAGAGTGCCAGCTCTGTGGGTCTTCTGTCCTCGAGGACGTCAGGATTACCATCCATTCGGAAAGAGAATCATTGGATTATCTTTAAACCATGTCACGGATGAGGTATTTTGTCAGTCGAGAAATTATCTGGATGAAAATGCAGACAGCTTAATAGTTCAGTTTTACATGGCACGAGAATCATTTCACCCATTTCCTCCTCAGAGGTGTATTTTTTACTCAGACTTCCTGTATATCAACAAGTTGATTTTTTAGTGTAGGCTTTCTTGCACAATTAACAAGTCCCTTCACTTGAAATTTATGACATTGAGGAGCACAAAGTCAACATATGTTCGGTTCACAACCTACAGGTACCCACTTGGCCAGAAGAGGTCAGTAGAGAGTGATGAGTATAATGGAAATATCATGAAGTTTCAGCAGTGAGGCTAAGCCTCACCAATGAGGATCTCCATTCAAACTCGCACAGAAGCACAACCACACAAAGACCCTCAACGTGCCACTGAAAGGCTCTCGAAAGATGCTTGTGTAGCCTTATTGTTGGAGTGTGTGCCTGTGCAGACTTGATTTTAGGCCATAAGGATTTAGGTGAGTGGATAACAATGTCAACTTCTATGCTTCATAAAATTGACATGGAACTGCCCCAAAAATGTCTTACAAAGGACTCCCGGAGTGAACCGAACAGATGAACAATGGTCTCTGGAACTGGCCCACTAATTAACCCGCAAAGGGAAGCCCGCTAATGCTAATCATGCTGGATGGCAGGCCCCATCTGATTCATGAAACATCACGCCTGGCACCTCATTCCTCAGGATCAGTGGCAGAGAGCCATATCCTTCCCCCAGAGTACCAATATACTCGTGATGTTATTTAAATATCCAATAAATGTTCACCTTTAAAGGCCACTCTCCGTTTTTATGGGCGTATTTTCCTGTTTATTAATTTGAAACTTCAGTCTTAAATCTGAACAGCATTGAAAAGACACACACACACATACACACACACACACACACAATTTCCTAACAAAGCTGATACCTCTCACAAGACATAGCACAGACTATGGTTTCAAAGCTAGTTTTCCCATCCTGCAATCTCGCTCGGTTTTTCCAGACGTCACAGAGCAGAAAATGATCTCTCTGACCCGCTGATTGGAATCAGTGGTTTAATTAGGCTCTTAATCTCTGTGAAGAGGTGTCATACGTACCACAGCTGCAAGTAAACCGCGCTCGTCTCAGCTTTCTCTTTAGTGACGATGCTGAATTCTCAGCACATTGGTAATTGTAGGGTGGCACTGTAAGGCATGTCTGTGTTATAGACGATCAGCTCAGAATATCGTCACCCCAGGTTTATTTATTTACAAACATAATATATGTACATGTTATATATTCAAAATTCTGCCATTCTCTGGTTTCATGAAGCCTTCATTCATGTTTTTCAGCTACAGGAGGTTCTGCAGAAGTGTATTGAATGCTTTGTATTCACAAAGCATTTGACCATAATTTTACACGTTACATTTTGACTGACCTCTGGATTGTCTTTAAAGGTTTAGTTATCACAGGCCTTGACTCAGAAAACTGAGTACATTAAGATGGAAAAAAACAGGTGTGTGTGTGTGTGTGTGTGTGTGTGTGTGTGTGTGTGTGTGTGTGTGTGTGTGTGTATTTTGTGAAGTCAGGGATTGTATCTATCATAATGTCAAACTCTACAGCTCCTTAGAGGGCCTCAACCGTTGCTTCACCAGAGAAGGTAACACACCTGCTGCCATCTTGGCGTCAGAAACACCTGCTGTTTGCTCGATGTTGATATAGAGTATTTATAGAGATCAAATTTTAGTTTTTGGTCCACACATGATTTTTTTTTTTGGTGACACTTTGGCTTTGTCATTATGTCCAGCTTTTGGTCTCCTTCCATTTTCTCTTTCTTTCCCAGGCACGTAGACCGGCCATACGACTTATTATAGAGGAATTTGAATCGCGATGTTGAGTTCCAGGACTGAAAATCAAAAGCAGGAGGGGAGAATGTAACATTTCATAATTGCTCCTTTAGGCAAAAAGAAAACTAGCGGCAAGAATAACACTTGCGGATGGTTGGAAAATAACAATGAGTAAAGTCTCACCATTCAAGTGTAACAGATTTAAATTAAACCTAAGTGCTGGCAATGTGTAGCTTTGCCTCTTCCAGAAATTAAAGCAACTGAATGAAAGAAAGCAAAGGTTGACTGGAACGCTTTTGGAGGACTCTAGGCAGCTATCTCATCATTATTGATTGTACCCTTGCGCTATCCCCTCAGAAAAAAAATGTTCTAGAAGGCACCAAATGCAGGTGATTTTCTTCCAATTATCAGGGAAACCTTTGGTTGTAACAGTCACACAGTCAGCTCTGTGGTGCTGGCTGGTGATTTCTTTTCGTGCTACCTTTTGTTTTAGCTTAATTTCTTCTGGAATTTTGATTCAAGTTTGCCCAAATTCGTTTACTTCAGTCTGGTGATTGGAGGATTATTTTGTTGGGCTTTTAAGGGCAGCAGTTTGCAACCCTGGTGATCGTTTTCATCTGAACAGCAGCCAAGACGAGACCTGGGGAAAATAAATAAATAAATAATCCTATATGTGGAATATCTGATCTTTATTGGGACCTATCGGGATTTTTTCTGAGATAAGATGAGGTAGGGATTCTCCTTGAGTTCATTGCTGGTTCCCCTGCCTGTGGGCTGTCTGAGGCAATTCTTTGAAAGCCTTGTGTTTGCCCCAATGTTGCCACGACTCTGCAGATTTTATTTTGCACTTATTTGATTTGCTTTTTGACAATCCCTACAAACTAAATATTGATATGTTGAGGTATTTTTCAATTAGACTTATGATGAGCCATTATTTTGTTAAAATACCTGAAGGGGCCAAGTAGTCATGAAGCAACATATCAGTATTTTGTTTTGATTTCATGTGGATGAGGACAGATTTTGTGCTGTGATGTTTCATTCATGGTTGATTATTGATTCTACATCGTAATACACAAGATCCCAAAGTATGATTATGGGAAACAATTTCTTAGTGTTATATAAATATTTCAACACACTAAACAGATGTTTTTTTTTTCAGAATATACTTCGTAAATAAAGAATGCAGCTGCATTTTCCATAGCCCCATAACCATCTATATGTAAATGTGCATACACAGCATATATAATTTCAGTTTAATGTGTATAGACCTGAGATTGAACTTGCCTTGCTCTGCTCGATTTTTGTTTGGCCCATATTTTCTTATTCCAGCAAACCTGTTTGTTGGTTAATCCTTCATTCAGTGTGTTGGAAGCTGCCGATTAGGCTAATAGAAGCTGACATTAATTAGGCTGAGAAAAGGTGTGGGGGAGTTGGCATATCTGGAGCTTGTGTCCAACATCTTTGGCTGTCTTAGGTTGAAACTGTCTGGGAAGATGATGTTTAAATGACCACAAAGTAATTTAGTGCTGAATAAAATGAGCAACAACAGTGGAATGCCTTTATCAGTAGATTTATGTTATATTTAGCACCTCCTAAGTACACAGAAAATGACATTTTTTTGTGTTCAGGGAATAATCTGCCAGTTTATGATGAACAGGCCAGGTCAAGGATTCTCTCTGCTTCTCTTTTGTCATTTTTGGGTTGATTATTTCATTTGGAAAGCAGAGCAGGTTCATTTCAGGGTGTCGTTCCACGTATATGGAGCTAAGCTCAGGTAATGAGGCCGTGTGTGTGTGTGTGTGTGTGTGTGTGTGTGTGTGTGTGTGTGTGTGTGCATGTGCACATATCATGGGTAATTGTAATTGGTACGTTTTCACATTGCAGTTCACATGGTGTCTCAATATAAAATGTTATGCCACTGTTTCAGTATTTCATCACTGATTCATATATATTTTCACATTTTATTACTCCAAGGTTTCATATTCTGGAAATGTACTATGTCTTTTATAGGACTGATCCTGCAGAATTTCTTGACATTTTTTATTTCTCCCCTCAGATTGTTTTCCTAAAGTGTGAATAATAAAACCTTGAACAGAACTCTTTTTTCTTAATTTTACTTTGGGTGTATTCTTTAAAAAAGTTTTTTGACCATGAATCTGCCATCATGTTATCATTACATGGTAAATTAAAATTTCCAACATAACTTGGGGAATTATCCCAAATAAATACATTAATATCTGCCATTTACTTGAAAGATATTAATTATTCACCAGATTGACACTCATATTTCCCCAGAAATATATTTTCCTCATGGTCATACCACAAATAATTTTTCTTAAATTTCTCAAGATAATTAAAATAAGAAAAACCAGAAACAAACATGCAGGGTTCAATGGTTTGTTTGCATGGACGGGTGGATTTGACTGTGAAGTTATTGATGCCATTTAATCGTAACAATGGACACAAAATTGGAATTAATATTCAAAAATGGCATGATTATCGGTAGCATGCGGGAATTGGGGATGCACAAAGTGAGATTCTCTGTGATAACTGCCACCGGACGCTTTGCTCACCATCTGTTGATAATATATGTATCGTTTCTGTATCTGTATTGCAATGACATGAAACAGCTGGTGACCAATAAAAGGATGTCTATCTGATTGAGACATGGCCGACATCCGCACTGTTCTGCATCACAACTATATGCATGGAGACTTCAGTCAGGATTTCCACGTTTCTGAGGCAGGACAGTATAACTGGTTCGATTAAAACTCAAAGGCCGTTTCAACTCTGCCCGATTCCTCCAGTTCATGTGACGATAAGCACTGTGATGATGAAATCGGCACATGTTTGGTTTGCGCACTCACAGGTGCCCATCCGACCCAGACAGGCCGCTGGGGAGTGATGTGACTGGCAAACATAACTGACTTAAGCCCATTCATTCCCTGGTCAGGATATGGTTGTGCTGTTGTGGAGGAAATGGTGTGTGTACTGTTCCCTGTTGTTAGCTGTTTATGCATTACTGTGTTTTGTCTCCCTAGTGGTAACCTAAAGGACCATGTGCTGTTAGCTATTGTCTACTGAGTGGCAGCTTTTTATGAGGTCATTTGGAAGTAATCAGGAAGTACTCAGAAATGTATTCAGATGGTCATGCTTTCTGATCTGTGAATGAATCTAAGTTCATCTGCTCATATTCAAGCCCTAAACAAGTATCTTTGGTATGTAAATGTTCCTTACATTATCATATACGATTATAGACAAACATGTCTATGTTTGTTGAATCTTAAATACTTGAAAATGAGCATATATATTTCAACATGTTCACCTATGCTGGCTCCTGTACTTGCAAAGTTGTCTGGACTAGCCGTATGTCTAGTCACCTTTAAATAGCTATCATATCACTGTTTTGAATGACTAAGTTAGCATTTAAACATACATTAGTTAGATGATGTGGATTGACTACATTTCACATACTGACTTCCAGTTGGCATTTATTCTACGTCTCTGTCTCAGTTTTACCCTCTTATCTGTAGTTGTCATTAAAGAAGTGAAAGATTGATTAGAGGAGGAGATAAACTGCCTGCCTGCATAAAGGGCTGTAAGAAGGGCAGAACAGGGTGGCTGGGAATTGAACGCCCAATCAAAGGGCTGAGGCCTGTTTCCCGACCATGACCGTGAACCACCCAGAGACGGCAAGCTTGATTCCCAGGTTGAGCACTGCCGCTGGAGAGACATAAAGCCCCCATGACACACAGATGTAATTTTAATTTCTGGATATAGGCACCAGAGCCTTCCATGACCCTATGCATTTCTGAATGAGCTGTGCATGAAATATCAACAGTATTTATTGATCTATTCATACATAACATTTCAAGACATGAGCTTCAACAACCAATCAATATTGCATCAAAATAAGATATACTGTTGGCATATGCAGAAAAAAATGGCCATATGCAGACATTGCTGAAGGAATCAAGAAAGGAATAAGAATTCGATGACATGAAGTAAATGTCTCTGAAATTCGGTCTGAAGATGGTGACGTCCAAAGAGAGATCGTTTTAGAGTCGAGGAAAGCAACTGAAAAATCATAGTACTCTGGAACAGCCAACAGTGATTGATTGTGTCTGATGACCAAAGTGGATGGCTGATTTGGTGAGCTGACAAAAGAGAAGTCTTGCATTGAGGTGCTAAACCATAAAATCATTGGGGGGGTGCAGCGTCTGCTGCCGTTGGTGTATCTCAACATTTGATATGGTTGCGGTTGTTTTGGATTATAAGTGACCGTTTGAGTTCTCTGTGACCTGCAATAATCACCCCCCCAGACCTGGTTTTGTTTGACACCCCTCGGCAGGCGGAGGGAAATACAGAATTCCCAGGAGCACAGTCTTTTCCAGAAGACACCTACCAGACGTATGGATCACTGTTGCTCTCACTGACAAGTCAAGGTCATGTTTATTCCATCACAATGATAAAAACATACCAAACAACAGAAGAGGAAAAAGATGCCAGCTCTGTACCTGGAGATCACACTGTACCTGGGATTATTCACAACTCATGACTAGGCATAATGTATGAAGACAAAATTCTGCACTCCCCTTATCTCGCTTTGCTGTGTGTAAATGAGCGTCCTTACATATTCACATGACAGCGTAATCTCCGCGTACCAGCGGGAATAGGTCACAGTGTATCACAACCAAATGTGCTGGCTGAGCTTCGCTAACAAATCATCTCTGCAGGAAATATGATTTCTGAAAGCATAAAGAAAAACCGTCTCTTTGATATCGGGTCATTTGTGATCAGTGATAATCGAAAAGGAGAGGATGCATTTTATACATGGAGATATACATATGGAGATGATTTGGTTTTATGAAAATGGATTGCTCTGTTATTTTTCCTTTGATGCAATATATTTTTTATTTATGAATTTGGCATGAATACCATAGCTTACTGCAGTCATTTCAGTTTTAAAGAAATAGACAAAAGTTATCTTGGCATTACATTATGTCATGTGACTCAATACAGCTTTGGAGTCAGAGTAATACAATGCATGGTTCATGATTAATTACCAAAATAAATCCAGGTTACTCATAATTGTAACCATAAATACCGTCTATTTTGCCGTGGGCTTATGCTCGCTCGCAACTACATTTAATGAGATGGAGAAGATGCAGTCTCTGGTGGCGGCAATCAATTTTACAGCCAAACGAACATGCAGCACTGTAAACATTGAGGGTGAGGGAATATTTCACCTACACTATGATTCTAATCAAGCATTTGCACAAAAATGAAACGTCTTCCTACCGTCCTGACGTTGAAATAAGGGTGTTTGAAGCCCCCGTTACATCCTCAGTGGAGCACCCTCTTCTCAAAGGCACAGACTAACAGAAGATCATAATATTGTCAAAATGTTAACATGGTATTCTGACGACTTAATAACCTTTTAAAATAGCACTTGTGGAAAATGAATGAAGGCATCTCCAAAACAATTATGGAAGGTCAATGTTAATATCGTGTAAAATAATACATGTATGTATATTTTATACTTTATATTTTTTTAATTTTGTTTTTGTCTTGGGAACATTTCCGAAACCCTTCATGATGTGATGGGAACATTTCTGGGAGTCTAATTTTTTTGCTGGGAATTTGCCGGCAGGCTTTTTTTCTCATGCCATGTTATTTTCTTGCATGCTCTCCATCTGATCGGCATCAAATCATACAGATCATAAACCGCAGCTTCGCCACTATCGCTGTCTCAAACCAATGACGCACGAGCGACAGAGAAGGCGGCCGCTAATTGCCGAGAGCCAAAGTCGTCAGCGATCTGTATCCCTGCCGTTTGGTGGCGTTCTCATTCCGCCTGAGATGTAGCTCAGTCACGTGACCTGAAGTTCAGTTTCGTCTGCTGATGGAGATGAAATCGAAGTCATGGCGACGGCCGGAGCATAATTTATTTCGGCGGCGAGTGGGAGGCATCTTTGGTCTGTGCTGCTTTGCATTCCAGCCCGTCCTCACCGCTCGAGACCCGAGGCTGTCAAACTTGACATAAATAAATAAATCTAAAAAGCTTTGAGGTTCCAGAGGACCCCCAATCTTCCAGGTACCTTCATCCTCAGGTGGCCTACGCCTACAGGCGCAACCACACCTACGAAAGATCGTAGAAGAACTAATCATACATAATTGCGGCTGCATGCTACAATTACATTAAATCTTTGTAAGGCTTTGTTGTGCGATCTCACAATCCACCCCCGCAATCCGCTGTTTGAGTTGAAGTTTTCTGTTGTTGTTGGTGGAGATGGTGGAATGGTAATGGAGCTGGACTTGTAAGTCTGAAGTATCAGGTTAATTTCCTTGGTAGGACATTGCCATTGATGCCTTGAATTAGTCATTCCACTTGAACTGCTTCAACAAATATCAAGCCAGTTCAATGGATCGTGTAGAAAAATATAAGTTGTATTCTCTGGATAATCTGCAAAGTTTGTACTTTTTTTTTCATAAAGAGGGATTTTTTGATTTTTTTTTTAAATTATTTTTTAAAGAACATAAGCCAGATAATTCTGCTTTGCAGGATGTTCTGTACCCACCACCCAGACGATGGGTTGTTCAGTTCATTCACAGTACTGACTTCAAAAATGCAATTCACAGAAACACACAAAAAATGTTTACTCCATTTTTAGATCCATTTGGCAGTATTCTCATTTTCTGAGCACAATTTACTATTCCGCTGCACACAAAACTTCTTGTTTGTTCCGAAACATTAGCTCGGCAGGTCCACTGAGCGTAAATGCACTCTCCTCTGTCAGGTGACACATTCAGAAGCCGAAGGTTGCTCAGCATGTAATTTACCCAAAAAAAAAAATAAATAAATAAATAAATAAATAAAAATGAAGCCAAATAATAGTGTAAATTTTAACACAACTGTCCATTTTTTTCAGGGACTGGACTGGTCTTTATCAACCTATTTCCAATGAGTTAATCTGCATTAGTGTGATATAAACACATCAGTGTCACTGCTTCAGAGCAATCTCATTTCCACGGGTTGATTTAGGAAGTCTTGATCTGACTCTACGTCTCTAAGGTGGTTAGCCACCGACATTTCTTTCTGTGCCATAAATCTCTCAGCCACCTCATCAGGTCGTGGAAGATAATCAGCAGAAAATGGAGATGAATGATTTCCGCTTGGCCCCGCCCCTTTTAATTCTCCTTAAACAAAGCGAAGCCGTGTGGGACTGTGAAGGGAGTGTTATTTATTCGCTCAGCGGAGAGGAACGGTGCAAGCTTAAAATTGTACATGGCTTGCATTTTTTTTTTTTTTTCCTGCAGGATATTTTAAGCACCGATTCAGGCAAGGCGCTACGCTCAAGGGCAGGGTTGCTCTCATCCACCTGGGATTCAAATCTGCAACCCTCTGGTAAAAAAAGGCTAGCTCTCCAGTGACTACACCACTCTGCTGTTCAATGCAGAACTGCAGCTCTGTTTGAGGATGCTACATTCTGCTTCACTGAAAATATTAGACATGCTACATATTTTGGATTGAGCATTTTTTTTCTCTGTTTGTGGAAAACATTCGGTCATCATTCATCTGGTATACAAAGCATATTTTTTTATGAAATGCTTCTTCTTTTGCTGCCAATTATAGTGCATGCTGTTTCATTAGGTTGTTCTTTTTTCTCTCTCTCTCTCCCCTCTGCCAGCTGCAGTTGAGCTGCTTTTTTTCTCCCCCCCCCCCTCACAGAGCACATCAACACTGACTACATTGGCAGTCAGATTCGGTTTGCTTCAAAGCGACTGGTTTGACAGCTGATGTCATGCCTTTTAGTCACTGCACGATACGTTAGTCCTTCCTCTTAATTTCACCCCAACCCCCTCAGCTTCTCATATCGTTGTCCTGAATTCTGCCAAGTCCGGCCGCACCCACTTCGCGTGCTCCTCAGACGGGTCATTTCGGTGGGATTACTGTCAAGAGGAAGCCCGGAGGCCGTTTTTTTGTGGAGTTTATCCCATCTCAGGGACTCGATGTGGTACAACTTTCCAGCGCATTGCGTTTTGGACATGCAGTGAGGCGCTCACATGACTTGGGCAGAGTTCTGACTTTTCATGTCTGCTCAGTATATATTTAAATCAGTCTGAACCCTCTTCTGTTTTGGGCCAAAGGGCCACAGACATACGGCGACTTTTGTTTCCTGTTCCTGTCCTGAGAGCGCGCATGATTGGCTAATGAGATTCTCAAGATGTGGCTTGTTTTGCTATGACTAATAGAATGACATAATCTCCTGGGTGATGCAAGATTTCGAGTAGCAAAACCAGAAACCTGATTCTTTCTCTTGACCATAAGCACCTGTTACTGCTCCCGTTCACAGCTGATATTGCAAAGTGATGTGATGTCATCGATAACTACACAGCCACCTTCCATATGGGCCAATTACAGAGCTCGGTTTAGGATGGAACTGCTCACCATTACAAATGAATGCTTGAATACAAATGTCATTTACCTGATTTAACTCTGATGCAAGCATGTTTTTGGTTCCTCACAAACACCGTTTGGTGAATTCAGTGACCTACAAAATGGCCAAGGTATGGTTGTAAAAAATAACATTAATAAAACTATCTTTAATGTATCATGAAAAGTTGATCAGCACAAGGATGAAAGCCCAGTTATGCATAATTCATTGAGTTTAAATGTGTAATATATTTCATATTACCTCCAGCGTCTTAATAAAATCCAGCTGAACAGACTACATTCTAACCACAACAATTGCTTTGGCACCAGATACTTTGGATAAAAGAATCAGCCTACATTGGTGGTTTTAATTAAAAGTGAGACCTTTTGAAGATTAATGTTCCAATTAGCAGGCCCTCTGTCGTAATGTGCTGATACACACCCAACACGATTCAGGGCTTAAAATAGTCTCATCACACAATGTGAGTGATTGATGTGATCCGCAGAAGAATACGCGAACATGAAGGACGCTGTAAATGGGACAAACACAGACATGACGTGATAAGAAATAAACACAGCAAATACTCATTTCAAATGACAGGCTTAAGAATGACGCGTGCTACCGGAATTCCAAGCGGGAGAACGCTCTGTACCGAATCTAATTCACTGAGAAATAAATGCATTTGTAATTAAAATATTAATGGCTGCCAAAAAGTGTGATAGCCTGAATAAATTCTGCTTTGGGTTTTGTGTTTCCTCGTTCTATCAGTGGGGTACAGTTTGTTCGGCTGCATGTAAAAAGACACAGAAAAGACTGGTCCGGAGTGTAATTAGTGTACCCTGGATCAGTAACAGCTCGTTCAAGCAGAACAGTGCTGTGACAAATTGCAGTTTTAATCCTGCTTAATTTTGTTTGGAATTTCTCAGCTCGGCTTGCATGAGAAACGCAAACTTAAATTCTCTGTTTGTGTTTTCCCCTCTCTACCTCTCTCTCTCTTTCCTTCTCTCTCTGTCAACTAAGTCTGGAAAGCAAACATATGACGTAACTGATGACCAGTGCCAAAAAAATGAATTGTACCAGTCATGGGTCATAAGAAGGAAAAAAAGTGCTGTGTCATTTCACCTTGTATTAAAACATTCCAATGTGTTTGTGTTCTTAACATCTGCAGGATATGTTTCTTCTATTTTGCAGACGGTCTGTCAATGATTTAAAACTAGAAGTTCATAAATGATAAATTTTTCTTGCTTTCCTTTTCCCTTGAAATGGGGGTATATTCTGGAGTCTTAAAGCAACCTTAGCAAGAGGGCCATGTAAAATACCAATGGACATTTTTTTCCCCCTGATTTATTGGCCCAATAGGGCCTAACTTTGTGATTACCTCACTTGGGTTCTCATGCGTTTCGATGGGTTTTCCTCGATTTTTAATTTGTGCGAATCCCTCAATTAGTCTGAGAGTTGGATGATTATCTGAATCACCTGTGGTGTGCAGTGTGGGGACTGGCTTCCAATCAGTGATTGAGAGCAGGTGTAACTGCATTTCCCTTCGCCCAATCAGAGTGTTGCAACACCCTTTCTATTGGGTACTTAAGGGGTAGCAGTCGGCTGCTCTAGTGATCATTTGATCCGAAACAATACCATGGCCAGACTTCCAGACCCAGTGAAGAGCTTTATTGTAGAAAATTGTATCTGTAGTGGTAAACCTGGTAAGAGTTGAAAGACTAAGTGAGGCAGGGCTTAGTTAAAATGTTGAGGGCCAGCAATCTGAACGTTATATTGCTGGTACCCCTGTCTGTGGGTTAAGGGGTATTCCTTACAAATTACTGGTGTACCCCTATGATCCCTGAGCCCAGCAGTTGGTGTGTGTTTATTTCATTTCCAAAAACTCCATTCTGAACATTTTAGGTATTTGGAGAAGCCTTTGATTTTAAGAGGAATTTGGTAAAGGTTGTCATAAGGCAACATTTCCCCAATTTTGTTCAATTTTGAGTGGGTGGGAATTTGCTCTGGGCCCTCCCTCTTGATTGGAAGGTTTTTTTCACTACTGCTGCAAGTTATCAAACCCACCTTCATCCACAGGCAAACCGGTACAGAGATTAGCTGGGTCAATATTATATATTAAGTTCAACAATACAATTTTATATGTTTAAAAAAAAAAAAGTAATAACTCCATAGCCTATAGGAAGTAGGGAATGGAATGGTGAAAATGTGTGTTGGTCTGTCACCATGTTTTGCATTCCTTACTTCTATACTTCTATCATGTACATTTTCAGGTTTTTTTTTTTTTTCTAAATATTATAGCTAAATCTATTTATATAACACATAATCTGATTGATGTATATGTGATCTACTTTTGGTATTGTTGGGACAATTAATAGTCATGTTGTTTACAGTTTTCACCATATTATTTACAGACTTTGTTTTTTTTTCATTATTCATGACTGATTAAGGGAAATGAAAATTGTGCCTGACATGTCTAGCTTGCGCTACACAGAAACGTGCATGACACGGAACCAGATGTTTCATATTTTTGTGCTCTTCGGCTCTCGCATCAAACTTTCCTTAATGGCGTTTGCGCTGCATAGGTAATGCAAGGCATAATGTATACATCCGTTTGCAGCTTGCAAATCTGTCGCAGTTATTTGTTTGAAAAAGAACTCCCATATGTAAATGCGTTTGCAGCTGTCAGAGGAAATGCAGGTCCTCATCCGGTACCTTTCAGGCCGTGTTTGATTCTGCTCGTTTGACTCCGTGTTTCTCTGAGGCAGAGCCTCGGTGCAGCTGAAGTGGTTTTTTTTTTTTTATATAACCCAGTCGCAGGTCGGGCCTTGCCACAAACAAGCGGCAGAAGTAGTACGGTGATGAAGTTATAACTGATGAGTTATGGGCCTACATGTGGGAGTAGGAGTGGCTTATGCGGTGATGAGCGAATCAGCAACCATGGCATCAACTAACTGCCAATCACTGACTTGTCCCAGCCAATCAAAAGGTTTAATAGCAAGCTTTCCTCCTAACAATGCTTCTCTTGCATTCTCATAAAGTGTGTCCAAAAAAAGGAAATGCAAATAATATCATTTACCAATACACTAATAGCAATAATTAAGAAAATGCATGTGGCGGAAATGGTTTCAGGGAATGAGAGACAAGTACTCAAAAGAATGGAATTACAAATGGCTTGCTGGATAAAGCGGTTTTCCATTAACTTTTTATAGAACATGCATTATGTCAACTTTAATAACGCTGTGAATATAACTGTACATGTTTCATAAGGTTATGTGACTTTATGTCATAAATATGTCATGCAACTTCCAGGAATATGTCCTTTTAAAATGTGTGGCACATTATGGTATTAAAGTAAATAAATATTAATATAGTTATTACTTGTCTGGCAGTGAAATCTTAAAGGCCCACCCCAGCTTTACTTATTTCTGTGTTTTATGAGTTTTTACTTGTTAAAAAGGATGAGTCCGACTAAAGCAGCACAAAATACATCAGCATTGTTTTGCTATGTCATCCGGTTGCTAATCTTACGGAAGGGCTATTTGTGCTTGCGATAATTTGAATTGGATGCCCCCTCCCCCCCCAGTTGTCCTGAAACACGGATAATAAGTGATCGCAATGACTGCAGCTGCTTTGAAATACAATTCCAACCAACACCACCTCACAGCCAGGAAAAAGCATGTTAGACAAGCCCCTATCAATGCAATAACGTCTATGCATGCAAAGAACGCCTTGAGGTTTGCGGCAGCCCATTTGTGATGAAAGCAGTCCAGACAGAAAAAAAAAAAATTAATGTAGTCCCATAAATTAATGAAAACATGTATGAACCACAACCACTAAACATGGTTTTTGTGCATCAACTGACTCCCAGACTCAACCTGCAGAGTTTGGCTTGCAATCGGAGTTGTTGGCTGTGACCACACTATTGTATCTATATAAATGAATGTTTGGGTTGCTGGCTAAATGCAACAAACATGATCATCCCTCGTCATCATTTACATCATCCAAGAACTCACCAGAAGGCATGCTGACTCCCCCCCCCCCCGCCCCCTCCACTGCAGTGTGTGGTGAAATGCTGTACCTGATTCCTATGCTCGTCACTCCGGCTTTCAATGTGAGCAGGTGCGGCGACCTTAGCCGATGAAATATGCATGAACCGCAAAGCTATCTGGCTGTTTCCACACGAAGACTAGAGAAGTGGGCCTAAGTGTCTTGTCAGGAACTTAATATGCCATTATACCTGTACACAGCTGCCAGTAACACGCCATGTTACTTTGTTTGCAAGCAAATACATAAGGGATGAGGTAGCGAATATGCTAAATGTTTGCAGCACTGCCCTGGATGTTAGAAGTCACTGGACATGCAGAATCATGAGAGAAACTTCCAAGTTTTTCTTTCTCTAAAATGTGATTGTGACTCACTGGCTTGACTTTTAATTGTTATTATGTGCTATTTTTGAAGTCCTGGCACTCTCTATGGTATTGTATACTGAAAGAGAAATGTGTGAACAATTGTTGTTATTGAAAGAGATTTCAGCCATGAAACAAAGGTTTGACAGTAAACCCGCTGTTGCATAATCTTTCAGTCTTGACTTCTTTATGTTTGCCTCTTCCATACTGAGGTTTCCCCTTCCTGTGGAGAGGGCTGTGGAATTGGAGGACTGCAGAGCGCCGGGTGGAGAAAGACAAGCCGTGAGACGCACTGTAGCTGGCCGCCCGGCAGCAGAAGCTCATTAAAGCGCTCAGAGACGCCAGCGGATCAGCGAGACCTTTCCACACCTGCGAGGTATCGCTGCTCCTGCATTACCGTCTTCCCCTGGTCCTCCAGTCTGCCAGTCACCCAATTATATATCAGCACTTGGATAAGTCCTTGTCAGACTTCTCTCGCACTGTTTGGTCTGACCCAAGACTGTCAGAAAAAAACGTGGTTTGTTTTGAGAAGTCTGTTGTCATATTCATTTATGGAAGTGTGCATTTACAAAAACTAAAAAGAGTTTAAAGAGTAAAAAAGAAGAAAAAAGGATTTTGTTAAAGCATTAGGTGAACTAGAAGATGCAGGGCGTACCGGTTTCTGCACTTCACAGCATGGATTTGTATCGTGACCTTTCAGATGATGGCCATGGCTGACAACAACAACAGGAGGGTACATAATTAGCAAGAGCCTCACCCAGGATGGGCCGGTTTCTGTTGTCTGGGTGCGCCCTGCATCTTTGCAAAATCGTGACTCTTCGGATGAACTGAGCATGTGCAAGGTGCCTGCTCTGTCTGAGTTGTGTGGGTATACATCACAGTGACTGCATGGCTGAACTGGAGCCAACATTGATGGTGTTCCCACTGAACAAGGATGTGTTCTGTGCCAAATAAACTATGCATGAGAAAAGCTGTGAACATTTTATACCAATATAAACTATATGAATGTTGAATTATTTCAGAGAACTTTACTGTATAGCCCCTCGGACTTACAGAAGAGTGAAGTACAAACTTTCCTTAACATGTTTTGGGGGGGGGGCTGAGTTTGGAGAGTGTTATTACGTTTCCGGAGGGTGTTTGTGGATACCGCCTCCTCAAGAGAGCAGTAAAACAAACAGACAAACAGAACTGGTCCAATCTAAGTGAGGAGTTGCAGAAACTCATATTTGTGTTTGTGATATCTGACCTGGCCACCAGATTGAATGAAAGGTGGTCTAATGTGTTGATGCCATGCCAATTTACGTTCTTAATTATTTAATTAGCCCGATAATCTATGCTTATTTCTCATTTCAGCTACTTCTCCTGATCTCATGAATGACGGACCAACTATTCCCATGAGTGAATTGACATTTGCAACGAACGAGCTAATTCAGCCAGAGTCTTACATACACACCAACCTTCCAGGGCTGTATTTGCACACTTTATAGCCTATAATAACCTCATTTAAGCATTATATATCCAGCGGTTATCATTAGCATAGTATCTCAGCCCAGCGTGAACAGGAGATTAGCTTAAATCAATCTAAATTGCCTAAATAGTCAAGGTATTGATGTCTGCAGTCATTCTGAATGGCGATGTGTTTATATGATTTATGATTATAATGTACAAAAAAAGAGCAAGTGGGATGTGAGCATACACAGCCGGACTGGAAGGTGCAACATGCTGAGAGACTGATGGGTGTCATTAATGCTCATTCATCCTTACTTTTTAAGCTGAGATGTGGCACATTTTTCATTACTGTTTATCACAGTTTTGGAAGGTGATCAGAGAAAATCTTGGAAATAAAATGAACCTCACAGAGGTGAAGTTTTAATGCAATTTTACACTTGCTCAATCTTTATTCCCGCATTTGCACTTTACCCTCTCACAAAATGGTAAAAAAGTGAAAGTGAATTTATTTTATAGAATATAAACGAGTCTCTCACACACACACAAACACACAGCTTCAACACACAGATAATACTATTTCTAATCTCAGATTTGGAGCTGCCGTGCCAGTGTAAAGCATTTAAAATCAATCGTTCTTTAAATAAATAACGCAATAATATTTTCCCAGCAGGTAATCCTGGGAAAACTATTTTTTTCTGTGATAAGTCTTAATTCTGTTTGTAGCCCCCACTCGAGATGCGAGTCTTAATCCCAAATGAATCACAGTGCCACATTGGATGCCTGACTGTCGATTAAAGCCACAGTTCAGATCAGGCTGATAACCTTGACGAAAACGGCTCTGCCCAGAGGGGTCAAAAGAATGTCAGAAATAAATGCTTGCAAATCAGTTCTGGGGGTAAATCTAAATCCCATTAAACCATCGGGTTTTGAAGAACCATTTATTTGTGGTGTTTTAAATTAATCTGGTTTTAATTTACTGCTGCAAAACTAACAAATCAATGCAGTTAATTATTACCCAATCAGAGCACGGTAACCACAACAAACCTCGGATAAGCTTTTGTTTTGCAGCAGGAGTCAACTTAATTAGTAAAAGGCGGAATCGATTTGCACGGCGAGTCAATGGTATTAGCGCAGGTTGATGCTGTTTGCACTAAATACACATGTTCAACGCAACTGGGGGAATTGGGATGTATGGTCTCGGAAGAGCAAATGTCTAAAAAGTGGGATAATTTAAAGAAAAAATATGATACAAAGCATGTCCCCGGATATTGGTCAACAATTAAGGCTTTTGGGTGTGGTGTTTTGTACAGCCTGTTAGGCCTGTCACAATATCCATCACCATGGCATTGTCTTTTAATAGGGCAGTAGGTGGTGGCCCATTCATTTTCTTATGTACTGTCACTGGTGATGGGCACAAGGCATAGGGAACAGGGTCACACACTGTTGTGATGATCCAAGAGGTTCACTGTACAGAATGCAATGTCATGATCATGAACTCTGCCTTATGACTGTTCATAACTGTATGCTCATTATGATCCCTGGTGTAATCTCTGACGAATAGGAATCTCAAAGGAGCATAACACTGTGGAGAGCGATCTTAGAGGGCACGATTACACAGTTAACCTGGTTACTTCGAATATTATGCTCCCTGTACCTCTGGCTCGGTGTCTACCCCTGGCCCATCCTCCCTCGGCTCTCCAGCTCCCAAAAGACTGAGTCTGGGTGTTGGAGTTGGAGCATCGGGTGTTGGCGAGGGTGGATGCTTCCAGGGAGGGGCCTGAGCTCTGCAGAGCAGCAGACTGAGCACTATTTGAGTTTATTTGAACAATTAGCTGAAAAAATTGAAAAACAATAACTTCCCACCACCCTTTTGTTTTGCTACACTACACAATTTATTTTAACTGTCAATCTCTTATCTAAAAAAAAAAAAAAATCACTGGCACCATATGGTTGTGTGTGTGTTATTGTATGCAGAAACACAAACTGTCAAATGCATTTAGCTGCTCAAACCAGTTCTGTTGTAGTAGATGCCATATATGTGATCTCAAAGTCATTGATAATGAATGCCAGGCACTCCCAATATTTCAATCCAGCTGTGCCACAATTACTGAATGCATGTCAGTCTTGCATGGCCTCCTTTACATTCACCTCTCTGTGACCTAAAGAGCATATGTAGCTACTGAACAATTTTCCATGGGGAACACATCTCAGCGATGTGAACTACCCTTTGAAAAACCATTACACAGTTCACCACATGGCCAAATGTCAGAATGGCTGAGGTACTCACATGAAACTATCACCCCATCACCAGATGTAATGCAGAGAAGTTATGATTTCATCAATTGTCCTACTATAAAACCAGCTTAAGCACAGTGAGTGCAATTGGAAATAGCCAACTGTACTATTTGACACTCAAGTCACAGAAGTCGTTGAACATCAATGTGTAATGTATTGTGCAATGCAGAAATGAACTATGATAGAAGACACACACTAAAAATGAAGGAAACAAAAAAAGGTTTATTTGTGCACTGAGACCCGAAAGATAATAATCATGGTCCTGCAGTACAACTGTGCTGCCGGCCCGTCCCGCAGTGGCTGGCCTCTGGTCTGGTCACAGGAGGGACTACCACCTGGTCACAGTGTTCCCCCTCTGGCTGTAGGACATTCCCAGCTGTCAGGCCAAAGTTGTGCAGGATGGCACAGACTATCTTGACATCTGGGGCAAAAATGTTATTCACCTCCAGGGTCTTGAAGAAGACACCTGGTCTTCATCATGCCAAAGGCCTGCTCTATGATGGAGGGAGCCCTTGCATGGTGGCAGGTATACCTCTCCTGCACTCTCCCCTGCACTGGGTCATGGAAGGGTGTCATGATAGCCATTGGTATGGAGATGCAAGGATACCCTCCATCACCCACGATGAAGTAGCCTGGAGGAGGGTACAATGTCCCCAGGTACATCAGGCTTTTCTTCAGGACCCTTGCATCATAGAACGAGCCAGGGTACCCCACATCGGTGTCCAGGAACTTGCCTGCACTGTCACAGATGGCCTGAGGCAAACAGCTTGCGGTTGATGTATTACTGGCCATTGGCACCAGGGGGCACCTTGACCCAGACATGCCATCAATGGCATCCACACATCCGGGTTGGCCAGCTGGGCGAAGCCCGCACCAACAGCAGGGAGTTCCTCGGCCTTGGGGAAGCTGATGACCCTGTGCGGCAGAGTCAGCACTGCAGTGCAGGTGGTGTGCACCACTCTGTGATCAGTGGTGGTGGGGATATCAAAGGCCCTGGCGACCATTCAGTAGGACAACCCATGGGCCAGGCAGTAGACCACCTTTACCTCATGGGTCCACCCATGGGTCTTCTGCTTAGGGAGCTGGCAGGTCAGGGCCTCCATAGATGCCTGGGACAGGTATGACTCTGGCAGCTCCTGAGTCCCCCCCATAGTAAAGAGCCAGGAGTGGCACTGTGCAGTTCATCCTGGTGTATGACGTATGCACAGCACGAGGATTGCAGATGTGTAATTATTAGCATGGCTAGTTACAGTGTGGCTTCTGTTGTGACAGATATGATAAAGCTGAATTGTGTCCTTTGTACACCCTTTGGTTTCGATCTTATTGGCTCACATGATGATAGGGAATTAAGTCACCCATCTCTAATCGTCAGGATCCTACCTGAGGTTGTTGTTGGATCCTTATGGTTTTGGCAGTCATAATGACACACTTTTTATGCTTTTCCCTAATTGTGCAGAATGCTAAGCCAAGTGCATGCTTTCTTCAGTCACTGGCACACGTACAAAATTGTTTGCCAACAGCAGATATTTTGATAGATTGTTTGGAAAATAATCAGTTCACAATCAGTATGAATTCGCTGGGACAAGAGTGCTTTTTGTAGGAACACTGCCAACACTGTAACACGGTAAATTCAACAATATGAAGCCACATATTTCACTGATCAGCTGAAATTTTTCTGATGATCAGTGAAATATGGCTGTAACAGTATAACTGTAACTGTAACAGTATAGCCATAGTACATGAGGTGGTTGATCAGTATGATCTCTGTATGATCAGACATTGGGCACATAGGCCTTTTGGGAATAATGAAAATTGTTACGTGTACGTATATTATGAGATATTTATTTTGATCTAATTTTCAACCAGAATGTCTGGTACATATTTGCAAAGTCCCGTGTTCGTGAAGGTTCTTGGACTTGAAACTTGTATCTTGCAGCTTTAAATGGGCTTACCTTGTGTAGGGCCAGTGTTTTGTTAAGGCATGGTTTGTGGGTTCAGCATCGGTCAGAAGCTATGATAGGGCCACTTCATCAACAGCCAACATCGACTTTGTGGCGGGCTCCACTCGTTTCCTCCTCTCCTCCACTTGTTTCCTCTCCTACTCTCCTCCACATACGTCCGGGGTAGGAGACGAGTGGAGGAGATGAGAAAAAAGTATTTGAACCCAGAGACCTGCACAGCAACAGCCTCACGAACAGTCAGCTGAGCTAGAGGTGTTGATTTGACATTCTGCCTTCAATTAGGCCACTCATTTAAGCACAACCTTCAAGGCTGAGAGGAGACTGGTTTTGGGCTTGTGTTGTTTTTCCCCTCCGGCTATGCTGATTTTAAGTTTTACTTTGTATCTGCACCTATAAACCTCTCAGTCTGTTGTCCCTGGTTCATAACCCTTGATACATACAGATACGCACAAAAAAGACGATAAAATATACAGCTCTCAACCCTGCTGCCTATTTCAGCAAGTCAGCAGATTCTGCCACAAGCTCTTGCCTTCTTTAACATAGAATGTGAGTTGAGTTTGACTTTAAAAATGGCAGAATTCATGCTTGATAAGAGCTTGACCAACTCGGCAAAAATATCTAAGGAGAGTGGGACTTAAAGCAATTTTACATATGGGCAGCTAATAATTCACAGTATGCTGTCCGTTATCTATAAGTGGAAATGCTGTCTTGTCTTTGGGTTAAAAAAAGAGTGAGAAAATGCAAGGTATTGGTGAATTAAGTGTGGTTAAACTGAGAAGACGTCATCGCTTCTTTTTCCAGCCACATTTTGCATCCTGGGAACTGTTGTGGAAAGATGTAGATTGAGTCTGATATGAACCTACCCCAGAGCCGATTGAGATATGTGCCATTGAAAAGCAGATTTTTCTCTGCCCCTCAGAGAAGAATCAGAGATTAGGCGGAGGTCACTGTGGAGAAACAAGCATCGGGAAGGTTCGAATGTCTTTCATTGTTTACTTTCAGGAAGTTCTGGAGGGAAGTGGCCTCTTACAGCGTTGTGTTATGAAGACCATGAATGCCCTGCCTCATTCATTAACCAATGTGACTCCGCTGATTGCGTGGAAACTATGCTCTGTGAATTCTGAAGTAGGACTTGAGGGACCCTCCTGATGACAAGGTCATGTGAAGGTCAGATTCGCAGTCTTAAGTATTCCAGCTCTGAATGGGCAAAGGAACAAAATATCAACCCTATTGTTTTCAGTTTTTCATTTTCAAATGTATTAGGACATATTGGTGAGTCAATTCTAACACCCTCGGCAACCGAAGGTGTCCAATGTGCACCCCACCCTTACGAAAAGCTCTTCTGTTTGTTGAGGTAAAAATATGAGTTTTATTCGCATAGCGCTGTGATGGCAGAGCTGAAAACCTTGCAGGAGATTTTGCCGGCCTGGCCTCATTAATATGCATTTTTAGGAGTGGCTCTGTTAACCTTTTGAAATATTTTTGCAAGGGTTTCTGTCTCATTACAGTCACTGTTATCATATTATTATTTCTTAATCATACCAGGGATTAGAATGTTTTTTTTTTCTCAGTCTGTTTCATTCTGAACAAACACAGTACAGTAACACCTCGGCTCTATTGTTCTGCCCACATGGATTCATGGGGTTACAGTGAGAACAAAATGTTTTAAAAATATTGTTTAAAATGGTATTATGTCACCATCTTGCTAAATTAAGGAAAGCGCAATGACATTTGGAAAGCATTGTCATGGCAACAGTTAACACACCCCGAAATGCAGAACCATTTCCAATCATTAGCGGGACACCTTGCAGAGAAATGCTTTCTGTTGAAAAAGTAGTCCTCAGCTGGCAATGACAAATTGTATGAATTACAAAAAATTTCAGGTTTTATAAAACATTATGTTGTGAGATGATTCACTTTTCACTTTGTTTTTCAAAGAGAATACAAAATGTGATGACTGTCACAAGCATCTGCTGAGTTTATTCATACTTCTCTTTACAAACAAATAATTAAATATTGCTGCAATCACTTGAACTTCAACTTAATGTGTCATCCCTCCAATAAATGTTATTTTTTTCAGTAGTCCACTGGATACTACTTACTTTTTCAGTTTACAAGAAAAAAAAACAAATAGTGTAACAGTATGTCATTTAACAACACATCCAAAACAGATGGATAGAACACATAGATGTGGAGCAAAAGAATTTTTGTTTGTTCCTTGAAGAATGGATTTCGTAGCATGTAGATCAAATGATCTCACCTACAGCCCAATCTGCCTGATGAGACAAACAATGGTAGGTACTATTGACATATTTTATCTGATCAGTTTCACAATACCATTCAGCATTTGGACAAAACTGTTCTCAACAAATGGATGAATGGATTCTTTGTTTCTATTTCTTTAGCGGTCTGCAACATTGTCCCTGCATTGATGTGATGTCAGCACTATCGGAATTGGTCTTTTCTGAATGCTGTGTTAGTGCTCTTTTGCTTAAACAAATCCAAGTGGGAACTACAAGCTGGAAGTACACATCCTGTCACTGTTCTTTCACTTGCTTGCCACACACACACACACACACACACACAAACCCTAGCAAGCTGGCTACCAGTAGTTTATGTGATCATGAATTGTTTAACACTTTTAATTTGCATTACCATCATGGTAAGTGTAAGCAACTGTTTTACTGAACTATGGAAGTTTTTTTACTTACAACTGTTTCACAGTGAATTTCATTGAGTGCCTGCTAGGAGTAAGACGTTTGTCAGAACTTGATGGTAGCTTAAGCTTCTATCCCAACTCATGTCACTGAGTTCCTTTCAGAGGATGTCTTTTGTGTTGATACTGTTTAATCACATTGTTACAATAAATGTTGTATTGATTGCTTGGTTCCTGCACAGTGTTCTCTGGTATTCCATAACACAATTATGGAACACTGTTTTAGATATTTTCTAAACACGCTGTTTTAGATATGTTCTGTGTCCATACTCAGGACACACAGGTGTGGACACATCGGAAGGTTAAACAGCCGATACCTCACAAAAAAATGTACACACACCAAATTCGTAGCTGTAAGAAACAATGACTGGAACATGTTTGATGATATGCGTTTCTATAAAACTTTATGATGCTTACCGTTGAGACATTCCGACAGGCAGGAACAGGGCAGCAGGTAAAACAATGATCAGTGCATGATGAACGAGGCAAGCAAAGAACTTTGGTTTCAGAAACTGGGGATTGCAAGAGAGAATAAAACATAAGATCATCGAGTACTGTTCTCACTTTCAAAATGATGTTCTCTCCAGAACACTTGAAAGCAATTTTTGTTTTAGTTTTCATGCTTGCTCCATGAAAAATTCTGATCACTTAAGCTTTATGTTTTCATCCCCTACAACTTTTCTCATCCCTAGATCATTCAAAAATTCAACTAGCTTTAAAATCGCTTTGTGCTTTTGTGTACACGCATGTGCGTTTAATCTATTTATGGTTCGTGTTATGTGGAAAAACACTGAATCGTGAAGTCTTCGGTCTATGTAAATGTCAAAGTCATGTTCCTTTTAAAAACGAAATCTTCAGGGATTTATGTACTTTACCCCAGGAAATGGTTCACGTCTTAATATGATAATATGCTAATAACCTGAGCTGTTTGAGTGATAGCAGTCCTGGAATTCACTGCCCACCAGCACATAACATGACCTCCCTGACAACTGTCGAACTTCAGAGGAGGATTCAGCTCTCAGTCACTGAATCATTGAATATGCTCAAGAAGAAAGCAACTATTAACACCCAGTGGTGGAGCCGCCGGGATATATATAACTGAATCTTCGCTCCTTGTCTGTAACCTGGATGGGCATTCTGCCTGCCTTTACGTTCCTCTGTGCGGGAATTTCAGATAAAGTCATTTGCAAGTAAATTGCTGTGAGATTCATTAAAGAGCTTATCTTCTTTCTGGCCCATCGGCCAGGAGATTTAAGTGGCCCCAGGCAAGGGTGATGCGGTAGAGATGGAGGTCTTCGCATGAGGGTGGAGCAGAGAGGGGAGATTAATTTATCTTAATTACAGACCTCGGCGCGAACCCACTTCATGAATCCAGGATGTGAATGAATACAAACCGGTGTTCTGTGAAGCCAATGCTTTAGATATGGCTCTACTTTTTAATTGCATTTATTTATTTTTTTTTGCAGTGCAGTGGAGACAAGAATGCATGCGGCCTTCCGATGTTAAAGAGCACTGCAGATTCCTTCCTTATGAATTCATACTGTCAGGAAGCCATAGAAAAACTTGTAAACACTGTCATAAATAACTTTTACCGGTAATGATGATGTGTGTGTGTGTTGCTTGTTTTGAAAATAAATTCAATTATCTGTTTAAATTGCCTCATCTCCAGATGTGGGCATAATATGTATAGAAATATACGTGCTGAAATATTTATCAAATGCAGACCAGGCTTTGTTCGTGTTTGTTTGCAATAAGGCTGCAGGTTTTTGGGATTTGCTTTCTGCTGAAGTGCCAGCCTTCCCATTTGTACGGAGAGAGTAATGTTGTTTATGGCTTTTTTTGCACTGTGAGTCTGAAGGTTTGAAGATCCAGCTTGCAGGGCAATCAATCATGGCCAGGTCTCTGTGGCGTTTGGGGGAAATGATCAAGGGCTACAGATAAAGCAGAGAGACACTGCTGCCTCAGAGGCGCGGCCCTCCATCGCTGTCTCTGCAGCTCAGTGATGCCGTGTCCTCCAGTCCTCATGTGACTCAGGGGACCACCTTCTTTGGCCTGCTCATAGCACACAGTCATGTGACTCAGGAGGCCACGTTCACTGGCCTGCTAATAGCACACAGTCATGTGACTCAGGAGGCCACGTTCTCTGGCCTGCTCACAGCACAGAGTCATGTGACTCAGGGGGACACCTTCTCTGGCCTGCTAACAGCACAGAGTCATGTGACTCAGGGGGCCACGTTCACTGGCCTGCTCACAGTACAAAGTCATGTGACTCAGGGGGCCACATTCTCTGGCCTGCTCACAGCACAGAGTCATGTGACTCAGGGGGCCACATTCTCTGGCCTGCTAATAGCACAGAGTCATGTGACTCAGGGGGCCACGTTCACTGGCCTGCTAATAGCACAGAGTCATGTGACTCAGGGGGCCACATTCTCTGGCCTGCTCACAGCGCAGAGTCATGTGACTCAGGGGGCCACCTTCTCTGGCCTGCTCACAGCAAAGAGTCATGTGACTCAGGGGGCCACGTTCTCTGGCCTGCTCACAGCAAAGAGTCATGTGACTCAGGGGGCCACATTCACTGGCCTGCTAAAAGCACAGAGTCATGTGACTCAGGGGGCCATGTTCTCTGGCCTGCTAAAAGCACAGAGTCATGTGACTCAGGAGGCCACGCTCTCTGGCTAATCTATCCCAATACCTATTAAAAGAGAACCACCAGGTTAAATGTTCCGGTGAACATCCAACCTTTGCCTGTCACCATCATTTTCCCAAAGGGGAACAGTTCTTAGATATACTGCTTTGTGTTTTTGGCAAATGGAAAATGTGATTGTGCTTTCGTATTGTATGAAAGCCTTCTGCTAATTTTTAAAATGAAGTTGTGATTAAAGTAATCACCTGCTGATGTAACATATGACACATATGGTTTGATTTTATTCACAGGCAAAACATCTACATTTTCCCGACCAAACGAATGATTCAATGTACCACACAACACATAACCATATGTATCTCATCCAATTCATCAGGCGACTAGCCTTAGCTATTTTTCACACCATTGATGCGACACCAGTGACACGTTATCAATGACAGTGGAGAACATCAGACAGCAATCCATGCTCACACCTGGCCAGTCAGTCCAGGTCATCAACAAGAGATGAATTTACCTGAATTGTCTACTACATCCCCCAATGTTGGTCACATCCAATAATATTGTTGTGACAAAGACCTTGATGGTGTAATTGATGGTGTCGCACCTGTGTTGTTAATTCATCGTTGTTAATCATTTCTGAGGCCAGAGTGTCTGCAGTGACACTTGGAATGTACAGGATGAAATGTGTGCTGCATGCCTCTTCACATAGTCACATTGTTCGTGATATCCAAAGGCCCTAATTATAGATAACGACAATATGCACTGTATATATTTTGTTTTCCTAGTAATGAATCAAACGACATGCAGTTTGTATTTTGGAAGGAAACATGCTGAAAATAAATTACATTTTCCTCCGGGTATTCTTGTGATGGATGTTTGCCAACAAGAAAGAACTTTGAGAGTGACTTTGAGTTCAACATGGGGCATGCAAAACCGACATGAGGCTCAGTTATTTCAGCTGTCACTTTAAAGGTAACTCAAATGCATTCACACATTCTGTGACCAAGGGGAGAATAAACCAGAGAACTGTGTATTATTGTGTGAGTGTGAGTGTGTGAGTGTATGTGTGCACACTCAGGGAGGTTGAGAGCTATCCACCCAACTAGAGTTTGCCCATAAATGAAGTAAGTTACAGTCAAAATAGGATAGAAAACTACCCCCCCCAAAAAAAAGATCAAATAAAAAAGGGATTATAAAAAGGGTGTATTCAGGTGTGCTTTGCCGTGACACAAGGAACTTCACAAAACGTATCAAGATCACATTCAAAGTGCCATGCTTATAGCATCCTTTCAGACAATACCCAATAAGATACTCACTTATGGTATGACATTGGCTACATAAATGGTCTCCATAGTTGACCCATTCAACCCCCCACCACCCCCCATAGCAGGTGTGTGCCGTCTTCCTAAAATTAATGATGAAATGCCATCCTTCACTAGCCAATCACAGTGACACAACACAGCGCTGTCAACACCACAAATCGGGAATGGTAAATTACAAAGCTGTCAAGTCGCAATGCTAATAACATCATCAGGCCCGAGATAGCGATCCGGTCACCGAGGTGTGTGACGCAGCCCCCGCGTCTTAGTGTCACTCGCAACTTAGTTCCACGGCCAAATCGCGTAAGCGAGTCTGCGGCATAAAAAGACGGGGAGTGTAGGACTCCGCTTTTCACAGAGCCGGCTTAATTCCCCTGGCAGCTGAGACATTTCCGTTTCACCGCGAGGTATCGGGCCTTTTGATGTAAAATATGCCATGCACGGCGTGAGGGGATCCATCATGAGTGCATCAATTCAGTCTCACGCTCCTGTTTTATCAAACACAATAGTTCCCTCCCAAGATTTTATTTTTATCAAAAAAATCATAAAATGATCATTTATTGTGTAAGAATGAAATGGGGGAAAAAACGGCCAGGATCTGTGTCTTGAAATTTGTCTCCTATGAAGATGAAATGTCGTTATCATCTTTTTTGTTGATAGATTTTTGTCAATGTGACTATTTTAAACACTATCGATATATATATAGTTTTTGTCCATTGAATAATATCAACAACGTCACAATTTTAGGAGTTCTGGGGGATTGCATATTTTGATGAAAGGAACAGAGACAAGAAAAGAGTTAAACTCATTCAGAATCTGCCCCTCCTCTCCTCATACACACACACTTTCAGGGACGTGCTCTGGTAATAAACCAGTGGTGAGATCTATTTGCTGATGGATCATGCCTGTGTCCATGCAATCCTGTACTCAGACACGGTCAGTCAAGCCAAGTCAGCCCTTGACCTGTAACATAACCCTGACAGAAACCAATCAGAGTTCTGGGAATCTCTCCAAGACTAACTTCCTTTCCTCAGTCACTGGAGATATTGAGTGTCTTGAGTCTAGATGAGGTTGTTGCTATCCAGCATCGTCAAGGCTTCTCAGATTTTTGGGCCCACCTCAACTGCTCTACTCTCCACTTCTCCTGTTACCCCTCCACCTTTGAACTCTCATCTTTCATGTGTGTTTGGGGCAGAAATGGAAAATAAATCAATTCAAGATGTAATACGACTGGCAGATAGACACTTACTGTACATTTTAACAAATGCCCTAACCAGAGATACTTACAAAATTGTACATGTTCAAGTCATTTATTCTGGTGGATATTCACTGAAGTGATTTGGTTGAAGCACATTGCTCAAGAGTACGACTGTAGACTCGATAACCCCTAATCTCGATAAACCCAGTTTGCGCCACAGCATGAAGGTTTGAACTTTGGTTATGCTGAACCTAAAAACATATAACCTATGACCTGAACTGCTTTCAAAGTTGGTCATACAACTCTTGACATTTTCCATTGGTTTATTAATACAGAAGGGAGATGTCAAAGAAGAAGAATGTGGGAGGAAGAAGTTTAGTTAAGTGAATAAACTCTAAAGGAAAAAAAAGGAGATTCAAAGCTGCCTCCTCACGTACAATTGCTAAATGATTTTTTAAAAAGAAAATTATTTTATTCTGAGGCGATCGCATACATTTAATGGCGAAAACCACCAACGCTTATCAAACACCATTTTTCTATTAGTTTGGAAAACTTCAGGCATCAGAAGTCTCTAACACAGCTTCAGGCATTTTAAGCAACCTTTAAATAGCACTTTAAAAAATGTGTATTCTGTTGTGATTTGCCTGCAGGTGTTTAACTTTTCTAACCTGTGAAAGATTGTGAGGAGGGCAGTGACCTTATTTCCCACCCACAGGAGGAATTAAAAACACGTACAATAACTGCTATCTGTGAATCTCCGTCACCTTTTTGGCTCCTGTTTAAAATGTATTCATGCTGGTCCCCTGTCGTTTTGGGGTATAAACTAATTGCCAGTGCCCACAGGTGTGAATGGTGACTTCTCACCCGAGGTAAATGACCACAGATCTGAAAAAAACAAGTATCTTGGTCAGTCATGCAGAAAATGTGAATAGAACTGAATATGGGTTTATTATCATTATTTTTGTTATTGTTATTGTTATTATTCATGGTAAGTTTACCTATTTATGAATATCTGTGTTTGTTTAACTTTTTGAAGCAAGTCCTCAGGGCAAACAAACAACAACATCTAAATTAATTTTACTTAACTTTACTTGGGTAAGATCTTAAGCTGTATAGTTTTCTTACCTTTGGCTGTGTTTTCATGTATGACTCATACAAACCATGTCATGAAACAAGCTGGAAACCGTAGGTATAAAAACGCATATATATGAACTGTGGCGCCGAGGTAGAGGAAGGGGCAAGCTGTTAAGTTTTGGTACGCACATATCTGTAATGAGTTGAATGAGTTTATATTTCTTTGAAGATTTTACTTTCAAATCACCACCCCAACTATTTAGACCATGGATCAATAGTGGCTAGATTTGAAATGGGGAGCATCCAGGAGTTTGTTCTCCTGCTCACTGAAAAAGAAACTCCCCAATGTGGAAGTATTAAGCGATGCCATGGGTTGACCTTTTATAACTGATCACCATTCTAAGGCTCTCAGACTACATAATTCATAATGTATGAAAAAAAAGAGTTATGATTAATAGAAATTTCTAAAGCTAAGCAAGGGCTTGGCTAATCAGTAGAATATATTCCATGTTCATGAATGTGGAAGTTCCTTCCACTTGATCTTCTATATTATTGTAAGATTTAACTGATTGAGGGAGTCAGATAGGCAAGGCAAAGAACATTGTACTTTCAGAGCTAAGTTTATGGCTATTTAAACTCAGCTATAGAAACATAAAAAGAAGAATATAATTAATTATTAATATTCTGCCTTTAGTCATTGAACATACTTATTTTAATAACAATTTAGTATCATACCCCTAAGTTAATTTTTCAAGTGTTAGCATAATTAGTATCATGTTGAATTAAGCTTGCAACCTGAAGCTAATTAAATGACTGTAAAATAAAAATGAAACTAATCAAGAATATTTCTGTTTTGGTCAACTTTCTCATCGACACCACGGCATGCTTCATAAAGTGCAAGGATGTTTTACGTTTACTGTGCTCCAGCAATGAAAATTCATTCAGGCCTTAATGAACCGTTAGTTCCTGATGTGTTGCAATTTACTTATTTGGTTTGGGCTTTTAAGCATCAAGGAAATGGCTACTTTTTGAACTTAATGAACGCTATAATTTCTTAATGTATCTTGGAAATGAATATCAAAATCATTTAGCAACTTAGTTTAAAAAGGCAATGTGGTACTGGGAGAGGTGGAGGGAGGAGCAAGCTTCTCTGCTCCTACCCTTTGACTGCTCTCAGCTCCTGTTTCCTCCCTACGCCTGAAGAGAGTACAGGGTGCATTGCAAGACTCTTGCTCCTCACGGGAGGGGGAGAAAATAAGAAGAGGAGAGGAGGAAAGGAGGAGATGCACAGAAAATTGGATAAAACCAGTCTGCTTTCCCCACCATCAAAATCAATGTCGTCGATTGATAATGCTGTAACTTCGACTGATACCGAGGATACCTAAGCCAATCACGATCCTCATCCACCACCAGCCCTTTTTATTAAATATTTAAATATGAATGTCTCATTCTGCCATTAGGAGTCATGTTTTAACATAAACACATGCACAATAAAATAAATAAACCTCCTGCCACAGTACTCATTTTTACAATTTTTGCAACTCAAAAACGTGGACATATTGTGTTCACATGAATATGAAAAAGCAGGCAGCACTGTTTGCCCATCAAAGTGAATTTTGTGGTTACTGTTTACTGTTCTGGCACTTTTTGTTTGAATGTTGGTGAATTCCTAGCCCTGTTTTTGAACTTTTTGATGGTAACAGATTCTGTGGGATGGTCTTTTAATCTGACTGGTCATGAGCTCAATGATGTCATCAAGAAATGTGAGAAGACGTCCGCGGGAGGATTCATCGATGTGTCCTTCTTATGGAGGAGAGGTGGAAAGGAGATTTAGCCTCCTTCACTCTCCTCTTATGATTTTGGTCCATTGGAGGGAGGGAGGATCATAGATCAGTTTTCAGGGCATGGAGGAGATGAGGTTTGCAGTGGAGGAGAGGATACAAATTTCGATTGGAACACACCCCAGGACTTGGAAAAGCAGCGGCATCATGAACAGGCTGGCTCACTTGCGGAGGATTTCTAATAAACTCAGGTTTGAGCACTTGCCTCTGTTTAGGCCACTTATTTCAGCACAGCCTTAAGGCTGAGAGAGAGACTAATTTATGTTTAGATTTTGGGATTTGGTTGTGTTGGATCCCTGGATGTGCTGACATTTAAGTTTCCTTTTTTCTCTCTCTCTCTCTTTGCCCCCCAGAAGGGGATAAAGGCCATTGGTAATTTTTGATTACACTTTAATTGTTTTTTTCCTTCCCTCACCACCCGGTTCAGTGGCCATGCCTGCCACTGTGCCACAGTATTTAATACACATATTTCCAACAAAAATATAAATTATATTTAGTGTAGCCACAACAGAACAATAACACAAGTATAAAAAGCTTCACGATACCAACCATGACAATGCCAGACATAATTAATTATATTCTATTTAATTGATGGATCAATGATGAAAGGGCAGTTGGTTTAATTAATCCAGTTCAATTTAGCCTGGGATATCACACATGTAAGTTTGTTTTGTCTGCATTGATTTAATTTCCCCAGGTCAAATCCAATTTGAGGCTAATATTGAAGCAGGTACATAACTGAAGGACTAAGACAACATATGTCCATTAATCCCTTGTGAAAAAAGCCAAAGGTGATTGCTGGGTGGAACTACTTCCTCCAGCGGAAGAACAATACTTAAGAGGGAGGAAATTCTGAGATAATGTCAATAGAAAGAGAAAATCGAAAGAGATGTCAGAATTTCACTGTCATTGCTGATTCAGGATGCCAATCCTCCAATTTCTTTTCACGAGATAGGCAGATAACGTCCTCTCTTTGTGATCCCAGTAATTATACCATTGCCCGGTCCTCTAAAATGCCACGCACAAAACAGTATCACCAAATTCTGGATAATGCAGCCGCGTTCCAAGACGTTCAACCCTACTTGTTTTCCTTTGTATGTTTGCGTATGCGCATTTGTTTGATGAGAAAGGCCGCCCTTCTCATAAACAAACTAATTATGTCTTTATGCTGGACCATTACTCTTGGACCATAACAACAGCTAGTGGAAAATTACAATCAATTAAGGCTGCTTCAAATGACTTTCCCCTCTTCATCTTTGTAAAGCTTATTCTAGATGCTAGGCCTGCTTGTTTCGACATGGTGAATTAGAACTATTCAGTTTTCGCAGGAGTGGGTTGAAAGTTAAGGAGCGAGGAAGCTCAGAAAAGAATATTAATAACATTTTTTGTGGCTACAATTGTATGTGAGATTTGTATTTTGAGAAGCCCAGGATGGAAAAGGTTTCTGAATCATATTAGCCAAGGATGTTCCAGGATCTGTCTCGTTTTTGCTAAATGATACATTACATTTGCGTTGCACGTTTTTCAAGGTCTTTAACCAAGGTAAGTTTTGGCAATCAGGGGAGAATTGTTCTGCAGAGTATGATAGAAATATGCCGTCATGCCAAATTACCATACTGCGAAAGCAAACAAACCTGGTGATTGAAAATAACACCTGCCAGGAACAGTGAAAACAGTTCAAATGTTAAAAAGACAAATACGTACACCTGCCCTCCACAAACATACTTAAATCAATTCAAAGACCATCTAGACTGATTAGGAAATGTAGAAACTGGAACAGAAACCAGCATATGTACAACCAGGTCTCCCCAGGCTGTCAAATGTTGCTTCTCAGCCAGGTTGTTGCTGCAGTGCGGCCATTTTGTGCCAGAATACTCAAAGCACCTCAGATCTGCTGGGAAGGCAGGAATTGAATTAGCCAGTTAAAATGAGGGATGATTGGGTCGTTGCACTGTGTGAGAGCCAGATGGAGAATTTGATCAGGATACCAGCGTAGCACTTTCCAAGAAGAGCCAAGAGATATTAAAAGGCCACTGTGTATCAGATACTCCTTCTGAAAACATGTAATTCAAAAGGGAACTAGATGATAGTTTTCTTTAATACAAATTAACAAGGATACAAAACGGAGTTGATCGTACATTTGTACACACGAGTAGCTTTTTTTTTTACATTATTCATTGTAATGTCTGGAACATGTTTTGAAAAGTAACAAATTGCCTTGTCCATGCTTTTCTGCTGTTGAAATAAATAGCGTCTATTCTTTCTAGGCAAAATACCAAAAAAGCTTTCAGAGGGTTTTCAATATGTTGAGATCTTTATATCCTCCTAGAGCCAGTATCTTGCATTGTGAAAATATTATTTTCATGTATTATCATTTGTATTATATGGTATGTGACAGCTGATGCAGGTTACTTACTATATGAACTCTGTATGTCCATTTCTGAATTACTGTGGTCATTTTTAAAGCTTTCAAATTCTGCACTTGATAAAAGAAGTCATTCCACATTTTCTCTCAAATAACATTCAAGAGCCATTATTTCAGAAAACTGGGTTTTTACAATTGGATGTCAATTGCTCATACAGCTTTTTTACTCGAACATTTCACAGTCCTCTCTGACAAGCGTTCCCTCTCCACTTTGAGCCCAGGTTAGATTAACCCACTGTCGGAGATGGGGGTACTTTAGACGGCAACGTTAATCTCTGCTTCTCCGCTCTGTCGCCCTCTTACCTGGAAAGGTCGATTCATTCTTTGTGGGAGGAATGTCCTGGAAAGTGCGTTGGTTGTCAGCTGGCTTAAACCTTTATTATTAAAATCCAATGCATAGGCCGACATGGTGTTCAAAGTGTCCCATGAGCTTATTGGCCATTGGAATTCAACTTCTTTCTCCAAACCCCTCTTTGTGTAGAAGGCATTGAGCTTCCACAAAGTGTCCATGCTGTTCGCCATCTTTAAAGTAGATACAATGCAGCACTGTCACCTACAAGCCAATGACCGATTTTAAAAAAGGACATTCTACTTTGAGGGAATTCCTGACTGCATTGCAGGAATTGTTTAAATGCTGTAGTACTGTTTTGTGGTGCATTTTGGTCCAGGGAATTATTAAACTAAATAATGTGGTGATTCTTGAATCCTCTGTTATTCTCTTTGGAACCCTGATAAAACCACCAGTGCGCTTTTCCCTAGTTTGGGAAAATAAATATTGCACAAATTAAACAAATTTGACAAAATGTAATGATAAAATGGAGCAAAAAGGGAGAAAAGAGTGTAAAAGCAGACTTATGAGACCACCCATTTTAAGTGAGAGGCCTGGAATAAATGGTTACTGTGGCATTTGGGAAGGTAGAGGAGGAGCATGAAAAACCTGATCTCCATTTCTGACTTTTGTTAGGCAAAACATTCAGGACCATGGACAGCAGCTGCCTCACCTGCAGGCATGCACGGCTAGGCCTGATTCCTAATCGCCCCAGCTGTTGCTTATTGCCTCTCTGAGTCCTGTTGACAGAAAAGACCTCAAATGAAGCAGCTGGTGTACCTGCGTGTTGAATTTCAGCTACCATTGGTGCAGCCGGAATGGAAGTAAGCCTGCGCCATTATTTATTTTATTTGTAATTTATGTTTGGATTTGTGTCATGTCAATGTCACACATGAGAATATGTGGTACAACAAAAACTGCATCGGCAACTGAATTTTCTTTCTGTCATCGTTTGACATGTACTTCACCTGATTCTATAGCACAGATATTTATTGACTGAGAAAAGCATGTACTTTGTGGCAATGGCACAATAAATGTAATATAAGCATAATGTTTAATTAGATGCATACTCCTGTGGTGGAAACAAGTCATGATTATTTATTTTTTTTATCATGACCTTTTGTTTTAATGACACCAGGAGAAGTCTTTATTTCAGCATTTTTGATGCGATTTTAAAAATGTTCATGCCTCAGAAGTGATAACTTGTTTATAATTTGCTCAAATCCCAAACAAAATTCTTTCAGGCCGAGAGAAATTGGAGCTTGACTCATCCCAAAGCCGAATGCCGCATTTCTCTGGGACATGCCTCAGTGAAATGGGTGATGGTGTTTTTATTTCTTGTTTTTGCTCCACTCCTCAGATGAAATTTGCCTTGTTTATTAAGTGTGTCCTTCAGGGTGAATGCAAGTCGGGGCAAACATGGTTGTTTCAGGCTGTCCTCGGACTGTAGAAATTACTATTATTTTCTTGCAGCCATTGCGCTGAATCAGATAAGTAAACCAGCTGTTCTAAAATGGCTCTATAATGTCTGTGGCTTCACACTGTAGATGGCTTCAGACAAAATGTTCTCACCGTTCAGCAGATGAATGTGTAATTTTCTGTGATTATGGTCCTTCAACTTCTCTGTCGTTCTCTTCGTTTCAAAGTTCTGTTCTCCTCTTTTTTTCCGCTTTTACTTTTATGCTGTTTTGAACTGTTTTCAAGTCATAGCGAACAATCCGATGACATTATCGAGTGAGAGTATTGGAATGGAATTGTGATGACAGCAATAAAAAGAATAATGGACTGAACTGAAGGGAGCAAGAAAAAAAATGGGAAGATACAGGAAAGTATGAAATTCTAATAGTTTGCTTTATGATACATATTCTTATAAAAGTAACACCATTTTAGATAAATATTTAATAATACAGTGGCATTTTAAGCCTTCAAACGAATAAATTTTTGGCCTTGGCTCACAGTGTAAAATCACTTGTTTGAGGTGCAGCTCAGCCAAGCCATTACCCAAAGCAATAGACTGAAAAATAGTGGTTATACCAGTTTGGATACACAGTCTCATAACTCTACAGCAGACCTTCCTATGTCCGCAGTTTGCGGTGTTTCTTCGACACCTTATGGAATATCAATCGATGTTGCATTTGCAGTGGGGAAGACAAACGAAACCTTGTTGCCATGTGAATCAGAGGACCGTGGCCACTACTTCCTGAGTCAAAGGTCACCTATTCCTGGGATATGTACAGTACAGCAGATGGGGGGGGCGGGGGGTGACGGACATGTCTTCATATTCTAACACCAGATCTTATGTGAGTTTAGAAAACTTGCTCACTCATACAAAGTGGGCACATTTCTCATCCAAATACCCTCTATGTGTATTCTGAATTTGATGTTGAAAAAAAATCAGCTTAAACCAAAATCACTGCAAACTCATTGGTCTGCATGCTGAGTTTCACCTCTAAGCATGACATGCAAACACTCCAAAAGTATAAATATTATTTGAAATGCAAGGATTGCCCATGGGGACATAACAGAGAATATCTGAAGATGTGGTGGCCATTACTCAGCCATTAGTGTCCCTCTGCCTAAAGAAGTTCCCCACTGCCATGTTCATTAAAATCCACGCCTTGCCAGGCAGGATAAACAACATAAAAGCCGCATTCTTTGACCTGATTAGTGTGCTCGGTGCAATGGATTGCACACACATAGTGGGTTGTTGATTTAAGCCTTTAATTAGTAAATTCAAACAAATAACATCTGGAAAGAGTCATTGCTGAGGTCAGAGTACAAATACAAATAAGTATTTTCTGCTTAAATATTTATGAGGGGAAAAGTGCTGAGCACTTCCATGTCAGAACTGCCCCTCCCCTAGTTTGACCCAAGGTCTAAAAAATTCAGTCAAAGCAAATTTTCAGCATGAATATTAATCTGCGTTTGTCAGTCCTGTACACTATACTGGCATAAGTGGGTCACGTTGGGCTTGGGCGCAAGAATTACGATTGGGCTCCTCCGGCAACCCCTCACCCCCCCCCCCCCACCCAAATAAATTTATACACACGTACATGCATCCCCACCCTTCCCCACCTATCCACCACCTTCCCCAATTTTTGGCAGTTTCGGGGAATGTCTAAGAGAAACTCCACCCTCTGTCCTGTCTTTTACTTTGTCTAGAATGAGGCCATGCTCTGTAGGTATCAAATTTGCAAAGCAGAGCATATTTTATCCTCATCATTTACCTTTGTCAAATTATACCTTTTAAACTTTGATGGATTGGTTTAGCTCATGGATTTTTTTTTTTCAGGCTAAAATATTCCCCAGACACATGAGGCAAGTAAATTTCTATCCCATCTGTCCAAATCAAATAAACAACAGTCTTAAATTCAACAATATTTAACATTAAAAAACCATCTGTGCCTTCTACTGTATACCATATATGTCCACAAGGATGCACAGACAGGGGATACATATAAACACAAAACCTCTTCCGCAAGTTTTATCCATTATGGCAAACCACTCCAGATTTAGCCTAGCTGGCATCCATTAATGTCACTTAATTTCAGCCCGTTTGAAAAATGAAAGGCTTAATTCGTCAAGGTTCCTCGTTGCTTTGACGTGTCAGTTTTGTCAGACCGGGTGACTAATCACAGAAACACCCCACGAGTGAAAGACTGTGCCACTAACCTGCACGGTGCAGGGTCGTGAGCTGGGAAACACTCTGCATAAGTGCATCAGGGTTACACACAGACAGCCTCCAGTTTTAAGTCGAGACCGTTTTAAAGGTATACAATTCAAAAATTAGTTTAGAGATATTGAACTGTATTTCCTTGATTTCAGTACTTTTCAAGTGCATTATTGTGTTGTGTAATCATGAACCATTTTGATGATGTTGGCTGAAAGTGCTATAAAAAATTACATGTTATTGTGATTGTTATTGGTTTATTTTCACCACTCCAGGTGAGTGGGATGAAGGGATTGATTTCAGATCGTTCCAGGTGGTGTATGTGACCATCTGGCCGGTTTTCGAAGGTATTGGAGCGCTGGCTGCACGTCCTGGTCTGCAGATGCACTTGGCGGAGCCGTTTGGACGCCGCTCCGCTGTGTATTCCCGACTGTGCCACATCGCTGGAGTGCTTTGCCCTTGGTGGTGTGCTTATCAGCGCAAGCAAACAGCCCCGTTTGTTAGCTCTGCGACATGAGAAAACACCAGAGAGAACGCTAGCGCTGGGCATGTGGCCGTGTCCGGTGCCTCATAATGAATTCCAAATATTTGGAATGATATGGTTTATCCGTAGTAGGACACTGTTCTCCGGGTCGACTTGGGACTTTGGCGGTCTCGGGGCCGTCACTCGATCCATCTTCCTCGCATCCAGGAAACGTTCGATTCTCTTTCTTCCTTTCAAACACGGCGAGTGCCTCTTGCCAGATCTCTACAGCAGCGTTCCCCAGCCATGGTTCTGGATATCCACAAACCACTTTGTCTTCAGTATCACCCGTACAGAATTACATTTTTCTTAATGATGACCTCAATTACCTCTGCATTCAGTTGGTAACCACTGAGAATCAGAGAAGCATGATTAACGGCTCAATGGCACTGATGAAGTGCACATTACTGGTCTGCTTCCCTTAAGACTAGTTCATGAAAGTTCATTTGTATGATTTTCAAGCTTACCCTGTGTGTGTATCTTAAATGTCTATCAACAGACAGCATGAAGTAGATACATTATATTTGTATTTAAGAATATTCTTCGTAAGTGTATGGTGGGCAGGTCATAAATAACTGTTTATATGCCACAGAGAGATGGACTAAAACACTTTTGAGAGTTCATTTTTACATGTTCATAAATAATTATGGAGGACACTCAATTAGCTTGTGTAATAGTAAGTCATTCATAAATATAATCTAAAGCAAGCTACTCCCATTCACATTTCATGAACTATGAGGTTACACTCAGCAAGTACACAAAGAAATACCATACAACCTATCAATAAAACTCAAAAGTTTGCATGAATTAACTTTTGCGTTCCGTCATAACCGACGTGTTTGTTCTGCAGCTCTCAGAGCATCACATGGTTCGTAGTTATTGTAATCACAGGTTCCAGATGTTTCCTCGGTCAAAATTAATATGTTTTCTCTTGCTTCAGTGGAAGCGTAAATTAAAGCCAGCTGAGGCAGCCTTTCATCGTTTGGCATACGCTGTCATGATTTTGGACACCGTTCCCAGGAACATGTTGGTAATTAGCATTGACGTTAATATGTGGGCCTCCTTTTAATTGTGCATTGGTTACTGGTGCTTTTTCAATTGGGAATTCCATTTCTTTGCTTACCCCTGTGCCTTTCCTTGCTATGAGCTGCTGAGCTGTGAGTTTCAAATCTGAAACACTGCTGGGAACATAACTGTTATGTAAATATATGTTGTAGAAGTGCAAACATCAAATGAGGTGTAAAACATACATATGAAAATACAGATTAAATTATCACATCTGATAAAGGTACAGTATGCATTAAAATAATAGCCTTGCTAATTACACTGTGTAATGACACTTTGATCACACACAAACGTACTTGACATCAAAGGAGAAAGTATTTAACCTTGACATGAAATGATTTCGAACAAACATGGATTCATGAATCGTTGTTGATTTATTTGCCATGAATAATCATATTGTTATTTTTATTATTTATTATATCTGAACATTTTACAATGAAGGAGACGTTCAATTCCGTTATCTGTCACGCTTTTATGGTGTGGAGAGAGACTATTATTTTCCCAGTTAAATAACTGCACAACAAAACACAAGTTTATTGTTATGATCGAACCTGTCATTCAAGGTCGAATCACAAAGAAGTTCTCGGTAATTACATTGCGTCTCAGCTCAGAGTTCCAGTCTTTTATTTCCAGGTGATGTCACTGCAGTGTGGACTTCAGAGACCAATGACCAGGGTTGCAAGGTTTTCACCTCTCCATTACGGCATAAGCAGAAGAATATAACTGTCACCGCATTGTCAGTAATGTGCTTCTCCGGGTTAATCGTTTACTTGGGTGTCATGTACGGATAAGAAGGAGGACATCCTGCAACCACTGGATTCTCAGTTAAAATACAGCATCCTGAAATAAATATAGAATAAATCACTTGCATGGCAATACAGTATTTACTCAGGTAATGTCATGTATAGTTTGTCCCCAAAAAGAGAGCTTTCCGTTTGCCTTAAAATAAGTAACTTAAATTTATTTTCCCAGTTTTCATTAAATGTCATCAAATAAGTGTCTGTCAGTCTTTAGGCATGTTCTGTTAGCAAGACTTAAGCATAGCATAGCGTACTTGCAGTCCCATTGCTGCTGTTTTATTTAGGCCGTAATTGTAGCATAAAGACAAAGACTGTGGCAGTGTTAACATCATGGCTGCCACTCTAAATAAAAGAGGAGTGTTGGGAGTTTGAGACCATGTGCGTGTATCACATTTCTTCTCCTCCCCTGCCTTTCATCTCAGCGCAGTCTTTCTGAGCGCCTGAAATATTGACAGCGAGCGATCGAAGACTTACCGTGCCCTGAAGACTCCCTGTCTCTTCAATCACTGGCCTCAGCTCTTCCCACAGTGACGTGGGGTTTAATCTGGGCGTGGTATGAAGGTTTGGGGTGTGGCTTTGGGGTTTCAGGAGTGACCCACAGGTTTTAGGTCATACAACAAAGGCCCTGGGTGTGGCATATGTTTTTTGGGTGTCACTCACAGGTTTTTTATGGAATAGCGCGTACATTTGTGGGTTTGAGCCGAGGAAGGAAGTGCTTTTGCCATTGGCATGATGAATCCAATCCTTTCAGACATCACTGTTTGACAGCTTGTGGTGGGGTGAACCAAACAAATTTAAAATGGGGAGTTTTGACAGCTCAAATTATGGAAAACAACCAAAACACAACTGAATTACTGAGCAGAAACAAATATTTCTTTTTGTCTAAAAATTTAAATAACAAAACCAAACCTAAGTTGGTCTTTTCTCTTAAATGTTCCAAATTGTTTAATGTGTGCATATTTAGAAAATGTGGTGAAGAATTAAATTGAACACATTTTCTTTGTCTTGGTTACACATTAAGTGTGTGCAAACAAGGAGATTTGATTTATGTATAATTATGTGGTTAATTGATTTATTGGCTATGAAATACACAATGGAAAAAAGTGAAGATTTTTCAGGCTTCCATACAGAAGCTTATAACTTTTCAAGTCACGCTCTCAGAAACATTGCCTTCTTTAAATGCCATGCATATTTCTGTCTCAACACATGCCGAAGCTGTCTTACACACACACACGCAATGATTACAAAATGCACCATTATGTAAATGAAACAAGCGGCAATTTAAAGATTTAAATACATTAAACCAGTGGGTTTCCACAGCACAGTCGCTTGTAAAATTATGTACTAGTTCAGTACAGAGTAATACTTGATCAGGAAAAAAAAGGAACAAAGAGAGGTGAGGGCAAAAATGAAATACAACAGTAATAATGAACCATTATCACAGATGGGAGCAAGCAGAATTACATGAGATGGTGTAATGAGGCAGATAAACAAAACGGTGGCAGAAATTAAAACAGCATAACCATAAAAAAACTACAACTGCAAAAAAGAAATAAATGAGTACAATCTTTAAAAAAAAAAAAACATTCTAAAGAACAACAAAAAGAGACTGCACCTTTTTTTTGTAATATACTGAACTATTAATAAGCCATGTTGTACGACAGAACCATTCCATCGTACCAACTGATTAATCGGTGGTTTGTTAATTGTTCTGTACAGTTTCCCCTTGATTGTAAGTAAAGGCCCATGTCAAACTGTAATTTAAACTGTAGACTATAATATAAAGACTACAATGAACCAGAAAAGTGGATGAAGAAATAGAGATGAAAAGTGACCCAGATAACACAATGATGCTTCAGTTATATCTCCTGGTCAAATTTAAGACATTTGGATCACACCCATATTCGTATTAGAGGACTTGATGAAAAGAGCACTTTATGAAAGATACTTCAAATGCGACCAGATCAGTAATGTGGAGGATGGTTAAGAGCGGTAAGGATCTTTTCTGTCGGACGAACGGAGGGGAGAATTCCCATGGGGGTGGGGGGGGGGGGTTTGGAGGATTCAATCCCCAGCAGTTGATCTTTGATCCTGATCCCTTTGGCAGACGGTAGCTTATTGGTGGAGGGGCGATTTGATATAAGCTAAGGGCAAGATGAGTTCAAATGCATAAAATCAATGGCAGAATGTGTGGAAAAAAGGTACAGTAAAAGTGAATGCCAGTTAAGCCAAACCAGATACAACATGGCGGTATTAGGGGTGTAAACCAATCACTCCATAATTATTATTATTTCATGGCATAGAAAATGTGTGTGTGTGTGTGTGTGTGTGTGTGTGTGTGTGTGTGTGTGTGTGTGTGTGTGTGTGTGTGTGTGTGGGAGGGGGGTGATAAATAATGCTTAAAACCTTGCAGAATGTTTTTGGAAAACGACAGTAGCGTTAAAGACAGAACTGAACATTTTGTCTGTCCCAGCCTGTTCTCCAAGGTATTGTCACGCCAGAATGGTGAAAGCTTAGTTCAGTAGATTTAACTGAGTTAACTGTGCAAAGTATTTCCTCATTTGACTTAAAGCGGAGTATCTTCACTGTGCCGTCAGGGTCATAATGACAATGGCAGTTGAAACTTTAGATAACGACTCTAACTTTAATAGGTCTGCATCCCGTAACCTTGTGTGAGCAAAGGTAAGAGGTAATGTTTATTTTAAGGATTACTCTCATGCCTCAAAGTCATTTACATTCCTGTCAGAATGATGTAAGTAGGAAGACTTAAATGATAATTGCTAACAACTGTATTTTTTAGCTGCAAAATAAATCAATGAACAGACACTGAACTCTCCTGGCTCACAAAACCATTATTATACCCTATTTCAGGCTAAAGAGTTATCTGTCTTGATCTGTATTTAATTACAGAGACAATGACGGAATGCCACACAAATAATGATGTATCATTTCACAGGTTTAAGAGACGGTTGCAGAGGGCCCTGTTAACGTTTTCGTTTTATTATTATTTGTCCTCATGACAGATTTTGGCCTCTCTCACTAGATAGAGAGGGCATGCCAGGGCAAACCTATTACGTGCTTAATAAGTTTGTAAAAGTGCTTTCGAAATCTGTCCAGGATTAAACCTCCGGCCAGAAAATCCATGCAAGAGCAGGTTTTAACGTGGTCATATATTTTATATTTGGTAAGGGTCCGTGCCATGTGCATCGTTGTAATTGATCTGGGGCCTAGGTGCCGTTTGACTGCCAGTCTAATCAGGATGGGACTTTGCACTGGTCAGGTTTGTGCACAGTTTATTGAAATAATGTCCTTAAGCTTGGCGTTTCTCTGATTAAAAGACCGTCTGTTTATAATGTGTTGATTTACCTCTCAGCTGAGATGCCATGCTGGACTGATACACATTAGTAACTGGGGCACCATAGACTACAGGAAGTGCAGCCATATAACGCACCAATTCAATACAACATTGTAAATATTTCGAGCACTGTTATACAGTATGTGGGAGCAAGATAGAACAAGACTTTCCCCCACACTCTAATTTCAATGTACTGTAATTATGTTTACATGTGTATGTGTGTGTGAGCGCACGCACCATGCATGAAAGCTCACACTGTTCTTAAATATGAACCGTAATACTGATGAACCTTGTAACTGTTGGCATATATTCGGATATTCAAATCAGTTAAATCTTCATTTAATCAAAAACACTCACGGTTTATTGAAATTGGCATTGTAATATAATGTTAGGTTTATAGAAGCTCATATTTGTTAATGACAATGGCACAACCTCAGAAATGTGAACTGCTGAAGTGAAACCAATGGGTATAAAACCAGATATATCATACAGATTATTAACCATAAAATGAAAATTAATGAATGACATTTTTTGATTAAAAATTCATAAATATGGCTGAAACGCTTTGAATGTGACACAAACAGAGACATGTCTTAGCGGCGTTGCGAATGAATACGTATGGTTTTTGATATAAAGAAGGAGAAAATCAGACAGTTCATAACAGAGTATCCTGAAACTACTTTCTAAAGGAATCAAAGAGCAGATGGACGAAAGGTTTTGATGGACAAAGCTGTTGATTTTTAACTACGGGTACATGGCAATGGGTTACCCAACTGATATATTTAGTGGTAGGGGTATATTTAGTAAGATTTGGGATCTGAAATAAGACATCACTCCATTTCTGCTTCTCTCTAAATGTACTTTCACCACTATGAAAACAGTCTAGATCCAATTTCTTGCAACGATTCCATTTCTAATTTAAAACCTTTCCCTGCTGTGTCTTGTTTGTCCAGTCGTGCAGAGGGATACCAGTTGTCATGGAAGATGGCTTCTGCCGTTTCTCTCTCTTACCCCGACCATGATTTAACAACGACTCACTCAAAATGGGACCTTGGAGGCCGAACGATTCAGCCGCATATGTGCGCTTGGTTTTAAATGGCAACTGATGTCTGTTGAAACGTGTCAGTTTAAACAGTGGCTGTTTACTCCTCATTGAAATTCAGCGTTAAGACTGTACACGCTCATAGGGAAAATGGGTTACACCTGAACAGATTTACCAATTTTCAGGTTTACTGTGCTTGTTAATGAAGATGCATGTATGCATTCCCATGATGCATAAGAATCATGCAAGTTTCTACTTCCGTGAATGTTGCATTATTCACCATTGCGCAGAGTTCAAATTTCATTAGTTGCAAGTGTCACGGTCTTGAGATTAAAAATTACAAGCATGGAAATGACATTGTTTTTCTACTGTAGTCGTCAGCCATTCTTTGAGTATTATGGTATGGAAGATTTCAGTTATGATTGGAGCCAGTTTGAGTTCCCAAAAGCGCACCCATAGATTCATCCAGTTTGATCATATGTAAATGCAGTGTAGTGGATATCTTAGAGTATCTCTCCAGAATGAAGAAACACAAGTTGAAAATAAGATGCAATGCCATCACATGCTTTTGGAACATCTATTGCTTTAAAACAGGAGGGAATAGGTCTTCGTCAATATTGATTTTTCGACAAAAAGCCTGACTTTTACATAACATAACTTTTACATCCTACATAACCAGGTCTTGTTCAAAAACATTCAGGTCAGTTAACTTATTTATTACTGCATTGCCTTTTGTCTATTTCTGCAACCTTGTTCACCCCAATCTACATAGACACCCTGTTCTGTTGCACAGTGCATTTAGTGCTGGTAGGTAATAACAGGATACTCTTTATAACTACCGTATCACATCAACAGCAATTTTCAGCTGAAACACAGCCTTCTTGTCCTCCAATTGTTGTGACAAGATAGGACTCGCTTATCAGGCAGGTGTTGACTCTTTTAGCAGCAGGTACATTTCAGCTACGCTCCGCACCATATTGAAAATCTGCTGCCTGATTCACCATCTGCTTAGCCTGCAAAATGTATTAAAGAATTGCGGTCACATCGAATTAAATCGGGAGGACGACTTCAAGGCAAACACTGGGATTTTGCTGATCTGTGGAATATAATGATGCGATTGCTAACCGAAAGTGTGTCGCAGTGCTTCCCAAAGCGTCTTTGTTCCTGCAACCACCCACCCTTATCCTTGTTCCCTCCTCCTGTTCAGCAAAATCATGCTTTATCATGTCTTTGATTTTATGCATCAATATTAGACACATGCTGGGAACAGACCCCGTTTCCCTAAATCACCATAATTTGCCGTAAAAACCAAAGGCAAACTGTACATATCTTGATCTGTGTTTAATTAAACATGCAAAACAGCTTCTGCTGGAGAAGGTACATTTATATAGCGTGGTAGCATTTATACGTATATGAAGAAGTTCCAGTCCTTGTAGGCGATTTGGCAGTCTGCTACCCTGTTTCGTCTGGGCAGGAAATTGCTGCCATTTTTAATCTAAGTTTCCTGATGCTGCAGGATGGGCCTTTTCCCCAGATTGTGTTTGCTGTCCCTCCGACTACATTTCCTGGTGCCACATTCGGTATCAACTTGGCTGGCAGCTGAGGGGGAAATCTGAGAGCGAATTGTGAGGTGAAAGGGTTGGCGTCAAGCAATTTCACTTATATTAAAACTCACCCCGGCCTGTTTAACTCGGCGCAACGTAGAAAACATCTGCTATGTCATTTCCCGAGGAGCAAGCATTTGGCTGTACCGCTTACACTTGGTTATATATTTGCTGCTTCTTTGTAGACTGGTAGTTAGTCTTCATTATGATTGACTTAATTGATCTTTTTCAATCGAGTTTTATAAATATTTAATTTTTGGTGAATGATGTTAAAAGTATATGATACATTTTCTGGAGGGAGGGGAAGAATGTCTGTAAATATTGGATGGGATTCAGTGAAACATATCCCAATTAAAGAGAAAATACATTGAAGTTTGTCTGGCTCAATTTTCCACTGTATCTCACTTAATTAAGTATTTATGTGGTAGAGGAGATCAGACATTCATAACCAATGAAAATGTTCTCCCAGAGTGATTGACATCATGGGTTCAATCTGATTGGACAGGCCCCAGTACAAAACCTCCCTTTGTAGCATACAAAGTACAGTAAAGTCATGAGAAAGTAGCCACAATACCTGTGTGATCATATCAGCTGAATTGTTGAACTCCTTATTCATGATAAAACAGAATACAGATGAACCAAGTGCCGGTCGCTTACATTTGCATAATTACAAACATATCTGTATTCAAAGCATGACTCAACATTAGAACCAAAAGTGAGAATCAGTTATGTCAACTGCTTCATCGCTAAAACACTGAATGCATTCAGGATAGTGACATTGGAGATTTTGTCGAATTTTAAATAGTAAAGAACATAACCTGCCTTCAGGGCAGAACACTTCCTGTGTCTTCATGTCTTCCTGTTTCACGTCCTTATTCACATAAGGTAAACCCTTATGGGCATATGGGTTGGTTCGATTAGATATAGATCGAACTGCAAGTCTGCTTTGATCAAATAACAAGTGCTCTTAAAGAGACAAAGTGTGTCTGACTGAATCCCGGCCATCATTTCTTTTTTATAGCTCACTGTTGGATTTTCCTTTTAGTGAAACAATACGTGCCAAGTTCCTTTCCGAGGCAGGGCTCCGACTTGAAATTAAATGTAGACCCGTTTGGTGTAAAATCAAACAATCAGCCCACATTGCCGCAGAGTGATTCATCCTTCTCCCACTCTTATTAACTTCACATCCTCTACTCATGTACGCTTACTATGTTTTTAACAGGAGTGTTTTATAAAGGTATTACAGTGATGTTATGGGAAATTAATTTTTAAAGAATATATATTTTCGGCAACTACTAATTCATTTTTTTTTCCTCGGGTTGATAACATGAGGTCTATCGTTTCAAAAAAATGAGAAAAATGAAAATTTAAAATCTGCAGAGAAACTGCTCTCCCACCTCGCCACTCTTGTAATGTAGCAACAAGCGACTTTTATCATCTCCGTAAAATGAAAATCTGTTTTATGGGGGTTTTTTTGGCCGCAACGCCGGAGTGATTGGAGCAGCTTTGGCTATTTGGACAGCAGCATAAGTGTAGCGATGGGAGGATATCAAAGTGCGAACGAATGCATTGAAGTCAGGGGCGATTACATGATTAAATGTATTTTGTAATGTTTCTGGAGGATAGCCTGGGTGAAGCTGCTGAGAGTTTGATCAACCGTCATATACAGCAGCTGTTCGTGCCTGAGTGGAAACTTGTCAAAAATGTTGGACAGACAACAAACATGTTTTGATTATCATAGCATGGCTAAAAAGTTAAGGTGAACTTTCCAAACATGTCTATGCGGACTGTGATGTAGAAGTCCCTATGAAGTCAGTTTTTATAAATAACATTTTCAAATAACATTGTAAGTATGTACTCAAGCATTCTTATGACTAGATCTGTTCTCACAATTTAAAAATATGTTTTTTTTTTTAATATGCATGTTTTAATATGCTCCTTTCCTACCCCGGAAGTATGCTGGAAATATGTGGAGGAAAGGAGGGGAGGAAACGAGTGGAGGAGAGGAGGAAAGGAGGAGATGAATTGAAAGTTGGAACAGCTAATCCGATTCGCCTGTCATCAAAGTCGACGTCGGCTATTGATGAAGTAATAATTTCGAACGACTCCGAGGATACCAAAGCCAATCACGCTTCTCTAACACCACCAGCCCTGTTCCTGCATTAAAATATGAATGTCAGTTTCTCGCATTCTGCTCATGATGTAACATAAGCATTTCTACAAGGAATAAATACATTTACCGCAACATGAACTCGCTCAATTTTACATCGGTAAAATGACCATTTGTATCTGAAAAACATGAATATATCGCATCAAAGTGGTTATGTTCGAAAACACAAAAGTTTTCTCTTTAATTTAAATTGCCTGATTATTGTTTACTGTTCTGGCACTAATATTCAGGTGTTGGTCAATCCCTTGTCATGTTTTAGAACTTTTCGATGGTGAAATATTCTGTGGGATGGTTATTTAATCTGACTGGTCGTGAGCACAGTGATGTCACGCAGAAATGTGAAAAGACTTCCGCGGTTTGGAGGAGACGAAAAAGGAGGAAAGGAGGAAAGGAGGAGGCGAGATTGTGCTTTGGAACAGTGGAGGAAAGGAGGACACATAATCAGCTTCCGGGGCAGGGAGGAAAGGAGGAAAGGAGGAGACGAATTTGAGTATTGGAACGCAGCCAGGAAGTTGTGTGAGTTTGGAAACAAAATGGCTTAAAATTTGGTGGTTCGTTTGGTTCCCCTCCAAAACAACTGGGACACAAACTTCTGCATTTTGGAGTGTCACACATTGTGGGCGGTTTCCTGTCCGGGAGTGGTGAGTAAGCAAATTGGTTTATTATTATTTTTCTACTGCTCTCTCGCTTGCATCTGCTGTTTCTGCATTTTTGTGGATTTTACTTTAGAAAAAATGAGATTTAAGACTAGACTTGAATGCCATGTTCTGGATGTGTTGATGCTTGGATTTCTTTTTGTATGAAGAGATTTTCATTAGCTAAATCCATTGGACTTGTTTTGGATTATTTGCACTGATTGACTTGTGTTGATTGATTTGACTCTGTGGTTTCACATTTTCCAAACATAAAATGGCCATGGCATTGTTTGGTTGTTTAATGTTTTATGGTTTGAACTTGCATCATGATTTACTCTGCTCACTCCTTTCGAACAATCAATGAGTCATGCATTTTGTTAAATGCTGTTTTGCCTGGTTGGCCTGCACTTACCCTGGCCTTTGCTCATGTAAATTGCTTGTTTTGCAAGGGGCAGGTGATTTTTATATCTTGATTATTTTGGCAGTTTTCTGAGACTTTGAGAATTATGTTTGAATTGTGTCTTAAAGCCAAACAGGAAACTGATCTGAATGTTTGAGAAATAATTCAAGTTAGGCCCCAGAAACAAAACTGTTGCAAGGGCATGTTTGGAGCCTGGCCCTTCAATACAGGAAGCCATGCGAAACAAAATGGCTGAACATTTGGTGGTTCGTTTGGTTTTACTCCAAGACAACTGGGACACAAACTTCTGGATTTCCAAACATTACACGAGGTGGAAGGTTTCCTGTCCAGGTCCGGTAAGTCGATGGGTTTATTATTATTTTACTGCTGCTCTGTTTTTTGCCTCTGCTTTTTCAGCATTGTTGTGGATCTTGGTTGAAAGATTAGACTTGCATATCATCTTCAGGTTGTGTGAGTGCTTGAACTTGCTTTGGTATGAAGGGATTTTCATGTGCTAAACCCATTGAGCTTGATTTGGATTCTTTGTACTGATTGATTTGTGCTGATTGGTCTGACTCTGGTTTATTTATTTTTTCAAACAGAGAACGGTAATAGCATTGCTTGGTGGTTTGCTAATGCTGCAAAGTTTGAACTTGTATCATGATTTACTCTCTCCTTACTCCTCTCTTACTATTTGAGTCATGTGTATTGTTTTCTGCTCTTTTGATTGGTTTCTTTTCTATGCTCATTAATAATTTGCTTGTCCAGGAAGGAAAATGTGATTGTTTTATCTTATCGGTTTTCTGAGACTTTGGGAAATACGTGGAAATAAACATGGCACTAAATATGTTTCTAAATGGTTTATGCTGGGCCCTGAAACATGGCAGGACCTGCAAACACGTTTGGGCCTTTGGCAGTGTTGTCGATTGTGGCTAATGGCCAGTGGTAGCAGGCCTCTGTTTGTCTTATCCTGCTGTGGGCATTGTGGCTTGCAGCCAGGACTCCTTGGGTTACTGCTTCTTCATCTCCCCACAATGCTGAGCCACGCTTCCAGCAGCTGACATCAGAGAGTGCTGTTCTGCTGTTCTGCGTGGCATGTTATGTGTAAATGTTGTCACCCAGGATAAAAGATGCATGATAATAGCTTGTTTATCAAAGTATACAGGTTTATCAATGTCTGGCATGCATGTGTGCGCATGTGTGCGCATTGGCTGTATGGGGCATGGATAAAATAAATGAAAACAAGGTGACAGAAACTTCCACAGCTACCTCCTGTGTAAACAGGGCGATAGGTGGGAGCCTTCCTACCGCAGGAAAAAAAGTGTTTTGGGTGTTAAGGTGTGGGTTGCGGCTTTGTGCGTGTTATATCCTTTTGTGAAAATCTATGATGCTTCTGTTATCACAGGTTGGTTTTGCACATGGTTTTATTCAGACTGCAAACATGTCCATGTTGGTTTTCGATGCACATATTATAGGTCTTGCAATTTTGTATGCGTGTGGAACAGATGCAAACGAAACAAAACCAAGGTAAGCTTCAAAATTCAAATGAGCGGGTCACTGGTGCTGGAAGTCACGCTGTTGGCCAATCATGAAGTCTGGACCTGCCCCCATTGTTAATTTTAAAACATGTTACATAAATTATGTGTGAAATGTGAAGAGCAGGATAAAGGAAACATGCTGAAACTTAAAGTGCTTTCAGCATACGAGGTCATGCTTTCTTTGACATACTTTTTTCTTGGTACTGCTGGTTAGGACTGGTTGGAAAAAGACTGAGGGGAAAAAAGTTAAGGTGTGAGTTCAGATTTTGGTTGCAGCTTTACACATTGCATCATTTTGTCTATAACCTTCCTGTTATCATGAGCTGTGGCTTTGCACATGTTTTGACTGCAATCTCCAAACCTATTGTATATGATATAGCAAACCTGTATATTTATGAATCCCTCTTTTTTTATTTGTTTTATATTAATTGATTGAAACTATTTGACCTGTGAGATACATGTCTCATTTAATGACTTTAGAATACTTGGCAAACATCACTCAGCACTCGAAAGAAGTAATTTTGCAGTACATCTTTTATAAAGACCATGAGGATTGGCATGGGGTGTGTCTACTTTGAGACACCCTGTACAAAGTGGAAATTGTTGAATATTTGGACATAGGACTTGTGATCGATTGTCTTCAGGTTGTATTTTACCTCTTGAATGTTCAGTTTTCTTGATAATCATTCTCTGATACTGGTGAATTTAAGTGCATCAAATCTGCATTCCTAACAGTGTCTACCAGTGACTCTTTGTTTTGCCAAAGACATCTCAAATCCATTACAATTCTGCATGGAAATCCAGCATGAATTATTCATGCGAAACCCCTACGATTCTTTCACCCCCAAACTGTTTTTATTTTGCAAATCCATGTTAATAATAACATGACCGGCTCATAACCCAGCCTCTGAGTGTTCTGCCTCTCTCTGGATGCTCTGTGGGAGGTATCGCCGACCCGTATAACTCGACTCAGCCCGCGAGTGTCTGTGTGAGGTACCCGTAAGTCTATCGCCCCCTCCAGGCTGCTGGCAGAAAGACTTCCTCATTTGAACTTTATGAAAAAAAAAAAAAAAAACTGATTCCTGTTCACATATTGGGTTCTGTTTTGAATTCAAAACTTTAATGCAAAACATTGGGACATCCACAGATTTTTTCTGTTTCAGTTCATAATGGCCTTCAATGTAGAAAAAATGTATTCCACAAACCAGTTGTGGCAGACAGCATGGCCTTGTTCAGTCGGTGGAAATTGCTTTATGTACGTCAGAAATTCTTCCTCTTGAGAACTGGTAGGTGGTATCCAATTTTAAAGTACACAATGTGTTGCAGACTTTTCTTAACTTCAATGAATCCGATATTTACAGCCTTTTCACCCAAATGATTTGTGCATGACTCATTGATTTATTTTCTTCCATGTAACCTTGCATTCACACACTATTTGATCTTGCACCCTATGAACCAAACCTGCAGTGAGAGGCCTGAAAGCAGGGGCGTAGCACCAGAGGGGGGAAAGGGTTCTAAGTATGCAAGGCCCAAGCGTTTGTAGGGGCCTCCTAAAATCTGGGGATTTGTTTTTGGAGTGGAGGGGCCCTCAAAACCAGCCTGTGCACAGGGCTAAGAATTTCTAGCTACATCCCTGTCAGAAAGTGATTAATAACAGATATCAATAGGGAACATGGAGACCTACCATGATTTACTGGACTGTGGACGGTGCCACTGCCATGCAGTTCGTGTCCTTCGTAGCACCATGCCAGCATGCGCGAAAATGAGGATGCTGGCATGGCGGGTGGCTGCGCAGATTATAATTTTGCTTCTGCTGATGGCTGATTTGCCATTATCGGCCACAAATGTGGCACCTCAACATTCATCACTACGTTCGAGGTCATTTGATTGCCAAGGTCTTTTGTTTATCATGTCTCATACTCTGTCAGGAGGTATTGTAATGTATCAGGTTAATGGATGAACAAGAACGATTATTCAATCTCCAGAATACATTTCGGTGCTCAAAAAAAATCGGCAGCACAGAATACACTTGCAGTACATTGCAAATGAAAGAAATACGTGTTCCTTTCACACCTCTTGCCGATAATGGGGGAAAGGTGAGCAATACTAACTATTCAAGCTCACAGGTGGCCTCCACCTTCAGGCACCTTACATCGCGCAGTAATAGTTAGCATGAGCCTTTCGCCGTCCTTTCTTTGCCAGTTTTGCTACTCAGATGTTTTAAATATTTCTTGCGTTTGATTCTGTTGGATTTGAAGAGGTTCCAGCTGCGTGTGTGTGTGATGACCCAGATCTTAGCATATCGACATCGCAACCTTCCTCCGAGAGCCGGCCCGCAGACGTGGCGGGGGAGCAGATCCACTCCAGCATTATTTATGTACCGCATAAATATTTAACAGGGGAGGGGGGGGAACCACGCTGTGCCAAAATGGAAGGGTCATAGGTGCCCGCCCACCGCAAACCAAAGTATCCCCGGACAAGTAAGTCATTTGTATGGCTTCCTCTGAACCCAGCGTGCGGACACGAGCTGAGAAAACGGCCCGGCATTGCTTTAAAGCACCTCTTATATATGTTGCTGGATAAAGAATGGCATTCAAAGAAAGTAGAGGAGGGGATGAAGTGACAAAGGGGTTGTTGAGTAGTAAAGAGCTTGATGGATTCATGCCTGCAATCTTAAATGATCATCTGCTGATTTCATCTTTTTTTAGCAATGCTTGATGAGATTATATGTCATTTGTGATAGCCAACTCATGCTTGGCTTTGCTCTAAATAACTATGTTTGCACCTTTTTGAAACCTGGCTTTCAGCTTCGAATGTCAGTCAAGCTACTGCTGGCTTACCACTTATTTCATCAGTGAGACATTATGTCTGTTTTTTTTTCCTCTAGTAGGCTCTGTGTAGTGATTGACTCGTGTTCCGACTGCCGACCCAATAAGCAGTGCTTATATGCTACGGTTAAGAGCTCATTGTGTGTCGGTGCGAGAGGAACATTGTACATTGTCGACCGAAATGCAACTAAATGTGTGGAAGCAGAAGCACCAGGACATGAAAACCTTCTTGTTTGATTTGTGTGCATCTCTGATATACCTGGGAGGGAAGTAGAAATTAAGAAATAATAGCTTTCAGTTTGTTGGGAGTAAACAGACGTACAGTATTCATCACATAAAAGGGCGATGGGCTTGATGGAGGTTTTGGGGATACCACAGTGTACTGTCAGAACAGGTATCCAATTAGTGGCGCAGCAGTAAGTGAAGTACACTGAAAAGTATACTTTCTGAAGACGTAGGCTCTAACTAAGTCCATGCTTGTGTCAATAATGATTAGCGCCTGAGACTGAGCCCAATGTCGAATGAGATTCACTCCTCTGCATGTCACAGGTAAATGCTGCAGACTGTGAATCGTGGAACTGGGATGGATGCTGCGAGTGCCAGCTGGTTTCCATAGAGAGGCGCCTAAATCGCTTTCCTGTTGCTCACATTAGTTGTGCAGCTCAGCTGGCGAGCTGTGTAGTGAACATTAACTGGCTGCTGGCTGCACCTGTTTGGCACTGTTTAATTTTCAGTGTGCTCTCCCCCTTGGAAATGAAATTTTTGTATGGTAAGAGGGGATTGCGATCATAGTTTGGCAACCCACATTTTCCAAAACAAGGCAAAATTGTTAGAACCGTAAAACTACACTTCTTTCATATTTAGTAACTTATGTGCATCAGCGGCAGCTGAACCAGCTGGAGTTTTACACCTGAGCTTTAATTGTCTGACATTGACCAATACCATGTATACCTGCTGCTCATGCAATACCATGTGTTGCACATGTATTCTTTTTCAATTAAAACAGTCATGTATTTCATAAATGTATCATGTATCGGCAACCCTGCACTTTTTCAGATAATTCACCACTACTCCCAGAAAATTATTGCAATTAAAAATGATGTGGTATTCACATGTGTATTTCTTTTGTTTGCATTGGAACAACACAAAAAAGCAGAGGGGGAAAAAAAAGCCAAAACTGATATCATTCCACACAGAAGTCCAAAAATGGACTGGACAAAATTATTGGCACCTTGCACATTTCATAATGAATGACCACTTCAGTTGATTAGTATACACGATGTGGATTCAGGAGAATAAGTTGAATTTCACAGTTCTGAAAGTTCAGCAAGGATACGTGGTCAATAACTGATTTCCTTCCTATTTTTTTAATTTGGTAGCTAACTGAAGTGACTGGACTTATTGTGAGAGACCCTATTGAAAAGAATAATAAACGTGGACACAGAGACATTATAATGGTTTGGGTCTGGAGTAAATCAGACCTAAGCAGGTGTTACAATGACAAGAAGTTCAATGTGTGTTCCGTGTGTCTGGGCTGAAGGTTGGGTTGATCAAATCACTCCCGAACTGATCAAAACTCCCCCAGATTTTGCAGTAAGTGACTTCAAATTTACTGTGCCTTTGACGTCCCTGTGAGTCATCTTGTCCCAACTTGGACACTTTTACTACCACACAGGCTCAGAAATAATGACCAATCCAATGCAGCCATATGTCATTGATTTAGATAATGCGAGTGATGAAACTGGCTCGGATATTGTCTTGCTCGCTTTACTGCTGGAAACGGGTTACAGAACGTGGTTATCACAGACATTTTACGTGACCCTCATGAGATGTTGGATGACATCATGGAGAGTAATTTTCAGAGGACAAAAGTTGTCAAACTTGTGCAATCTTGAAGGGAGTGCAGTCATGTTTGGAAAATTAGGCTGAGGGAATTGCTGTCTTCACGGAGTTACTTTTCTTCACTCATTTTTGTCCCCAGAAAATGAGTGCCAGCAGAAATCTGCATAAAACATTGAAGGAAAAGCACAAACTTCTGTGCTTCTCGTGATGTGTCTGCAAAATCACAACCTCAGCAAACATTATGTAACAAAAAAGGGTTTGTGTTTTAAAAATGAAGGCTGATGAACAATCACATTGTATTTTTATTTTGCTTAATTTTCAAAAGGCAGGCAACATGTACCCTGCCGACCCCGATTCCATGTGTCCGCAACATGGATTGTCAGGAAGCCAGAAAGTGGTTGCGGCTCGGATTTTAGCCGTGTCCGATTACCGAGAGCCCCGGCCACGGTGAACTCATGTAAAGTAATATGCTAAGATAATCTTAAAACCTTATGCATGAACCGCGTATGAATAATACATGACGTGCCCTTGGACTGGAGTTATTTCTGGGCCTCGCTGCACAAAATCTCTGCACGATTCCTTCACACATGCTCCAAACCTATTTCATAATTTATACAGGTAACAAGGCCCCCCTCACCCAGTGCATAAAACATCGATGTATCCTGCCTTTCTTTGCTTATGGAACCACATACAATGTCATTCAGTGATATAACGCATCATTTGCTGTGTGGATCTCCGTTCACCTTATGCCAAATGTCCGAAATGCCTCATGGGAAAACAAGGCAGGCGAAAGAAGCGTCTGGGTCTCTGTCTCCATCGTGTTCTGTTGTATAACTGCCCATGCTTAATTTGCAAGTCATTCAGACCCTTTGCCTGTAGCATGCTACATGGAAAAACCTCCTTTCAGAAGTAGAGGGAGGAAGACTAATAGATTCTTTTTTTTTGAAGTAGGCTCTTGACCTGGTGGTTATGGAGAGCAGCAATTTTTGTTTTGAGGTTAATTAAAAATGAAGCATGTCATATCTGTATTGCAAGCTATTTGCTTTAGGAGTTGGGTCCATGCTGGGCCCTGATTGGTGGATGTAATCAATGGCCAGGGGTTTCAATTATGATTATGTGCTTCTATTCATATGTGACATTTCGGGTGTGAATATATGTAGGTGATTTCAGACAGGGCATAATTCAATTTTCCGCTTTATTCAAATATAGCAAATCTTAGGCGAACTGATATTGTGCTTCATAGAGGAAGTGTGGCTTTATAACAGGCGAGGCAACAAACCACGAAAAAACATGACTATTTTGACTGTGGAACTTTTTTTTCTGCTTGTTACAATTATTATGCTAATTCATTCTGTGTAATTAATGTCATTCTCGATCTTCAGATGATTTCTAATTGCACTAATTTTGAGTTTGTTCCCGTCAACCACAGAAGCAGAAACAGTCGCACATTTTTCTGAATCTTGACCTGGATTCAGTCAACAATAAACAGTGTTTATGAAGGGGAAAAAACACCTTAAGTAAAGTGTGACATTGATTGAATACAGTCATTTGCCTCTGCATGTTGTCAAAAGGAAAGGCTGCAGGGGGGGAAATAGTTAGATCCAGCAAAAACCTCACATAAGCAAACATATTTATTCTCTCACATGGAAAGTTATGATTCCAGTTTACACATGAAAATTATTAATGGGTGCCTGAATTATAAATCATTTATGAATTATTTAGAGTGTCTGTAAAGAAGCTGTGAGTCCATGGTAAACTCTCTCAATGAAAAAAACCATATTGAAAATTACATTACTGGATTTAAACAGGCTGTGCGAGGGATCTTTAACCTAACCACTTTAATGTCTTTATTAATTATAAAGCAGGGCATTGCAATTTGTGATACCCCCTTGAAACCCAAGTTTCTGTAGTCCGTTGCCTAGTTAGTTATTCGCTAATTAATTTTCCTGCTGCTTTGTAAAGGCCAGTCTGTGGAATGTAATGGGGGTTGTAAGGGTTTTTTTATTTTTTTGTTTTTAAACTCATGGTATTGACATGTGGATATGTTTGCTAATATCCATAGCAATGCATACTGAATGATGATTTAACATAAGGAGCAATTAAGTTAATCCGTTTAAAGACACACGAAACAAGTTTGTCTTTAAACATTCTTTACATGCCATTGTTACCAATGATATGTTCAACTGTTTGGGTGGACAGCTGGGACAGAAAAGTTGTTCCATCGTTTTTATTCGGAATCATTTTCGCTTACTTATTCCTGCTTGACATCCGAATTTGTCTTCATTATTTTGAAATGTCTTGCGTATAAACAAGTAATTTTCATTTTCTACCGTATGACATAACTGGGCAATGTGTATTTAAATCAAAGCGATAAACACCGCGAAAGCCTAACTCTTCAACAACTTGGTTGCCATCGAATGGCAGGAAAGCTAAACCCAACACTGTGATGTTTTGAAGAATAAAAAAAATGGCCTTCCATCCACCTCCTCCCCTAACTGTGGTCATGCACAGCTCACGGTTCGACTTTGAATTCTTTAGCTGGGTGATGACTCTAAGCTAAAGAATTTAGCTGGGAATTCTTTAGCTGAGAGGATCCTGTTAGAATCACAATTTCTACCAAGTTTATGCTGCATGGCATATCGGACAAGCACCATACAGAATACAACAGTGAGAGTTTGAAAATATTGTTGCAGCTTTGCATCATTTTTATATCAATGCTATGGCATGCGGTCATATTTCAGGGTTATGCCCGGTCTATATATGGTGGCTAAGTGCGTCTTTCACATTACGATACTCTTGAAAGCCTGATTTTATTTACACAGAAAAAGCACTTCAGTTGCCCTTCATGAGCTGTGTTTTTACAGATGAATAAACTGTTGTTATATGTGAGTACTGTGGCCTTTTTATCCCAGAAATCAGCTTTTCTTAGGATAGAGATGAGATTTTCCAGTCCCTGTTGACTGTCTTTAAAGTGCCATTGATACCCGAGAGCTTTCCTCATACATACGCAACAAGCTAACAGGGTATGATCCACATTTAATATGTATTTAATCTACGGCTGCTTAAAACATGCGGTCGGCCATCCATTTGTGAACATAGAAAAAATAAATAAATCTCTGTGTAAGGAGTATCGTTCCACTTAGAAAAGCAGGGCTGTATGTTAAGAATAAAGTTTTAATCACTCTGTGCTTTAAACTGCCAAGCTCAGTCAAAATGATGCCCGTTTAATTAACATCGGTTTTCTGTCAAGTTACACCGATTGCATTCCTTTATCATATTCTATGCTTCAGTCAATTTGCCTGTTTTTGAGACCATTTTTTGAAAACCGTACCAGCCTGTCTCTGTGTGGGAGTGCCAATTAAGTATGAAAAAACAGTGGAATGGGTAGAAGTGCTGTATTTGCCTACTTAATTGGCATCATATTTGGCAATTACCATGAAATGCATAGGGACTGCCTGGCAAAGTGGTTTGTTTTGAATAATCATAATAATTGTGGGGAGATTAACTGTTTGTTTACGCTGATTATTATTCTCGCATACTTGTTAAATGCCGACTGCTTGTCATGGACAATGAAGCTCATTCCTTTTGTGAAATATTAGTTTAGCTGCCACCTATCGGATAAGCAGAAAAAATAAGCAGACACAATTAAGAACAGAGATGGAATACTTGTCTCTCTTCCCTCCCCTCCTCCTCTTCCTCCTCTTAATACCAGGCCCTAAATATCTCAGCAGAGCCACGGCTGTTTATCTGGTCCCTTTTCACACCCGAACCGCATGAATCTGTAAGGTTCTCTGATGTTGTTTATGATATTGATTGAACATGGTAGGTACATATTGGTTGAAAAAGTAAAATGGACAGTTTTACCTGAAAAGTGGAAGTGGTGTAATCCCTTACTTCTAAGCCTCAAAATGCATTCCTTGACTGTCATTGTTCTCATGTTGAAAAACCTCAATAAAAGATGAAAAAACATAGAATTAACTGTAGTTGGATGAAGGAAGTAACTGAAGACACCTAACTAACCAACCTCGTGTGAAGCCAATTGACCCAAACGTTACGGTGCCTTGTATTGGGGGTATTTCTTAAAAAGAATGTGTTGTCTCTTATACATGGTGAAATCAGAAACTATAAACATACCTTCAAATAAAAGAAGATAATTCTTTCATTTCAAGTCGACATATGTGGAGTGCACAGCCAAATCGAGGAAAAATGGCTATCTCCCCAACGTTATTGAGGAAAAGGATTCATCTTTTTGTTCCAGCTCTGATGAAAAGTTGATGAATCCAGAGTGGCAGAACAAAACTCACTGTCAAAGTGAAGGCTCATGTCAGCCTGGGTTAGCATGGGTGAGCTTCAGCTTCCCCTTGGATATGGCACGGTCACCACAAGCTCTTCTCCAGTCTGTGCTAGTTCTATACTTATACTTTATGGAATTTGGTATGGATTTCTAGAAAAAAAGATTCCAGGAATTGGTTTTAAAAATGTGTAACATAAATGAGTATGTGTTACAGCCCAAAATCCATCAGGGTTGCAATAACAAAGAGGACAAAGTTGGTCATAACACTAAGCTGCCATGATCATACGATCACAATCAAATACAAATAAACATACCGAGTTGAGCAGTTTGAAAAACAAAAGACAAACAATGTTTTATTTATTAAAAATAATCTAGGCACCATATCAATAAGTTAAAAAGTAAAACACAAAAACAAATAACATGCATACAAGTAGAGTTCTCATAGTGTCTTTACGCAGTTTAAAGTGTGAATTAATGTTAAAACGACAGAAGATAATTTACAGCAGAATTGCTGGAAGAAACAAATTTGGCAGGAAAATAGGGTTGGAAAGGGATTCTGTCAGAGACCGAAGGGTATTGGGGAGAAGAAGGGGTTTCTTGGGATGGGATTTAAGGGCAGCTCTGTGATAAATTCGGGGAGCATTGCTTAACAAGCTCCTGATGGCCATACTCAACTCCAGAACATTGGCGGGGTGCATATATTGCTGTTTCCCTTGTTTTTGGTAGGTGTGTGTATAACATCTTAATCATAACGATGATGATGCCTGATCTTGTTTTCTGCAATAAAAGTGTCACAATTCATATTCATAATAATGTTTCCATCTCCAGTCTGTAGCAGTCAAGTCTCATTTCCACATCTCCACAGCAGTGTTTCCTATTTCATCTAGGCCCAATGTCGGCCAGTTGTGGATACGCTGAGGTGCAGAGGCTTTCCATAGGTTTGTCCTGGATACTGTCCCCAGGCATCCTGCTCCAATTGGGACACTGGTCACGGGGCCACCGGACACCGAGCCAGGTATGTTCTCCAAGATCCCTGACCTCCAGCTGATCCAGACCTCAGGTTCCTGTTTGCAGCCAGACACTGCAACAAGGCAAAGACCACCGTATGCAAGTGTGAACTACACCCGGTACCTTGACCTCTGTGTGCAGCCAGACCAGGCAACAGGCCACGGACCGCTGGATTCGAGTGTGAGCTACAGCAAGTCTACTGGCTGTTGCCATGGGCATCAACGAGTCACCCCACCTTCAGATCTGCAGGGTTCACATCGTAGGTTGGAACCTGCGCTGGGATCATGTCGCAAGACCTCTGAAACCCAAGCCGGAGCAGGAGTGCTGGGGATCAGAATCCTGGGGCGAACCTGGTAATCCCCTGCACCCAGATATCAGCACCTGGTGACTTGCTGTCAGGTCAATGCGTGGGAAACTTTCATTGAACTGCCGGTTTAAGTGTGTGTAGAAGTCAGTGTTTAATTGATTAAGTTCCCTTTAGGTCTGATACCCCGTGTTGCACTTGTTGAAAAGCAGATTCCAATGTGGTATGAGTGGAAATGAATTCCCACAGCAACATGCTGGGGACACATCACAACTATAATACCTGTACCAGAAATGCATACTAGTCACTCTCCCTCCAAATGAACTCTCCTTCCAAAACAGTTTCTTCACAAAAGCTGAAGTCTTGATCTTTCATGTTTCTGGAGTTGTGGAGAAAAAAAAAAAGCTGTTTTTTTTTTTTTTTTTTTTTTTTTTAGCTTCAACATTGTTCTAGCAAGTTTTACACACTGTATCTCTTTGAACATCACATTTCTTTATTATGAAGCTGGAAAGACTGACAAGTACTGTTTCTCAAAAACAATGGATCTCCTTTGTTAGATTTGACAGGCCAAGATTTGTCAGCATTTTTAAAAACTCAAAGAAAAGCAAAGATCAATATGGGAAAGTTTGTTGAACTCATGAAAGTACAGAGAAGGCTGTATAAATTTGTTTGGAACATTTTAAATTGTAATTGCAGATTCCTCCTCTTCTCATTTCCAGACTTAATTTACTCTTTAAAGAAGGGTTCCATGTACATGCTGTGAAAACAGTAAGTTAATTGGCCAAAACGCTAATCCGTTTTCATGATACTTCTCTTCGAATACAAAAACTTTTTTTCTGTTTTCTGTTTCCTATTTTGCTTGCTTTTACCCCCCAGTTTTCAAATCAGAAAATAATAATCAAAACCACAGCATGTGCAGTCTAGTCATGTATAGAAATGCATTTTCATAATTTAAATATTTCAGATATTTCTCTGAAAAAAAAAAAAAAATCACATTCAAAATATCATTGTGAAAGGTTTTTTTTTTTTTTTTTTTTTTTTTTTTTGTATGACCCTTTGGCAAGTTTGCTCAAATACACTTTTCCCATGTAAATTGTGTCGACATAATTATTCACCAGTGAATCAAATGAGTTATTTTTTTCTTATTTAAGTCTTGACCATCCGTCTCCCTAAAAAACAAGAGAGGAATAATTGTTGGTAGTTTTATTTGACTAAAAAATTTGACGTAAATGTATTTGTAAATGTATCATCTAAGGTATTGGGTCATGTGTTCCCATGCTACCAATCAACAACATTTTTTATGTTCAGTACCTGTGTCACAGTCAGTAGCGTAGCATTGAGCCATAGAAATATAACCTGTTCATTGTGCATTTACTGCAGAATCATGATCTTGATTTCTCCTGTTCCCAGATGTCTGTTTACTATCAAGTCCACTTTTCCTTTTGTACCGGTTATGGCAGTTGGGGATGAAGTGTTGGTTTATGCAATGTTGGCTGCCATTGGTTGTGATATTGATGATGAGTTTTGCTGTCTGGCCTTTGCAAAAATGTTATTTTCACTGTCTGCTTGCTTGATGACATGTAAAACTTACTTGGGGAACCTAAATCACAAAAGGGAATGCATTGAGTTTCTCACTTCAGAGTGAGAAGTTCATTGATGTTTGCTGTTCAAGTATCTTAGCCAGATTTAAAAAAAGGGGGGTAGGAGGCAGGGTGTCACTCATGGAAGCTTATAAAACTTCCCAAAAAATGTGGTGAGGCTATTTGTGGCAATTTCAAAATGGGGTAAACAAAATGAGTGTGAGACCTTTAACATCTCAGCTGTTAGTTTCCCCAGTCCCTCCCCAATCCTCAATCCATTTGGTCCTTTTAAGGTGTACCATAATGATGTGCACCTGTGTGTTAATTATCCTGCTCATAGGACCTCTTTCTTCAGTTGTTTCCAGCTGTTGGTGTCTGCCTGAAGAGAATTGTGGGAATTGAAGTCCTGGCAGTTGGCCATTTTGCCTTTTGTGGGCTGCTTGTTGTTACACAAGTTTTGAACAGTTTACTGTGGGATATTGCACCTCCACTCTTGGCAAAAAGAAGAGGTGAATGACCTTGTAGGCTTTTGTTGAGATCAGGTTATCCCTTAAATGACATCTTTGTGAAGGAATAGCGATACCAACTTTGAGATACTTGCATCGGATCAGTGTCACACATAGAATACTGGTGTTGTGACAATGCACATACACACACCAATGACATTTGACCTCTTATGACAATAATTCACATATATGGCAAAGCCAAATGTGACAACACGGAACTGCATGTGGATGTGATTGCATGTGAAAGTTCATGTAGAATCATATGGATTGAACATAAAAACAGGTCTTGAGTATGACTCTGGAAATTTCACAGTTCAAATCTATTTGTTGAAATCCTTTCTTCTCCCAAAATTGCACTCAACATTGTTTGTCAGTCTGCAATAAAAAAAAAAAATTCTGGCACAGAAGCATGTCACTCTGCTTTAAAAATAGAAGTGCTATGTGAGTCAAAATCAGATTTTAGGCTATTCCTTTATTCCTGTAATTAAGAGCCCTTGATAAAACTATAATTATGCTTTGTGCTGGAAATATTAACATTAGCATAACACTAAAAGCCAAAAATATGCAAAAATATTCCTTTAATCCGATTTTTTTTTTTTTGTGATTTGAGGATGGATTTTTCTTTGAAGTGCAAGTCGGTATGAGATGGCTTACCTCTGGTGTACATTTTCCTACTTTTATTTCTCTATCAATTAGGTCAGCTTGCAGATGGGAATTCTGGCAAAATCTGACATTTTTGATGGTGAAATCATTTTAATTTTTCATAAGTCAAACCATTGTATATAGCAAAGTAAACTAGATAGGAAGCATGATGTTTAAAATACAATGCCTACAAAAAAGAGAGAAAGTACTTGAAAACCGTACATGAAATATTGTATTTCTTGTATATATTTTATGTGATATATTGCATGACAGAAAATATATTTTGAGATGAAATGAGTACATAGTTCGTTTATGTTGGTCTGTTTATTCAGTATTTTCAAAGCTCCTTGGCCTTATTCAAGTGAAGATGATCACCATTTCGTAATGTAGTAGCGGTAAAATGTATTACTCAAGTTAATGCATAATGACAATGAGAAATTGTCTGTTAATATTTACTGGAAGGTAATATGCTCTTGACTTCATGGTAGTGCTTTGACTCGAGCCTAAATAACCACTCTTCCACTCTTCTCTTCATCCACACTGTCTGGAATAAAGCCATGATGACCATATGTTTGTAAAATGGCATGGCTGGTTTATATAAGCTACCATGTCGTTTTAATTTCCCCAATTTAAAAATAATCATTCCGGTAGGATTTATTTGCTGGATAATGACTGTACATTACCACTGTTCCCCAGTGGTGCTCATAAAGAAGGAAGAAGGAATGCAAAGAGAGTCGGCAATGGTGTCTGAATACTGATCGACTGCCCTGTTAAAAGTTGTAACTATACATTAAGTGGTCCTAATACTGCTTCTACAGTAAGTACAGTGTAATCTTTAAAATCATCTTAAGGCATGTGCATATGAAAAACAAAATGTGTTGAATAGTCAGTATGATATGTCATGTGCAATCAAACTTTGATGGGGGAGGGGAAAAACGAGAAACATTTTGCCCTGGATCTTGGTCCAACAAGCAATTGAACTTTTGAAAAATGGCTTTGAAAAATGAAGGGAAAAAATTCCCTTTCATTTTCATATTGGCAAAGAAATGTATATTATCTGTAAGCAACAATATTTCTATGAAGGGGGGAATGGAGTTTGACCCAAAGGAAGGGAGTGGATGTGGTTGAGCTGACCAGATCTACCTCACAAAACCATTTCCAAGGTTACAGGGAGCCTTTAAAAAAACAGTTTTTCAGATGCTTCGTCCGGGCCTTCACTGTTGAGTCTCTGTCAACAGTTACACTTTACTCAGTGTGGCTGCTTATAGAATGTCTTGCATCTTTCCAAAAGTGCAATGTCTGATCATTTTTGCCATCACTGTAATTGACACTGTATTATTTTCTAGATTGTACACTGAGAAGAGAGCGAGAGTCCAGTTCAACAACTTTTCTAACAACTGAACAGGGGGGAGACGAATCTCGCAAGGTTGTTAGAGATGGGCTGAACTTTAAAGATAACTTACTTTAAAGAGAGTCTAGGACCAAGGAGCTGGCAATTGGGTTGTACATATACTTTGAAGTTCATAATCCTCTGGGCACCTCAAGGAAGAAACTTAAAAAGAAAATAACTACTGTGCATTGGGGTAATTCTCGATTTTCCCTCAAAGTCTGGCTTCAGTCTTCTTTCGATTCAGCCTGCAGTTTTTGGCAGTGAGATGATGCATGAATATTTGTATAATGTAGATATATATGAATAAATATGTATTGAACAGTTATATCAAAATATTTAAAAAAATCCACTGTGGTCATACAGACAACCATGGTGCCCATGGAATGGCTGTCAAAGTTTTTGTTTCAGAAAGTTTTGGTTAAACATCTGGATTAACGATTTAAGAATGGATTAACAAAATAGAATTAATTTTAATTTAATAGCTGATTTTGCATCATTGATGATACAGTACACAAAAAAGTGCATTGGCATCTCTCCGTTACCTGAAACATATTTCATGGAGTTAATAAAAGAGCCATTTTACAGATCAGTGGAAAATTACTTTCACTGTTTTTCCCAAGACGTAATCGTGAAGTTCTTAGCTTTGGATGGAACATAAAATGGAATGACAGTGGTAGCTGAAAATGAGATTTAAATTGCCAGTAATGAGCCTGTTTTCAGTATGGGAGAGGTGATGTGCAGTCTCTCTCTCTCTCTCTCTCTCTCTCTCTCTCTCTCTCTCTCTCTCTCTCGTTTGGCCGCAGGCAAAGCACAGTTCCCGCATAGCTGGCTGACGCGAGAACTTGAAAGTCAGTTGTGTGGTCCCTCATTAAAAATATTAGCAGTAAGAGTTTTCCTAATTACGTTTATCTTGATGTGCCTGCCTTTCTTTTCTTTTCTTTCTGCGGGGCTTCTTGCTTCCGGCCTTGCAGCTGGTAAATGATGTAAAGTCTGCGAAGTGCGGAGCGACCGCCGCAGCCGCCTTTCATGTGAGCCCCCAGGCTCTGCCGCGGTGGAAGGCCTTTCAAGAACAGTACATTTCCAGAAAGCGTCGACTCAAACTTTTGCTTCAACATGCGGTAGAAATGGAACTGTGTGGAACTGTGGTCGCTTTATTCGGTTGCCAGTTTTGGCCCTGCTGTCGTATCCTTGAGCTGCGTGCACTGACAATATGCCGTCAATATGCTCCAATAATCCATAAAGATGCATTAGCCTGTTTAATAATTCAGTCACTGCACAGTCTCGTCCAGGTGAAACGTCAAGACAACAAATTGGTGTTTTGGCATTCGTGAACAATGTCCAAGTTGAAAATTACTTTGGAAAGAAACGGACATTAAAAATTGAAATTTTCTCAACAGATATGAACCAGCATATCAAAACTACAGCCATATGAGGCTCCATCCGAAAGATTAACAGATGGCTCAGTGTTTGTTTTTGTTTTTTTACAAGCTAGTCTAGATATAATCTGAAAGACAATAGCTCCAAGGAGCATCTACAAAATGTAACAGCCAGTTAAAACTACCACAAATGCAAAAAAAGGCCAAGTTAACATTTGTATTGCATAAAAAGTGATAAAATAACGCCTCACTAAAAAAGTAATGAAAAAATACATTTAATTTTAGTGTGAGAAAACAGCTGAAGTATGTATTTATTTATTTATTTATTTATTTATACATTTATTTATTTATGTATTTATTTATTTATACATTTATTTATTTATTTATTTATTTATTTATTATTTTATTTTTCTTACTGTGAGTTCCATGTCATCACATTTGGTACAAATGTTAGTTTCTTTTGCATTTTACATGGAGAAATTATCATTTTAATTCAATGGTGGTGTCCCAAAAATAAAAAAAGTGTTGCAACTTCAGTTTTTCATAAGCATTACGTCTTTCGTAAATATTCACCCTGGGTTGTTTACCTTGGAGTGTGACAGCGGGTTGACAAGGACGTGGAGCTCAGAAAGTGTTGAGATGAAAATATAGAAAGAAAGGGAGAGAGGCAAAATAAGTTGCACTGTGGAAGTCCTTTAACAGCAGTCAGCTTATCAAATGAACACATCAAAGTCAGACCCTCTTCGGAGAATGAAATTCTCTCCCTTCCTGTTGGGAAGTAATGAATCGCCGCAGTGCATTACAATTGAGGAGCAATGGGATCTCATGATTTACTTTAAGTCAGCACTTGATTTTTTTTTCAACCCCCACCCCCCACCCCCACAGAACGTCTGTAGTCATGGAGACCTGCTGTTGATGCTGGATTTAATTCAAGATGATTGATACTTCAAACACCACATTTTGATTTCATTGTCAACCTTTAGGTTCCTGTTGTGCTTCCTTTTTTCTAATGTTTTACTTAATTTGTAAAACTAATTTAGGGAAAACAAAAAAGAAATGAGATCCGTACATTGTCTGCAAATAGTTTCCATTAAAATCTCTTGTGGTAGACCATAAGTGCATAACAGGAAATGACATATTGTGAATTGACTTGGATGAGTTGGTCAAACTCATTTAAACATTTGTTTTTCAGCATTACTAAAACCTCAATTATGAAAAATGAAATTGTTGGACTTATGAAAGTGTGGATACAGTCACAGATGTGGAAAGGAGTACACAACTAATGAAGGTTCTTTATTTGACCCGTGACCTCTCTTCATATCTTGGGCATTATGTGACCTTGAAGTGCAATCAATGGGCCCGATGGTTCCCATGAGATGGCTGCCTATACCATTACAGCTCCATCACCATGCCTAACAATTGGCAACCGGTGTTGTCATTTGAAGGTTTTCTTCAGCTGTTCACAAACATAAACCCAACAAAGGTGGAGGAAAATGACAAAAAGAAAACTCACCAGACCAACTTGTTCACGTTCCTCAGACGAGTCAAAACTCTTGCCCCTCCCATATTAAAAAATGTTGCCGTTTTTGTTACCAATGTGCACCTGCAGTAAGAGCGCTAACTGTTCGGCCTCTTTAGAACCCTTTTAATGGTCCATGCCTCTTTTGAGATAAACATATCAGTGCTGACTTGTCAGACATCTTTATCATCTGAATTTTACAGGTAATTGGTATTTAAGTTGACATGACTCACCTTTGTAGCTGCATTTGTAATTGTGATCGAGATGCAACAAAGTTAACGTCTGTGTTCACATGGTGTCTCTGTTAATTTGTCCATCTCCTATAAAGTTTTCCTGTATCTTTATGCCCTTAAGGACAAATACGGTTTTCCTTTCTAAATTGTTACATGGCCTCCTTAAATCCTTGGCGCGAAAAAGAACAGGCCAAACTCTGAATCACCTTTGCTTGTATTGCTAGTATTCACACTTTTGTGGCAGCCAATAGCCAGATCACAACCTGAAACTAAAAGTTTGTCAGTGATCTCAAATCTAGGCCAGTGGTTTGCCTGTAAGGTCTAAATAACTGAGCTTTGCCGGGGGATTTCACCCTGGCAGTTTAAATTCCAGCTGGAAATGTGACCATCCTCCCCAAAAATATATGTCCTATATACAAGCGAAAGTTTGAAATGATCGTAATGAAATGGAAATGGTATGTTTTCTTGGGGTAGAACATTTTTTACAGAAAATAGTGACCTGTTTTCTTTGACCTCATTTGCGAACTTCTTTTTTGTTGTTGTTTCTTTTGCTTTTGCATTGTCTCCACCATGCACCTTTACATTCCCACATTGTATTATGGAGCAATTTGCCATCCTCCTTTCTCTAGTTTTGATTGTTTTTCATCTCTCTCAGCTCTTTCCTAAGTATAAATGAATAATTCGCTGAACAGGCCAAGCTGAATGCCTTATGCTGCTTTTGGTTTCATACCACAATCGGCTAACTGGCCAATCCATAACTGGGAGGTTTATATCTCTGAGGTTCTCAGGCAGGTATTCAGATGTCCTGGATATCATATGATTTCAATCATGTCATATATGATTCCCCATTTTGACTGTTTGCAGAAATCTAACTTGTTTGTTTTTACATGAACATTTCAGAGAAGAAACATCAGACAAAATAAGTACAAACAAACCAGTTTAATTCTGGATCTATTAAATTTCTGTTTGAAAAATGTTGTTTTTTTTCCTGTCTTGAGAATTGAAATCCTAAATTATCCCACAAAAATCTTGGTATTCTTTACTGTTTTGTGTTGAGAGCTTCAGTGTAAGGAACATTTGTTTTTCTTCAGTCTAATTTGCATTTAATTTGAATCCATAAAGTCTGTATTCAGTCTGCTATAATTGCAGTTAGCTTTGAATAAGCACATTCATAAATGTTTTTTTTTCTTTTTGTAACCCATATTGATTTCACTTTTTAAACACAATAAAGTCTATTGTGTATCAAACTTGGTGCCTGTTATTCATAGTTAAGGGAAAGTTTGACTTAAATCTTAGTTTATGGAATTGCTACTGATTGCTTGTTGCTTGTGATTTTCCCATGGCACTTGAGTAGCTCGGTGTGTGTGTGTGTGTGTGTGTGTGTGTGTGTGTGTGTGTGTGTGTGTGTGTGTGTGTGTGTGTGTGTGTGTGTGTGTGTGTGTGTGTGTCTCTCTCTCCTTAATGGCATATTATTGCATTTCAAAATGAAAACAAAAAAAAAGCATGACGAGACTGTCTTAATTATTTACATATTCCGAATTCCAGATGAAGTGTATTTCACTGTAGTGTAAATACACTAAGTAAAAGCATCTACACCTTTGTCATACCGGTGCAAACGGTGCGACTACCTTTAATGTGAAGCCCTGGGATATAGGAGTACAGAAACTTCGGAGAGAGCAGAGAATCGTCTCTCCTGTTCGGTGGTATGTCGGTCTCGTTGTTGTCGTGAAACATTCATGAACGTTTATATGCCATCGCATCTGTGACACTCATCGATGCAATGGTTTGTTGTATTACATGGTAACTGTCATATTTAAACATGATATGCAAATTCAAGCACCTATGCTTTCGCATTTTTAGTAATAGAATGTTTGTAAATGGTAATTAATGTGTTATAAAGGCTTCATACACCTGTTACGTGTCCCTCCAAAATAAGTATTTGATGTCATGTGGTAAGCTTATAACTAGTTAAACTAAAGGCACACATCCCTGGTTCATGTGCAGAAAAAAAAAACCCATCAGTTTTCTATTCCAAAAATATCAAACAAGCAAACATCCTGTGAATCAAAGGAATTTATGCTCCTTCTAATGGATAATGAAGATGCATCCCTGGTCCAGAGAGAGAGAGAGATGCACTTCTAACAGGATTTGTGTTTTAGAGAATTTGGCTGATGTTGAAATGCACACAGTGGGATTGTAGGGCAGCCTATGTTTACTACAAAGGCAGGAGGCAAATGCATAAATCTGACATCTCGAACCACACAGCGCAAGCCACGGTTCTGAACCTCCGTGGACCATATGTTAAAACTCATGTAAAATTCACTATTTAAATGCACTGTGCACTTTAATCTTTAAAAAAAAAAAAAAACACAAACATGTGTAGGCCGATTAATATCTATGCATAGTTCTTGGTATTCATTAGTTAAATGTGTGTCAACAGAGATGTGAGAATAAACAGTATGTATGCTTGATTTTGTGTTAACTTTGCGAGTTGTCCAATTTTAAACTGATATAAAAACCTCACAAAAAATGTTCAACTTCCAGCTTCAGTCCATTAGTATGCGTGACTTGTGTCTGGAAAAATTATACTGCAAGCCACATGAATATGTCAAAATTAATAGGTGATGACATTTTCAGCTCGTTTGTTTCATAATCGCCATATCACACAGTGTCGGTATGAGCAATTAAATCATCTTATTTTCTCACACACACACACACACACAAGTTACACTGCATGATATTATTACAGTATAGATTTGTATGCATGTGGATGTAACATGGCTGCCCTTTATCTTCTATAGCAAGTTGAGTACTTTTTTTAGGAGTGATTTTCTGCTATGTGCAGTCCTCTTTGTGCACAATGATGAATGTATAATGAATAAAGTGCCATGTAAGCTACATTAAAGCCCTTGACTGGGCAGGAAACCAATGCTTACTCGCATAAGCCCATTAAAACAATAAGTGTGATTCATCAATTGAGCCAAATGTACACAGCTTTGATGAATGCCAACACTTTTATGCATACCCAGGGTTATGGATTTGCGCATATATTCAGATTTAGAATGAAATTTACAATAATAAGCCCTCAGGTGTTACTGTTTCAAACTTTTGTTGAAAACTTTAATGTGCTACACGATTACACAGATGTGGGAGAATGAGTGCTAATTTGATATTGTCTGTTTGAGGTCCAGCAGTCAAAGTATTTTTTCCTCACCTGGATGCAGAATATAAACTTTCAAGATTTCAAGTTTTCATAAAGCTATATGTATAGGTATGTGACAATATTTGAAACGCCAAACTCAGTTACAAAGTCATGATTTTTGGAGCAGGGTACATGGCAGTTACAGGCAAGGCTCAGTAATATGAAACATTCCGCTTCCGGGGAAACCAAACACACACACACACACACACACACACACACACACACACACACACACACACACACACACAGGGCTGCACATTCTTGCACTTGATGAACGTGCCCAATGCATTCCCTTCTGCATTATGAATTGGATGTAACATAAGCCTAAATGCATCATACTCCTAAAACATATACCTTCTCTCAGCGCTTATGAAAGTGATGATTTGTGCAATGGCATACAGACTAAAACCTTTTCCAGAGAAATCCACACTTATTCATGTAACTGAAGGCACTCTCTGGGGAGGTGTAACTCTGCAGCAATTCCAGTTTTATCTCCTTGGATTACTTCAGTCATGTCTGTGGAAGGTTTTGCAGAGGGAAATAAAGGGTATTCTTACGAAGACTTATGAAGAGTTCATCTCCCAGCAATTCAGAGTACTCTGCATTGGCCCCCAGTTTAAAGTTTGTCACTGAATAGTGAATGGCATTCTGAAAAGCATATATTTAAGCCGGCTATTCCATGTGTGAAAACATGCATGAGACCCTGCAGTTTGTTTGCGTCTCTCCCCTCTCTCCTTATTTACGACTTCAGGGGCCACAGTGCAATTTCTTTTATACATTGTGCAACGGCTACCGTTTCAAGACAAAACAATATTTTATGGTATTCATTGCTCTCCTTGAAATTAGTCCCCATTTTATTATACATTTTAAATTATATTATTGCGAGCTTGAAAAGTCTCCTGAAAGCCGTTTTCTTGATGCATGGATAAAGCGGTACGCTGAACAGTATGCTTTATCCTATATGCTATTTCTTTGCCATTATAAATAATACGGTTTCTTTAGAAAGCCACGGCTGATTAAGTAGCGCTAAAATACTGTCATGAAGGGGCCTATTCTTTGTAACATTGTTAACTCAAAGTATGATAAGTTACAGCCATGAAACTGAAATATAAATTCATAAAAGCATGTCTGTGTACATATAGTGCTTTTTGTGCTTTTGAGGAAAGGGAAATTTTCCTCTGCACAACAGGTCATAGACAGTAAAGTCAGGATCTATCATATCTCACTATACCACAGAATAACAACAGATATACAAGCAAAACTGGCGAGTTCTCTCAAAGCCACTTTCAGTTTTATCAACATACACAAAAAAAGATTATTGAATTAGTTCTCATTTATATAATTTCATCAGGATTCATAAAAATGAAAGCAACTGCCCTACAGACAATGTTTTTCATGAATTAATTTATTTTTTATGGCATATGAAGGAAAGGGCAAAATGTCTGTTGTAGGCATCTGCACGTCTGTGCATTAACTGATAAGCGATGCATTTTGTGACCGCTCTGGCTACAGGCTCCTTAGATCTCAATCAGAGAACCACTCTGTCATGTCAGGCCAGAATTAAGCCATCTCTGAGAGACTGCGGCCTCTTGGATGATAGACTGGGACATATCCCCCAGGGTCGGGCTCCCTGAATGAAGTTTCACTTCTGAAAGATCGTGTCCTCCCACCACCTCACAAATTCAAATAGACTTTTTGGCTTTTTTGCTGTCAGAATTCCATAACTTCACAAACTGCACAATTCATCAAACTTCCAACTCGCTGTCTGGTAAGTTTCCTGGAAAAGGAAGTAATTTGTTGAGTATAAATGCTTACCATGCACAATGCATTGTACATGACCAACATTGATCTTCTAATTCGGTCTTTAATAAAGTAGTTATGCATTGTCTTCTAGGATGAAACAGTTTTTCCTGGGTGGCATAATCCTTGCTGTTTTTTTTTTTTTTTTTTATCAAGTGTCAAATGCTTTATGCATAAGATTTTAAAGGACTGTCAAAAATGTGTTTTCTCCTTTCTTTACTTCGTGCATGGAGGTTTTTGAAACACATCACTCCCTTGCGTTGTGCCTTATGCACCATGATCTGCAGGCATTGAGCCCCAGTCAGACCAACAGCTTTGCATATGAGATGGACTTACGGTATATGCTGAGTAAATCAGGACTGACTGATCAGATGTAGATACGGATCTGATATAGCGTCTCACAGCACACAGTACAGGAGCAGTTGTTTGTGATTTAACGCACAGCTGTTGTTTTTGAGAAGTTATTCCACCGGTCTGTGCTCTGTGCTTACTCTGTGCTCCCAGCAGAAATTGATTCCTCGTCCCTGGGAAAAGCCAGGCTTCACCCTTGTGATGAGACACTCATAATGGGAAAAGCAGTGTAGTTGGCTGGGACTTTAAACTAGACGAACCAATTCTCTCGCCATTACTTTAAACAGAATCTTCAGAGAAGGAGGATGGTTTTGCAGGAAAATTCTAGAGAGAGGAGGTTTGAAATGATCATGAATTCTTTGGGAATGTGGGGTGGGTGGGAAGGGGGGCGGTTCTGTCCGCAGATATTTTTGACCTGAGGATGGTGGAAGGATGATTTGGGGAAATTTTTCTTGGAGGGGGCTGCTTTTCGTGTGACAAACAAAAGATGACATAAGGGGTAGCTTCACCGTAACATATAGGATATTAACATCCACACTGGCAGGACCTCCCAATCTTCAGGCTTCCTTGCTGTGGGACGTCCCGTACATCACAGGGGTGGGCCACAAGCGACCTCATCTTCAGCAACCAATCAGACTGAGCATCACAACTTCAAACCTAGAAATACCCGTGAGGATATGATAACTGCCATGTTTTACCATCCAAACTAGATCATTGTCTTTTCTAGAAACTAATTTATGTCTTGCTTGAAGAACAGCTCAATGTTGTAAATGTTCTGTATTACAATTTGAGCAGCCTGATCTAAAAAGTCAGCTCCAGTAATTAAAATTAGCTCAAAGCTAATGGCAATTTCCTTCTAAATTATTATTAATTGCCAGGGGTGGTTACATAACCGCTTCTGTTATTGGAGGAAACACTTTATTCACCTTTGAGGTTGACAACTTAATACACACACAAGTGGTGCTAACAAACACATTTCTTTCCCACACAATGCGATGATTTGTTGTGAATTTCAATCAGGAATTCTCCGTTCTCATGGGTACACCTATAAAACCGTTTGCACTATTTACCCGCGTAACGGGTTCTACCGAGCATCACAAAGTGTGAACATTCATACGATTATTGAGAGTATTTGGCGAGCTTAAATGGTTTCACCGTTTCCATCCTGACCTTCCCATAAACCCCAGCTGAGCCTACAACAAAATAACAGCAGGTGAAATTGTTATAAACATCTTTAAAGATTGCGATGGAGGATGAGAGCGGCGAGGAAGCTGACTCCCACTCCGGCAGTAAGCGCGGCGAGGATTCACAGAACATTTTCTTGTCGGGGAAGCAGTAGCTATAGCTCAGATTTAACAGCGAAATCATCGTGCTCAGACTAAATTACTCTCAAGAGACAGTCTGCAGGTGTGTGGGATACAGCAAGCAGTTGCAATTTGAATAAGGTGCTTCCTGCAAAACTCAAAACTATGATAGTCAAACATTGCCAAGTAATTCTAATATTGAACTGATGCATGAAAGAGCTCACATGGTTAGAGAAAGAGAGAGAAAGAGAGAGAAAAGTGCTCTGAGAGTGATGAATTTTAGCCATGAACACAGTCTTGGTATATATTTTGATAATGCTGGATGCAAAATCGGAGCACCCATCAATCTATGGATCCAGTTATAGCACTCAGCAAAAACACAATTTTGTTTAGAATCTTATTAAATTCTGTTTTTCCAGGTGGAAACAGAAACATCCAACACTGATCGTCATTTCAAAATAAAATTATGACATTATGTTCTACTTCTCTGTTTAAACCCGCATATCAATCTAATTAGTTTGACCGAGTGACATCTTGACATTCTCCGTTTCAGAAACCATACCAAGCAGCAGCTCGTGCTGGCTATCATCTAGAATAACAATATCTACAATAATGAAAATATGTAAATTCTATCAACCTTTCATACGGACCATTACAATATGCACATATCAGCTTAATGGCCACCTTACACCAGCATAATTAAAACTAAATACTCCAGCTTAACACAGCTTCTTTGCATATTGTGTCAATCAAAACATGATAATTGAAACACCGTAAATGAATCTGATTTACAAGAGTATGTAAAATGGGCAAAATTATAACACATTGATAGTTAATTCAGTTTCTACCTAATTATGATGAATTTGTTTTAGATTTTCTATTGAAAATAAAACCCTTAAACTTTCATTAGTTCATCATTTAAATTGTGTTCCTTGAAATGGTTGATGTCTCAACATGCAGAGTGGATTTTATTTTTCAGTGTACTGTCAATGCAGCAATAAAGTGAGTGTATACATACATACATACATACATTATATATAAACACCTTGTGTTTTCAAAAAAGCTAAAATCACTCCCTGAAATGTTCTGCAGTAAGTGCATCATGCCACTCGTCTCTGCAAAAGTAAACACATCCCACATTTGCCCTGAGCTCAGGAATGACACTATCTGCTACATCACGGTTTTCTAAGCTTCATAATCGAGGTAAGTGATCATTCAAAAGATTCAGAGGAAGAGGAGGTGAATAAAATGTCCATCTTGGGACTCCTTCTAACCCTACTGTGGGTGGATTCATAGGTCAACATGTCATTGGGATCCCTCAAATTGCCTGGCATAAGATGAAGCCCCTTCACATAGACGCTTGCTGTGTACTTACAGTAAATCCACTGCATGCTGGGTTTAAATAGACAGCACAGCATCCCCAAGTGAATTCCTGCATGGTCACAGATGATTTATTATGCATTATGAGTAAGATCATTACAAATTCCCCTGGGAGCTGAAAACTAGATATTAATTGGTGGAAACCAGATCAATAACATATCCATATTGAACAAAAGATATCGGTCATCGATCATTCCTATGGTCTACGGTTTTCCACAATATTGTTTCTGGACATTATGTTCATTTACCACAAGGCATCTTCATAGCTTGTATATTAGTGTGTTTACTGGTTATCCATGGTGTGTCTAATTAGTTCTGTGAATGATGATACTAATTCAATCTGTTTGTACACTGTTTCATATTATGCATCTCAGACTTCAGTGCAGACCCCAAAAAACCTGTAGTTTAGAGCCAAAGACATGACACCCTCTCCATGTCATGATCAAAGAGTTGTCTTGAGCCTTAAAAACAAGACACTGTCCAAATAAGAAAATATATTTGGTGGTCAACATGTTACTTAACTGGACACTTAAAAAAAAAAAAAAAAAAAAAAAAAGTTTTTAGGAGCTTTTAGGAGCTTTTAGGAGCCACCTCAATTGTGGTTATATTTACAGTTTTATGATGTGATTTTAGGACTTCACACAAGCCTGTCCATTTGAAGCTTTTGAAAGGTTAATCTAGATAAAGCTCCTGTTTAATACCGAAGGCCTTTATTGCACGATCAAATATGTTCAAATCTGAGCGACACATGCCCGGCCATAGCTTCACTCTAAGAGTAGGAGGTGCGGTTTTTTTCAGTTACTACCTTCTTTATTGCACCCAAGTGATCCATGCCTCTGCAGTCTACCTGTATTGACGGCATTGTCTGTCCAGTGGACTGATGCAATCGTGCCATAGCTCAGTTGTTTTACAGCATACAATGTCAAGATGGTCATCAATATTTTTTCCCCTTGCCTATCTTTCCCAAACACAAGTATAGATGTGCAGAGTAAACAAGATCGGATGACATAAGTTTTGAGTTCCAGTCTCACCACTGAAATTTCAGTATCGAAAGTCCCTCTAAACCAGAGCTGCGGACACATTAAATGTCTCAGCAGCACTTGCATGTCAGGCTGATCTGCTTCGGCTGCTGTCAGCTGCTCCTTTTTCCCCACTCACACCCTGAGATGTGTTCAGCACCATGGACAGCGCCTGCAGTCTCCCACTCAGACAGTCTCAGCTGAGGCTCATTAGCACTCAGACGGTGGCCTTTGCCTTTGTCAGACCCATTATGACATCACAGCTTGTTCCGGCTCTGGCCTCACAAGGGTGCCTTTTTCAGAAGGTGTGCTGTTGAGCCCTTTACCTTCAGATTCTTTCTTCTCTTTGAGCTCTGTGGGCATTTCGTATTTTGGGGGTATTCACTGAACTTTGTTTCATCTCTTAATCATTCTAGGGAAAAAAAAGAAATAAAACACTTAGCTGGCTTTTTTGTTATCTAGACTGTGAATCCCATACAAATCCCATACAAATGCTTTTAATGTGTATGGAAATGTTACACATGGCATTGTAGCTTGTAATTTTACTTTGTATACATTCAGTGTTCACATGTCATGTCATAAGGTATTATACGTTGTGTATGATATGGCTTTTAGTGCTTTATGCAATGCTTACAGTGTGTGTATGTGTGCTTGATGCATGCCTTATTTGTACTTTGCATTTGGTATTTTTGTGCAATTTTAGCAGATACTTATCACATTTAGCATGGAGACACTTCATACAAAATGCACCGACTTTTCAAATGTTGATGTTTTAGTGGCAAAGCGCTGTTTGTTCGTGCTAAAGCTAAGCAGATGTGTCCTCGGTCAGTACTGCAGCGTGGCCTTTTTACTTGGGCAAGAGACCGCCTGGAAAAATCAGGCAATTGCTGGAGGTGGTAATAGCAGCCGAGCGGGGGGTTCTCACTCAACGGGGTGATTAAAGTTCCCTTAAAGTAAAACTTCAATACAGCAGTATAAATAGTGATGGTAGCACTGTGCTTCAGAAGGTGCCGTTCTTTGGGTGAGGTACTGTGCCACAGACCTGACTTACTGCGGACATTACAGCGCTAATTCAAGGCAATTAGCGCAAACGTGTTGAAGACCCACTCCAGAAAGAGCTCTGACCTGTTTGACCTTCACGCTTCTTTGTGGGTGTCCAGTGGTCATTTCAACACAAGACCTTTTCCGTCAGTATTCATAAGTTGGCCAGGATGTGAGTGTATTTTCTCAGGATTATCGGTTTTTGGTTAGAAGTTTTGACTTGCTGTCTGGGTCCGTTTGGAGGCAGAATGCCTCAGGTCTAATGATGTATTAATGCCTGAAAGAACCCGCGTTCCTGGAGCCTCTCTAACTCTGCCTCTGTCCTGTGAAGAAAAGTTAATGTTGTACAGCAGTGAAGTTAATGTCCTCTGAAAAACAGCTCATGTACATACATATGTGTTGTAAATCTTTAATTCGACTCTGTGGTTAGCCTGACCCCGCTGCATTAGCTACGGAGTGTTTGGTTTTTTGGCTCAGAATTTGCCTGTATTCGTAATTCAGAGTGATTATTGTTGTGTTTCTTCTCTAGCTCACTGCCTTCAAAAGTTAAAGCTCGAGGAAGCCAGCCCTAACCCCCCCCCCCCACACACACACACACACACACATCGACCGTTCTCGTCTTTGTTTACATATTTCTCTTTTTCATCAGGATTTAATCCATGAGGTGTACTTTTATTTTCATTAAAACGTTTGTGCTCAGAGCAATGGCAGCAAAGAGGAAAATAAACTATTGCATAAAACAATACGATAAATGTTGTCATAATTATGTTGTTCCATTACCTGTAAAACTAAATGTTTGTTCAATTTACGACACTGGAAACTAAAATAGGTTGTCCAGAGAAGGGATAGATTTTTCAGTGGATGGGAAAAGCAGTTTTTTTTTTTTTTTTTTTTTTTTCCTGTCTGGCTGAAGTTGCAATGCAACATCTTCCACTGGTGTCATCAGAAAAAATTGAAGCTTTGTGAAAATTTCTGGAATGTACTGTTCAAAAACTTGTATAACACCTTCTCTTAACACAACATACACCCCAATTAATTATGAAATGTCTATATATTCTGTTTCCATATAGTTCTGCTTCTTGTCTACCCTGCCTGTATATATGTATTTATGTGTATATATGTGTGTGTGTGTGTGTATATTATAATGTTCATTGTTGAGAAACCTCAGACTTGGTTTCCTCATGAAAGTGTATCTCTGCTTTATGCCATTGTATATCTTGTAGATTTTATTGGCAAATTTTCCCAAGTCATTTGCTTCCCCACACCACAACCACAAATTTAATCATCTCTTACTTGGTTAGAACAAGAAAATCACAAAAAAAAATACAGAAGTTATTAATCCTCACATTGTTGCATCATCCCAACTGAAGCAAATCTATCTCATGAATATTATATTCTCCTTATGAGGGAAAACTAATGTTGAATGGAAGTTAACATTTAATTCAGGAAAACCCAGCTCATTCCAGTAGCTTGGCCACACTGTGATTAAAGTTTTTTCCCCTTGGTGTTTGAAATAGCCTAAAATATATTTTGATGATTAAAGTTACTTTGCAAATGAGCTCAAACTTCTATCCATGGACTCGAAGCATATCTATCTCACATTTGCCGTCCTGGTGAGCCAGTCTTCTGAGCCCAGCTGAAATCACAGCAAAGACTGCTGGGAACCTATTAATATTTAAGAGAGCAAAGGGGTACTGGATGAGGTTATGGGCCACTGGTCCGCAAGGCGCTATCCTGAGCCCTAAGCAGCAGTAGAAAGTATTACGAGTGTTTGATATGTGTTATAGGGTATTTTATACCCCCTACGGGAGTACCGAATATGCCTTGGTGAAGACAGAATCGCAGTCAGCAGTTTTTGTACCATTAAAATCTGATTCTCTCATGTTCCTACCTGCAGCACACAGCTGACATCTGGCGCAGCCAAAATATAATGAAAACTAATCCTCGGGACGCTGTGTTTAAAAGTCGGTACGGGCTGTTGTCTACGGTCTGTTTCCGTTTGGCGGTGCAGTGGTCAGAGGTGCTGCAGCGATTGCCGCTGTGCCGGCTTATTCAAGCACAGCTCTTGCAGACAGAATGCAGGCACTTTGTGTTGCACAGACAACCCATCTATGTAACCTCTCCAAGCTAGACAAATGGGAGGATATGTGTTGTTTCCCCACTGTGAACAATCGTCTACCTTGAAGCTACTGTCAGCATCTGGCTTGAGGTTGTAGAAGCAAACCGCTAACTAAACTGCCAGGCCGGACTGTTAAACTGTACCTGTGCTGATTCCAAGAAGTGGCAGGCTAACTTCATTTTACCTGTATGGCACACACACTGGCTTCCAGTAGCCTTTTGTAGCCTACTGGATAAAACCCGGGTCTAAAACGGAGCCCAGCACCCTCCAACATGCACCCCCAAGCTGGGGGGTTCCACCATTCATTGTGGAGATGCAGCATTTAAAGTAACCAATGGTATTTTTTACAGGATTTAGCTGTCGTTTCAACCCATTGGGTAAACTGACTGTGAAACTTTTGTACCGCAGTATGTCTCGTATTAGCATATCCTCTCTCCCGGGCTTGCAAATATTAGCCAGCTAGTTGGCTTGCCGCTCCTCCCTAGGCTTCTATTAAGTTTCCTCTGCAACACAGAATCAGTGGGGGGTGCTGGCTCAGAGAAGCTAATTGGCTGACTGACTGGCAGTGGAGCAGCCCGCAGATCTGCGCGCTGTATGGTTGACCAATCAACCAGTTACCTGCCAGTGGTGCGCGGCTCACCTGCCTTTTGTACAGAGCCTTTGAGGCACCAGAAACAAAAAAAGCATAAAGCAAGAAGGCTTTTTTTTTTTTTTTTTAGTGGGGAGAAGCAAGCCAGTTACGTTTTCCCCTCTGCAGTGTTGTCTGTTTATGTTTCCCCAAATTTAATTAAACAGTCCAGTAAATTGGACTTTATGCTAATATTTCTGAGAAAATGTGATTATTAGGATATATTACATTGTCATAACGCAAGGGATTTTGTTCTCGCTGAAATATTAGAATAAGTCGGATCTGGATTCAATACCACTAATGACCATATTTGTTTTTTTTTTTTTTTTTTTTTTTATCGTGTACCTTGGAAATAACATTGTGATTCTTTGGAATGGAATGTATTTCAAAACACAGGGCAGAAATAATACTTTGTCTTGCGTCAAAGCAAACCCTCCATTTATGTGTACGGATCAGTTACAGTGACCTTTGAACCCGCTGCAGCCGAAGGGAAAAGGAAATTAGATCCCTGATATGTCATATTTCATTCGTTTTCTTTAATAAAGAGCGAATAAAAATTTTGAGTCATCATCTAATTTAGCATGGATTAAAATGACTTAACAGGCAACGACATTTTCTGGCTCCTGAACTTCTGGACATTTTCATCACTGTCTTCAGGTTTTGCTTTTGATTTATTCAGCTCTGCTCCGCAAAGAGGGATCGGTTACCCAGCCAACCAGATTAGAATCGTGAGCCTTTGCCTTGTTTGTAATGCTGATCAAATGTAAGCCGATGCATCTCCCTGGTACTGAGGTATCGCTTGCCACTTGAAAGTGACTACAGTGTACCCCTGCACGTACTTTAGACAACAGTGGCGGTGGCGCTTGACTGCTCTGAGTGTCGCTGTGACGTTCACTTGTCTAGGGACCGGTGTTTTCCTCACCGCTTTCATTTTTTTCATAGTTCTGGATTCTATGAACCCTTTTGATACTTTTTCAGGTCAGACTGAGGAAACAAAAGGTGCCCTTACTGTAGTGTGTGCAGAGAAACAACTGCGTGGTGAGAGAGTTGCAGCGGTTTGTGTTGTGATCTGGTTGTGAATGTATTCTCACAGTCTGGGCTGCATCAACTGGGAGGGGGTTTTTATGCTGTTCTGTTTTGGTTTGAAGTTTGAGCTCCCCTTGAGGCAGCCCTTTCATGACCCCCAACCTCCTCGGATGTGGCTGAATCAAAAGTTAATGACATGGAAAGCAAAAGAATCCACCATCAAAGCATGTTTGCATTTCTTCTCAAGACTCGACCGCTAACCTCTACAAAAAGGGTCGTACGGGGGCATAGAAGGCTCTGTTTCCCCCTGCGTTGATGCAGATAACATTGGCCGAGCCCTATTCGGAAGGCTTCAGGTCTTGCTTCCAGACGGATAGACGCAAGGAATATTTATCCACAAAGCGTCAAGACGCATCTGAAACTTGACTTAAACTGCCGTCTGACAAATTAGCGCCGGGGCGTGTTGAGACTGGATGCCAGGCAAAGTGTCGAAGCGCGGCGGAGGAAATTACCGAAAACGGATGGCAAAACATCACCATGGCCACCGCTGCTGGGGGAAACAATAATACGAATAAACAGCTCTGACTTATCGAGTCAAACGGAGCAGCACTGTAAATGTATTAGAGTTCCCGATGGGGGCTTGACGCCGTGCCACAGTCCCCGAGCTTTGGCGAAGCAGACCGTTTCCTTTGAAGTTTGAGAACACTGACGATATGAAGACATTCAATCTTCCTTGCTTCCCGGTTGCTATTTTATTTGGTTATGGATCTGGCCTCTGCGCTAAACATGTGGGCAGAGGTGAAAGTAATGTTCCACGGTTCTGATCGAATTCCAAAAAAAAAAAAAAAAAATAGTGCCATTTCCGCAAGCTGTCAATGAAAGCAATACATCACTGTAATTGGTAGATATTAAAGTGTGTTTAAAAGGTAATGGAGAGGTGTCCTCTTCTCAAGTCCTGGAGCTTGTGCTTTGGAAGGGAGGGAGGCTGGAGGACCATGGGGGGGAAGGGGAGGGTCGTGTGGGCGGGGGGGCAGGCCAGAAAAATGTTCCACGTTTGCTGCTTTTCAGTAATAGCTGCGAGGTGAATTGAAGATCGCTGATGTCAACGCGCTCACACCCACAAAAACACAAAAACTTGAAACACACAAAAACTTGTGCTTTGGGGAGTGAAATCCCCATAGTTTTAACTGCCAGAGGGCAAAATGAATTTCCACTTTTTTAAAAAACCAGGCTGTGCATAATAAAAACAATGACAAATTGCAACGAGTCCATTATTGCATGTCCGAATGGATTCATTACGTTTTACTAAATCCCTGTAATTGAGAATACAACTGCATTAGACGTTTGTCATACACTCTTCCTCTATGTCGATACTGATATATTCCTACAGTGATTTGGTTCGGCATGCTTGCTAAAAGAGATGACTGCAAATCATTAATGGTGCAATCAAATATTGTGGCTGCAGCCCAAATCCACTAGGCTTCTCTAAATGCCATTCCAACTGAATTGCATCTGCTCTTAGTCGATTTAAAGGCATACGCTGTTCTGTTTTGGGGTTGAACACATTCCAAGAAACACATATGCTTGTGTCCACTAAAATACAACATACTCAAAGAAACTTGTGTGAATGCTGTGATGTAAGGTCTGTTTTGATTAAAGTGTGTAATTTGCCCTTAAAGAGACTGCGTTTGATTGGCTCTCGGTCTGGGTATCATTTGCATAATGGTATTCCGTATTTGTACGGTCAGAGGGATGCCCCTAGTGTCCAAGTACAAAGAACGGGAAGATACTGGGGCTTTTGCCAGAGTGCAGTCGAGCGAGTACAACCGCTCGCTGTGTCCCGTCTCCGCCCCTGCGGTACTTTCCGGCCCGCCCCAGGTGGAATCCAATTACGACCAGGCCACGCCAGCGGCACCCCCTGTCAATTCAGCGGAGAGGCTGGAGTTTCACAAACGGGTTGGGGGTGGGGGGTAGGGAGGGGATTCCGAGTCGCAAAAAGACAGAAAAAATAAAGAAACGTGGTCACCAGTGCGTGTCGGTACAAAGTTCTACTTTCGGAATACATGCACGACTTGTAAAACCAACCCACAGTGTGAGAGCAGAGGGATCTATCAGGGGTCCATTAATACCTTTTTCACTTGCATTGCAATGGATGTTTTATTTCTCACTCACTATCGTTCCTTTTCAGGCTGCTTATCTGTATGTCAAAGCACAAAGATGAACAGACGGTGGTGGTAGTTCGGTTTGACTGGAGCCCACAGGGACCCTTTAAAGAGAGTCTGCGTTTTATTGAAAGTTATCTTGGGGACAGTTATAGCTGTCAGCTCTTTTATATTCCCAGGCCTGGAGAATAATTGCGAATTAATTAGGATAATTATGATTGGTGCCTCGTACAAATCCACTTAACCCCTCTTCATTGGAAATGTCCGCATGTCGGTGCGCACCGATCTCTGTTTAATGGCATCTAAAGCTGAATTACGGGCGCTGATTTACGCTTGACGCCGTACCGCGATGTAGACTTTCACCACAGGGCTGTGTTGGTGTGCAAACTGCCTGGTTAGCATGCTAGAACTTGCACTGCCAGGCCAGTAGAGGGCACTCTTCCCAGTGGACAAAATGAAATCCCCAGAATCCCACAGGGCTTTTTTTTTTTTTTTATTAAATATCAAATCGAGATCCAAGTGAATTTGAAATCCCAGTCCAGGACATTGAAGCAGGGGTGTGAACACTGGCTCCTTGATTAAAGTCACAAATCTTCTCTGTGTATCTGATATAATATCCCATCGGTTAACCATAGCTATGGGGCTGAGGTGATAGCCCCAGCCAAGCCACAACTAGATCAGTGCTGCTCTTGAGCAGGGCTGTTAACCCAACACTGGCCCATGGCTAATCTAATCAACATTCAGTCGCTTTGGATAAAAGCATTAGCCTAAATAATTGTAATTTAATGTAATACACAGTATCATCCAGAATGAATTCATTACAAAGTTGCCACCGACTGCTGGGCAGCTGCATCAGTTCAAGCTCTGTGAGGCTAATGATTGGACTAGACCACTGGCTATGGTTAAAGGCCATTGGACGGATAGTGCAGCCAATAAAAGCAGCAAATAACATGATAGGTGTTAGAATGAAGGTGAGAGCAGTATGGATTGTGATAGCCAAAAGATCTTACACAGACTGGATGAATCACCTTGTGTGGTAGATTTAGCCGCAAATTCAAGCCAGACCAAGATGTGCTCTAATTCTGTTGGAATCTGTATGAAAACCGAGCAGACGTAGTTGTCAGAAAACCTTATTAATGCATGAGTAAATTCACTATGGAGGTTGTGGGCCTGAAATTTGTGATGTACTTTTAAAGTTCAAAGTATCGATTTGCATTTCAAGGTTTCACTTTCGGAAATGATCTAAAATCTACCACTTGTCTGACAATCCTCATTCCTGGCTTTCAGCAAATTGAAATCACTTAATTAAAATGAATTATTTATATTTGTAATTCTTAAAGCACTTTCTGTGTCATCTGAGCCATATTTTGAATCGTGTATGCCTGGAGCAGATTAATGAAGACAACGCTAGGATAATGTACAGTAAACTTGCTCCAGGTGATGTCGATTGTATTGATTCCAAGTCCTGTAAAGTACAACCTGTTTTTCACACACCCTGTAGTGGATTGGATTCTCTGTTTCGTGAGAGGTGTGGAGGGTGGTGGAAGTCATTTCTCCACTGCCAGTTTTAATCAAAGTGTTTCTTAATCGCATTATTTGCTTGCTTTGCTGTTTTGTTGCAAGATTAATGTGGAAATGGGATCATCGGGGATTTTTTTTTATTTATTCAGCATTTTTTTGGGCTTAAGTATGTATTATTATTATTATTATTAGTACTATTATTCCCTGTCCAACTGTCAACATCTTCTGTGTAAATGTGACTGATAACTCTTGAATTTTAGAGATGTACAAAATGTTCCTCTGCTGGTTATGAGTGAGTCATAGCGATTGACTTTCAGTTTTTAAACAGAGGAACATTTGGTTCTTGGAGTTACAACTGTGAAATACGTAAGGCATTGTTTTATTTGAGTGTGCAGAACAAAAAATAACTTGTGTACCTTCTTTATTGAGCTCGGGTCGGTCCTAAAACAATATTTCAATGATAGTGCAGCTGATCATGTGACTTTGTTTCAAACAGCGACAACGATAAGATTGGTACATTGTTATGCATCCATATTTGATATTTTATTTTACCTCTACTACTACAACTACATCATTTGATTTCATATACGGTTCATTTGAATCTTATTAAAATTGCATTGTGTTCATCAAACCCCTTTTGGAATATTTGAAATGTAAATGGTACATCAGCATTTGTGTTATATATTCAGCAAATATGCTTGCTAGCTGGACTTCATGAAATGCGTTTTTTCTCCTGCTTGGATAGTGGGGGATCATTTTGATTATATGTGTATAAGTGCACATACTGTGTGCTTTTAGAGAAACTGGTATGTTCCTTTTATCTGCAGTAATTGGCATCTTGAATCCAGCTCTGCCGGTCCCCAGGGTTTCTCTTAATTGTTTGCTCAGTGGATTTAATGTCTCTAAATAAAAATGACCAGGAGGGAATGCTGCAGCCTAAAGTACTCATTTTCTGGTGTTTAAACACATATTAGGAGCATTAACATGTCCAATTACGCACTTGCCAAATAAAAAAGCTAATCGCCTTACAACTCCAGCTTGATTGCTTACAAACTGGAATTGGCACTGTGAATCCAATGACCACAGTTTGAAATTCCCAGAACTTTTCTAAACTATTAGCAAATTTAGATTATTTCAGTCTCATTGAAACCTTTTCCAGAAAAAGACAAAAAAAAAAAAAAGAATCCTTAAGGCATTATAGCCACAAAGGAAATGTCTTTCCTTCCTAAAATTGTATTTACATGGGAAACACAGAGATTCAAAAAAGTAATCATGTATATTTTAAGATTCTGAATTTAAGGCAAAAAAATTTCACACAAAAAAAAAAAAATGTAGGCAACGTATAACAGAAAATCAGAAAAATAATATGAAATTTCAGTGTAATCTGTTTTCTATTGCTCAGCTGGTCGATCTTTACGTACTTCCTCCATTGCTGGTAATACGGACACTTGGTCATGGGAGCAGTGATCAGGGGTAAAGATGGATTTATGAGGAAAGCACAAAATTGGGAAAGACTTTCTTAAACAGGATTGTATTTTTTCATATTTTCATTCTTTTGCAATGCAAACAGATGTGGTTTAGTTAAACAGTTGGACTGTATGTCTACAAAATTAAAATTCATGTTGTGAAATCCCGCCCCCTCACTTGCTGTTTTATATATGGAGCCCGAGCTGAGTCAAGATATGTTTCGATATAATATTTAAATGAGAATGCTAGAATGTTAAATATTTAAAATGGAACAACCCACTTAGCCACAGCTTGCTATAAAAATGACTTCAGAGAAATTACAAAATTACACCCCCATGTGAAGTTCAAACATGACTAATGCGGTCCACTCAATCTCAAAATGAGTATAACATTTATGGATGTGCTTTTTTAATGCACATTTTTAATGGGAACTGGCTGACCTAATCTTTCAGTTAAACTGCTCCCAGTGCCTGGCTGTTAGCTCTCTCTCTCTCTCGCTCTCTCTCTCTCTCTCTCTGTCTCGCTAAATATATGTATTTCCGCCCCTCTCGCTCTTCACCCTCTGCTTTTAGGCATTCAAAACTGCCATGGAAAATTTCCTCTGTGGACATGCTACTCCTTGCATAGGAATATGGTATGAGTTTATACAAACCTTTGACATTCACTTTGCAAGGCATATCCTCACTTGAGAACAAATTTCCATACAGCTCGACATTCTCGACCGTAGGAAGTTTTCCAACTTGCTGAAGACGTCAGCTTGTTAGCGCTGAGAATATGGCTCAAAACTTTTGAGCTCCAAAAAGGGGAACCAATCATGTTGTCAGTGACCACAATAACAAATCACTGCAATCATCCAATCCGAAGGCCAGATTTATCTAAGCACTGACCACATGTCACAAGGTTTGCATATGCAATTTTAAGTGATATCTGGAGCAAACAAATGACCGAAACAAATCAAATGCGCTCGTTGTATTTTTGCACCTTCAAAACAGTTTTTGGATGTAAAAGCAGACTTTGTGGTCTTTGTGCCATTTGATTGGTGCAGAGTGCAGTACTTTTAAAAAAAAAAAAAAAAAAAAAAAAACAATTTGCCTAGCAAATTAAAAAAGGCAAGCTTTGTTTTCAGCGTGAAAGATCTCTCATGAAAATAAACCCAGGGTGAGGAAAGCTGTGATCTTATCTCAGGTGTGAATGTAAATAGTAAAATGTATGGTTATTCATTGTGGATGTATTTTCGCTCTACTCAGCACCCAGTCAGTGTAAGCACTCATCCAGAAGCACTACATAAATGACTTATTAATTTTCTTCCAGCTTGTGCAGGAGTTGCGGTTGTATGAGGCTTTGACAGTTGTTTATATGACATGTGATACATGATTTCATATTAATATGACTGCAGTTATGTTTTGCCACACTAGTTTTCCTCATAAGATTGAAATGGTAAGAATGCAGACATGTAATTCTGTTGATCGTTCAGAGTGAGAGATTAAATGGCAAGTGGATAATTGTTCCAGCATTCTCCAGATGGCTCCTAGATGTCCCGTCAAAACCTGACATGTCGCGAGTTTCCTTCGCGGCTCATCAAGTGAGAGAAATGCTATGAGCCAATTTATACGCGCTCGTAACAGCTTGCTAACTCATATGGGGGCCTTTCTCCCTATGATGAGGTGGAAAGCACGGGGCTGAGAGTGAGGTACCAGGAGCCAGCCTACACAGCCTCTCCCTGACTTACGACCATCTGCGACTTACGACCATCCGTACATATGACTGAAAAAATGAAAATAAATAAAATAAATAAAAGGTTAAAAAAACCACAGGATTATATCATGCCAATTAATAAAGCTGGTGAGTAAAAAATCAAGGTAAGATAGAAATTAAGTATGATAAAAGAATGCTGACAGGTATACACCTTTTACATGCTGTGCTATTATATGTCGAATTATGTCCGTTTCGAGATACGGTCAACTCATAACATGTTGAATAGAGGGACTGAATAATCTGAGAACGTAAGAGGAACACAATGAGAGACATCGTGATGAGAGGACAGGCAATTCAGCCCGACTAAGACCATCATATGTCAAGTAGACATGTCATTTATTTTTGTCAAGTCTTTTATTTAAGTAACAGGACAGGCTGGAGTGGGCCTACCTCTGTGCGTAACCAGAGACCCTCTCGTTGGTCCAATCCACAGATGAGAATTCTCAGTGACAATTCCATGAGGATCAGCATGAGAGGATGAAAGAAAAGGTTGTCTTCTGATACCATCTGGGGGGTCAACTCTGTCCAACTCTTTTTTAATTTTTTTTTCTTTCCCCCATCTGTTCATGTTCGGGCTGCACTATATGTCACATTTTTAAAAGATATAGCAAATTAATTTATCACGAAAAGCATATTGCAATGTGTTAAATTTTTTTATTTTAATTCAACAAGCCGAAAACTGTAGGGGAATGCAGAGAGCAGAGAATAGTCACGTGCACAAAATCGGCTCTTGATGCGGATGCATGCGCACCCATGACGTCACGCGCAAGATGGGCAGAGAGCTGTGAATCCAGTGTGAAGCAAAGGACCTCTTGGCGCGACAGTTGTCTTGTCGTTGAAATGAGTCAACCTGACAGTATTTCAGTTTCACACATGATGACCACACTCAATCAGAAGTGATATGCAGTAAAGATTTAGTGGTCACTGCGAAGTTGGGGGTGATCTTTCTTTACCCAGGAAAAACAGGAAACATACATGTTGGAAATGTCATTATTTCTGGATATAAATATACTTAAAATAATTGAACTGATTAAATTCATTCATCTTTGGTTATCACATCATGCATCACCATTGAGATAATCCATATTTTTTTCTCCATGTTGTGCAGCCCTAGTTCATGCCAAGAAATTCAAATGATGTCGGCAGTCCAGAAAACCCACTATAGAAATCTGATGAGAAATCAGAACTGAGATGTTTTATTTTTGGTTGCAAGTTTCAGAAAACATTTTTTTGTAAATAGGAATATATTATGTCATGGAGAAGATAGTCGTGAATCTCTCATGTCATTCCTGAGCTCATGATAGCTTTTTCCAACAGACGAGATACATCTGCACAAAACTGATATGTATATAGCTGTTACAGATTCTGAGACAATATATTCCAAATCCAAAACGTCAGGAATGATTCAATTAAGAAGGGCTAAATGAATGATACGTGCATTTTCTTTATGGATTTAAAGTAATCGATGTTGAAAAGAGCACATCATTAAAGAACGCATCATTAAACTTGTATGAGAAAACGCCAGCATTTTGAAACACTCGTCATGGGGGAAAAAGAGTTTTGGAGATTTACCGACAGCGAGAGTGAGTGGGTAGTGTTGAAAGCTGATTGGTTGAGAGTGGTAACATCCACATTAACCACACTCATGGTGTTGTCATGGGCGGAGACAGACAGCAGGTTGGCAGGCTTTGCTGTTGCCTGGATACCTTGGCCAACTCAATGGCAGGTGTCTGCCATTCTGCAGATGCTTCCATTCAGCTGGAAAATCCTGGACTTCCTCAGAACACTGAAGCTCAGTACCACAGTGCAGTCAGGTTTTATATTGAGCAGCTCTACCAGGTATCATCTCTCTGATCTGTCCACACTATGGCAATGTTTATATTGATGCAGTGTTCCATCAGATTTTTCATTTGTACTTCAAAAGAAGTATATAGTGTGTGTGTGTGTGTGTGTATATATATATAATATAGATATGAACTCCATATCCTTGTTTTTAATGATATTACACCTGCATCTCTCTGTGTCCCGATATTGATCACCATTTGTGTGTGTATATATATATATATATATATATATATATATATATACAGTTAAGGTCAAAATTATTAGCCCCCCTTATGAAATCAAATAAAACCTTATCCTTCCAATGACATGGGCCATAACCTTAAGTGTTTATAGTTTGTGTGTGTCCGCAAGAACAAAGACAACATCTGCATAAGGTCAAATTAACATTTTTATTGGTTTTCTGCGCTGAAACAAGAAAAAAGCAAAAAATGCAATGGTCAAAATTATTAGCCCCCATGTGATTTTGTGCTTTCAAAACAAATTAACTGGGTTTGAAACCACACCTGAGCAGTCAATTAGGTTTAAAAACATACCTGAGCAATCAATTAGCATTGAACCTTATTTACGTGACTTCAAGAAGCAGAGTTAGTATCACTTGACCACTTGAATGAAAGGGATACTCCAGGGTCAACTCTATAATCTTCGTAAGAAGCAATATCATCATGCCAAAAGTAAAGAAATCAGTCTGGACCTCAGACAGAAGATAGTGGATCTTCATCTTCAAGGGGATAGGATATACCGCCATTTCCAAGCGTTTCATGGTTTCTAGAACAGCTGTGCGTTGCATCATTGCAAAGCACAAAGACACAAAGTCTGTTAAAAATAAGGTAGAAAACACAAGATTTCTAAAACTTTGCAGCAAAATATAATCAGAGATGTCAACAAGAATCCCCAGACCTCTGCAAAGATGATTGTTGCTGAACTGGCTTCCTTTGGACTTGATGTTTCATGCAAAACTGTTGTGAGGGTTCCTCATCGTGGTGGAGTTTGTGGTCATTGTGCAAGAAAAACCCCATTGTTGTCACAGCGGCACATTAAAGCCCGACTAGATTTGAAAGAGACAATCTGAAGCATAAGGGTGAGTTTTGGAAGTCTGTCCTTTGGTCTGATGAAACCAAACTTGAGCTGTTTGGGCATATGGGTGCTGCTTTTGTTTGGCGAAGGAAGGGCGAGGCCTTCAACCCTAAGTACGGTGGTGGCAACATAATGCTGTGGGGCTGTTTTGCTGCTTCAGGGACAGGAAACCTTGTTCGGGTGCATGGGACCATGAAAAAAGAGGATTATGTGGGTATTTTGAAGGCTAACATCAAGACATCTGCAGCCAGTCTAGGGTTAGGTTGTCGCTGGGTATTCAAACAAGACAATGACCGAAGCTTACATCAAAGTTCATCAAAACTTTCTGAAAAACACCAAAATCAAGGTTCTGGAGTGGCCCTCTGAGAGCCCTGATCTCAATCCTATCGAGAATCTGTGGTAGGAGCTCAAGGTTCGGGTCCATGCTCGGAGACCAAGCAATTTGTATGATCTTGAACAATTTGCCAAGGAAGAATGGGCTAAAATCCCTCAGGAGACATGTGCCAACTTAGTTAGAAACTACCAGAATAGGTTGTTGTCAGTTTTGGATCAGAAAGGCTACACTATTGACTATTAGTTGTCAGAGGGCTAATAATTTTGACCATTGCATTTTTTGAATTTTTCTTGTTTCAGCGCAGAAAACCAATAAAAATGTTCATTTGACCTTATGCAGATGTTGTCTTTGTTCTTGTGGACACACACAAACTATAAACACTTAAGGTTATGGCCCATGTCATTGGAAGGATAAGGTTTTATTTGATTTCATAAGGGTGGCTAATAATTTTGACCTTAACTGTATATATATATATATATATATAAATTGATTCATATTCGACATTGCTAAAGTATCTGTATACCAAGTAATGTAATCGCAGTTGCCTTTCAACATCCCTTTACTTGGAGAATAAATGAAAACACATAATGTAGCCATGGAAATTTGCATTTCTCTTTCCCCATTAAACAAGTGTGATAGCTTAATTGACTGAGTTGAGTTAATTACTGAGAGAGTGCATGTAATGCTTTTTTCCCATAAACTCTCGATGAATCATCTTGACAGTCCCCTCCACCCATGTGACGTCTTTTCTCTGACTGGTTCTGCACACATTAAAGAGCTGACGTGTTTTATTAGGGGTCCTGAATGTAGTTGCAGAAATGGTAAACATTAAAACTCAAAACCTAATCACTGTTTATCGATATTATTATGCAACAGAAAGAGTCTTCAGTCTACATCAGACATGTCAGGCTTGAGTTTGAGTGTTGTTCAGTGCACAGTTACTTCCAGAATACAACTCATATGTGGCTACCTCATATGTTTTCACATATAGGTGACAAACTCTGATAAAACTCTACGCTTCAAACAAAGCACCATACTGTTTACAGGACAAAGAGCAAGGAATACACCTCTCCTGAGTTGTCAGTCCAACAACGATATGCAAGCTGTGCAAAATTTGCAATTGCCCCTAAAGCAAGTGACCTGAGTGTACGCAGCATACTGAAGACTGTGTAAAAATTGTCTTTATCGACTTGCGATTTCATTCTTCATTTAATATTTCATCAAACTTGCTGAGAGAGGCATCACATGATCATAATGTGAGAATAGAGCAGACATAACCGTCAAAGAGTGACAGAAATGAAATGTTAAAATAACCATCAGTGTAATTTCATAATCTGTGTCTCAAATGTATTTGAACTTGACAGACTGATAAAGGGAGAATGACTCTCCCTTATTGTCAATTATTAATTTATATTCTCTGAGACATTATACTTTGGCAACATCTTATTTTAAATCCATATGACAAGGAGACAGTATAACCCACTTATGCTGCTAATTTGCCGTCATGTGTCCATTAGGAGGCAATAAATGGATATTCGATTCTTCCTAAGGAAATCACCATTGAATGAAATATGATGTTAATTATAAAAAGCCTGTTTTAAGACGCTATTAGGAAACTAGTAAGGCAAATAATGGACAACTTTTTTGTGTCGCTTATCCAAGGATAACTAAAGCAATTATGCATGGGCAATTTAAGCGGATTGCAATATAAGGGGCTTATATAATGCTTTATGACTAAAAATCAACATACAAAAACATTATGACTGTTCTCCCATAATTCCAAGCCTTCTTGTGAATGCTCTATTTTTATGGAACATTTTGCCTGCTCATCTCATCTTGAATGTAAATATTTCCAAGAAAAAAAAAATGTCAGATGGTTGGGGCTACCCATTAACATGCATGTTTGATAACATTTATCCCGATTCCTTTCTTTAAATTACAGAGGGGAAATAATCATAAATGTATTGAAAATAGTATTCCGTTCTTGTGTTAATGAGTATTTAATTGTTCACATATCTAGTTCCAAAATGTGATTTAAGGGATAATGTCGACATTCAGACGTCTTTCAGCCAATTAGAATGAGCTTCTAGAATGCACCCTCCCATGCAAGAACATAACTGACGAATAGTAGCACAAGGATTGACTCCTTCACCAGACTCTTGATGTTGATTGGAGAGTGGAGTTCTCAAATTGACTCCCATGACTCCTAATTTCACTTAATTTACTGATTTCTCATTTACTTGGTGAATAGCCTACAGGCCTGCTTCACTCATCAACGTGCCTCATGTTTAAAAGTAGCGTTGCAAAATAATCCAAGTTTCAATTAAATTAAATTCATATTAATGATTATGTTCGCCTTAAAAGTTTATCATAAAATGGTGTATCAAATGTGGCAGAGGAACGTCATACATTCTCACTGAGTATGTGTGGTCATGAGAATTTCAGCTCGTTCTGCTGAAGTAGTTTGTCACCAGACTCTGCTTCAGTTTTCTGAGGGAGTAGCTTTGGCATACGATGAAAAGCATCAAAGTGTGTTCATTAAAGCCACGGCAGAGATTCATCCCAGTTTTGTTTATTTGCAATCTGAGAAAACACTGCTTCTGTTTTCTGTTGTCATTTCCCTGGAACTAATTGGTATATATTGTAGCGGTGAGTTCATGTATTTCATTCTGTTCCTGGTTTGGGGAGTTATGGGTAAATATTGGTTTAGTGTTCTTTTGCATAGTTTCCTCCTACAGTGTGTAATGTTTCAGCCTGGGAGTTTGTGTGTTGTTGGGGGGCTTTCAACCTTGTAATTGGGCATGTAAATGTTAGAGGTGCTTAGCCACCATTATAGAGAAGTATAGCACCTCGAGTTAACTACTGTACTGGCCATTGAAATGGGAGAGTGCTGTAATCGCTAAAACTGCTAATAAAGCTGGTAGCAAGATCCTGTTCAATTCAAGATGTCTCATTGTTCTTCATTACTGCCCACCGCTACAATGGTGTCAGAAGTGGGATGGGCGAAGATTGATGACATCACAAGGGAAATTGATGAGGCAGCTACATCCTTGCAGCAATATTCTAACAGCAAAAAGAAACTCAAGCTTCTAAGACATGAGTTCTCCACACAGGGCTCTAGTGGTGGTACAACTGCCTCAGTGCTGGAAGAATCTCGGAAGAGCACTGCCCCTACAGGAGAAGAGGATCAACGCTGTGTTATTGGAACTAGTGCGAAGCGCCCCTACCTGCCATCTCACTGGCTCCATGGAGAAAGTGCAAGGAGGAGCCAGGAAAGCGTCGCTGCCACCTCACATAGCCCTCAGCATCAGGATAAGTTGCTTCGTGCAGTGGAAGATCTCCAGCTTGCAGTGGGTCAGCTCCTTCAACAGGACAGTGCCAGCACTGTTGCGCTGAAGAATCTCTCTGCTCCGCCGACCCTGCCTTCTCACAACAACAAGCCTAAACTCTGCCGGTTTGATGGCAAGGGCAATTGGGAAGCATATGTGCTCCAGTTCAACCTGGTTGCTGAGGCACAGCAGTGGGATCATGCCCAGCGAGCTGTCCACCTTGCCACCGCATTGGAGGGGGATGCCTTGGAGGCTCTCCTGGACATTGACCCAGCTCTTCCAAAGACTTTTGACAATCTTTGTGAGGCACTGCAGCGGCGGTTTGGCAGAGTTACTTCTACAATAAGTCTCAAACAGCAGTTAGCAACTCGTGTACGCCACAGTAGTGAACGTTTAGGACTATTAGCCGCAGACGTAAACCGTCTAACACTCAGAGCTTACCCCCAGCTACCTCGCTCTGCCCGAGATGACCTTGCCCTGGATGCCTTCCTCCGAGCATTGCGGCCTTCTGCACTACGGCAACAGGTGCGCCTTGCGAATCCCAGTTCTCTGGAAGGGGCACTCCGCTATGCAGAGGATATAGAGGCAATCCTCAAAGATGATGTGACTGAAGCTCCGCGGGGAACAGTCCGTGCACTCTCTCTAGACAAGGATGAAGATACAGCCCCCAGTGAGGCTCTGGTTCGGGCAGCCACTGACAGAGACATCTCCTGTAACTTCTGCCGGCGCCGTGGTCATCGGGAGGTAGACTGTTACCGCCGTAAAGCCCGTGAGGAACGCCAGGACACTGGAGCTTTAAACGGAGGCCGGCTGGCGTAGACGGGGCGATGCCAGCCCAAACCAGAAGTACCTGCCCCGACATAGAGAGAGTGGGACGATGTGGCAAGCGAGGCCGTGGTATCTATGTGTTCTGTGAGGTTGATGGGGTCCCTCTTACAGCATTGATAGACACGGGGGCCACCGTCACGTTGATTAGTACTAACCTGCTGGGAGATCGTGGGGATGGAAGGCAACCTCTATGCGCCTGGAGACAGTAACGGGGCAGACAGTGAGCATGGCAGGCCATCGCTCACTAACGCTACGCCTGGGCAACACAGTGATTACCCAGGAGTTCTTCGCCTCTGCTATCGGGGAAGACTGCATCCTGGGGTTTGATGCTCTAGCAGCAGCTGGGGTGTCCATTGATCCAGCTAAGGGGGCAGCTTCCATTGGCACCAAACAACTAGCCGGGCCTCCCTGCCAGCCAGAACTGATCGTGGGAGACAACCAGTTTCAAGCAGCAAGTACAGCCGACACCACATGTCTAGCTCCATCATCTGAAACCATGGCCGCCTTAGATCAGCTCTTCCAGCGCAGCAGTGAGGGCCTTGAGAAAGGAGAAAGTTCACAATTACATGCCCTCCTGACAGAGTTCCAGCACCTGTTTGCAGTGCGGGACAGTGAGTGCACCCGCACACCGCTGGTGGAGCATGATATCAACGTTGTAGGTGCGGCACCTATCCGCCAGCGACCGAGACGACTGCCATTCGCTAAGAGGGAAGAGGCTGAGGCAAAGATTCGAGATGGCAGCAGCAGGGGTTATCCAACCCTCACAGAGTCCGTGGGCATCACCTGCAGTGTTGGTGCGGAAGAAAGACGGATCCCTCCGCTTTTGCGTAGACTACAGGCGCCTTAATGCAGTTACCCGTAAGGACTCCTACCCACTTCCTCGTGTGGACGAAGCGCTAGACACTGTTGCTGGATCAAGCTGGTTCAGTTCTTTAGACCTTCGAAGTGGGTACTGGCAGGTCCCTCTCACGCCAGAAGCCAGGACAAAGACAGCGTTCACTATTGGACGTGGACTATGGGAATTTACTGTTCTACCATTTGGGTTGGCTAATGCCCCAGCCACGTTCGAGCGTCTAATGGAGCAAGTCCTTCAGGATGTACCACTAACAGCCTGTGTTGTGTATTTGGATGACCTGCTAGTACACGCTCCCACCTTTGAGTCAGCCCTAGGAAACCTGCGAGAGGTCTTCACTCGCATCGAGAAAGCCAACCTTCGCCTAAACCCAGCTAAGTGCCAGCTGCTTCGTCGCTCTGTCCAGTTCCTCGGACACATCGTTGGCCCAGAAGGAGTTTCAACAGACCCAGACAAGGTGACCTCTGTCCGTAATTGGCCCACACCAACCTCCCTCACTCAGCTGCGCAGCTTCATTGGCTTAGCATCCTATTATCGCCGATTTATCAAGGGATTTGCTGACATAGTCAAACCGCTGACCACACTGTGTGAAAAGGGGAGGCATTTTGATTGGACTGCAGACTGCGACCAGGCCTTCCAGTCATTGAAAGCTAGCCTCACCTCTGCCCCTGTGCTCGCCCTGCCTCTCCCCACTGGGAAGTTCATCTTAGACACAGACGCCAGCAAGGTGGGACTGGGGGCTGTGCTCTCACAGATGGTAGATGGAGCAGAGAAAGTAGTGGCCTACTATAGCCGGGCTTTGGACAGACGGGAGCAAAATTATTGTGTCACCAGGCGTGAATTGTTGGCAGTGATTGCAGGAGTGAAACACTTCCGCCCATACTTGTACGGTCGCCACTTCCACCTCCGCTCCGACCATGCATCTCTTCAGTGGCTACTGAGCTTCCGTGAACCAGAGGGACAGATGGCTAGGTGGCTGGAGATCCTGCAGGGGCTGGATTTTAGTGTAGAGCACAGAGCGGGGAAACAACACAGCAATGCAGACTCACTTTCACGCCGCCCGTGTGATGACTCATGTAGCCACTGCTGTCGGGCCGAGAAAAGGAAGACAAGAGAGAGACAGGCGAGGGCACCACAGTGGAGCACGCAGCCCAGATCAGTGCTCTTACCACCAGGCAGGTCATCTCTGGCGTCTCCCACACCGACCTGCTGGCAGCTCAGCAGTCTGACGAGGATATAGGCCCTGTCTGGGGTTGGAAACAAGGTGTGCAACGACCAACTAGGCCACAGCTTACCCCATACTCCACTGCTGTGAAGCTATTAGAGGCACAGTGGGACTGCCTTGAACTGGTTGACTCATTGCTGTACCGGAAATGGACTGACCCCCAGAAAGGCACCGTCACCCGGCAGCTTGTAGTCCCAGGACCAATGCGGGACGTGGTGTTGCGCCTCTCTCATGGGACTGCTGGAGCCGGCCACTATGGGTTTAACAAGACACTGGGGCGCCTTAGAGAGAGATTCTACTGGGGACGCTGCCGCAGAGATGTGGCCACATTCTGCGTTAGATGTGATGTGTGTGCTGGAAAAAAGGGGCCAGCAGACAGGGCACGGGCCCCTCTCCAGCAGCTCTTCAGTGGGTCCCCCATGGAGCGTGTGGCCATCGATATCCTGGGGCCATTTCCTCGATCAGAGGCAGGGAACCGTTATGTGCTTGCAGCAATGGATTATTTTACGAAGTGGCCAGAAGCATATGCAATTCCCTCACAAGAAACAGCTGTGATTGTTGATTGCCTGTTGGAGGGCCTGTTTTCACGGTTTGGGATCCCTGAATCGCTGCACAGTGACCAGGGAAGAAATTTTGAGTCCCAGGTGTTCGCTGGGGTCTGCCACCGTCTGGGGATCGAGAAGACAAGAACAACACCACTCCACCCCCAGAGTGACGGCCTCATTGAACGGTTCAACCGCACTCTGGCCACACAGCTTGCTCTGCTGACTTCAGAGCACCAGCGAGACTGGGACTGTCACCTTCCTCTGGTCCTCCTTTCCTACCGCACAGCTGTGCAAGAGTCAACAGGTTTCACACCTGCGGCTCTCATGCTGGGCAGGGAGCTGCGAACCCCAGCTGATCTTGTCTTTGGAAGACCACCTGACAGGGGAGTGGCCATCAACACCAGGCTTGGAGTACGTGGTGGAGCTGCAAAGCCGCATGGACCGAGCCCACCACTTAGCCAGGGAGCACATACAAGGTGCAGGGATCCGGCAGAAGCGCAATTACGACACACGTTGTGCTGGGCGGCAGCTGGAACCAGGGGAGGCCGTGTGGGTGTACAACCCAAGGCACGCAAGGACGGTGTCCCAAATTGGAGAGTGACTGGGAGGCCCCTGTCTGATTCTGGACCGCCTGTCAGATGTCGTCTATAGGGTCCACCTCCACCGACGACCAAGAACCGTTGTCCTCCACCGGGACCGCCTGGCCCCTTATCGTGGTACTGCTGAACCTCCTACAATTTCACCCAGGCTCCGACGCCGCGTCCCACCACGGGGCGCAGGGGAGGACACTCCTGGCACCGCGCTGGCCTCTCCTACAGCTGATGTCAACAGTCAGTCACGAGTGCAGAACGACTCCAGCCCGACTACATTGCCTTCAGCAGGGACTGTGACCCCACGGCGAGGTTCACGCCTCCGTAGGGCACCTCGTGCCTTGCAGGACTTTGAATGGCACCGGGGGCAGTGCCCAGGGGGAGAGGGATAGTGTAGAAGGTGAGTTCATGTATTTCATTCTGTTCCTGGTTTGGGAGTTATGGGTAAATATTGGTTTAGTGTTCTTTTGCATAGTTTCCTCCTACAGTGTGTAATGTTTCAGCCTGGGAGTTTGTGTGTTGTTGGGGGGCTTTCAACCTTGTAATTGGGCATGTAAATGTTAGAGGTGCTTAGCCACCATTATAGAGAAGTATAGCACTCGAGTTAACTACTGTACTGGCCATTGAAATGGGAGAGTGCTGTAATCGCTAAAACTGCTAATAAAGCTGGTAGCAAGATCCTGTTCAATTCAAGATGTCTCACCGTTCTTCATTACTGCCCACCGCTACAATAGAGCACTGCCCTACGGGAGAAGAGGATCAACGCTGTGTTATTGGAACTAGTCAGAGCGCCCCTGCCTGCCATCTCACTGGCTCCATGGAGAAAGTGCAGGAGGAGCCAGAAAGCGTCATGCTGCCACCTCACATAGCCCTCCCAGCATCAGGATAAGTTGCTTCGTGCAGTGGAAGATCTCAGCTTGCAGTGGTCAGCTCCTTCAACAGGACAGTGCCAGCACTGTGCTGAAGAATCTCTCTGCTCCTTGACCCTGCCTTCTCACAACAACAAGCCTAAACTCTGCCGGTTTGATATGCAAGGGCAATTAAGCATATGTGCTCCAGTTCAACCTGGTTGCTGAGGCACAGCAGTGGGATCATGCCAGGCTGTCCACCTTGCCACCGCATTGGAGAGGGGATGCCTTGGAGGCTCTCCTGGACATTGACCCAGCTCTTCCAAAGACTTTTGACAATCTTTGTGAGGGGCACTGCAGCGGTTTGGCAGGTTACTTCTACAATAAGTCTCAAACAGCAGTTAGCAACTCGTGTCAGCCACAGTAGTGAACGTTTAGGACTATTAGCCGCAGACGTAAACCGTCTAACACTCAGAGCTTACCCCAGCTACCTCGCTCTGCCCGAGATGACCTTGCCCTGGATGCCTTCCTCCGAGCATTGCGGCCTTCTGCTCACGGACAGCAGGTGCTAGCCTTGCGAATCCCAGTTCTCTGGAAGGGGCACTCCCCGCTATGCAGAGGATATAGAGGCAATCCTCAAGATGATGTGACTGAAGCTCCGCGGAGCAATCCGTGCACTCTCTCTGGACAAGGATGAAGATACAGCCCCAGTGAGGCTCTGGTTCGGGCAGCCACTGACAGAGACATCTCCTGTAACTTCTGCCGGCGCCGTGGTCCCGGGAGGTAGAGCTATTTACCGCCCATGTAAAGCCGTGAGGAACGCCAGGACACTGGAGCTTTAAACGGAGGCCGGCTGGGCGTAGCGGGAGGCGTGCCAGCCCAAACCAGAAGTACCTGCCCGACATAGAAGTGGGACGATGTGGCAAAGCGAGGCCGTGGTATCTATGTGTTCTGTGAGGTTGATGGGTCCCTCTTGCAGCATTGATAGACAGGGGCCACCGTCACGTTGATTATACTAACCTGCTGGGAGATCGTGGGGATGGAAGGCAACCTCTATGCGCCTGGAGACAGTAGCAGGGGCAGACAGTGAGCATGGCAGGCCATCGCTCACTAACGCTACGCCTGGGCAACACAGTGATTACCAGGAGTTCTTCGCCTCTGCTATCGGGAAGACTGCATCCTGGGGTTTGATGCTCTAGCAGCAGCTGGGGTGTCCATTGATCCAGCTAAAGGGCAGCTTCCGTGGCACCAAACAACTAGCCGGGCCTCCTGCCAGCCAGAACTGATCGTGGGAGAGACAACCAGTTTCAAGCAGCAAGTACACCCGACACCACATGTCTAGCTCCATCATCTGAAACCATGGCCGCCTTAGATCAGCTCTTCCAGCGCAGCAGTAAGGGCCTTGAGAAGGAGAAAGTTCACAATACATGCCCTCTGACAGAGTTCAGCACCTGTTTGCAGTGCGGGACAGTGGTGCACCCTTTTTGCCGCTGGTGGAGCATGATATCGCGTTGTAGGTGCGGCACCTATCCGCCAGCGACGAGGCGACTGCCATTCGCTAAAGAGGGGAAGAGGCTGAGGCAAAGATTCGAGAGATGGCAGCAGCAGGGTTATCCAGCCCTCACAGAGTCGTGGGCATCACCTGCAGTGTTGGTGCGGAAGAAAGAGCGGATCCCTCGGCTTTTGCGTAGACTACAGGCGCCTTAATGCAGTTACCCGTAAGGACTCCTACCCCACTTCCTCGTGTGGACGGGCGCTGGGCACACTGTTGCTGGATCAAGCTGGTTCAGTTCTTTAGACCTTCGAAGTGGGTACTGGCAGGTCCCTCTCACGCCAGAAGCCAGGACAAGAGACAGCGTTCACTATTGGACGTGGACTATGGGAATTTACTGTTCTACCATTTGGGTTGGCTAATGCCCCAGCCACGTTCGAAAGCGTCTAATGGAGCAAGTCCTTCAGGATGTACCACTAACAGCCTGTGTTTGTATTTGGATGACCTGCTAGTACGCTCCCACCCTTTGAGTCAGCCTAGGAAACCTGCGAGAGGTCTTCACTCGCATCGAGAAAGCCAACCCGCCTAAACCCAGCTAAGTGCCAGCTGCCGTCGCTCTGTCCAGTTCCTCGGACACATCGTTGGCCCAGAAGGAGTTTCAACAGACCCAGACAAGGTGACCTCTGTCCGTGGTGGCCCACACCAACCTCCCTCACTCTCAGCTCGCAGCTTCATTTGGCTTAGCATCCTATTATCGCCGATTTATCAAGGGATTTGCTGACATAGTCAAACCGCTGACCACACTGTGTGAAAGGGGAGGCATTTTGATTGGACTGCAGACTGCGACCAGGCCTTCCAGTCATTGCTAGCCTCACCCTCTGCCCCTGTGCTCGCCCTGCCTCTCCCCACTGGGAAGTTCATCTTAGACACAGACGCCAGCAAGGTGGGACTGGGGGCTGTGCTCTCACAGATGGTAGATGGAGCAGAGAAAGTAGTGGCCTACTATAGCCGGGCTTTGGACAGACAGGAGCAAAATTATTGTGTCAGGCGTGAATTGTTGGCAGTGATTGCAGGAGTGAAACACTTCCGCCCATACTTGTGCAGTCGCCACTTCCACCTCCGCTCCGACCATGCATCTCTTCAGTGGCTACTGAGCTTCCGTGAACCAGAGGGACAGATGGCTAGGTGGCTGGGAGATCCTGCAGGGGCTGGATTTAGTGTAGAGCACAGAGCGGGAAACAACACAGCAATGCAGACTCACTTTCACGCCGCCCGTGTGATGACTCATGTAGCCACTGCTGTCGGGCCGAGAAAAAGGAAGACAAGAGAGACAGGCGAGGGCACCACAGTGGAGCACGCAGCCCAGATCAGTGCTCTTACCACCAGGCAGGTCATCTCTGGCGTCTCCCACACCGACCTGCTGGCAGCTCAGCAGTCTGACGAGGATATAGGCCCTGTCTGGGGTTGGAAACAAGGTGTGCAGCGACCAACTAGGCCACAGCTTACCCCATACTCCACTGCTGTGAAGCTATTAGAGGCACAGTGGGACTGCCTTGAACTGGTTGACTCATTGCTGTACCGGAAATGGACTGACCCCAGAAAGGCACCGTCACCCGGCAGCTTGTAGTCCCAGGACCAATGCGGGACGTGGTGTTGCGCCTCTCTCATGGGACTGCTGGAGCCGGCCACTATGGGTTTAACAAGACACTGGGGCGCCTTAGAGAGAGATTCTACTGGGGACGCTGCCGCAGATGATGGCCACATTCTGCGTTAGATGTGATGTGTGTGCTGGAAAAAGGGCCAGCAGACAGGGCACGGGCCCCTCTCCAGCAGCTCTTCAGTGGGTCCCCCATGGAGGCGTGTGGCCATCGATATCCTGGGGCCATTTCCTCGATCAGAGGCAGGGAACCGTTATGTGCTTGCAGCAATGGATTATTTTACGAAGTGGCCAGAAGCATATGCAATTCCCTCTGAAACAGCTGTGATTGTTGATTGCCTGTTGGAGGGCCTGTTTTCACGGTTTGGGATCCTGAATCGCTGCACAGTGACCAGGAAGAAATTTTGAGTCCCAGGTGTTCGCTGGGGTCTGCCACCGTCTGGGGATCGAAGACAAGAACAACACCACTCCACCCCAGAGTGACGGCCTCATTGAACAGTTCAACCGCACTCTGGCCACACAGCTTGCTCTGCTGACAGAGCACCAGCGAGACTGGGACTGTCACCTTCCTCTGGTCCTCCTTTCCTACACCCTTTTAGCTGTACAAGAGTCAACAGGTTTCACACCTCGGCTCTCATGCTGGGCAGGGCTGCGAACCAGCTGATCTTGTCTTTGGAAGACCACCTGACAGGAGTGGCCATCAACACCAGGCTTGGGTACGTGGTGGAGCTGCAAAGCATGGACCGAGCCCACACTTAGCCAGGGAGCACATACAAGGTGCAGGGATCCGGCAGAAGCGCAATTACGACACACGTTGTGCTGGGCGGCAGCTGGAACCAGGAGGCCGTGTGGGTGTACAACCCAAGGCAGCGCATGGGACGGTGTCCCAAATTGGAGAGTGACTGGGAGGCCCCTGTCTGATTCTGGACCGCCTGTCAGATGTCGTCTATAGGGTCCACCTCCACCCGACGACCAAGAACCGTTGTCCTCCACCGGGACCGCCTGGCCCCTTATCGTGGTACTGCTGAGACCTCCTACAATTTTCACCCCAGGCTCCGGCGTCCACCACGGGGGCGCAGGGGGAGACACTCCTGGCACGCGCTGGCCTCTCCTACAGCTGATGTCAACAGTCAGTCACGAGTGCAGAACGACTCCAGCCCGACTACATTGCCTTCAGCAGGACTGTGACCCCACGGCGAGGTTCACGCCTCCGTAGGGCACCTCGTGCCTTGCAGGACTTTGAATATTTTATACTCAATATGTGTTGTTTATGACATTACAGTCAGATATAATTGTGGCCAGATCAAAATTAAGTGGAAAACAAAGTTTTCAGTGGTCTGAAAGTAAGGTAAAAAGTACAGGGATGCTTCACAGACAGTAATGTGTCTTAAAAAGAGTTGGCTTGACAAAACGGGTTTCAACAGCAGCATCTTTTCGCGAATCTAATTTTAGGTTCCATGTCTGCTTTGTCACTGTGAGATACAACACCAGAGTGATGCACACAGCTTAGAGCAGTTCTCAATGCTCTTTCTCTGCAAATTTGCCTGAATGCAAATTAAAAAAAAAAAAAGTCTTATGATGGCTGTCATTGCAATAATCATATTTTCCATCAAAGTTGACACACCCATATTTAATATCCCCAGCTTTCTGTTACAGTAGAGTAATGCCTGTTCACCTTCTGAACTCGTCAGTTGGAGTACATAACTATGTGTCTCATGCTGATGGCCAGATAATTGAATGTGGTTTGAAATGTGGTGCTCCGACATAATTATGAGGCCGGTGCCTTCTTGCGTTTATCACAACATGGTTCAGACTGTGACAGAAAACATAAATGGGGTGATATAAGGGGAAATGTATTACTGTGTACAGATTTCCCTTATTTCTGCTGGGGGACACCAAACAGACCGCAGTGTGTTAACTTCAGCAAATGGATGTTCTGCTAAATCTAGGGAAACTGCCACTCCCTCCAGTTCTAATGTGCATTAAGCCTTATTGTTGTGGAAAACCTGGGATTTTTTTTTTGTCCCTTAATGAATAAGTAAAATCAACCTTAATGCTTTATTTAGTAAGGTTGAGGTATTAAAATTCCCCGGTATGGGCTTGCTTTGTCTCACAGATCTTCCCCTCAAAGCCCTGGCCCTTGCAGAGAACGGCAAACAAAGTGGTTTGTGTTGTGAATAATTGATGGGTAGCATCCCAACTCTTCCCACAGGACGCGGATGGAAATTTTGGCTCGCAAACCGGGCGCTCTCTGCGGAGAAGGCTGAAATTCTGATAAGGAAGTGTCTGACGCCCTCTGTCTTTCTCCCTCTCTTTCTTTTTTTTTTTTTTCGGCCGAAGCATTCAGCCACCAACAGGCTCCGACTGACGGTCCCTTTGTCGGCAAGCTCACGATGAATAATGGAGTGGGTTCGCCATGCCCTTTCGCCGTTATCTTATCGAGTCCACTTTCCTCCCATTCAACGGCATTGTGCAGGTGTCTGCATCTCTTTAAGCGCGTCTGTAGCCTGCTTGAGCTCCTTAAAGGGTAATAACCTTGGCTGCAGCCAGATCGTCTGTGCCATCTTCCAGAGCCGGTATAAACCCCTCCTATCCCTCAAGCAGACTCTCGGGTCTCGCAAATCTGGATACCCGAGCAAATTGACATGCCACCGCCGTGACCTCACTCAGAGCCCCTTGCATCTGTTCATCGATAGGCTCACATCTGTCACAGATGCCTTTTTAAGCACCAGGTGACACTGCGGCGCGCACTCACCAGCGAGCGAATGGGAGGTGATTCACTTAATGTAGGGCCGAGCCCTATCCTGTTTACACAACACATAAAAACAAGTCAAGTCATACCCTCGATAAATAGCTCCCCTAAAATGAGAACATTCAAAGGAGCGTTTGACATGAATGCCCTGGCGTCTAAACTGGCGTCGTTTATAGCTTTCATAAGCCGGGCATAGCGAGCACCCCCCGGTTTTGCTCTGCGAGCACGGTGCGGTGTCTGAAACGAGCTGCAGAAGTGGCCTCATCGCTCCAACTCTGTCAGTTTAGCAGCGGCAGTGAGTTTCCCAGCTCTTGTTTCTTTGATTTGTGAAGTGTGAGACATCTGTCTCTGGGTCACCCACAGACAGGGCTACCGCGTAGAGCAGGAACAGACAGCACTTCCTCTAGAGTAGGGCCAGAAAATACAATGTTTTCTCCATCTGAAAACGTATCTAGACCTTTGGATTAATTACTTGGCTTCACAAGAACAAGTTACTCCCTGCTGCAGAATATTTGGCACTTCACCGTTTAGCACCTGTCTGTCTGTCTGTCTGTCTTGACTCATCCTTTTTATTATTAGCTGCATATCACATCCTGTCGTTTGAAAATGGTGTTACACAATGATCCGGGTCTGGCACTTGGCAACGAGAGCAAGATTATTTCAGCCGAAAACCCATGTGGCTATAACACGGGACGGAACGAAATCCATTTAGTTCTATTGCCTTAGGAACAGAGTTTGCTTCCCATTATATAAAATGTATACTTCAAGTCAACCCCCAGTCCCACAGAAATAAACAAGCAAGGTTTATGCACATTTTTATTGTATGCCATAGGTACCTGCATCAACTAAATCATATCTCTAACTTTGAATATATTTATAATTCCAGTGTGTTGTTGCCGGGTCATGGATTGTGAAACTTGCCTTTTCTCGTGAATGAACCTCGTTACAAAGGCTTGGTAGGGATAAAGCTGCACTGTGCTCAGAGTGTTATTTCCATATCTGTATTCAGGAGGTTGGAAATGCTGGAAGGGTTGTGAGACTCTCTTTATTCACACTCATGCCTCTGTATCATAACTAAAGTGCTCCAGCTGTGTCTTTTAAGAAATCATTGGGAAGAGCTTCCTGCTCTTCACGGTCAGAGTCTCAGTAATGAACAAATTGGAGCTCTGGTCGGGATTTCTGATGATATCTGTCCCAGGAGGGGACGGAGTCGCTGTGGAAATTGATGTAGCCATGGAGATTCTGTCATCCAGTTCTCGTCTTTTCTTCTCCCTCGTTTGCACTGCGTTGAAAAGGACAAGAGGAGCCATGGAGGATTTTGTTATTTTTACCTCGTCATCTTTTGTACTTTGCACCGTTCTGGATAATTTATGCATGTTCCCTCAACTGGTAAAAATGGGAGTGACGGTCCTCCCAATCTCAGCAGTTCACCCGCAATCCAGTGAGGACGCGTGGCCCTGCTTAGTGAGTTGACAATATTCAAAGTTTCAGATGCGAGAAAAACAAGAGATGCAATTTGACTGCAAGGTGAACCTCATGTTCACTGACTTGTAATTGTTGTGCAGTGTATGTGTAATGATTGCTTCAGAATATTGTCTTGCGATCTGTTGTTGTTGTTGTTGTTGTTGTTGTTGTTGTTGTTGTTGTTGTTGTTGTTGTTGTTGTTGTTATGTCCTTTTCAGTGGAACACATGGAGACACATCTATATTTTCAGAGTACATATGCAGAATGATGAAGAAAAGATGTGAGGGAAATTGTTCATGTGTTTGGTCAGACGGTACCCCCTTTTTTGGAAAAACATCAATTATGATTTCAAGTTCAGTTTGTGTGAAAGTATGAAGCCCAGAATTTATTTTACGTAACATCACATGTCCTGGATTTATTTTACTCATTTATTTTTTGTGACCTAAAAATTGTGCAAAGGATTTTATCATTCACATTGTTGTGGGGTCTTATGGAATAGAATGATAGAATCCAGAGTTGACTTTTCTCAAATAAAGCCGTTTGTGTGAAACCTAATTGAAGTCTATGAAGTGTGGCTATCCAATTTTCAAAGCCATCTCCTTCAAGAGTTTGGAAATGGAGTGAAACTATAGTTTCAGTTCTCTACTTTTCACATTTAGGCCATGATTTGGCCACTGGGGGCAGCAGAGAGTTAAATTGAAAATCTGTTGTTGGAAGAGGAAAAATAAATGTTTTTTTCTGCATTGCTTTTTAATCAAAATTGCATGTGCTTAGCAAAATAAACTATCAGTGATAAGTGTTGTGTACCTTTTCCTAATCTGTGCTTGAAAATACTTCCATCAGGCCATTTTTATATGAACAGCGGTTAAACAACACAGATTTGTTATACCAATGCATCAGAATGTATACAAATAAAAATAAAATGTCACTGTCTCCCTCTCTGAAAGAATTCACTTTGTAAGTAATGTGCCTATGTATTTTTGCATGCAACAAGGAGATTATCTGTTGTGATACTGAATGTTGGGAGAGCAACACACATTTTACCATGCTGTTCTTTTCTTTTATGGCTTGCAATGCACCCAGACACCGCCTGAGAGGATGTAAATACCCCCCCCCCCCCCGTACATATCCCCAAATCAATGACCAAAGAAGCAATAGGCTTTTCAAGCATGACAAGGAGCAGACCTTTATGTAAAAATTATAATAAATCATTCATGACAGCCAAAATGGATCTACGTTTGGGGTTACCAGTTAAAAGTGGAATTGGGCGTGGTAAAACCCTCTTTGTTCTTGGTAAGCCCTGAGATGCCCCCCAGATTTAGAATCCAACCACAGGAAGTCAGCAACTCTCTCTCTCCCTCTATCTCTGGTGTGTGTGTGTGCGCGTGCGTGTATGTGGGTCACGTGACAACAAGAGTGTGTCACAGCTTAGCTCGTCATTTGCAGAATGGCCTGTTCCTCTCTGAGAACTCTCTTCTCTAAAAAACTTTTTTGGTGTCATTGTGATTCTAACAAAGAGCTGGCCACAGAAATATTAATATTGAAAGGATGCCTTGAGTCTCCGGTAGTTTATGTATAAAATTAAGCCCTGGATAAAACTTCAAGCTCTCCGCCACCCTAAAATGAACTTCGCGAGGCCCAGGGAGGAGGAGGAGAGACCCTGAATCGGGCCTGGATTGGGCCTCATGGCAGAGTTTTCGTTTCCTTTTTAAATGTTTGGTCTTTTCTGCCTCACTTTTATGGTCTGTCTGCTTTGCTTTGATGCCAGTCTCTGTGTTCTCCAGCTCGGTCTTTCCACCATCACCTCTGGAACTCTTGCATGTCAGGGTTGCCTTTGCTTTTTGGCTTTTGACTGCGGTTGCAAGCGACTCCATTCCTCAAGGGAAACAAACGATTGACTGGGTAAACTTCATTCCAGTCATTCATCAGTGATTCGAAATGTTCTTGTTTGTCCTTGTTTTAGTGTTGTAACTGTCAAAAATCTTTAAACTATTTAATTTGCAAGTGTACACATAGACACACACACACATACAATAACTTGTGTTCAACTATTCAGAGTGGATGACATTAAACGAGGGCTTTAATTATAAAATCACGCTGGTTTCAGAGAATTATTCATTTTGATAAATCCTCTTCTGAAGTATAACAAAGCTGATCTTAAATTTTGAATTTTTGGCAGGTTATAAAAGTTGCCAATTTTTTAATAATCAGAATGAAATTTAAAAAATAATTAGCATTTTTTTATTTTGCTTATTTCTGGCATCTTGTCTTGGCAGCTGTCAGCATCTGGCTATTCAACTATTTCTTTGCTTAACTCTTTGGCTTCATATAACGTTCAAAAAAAAAAAAAAAAAAAAACCTTATTCAACTTTATTTCCATTTTTCTGAGAGCCAGGTTGCATCATCACACTGTCTCCTCGTGTGTTCTCGTGTTGGGCTACGCATCACTGGAACATGCACTTATCAGCTAGCTGAAGCCGTCAGAACAAAATAGGATTTTTCAAGTGATTGTCACAGTACAAATTCAGAAGGGGGAGATAATAGAAAATTGATTTTTTTTTTGGCTCCAATCCATGTCAGTGTATAAAGATAACCCCCAACTTTGCAACAATATCTTCTGTTCTTCGTACTATGTAGAGAACCCTAACAAAGCATTCTGATGATAATTCTCAATTGATGACACAGTGAGATGAAGAATGGACAGTGCACAATCCTTGGCAAAAGAGTGGAAATGTTTCCATGTTGTTCAAATAATAATCCATTTTACAAAATAATATAATGTGATCGTCTGCTCTTTAGCTTCTAGGCAACATTCTGTCATCTTGGTTGTTGTGATGTTAATCTAAAGTTTCTACCTTTATATAAAACTTAACATGAAGCATATGTGAGTGTGTGCTGGAAAGAAAAAAAAAGGGGAAAAAAGACTACAGCTCTTAGAATAAAACATTTCTATTTTTATTTCCTTGTAGCCTGTGGCACATGCTAAAATGTTTTCCTCAGGGTAGCTCTTCAAATAAGTGGAACAAAGAGAAAAAAAGGGGGAGGGGTTATATTTGTGTCTATTTTGAAAATGTTCATTTTAAAAACAGAAAAGTCCTGAAAACCATGCAAACTGCATAGAATAATCCGCAAAAGAAATTATTCTGCCGTTGCCTACAGAAAGACATTTGACCTCAATATATATTTGTGTATACATATGTGTATAAGAAACTGTGTTTGCTCCCAAGGACAAGCCAATGTTGTTGTTTTTTTTTTTTTTTCTCCCTACATTCCTTTTCACATGCTGTCCCAACAGAAAATTGTTCAATGCATTTTGAAGGTCAAGCCATCACTTTCTTTCAAAGCCTATTTTATGCAATTGTCAAACATGCCAATCACTGCAGCACTGCAGGAAGTGATGTCGGGAAGGAGATAAATTCACAAACAAATATTTGGCTTTGTAATTTGCGCTGATCACCATTTGTCATGTATTGAAAACAAACAGCTGATTGAAATTAACCTTCACGTTGTTCATTGTACTTTATATAATAATACCTACCAGAGTACATGTTTGCCTCCTTATTATCTAACACAAAGATGGTCCAGCATCCTACCACTGTGATATTGGTCACGCAATCACCCTCATTTCTTGTCCACTTCTTGATTGTCCAGGTCATCACAAAAACTGAAAACGAAATATTCAATTTGCCTACCAAATTAAATTAGAATGGGAAAACACAGGGATGGGAGTGTGTCATGACGACTGGCCAGAATTCATGTGTATGTGCGCACAGACCAGAGAAAGGCATTCTGAGGTTACAGGTGTTTAATTAAAAGTTTATCTGAATAACATGGAAGTTGTCAAAGGCTGGAGAAGTTTACAAGGTTAAGTAACAGGGACCAACATCGTTGGAGTTCTCAAGTCCAGACTTGTAAGCAGTAATGATTACTCTGCATGGAGACTTGAGCTGATTGGCCTGTTCTTGTCATTAAGTTTTTAATTTGTGTTGAATTATATTTCATACACCTTTGTAATATCTTCAGAATGGGGGTACCGCCACCCCCCTCCTTGTTGGCGCATAAGGCTTTGGAAATACCCAGCCCTGATTACACGGCGCACGGTCACACCTGCCGTGCGGCGAAGGCCACGCCACTACCTGCCCGCCAGCAAAACGCACTCCGGCACTTTCCGCGTAGGCTCAGAAGAATCCGCCGTGTGCAAACCCTGCTCTTCTATTCACCCTCGCCCACTTGGTTTTTTTTTTTTTTTTTTTTTTTTTTTTTATAGAGCATCCTGACAAGCAGCTCTGCTAATCCACCAGAGATCTTCTTTCCAGGGCCTCCCTTGCTCGCGTGTTTTCCTCTCCCCGTTTCTGCTTTCTATTGTGGACTTTATATTGTTCCGTAATGCCCCGCTAAAGCCCGTGTGTGGGCAGGCTTCTCGCCGCTGATGAGCAGATGCTGGTTAACCATCTCGTCAGCGGGATTTGGAAGTATCACTTTCGCCGGTGTTTTGCATCCATGCATAAACGTAAAGGAGGACGGAGGTTCTGGTGCAGAAGGGGTTACGTGAGGTGCGGGGAGATTAAAACTGTGATTTTCTGCTGTTTTTCTTTTAATGGGATTATTTGAGTTTCTTCTTTACCGCAAACAATCTCTGTCATCCAGTATATAATTGGGACCCAAATCCACTAATTCTGGCGGAGAAAACCAGTTCTGCTGATTTAAGTGATTAAGTCTCTCCTTTTTTTTAATCACTGGCATAATTGCGGGCTGACTGTGGAATTTAAATCACAATGTGAAAATGAAAGGCTTCAAAAATAGAGAACAATCAGTTCATCAGTTCAGAGGCAGATCTTCACACAATCCCATGTGGATTTGATCCTCCCCCTAAAAACCTGTGAATATTATCATATATGTCCCCTCTCCCACACCTCCCCCTCTGAAGTAAGGTTTGTGTGTGTGTGTGTGTGTGTGTGTGTGTGTGTGTGTGTGCGTGTATGAGAGAGACAGAGAGAGAGAGAGAGAGAGAGAATGTGCCACAAGATGCTATATATGTCAGGCTTAATTTTGCCTTAAGTACTTTTCTACATGTACTTGTAACTGAAAAGATAATTTCACTTTCTGTGGAGGTGGGTTTGCAGTTCCTCCAAAGTCTATATATGTCTGTATCTAATATGTGCCCAATTGTTTCAATATTACCTTGTTGGTACCAGAGTAGGTATGACATACTTAAATATGTTTCAGTGTAACGTAACATATAAAATTTATAAGGTCGAAAATTGGCTTTCAATACACTTATGGAACAGAGGAATATATATCATATAATAGGAGTGACTGAATGCTCTTGGAGATCTGTGGTGTCTCCCTGCTTTCTTTCCTCACATAACCTAAACCCCCCATTTAAAATGATTCGGCTGGGCTTCCCTTGTCCATCTGACTGAGAGACATTGAGTCGGCCTGTAATCTAGGGCTCGCAACCCTGCTGGAGGCACAAATAACCAGCAAGGTTTGACCCTGTGTAATGACTGTGCGAATTTATCACTTAAGTACTGACTAACAAAATGAAGAGACACAGCCAGGACCTCCAGGGCCTCGGTTGGCTATCACTCTACCAGACAACTGTGTTTTGTCATTTTGTTGCTTATCTTTACAACAGCTCTAATTTTAACCATTTTATCTTTGTTTTTTCAAAATGATCATGTGGTGATTGCATTTAAACATTTAGCATATTTTTAAAGTAAAAATGATATAGCTTACTTCACATATGAGACACATTTGCATGAATTCCACATATTTTCCAGTACAGCAAAAGTAGAGCTTTATGACTATTCATATTGTGGAATGTTGATTTCTTCCTCTCACCTTTGAGGTGCAAAGTGAAGAATGCAACCCAATTAGCATTGCCATGGTGCAAAAAATAGTCTGTGCTTCAGTATTTTGCCTGTACTGGGATGTTTTCACCACCAGGTGGTGTGTGTGAGCATGAGTGACACATTTCTTCCTGCAGTCATCATCTGGAAGCGCACTCAAATCCACGAAACAATAAGCTGAATGATTATATTATAATGCTGGATTCTCCAAGTACAGTTTCTTGTGGACAGGTAGAGATGGTGGTATCAGATGTGTATCATTATAATGGTATCATAAAAACTAATAGCTGGAATCACATGGTGGTTTGTTATCAAACATAATCTATTTGTGCTCATCTCACCCTCTGTAGTGGATGTTCTGCCATCAACGGAGGTCTCTTTATACTCAAATTTAAATCACACTGAAATGGAGGACAACAAAAGCACCTAATTATTTTCAAGATTAAACATCTGAAACCTTGATCATTTCTGTCACAAACTGAGCAAGTTAATCACTTCACACAGTGTATCCGACAGGTACCAAGTGCAGTACAAGTTTGGGTTTGGGGAAGAAAAAGGAAACAAAAAATCCAAACGTGGAAGCTCCTTATCACCACTGGCTTGTTTGTCAAAGACTTCATTTCCCACATTTTAGCCTCACCTCTCACTGAATTCCCTGCTGCAACAATGCATCCTGGGAATGGTAGTTTGCTACAATACACAGCCAATTAACACACGTTGGTGTTGTGTGATCATATGCATCTAGCTGAGAAGGCTGGTTAACCCCTCGAACAGGGACTGTGAATTGATTTTCAGAGGAAGCAGTGTTTTCGCACATCTACTAATTATGCCTAGGGAGCTTGAGAGAGGAAGTCAGCGACTCAAAATGATCAGAACAGCAGTCTCCTTGCACTGGTCTGATACTTCACCTGAGCTCTGAATATGAATAAAATATAGAGTAAATATAGTGTTTGTGACCTTGACGTAACTGTGTTTGTTTGTGTGTGTTTGTTGAATGATGAATATTCATGATGCAATGAATAATACCAAGATACAGGGGAGCACTTTGCATTGTATACATGACATCATTCAACCCTAAGGAAATACTCAAATTAATGTCCAGCGTGTAAATGTGCTCGGTTGTCACAAAGTTATGGCAGTTTGTATTTGTACATCTTCCACAGTCAACACTTTCTATATCAACAAAATATTCTGCACTGGAGTCTACTTTTATTGGCGAGCCTGGGTGCCATTTTGTTTCTGACACAGGGCAGAAGACATGAAGAATGAAACAGATCATTTTGTTGGCTCACCATGAAAAGTGGAAGCAGATCTGCTTGCTTTGATCATTGTGATGAGCACGAAAACATGGAGCCTCTCTGTTGATCAGTGGCTCTGGAGTTTCACAAAAAAAAAAAAAAAACAAAACTCCACCCGCTATTTTGCACGCACTGGGTATGACCAGATGGTAAACTGCTCTGATTGGATCGCTTTATGCCTTCATCAGTCGAAACGGGGCAGAGATATCTGAAGTGGCTGACACAACTGACAGGGCGAGGAGTGACACCTCTCCAGGTTGCATTCCTCGGCACGCTCGACCGATCCAAAATCTCTCAAAATATCAATCCTTTGACTCCAAACTTGGACGACGTCAGCAGCCATTACAGGAGAAGGAAAGCTGCGAGCGTTCGACCGTTCTGTGATTTCATGTCCAGGGCGCTCCTTTCTGTTGGCATACAAATGCGTTGAAGACTTGGCAGGGATTGTTTTGCATCTTACAGTGCTTGATCACTTGAATTCCAGGCAATTCAGTTTTGAAGCGCCGAACAGAACCAGCCAGCTGGTGTGTTACTAAATGCCATGGTTAAAAAGCTGCTACCCAAAGCCTTTGTTGTAATTTTATTTACAGACCTCAGTATATTAAAGCAGGTTTTTCTCCAGCATTCCTGTAATTTGTTTGCAGAGTAATGCAAACAAATCACTTATTCATAAGAGCAAATTGCTGTTCTGACTAACCAGCAACTTTGTATGAATTACCATTAGTTTTGTAACAACTTAAAATGCTATTCTGGCCAGTTTAGATTTTTTATCATGTACCATGTAATTTTTCAGCTTGTCATTGAAAGACACACCTAGAGGTGTACAACAAAGCATCCTGCAGGGTATTGTGAGTGTAACAGAGGCAAGAAGGTACAGAAGGCCAATCAATGGCTTCATTGTTCTGCTGACAGAACTCAACCTGAAAATTCATTAGCATTTTACCTTGTTTGACCCTTTAATGAATTTAAAAACCTCACTTAAAGCAGCCTTTGTCTCCCTTTGCTGAAACAGAATAGATTAAGCGTCCTTCTAATTTCCTCAGAACTTCAACATTTCAAACAGAACCTCGATCAATTTTAAACAGAACCTCGGTAGTTAGCGGAGCTTGCTGGTAATTGACTTGATTAACCTGATGAAACACCTTACTTTTGCTAAACAAGCTAATCCAGGTCCTGAGTCGGAAATGCCTTGGGGGAATTTCTTGATGTTTGTTCCCATTTTATGTCCTCGCCTTCATTTGCTCATTGTCGTCAGGGTCCCCTACATGCACTGGGCCGGGAACATTTTGCCTGCCTGTCTGCCTGTCTGTCTGTAAAATTCACCTGTGCATGACAGTTCATATATATTCTCATTCTGCAGTCCTTCCGCTGAGCTGCGCAGTGATTGGTCCAGGGGGAAGCACTTATGCTTATGCTGTCTGTAACTGGGTAGTTATTGACCAGAGGAGTCGCCCTATTGCTCCAACCCTAAGGGGGGAGGGTCATTCTTCAAAATAAACCCCTCCCTTTCTGGGTGTGGCTGTGTATTTTTATTATTTTTTCTAATGCTTAAGGTCTGTTATGTTTTTAGATTGGCTGCTGGATATTAAATGTATATCTGACCATAATGCTGATGGGAAAGCTCATAAATAACTAGATGAGGCTGTTCCAGAAGGCCAATGGGGTCAGAGCTGATCTTGATTGCGGTGGTACGACTCAGGCTGCAGCGTCCTTCACACAGAAAACTTCACAGGGCCGTCGCTCCAATCTGTCTGTGTAACTGCACGGCTCCCCTTGAGCTGCATGCGTTGATGAGTTGATATTTGCTTGGTTTGCATGGAATTAATCCTCGCGTCATTTGGTGAGAGCACACCTCATCCAGATGTTGGATTTACACCTTTGTTGTTCTGTAAATGCCGGAAATAGAGATTTTTCGTCGTAGACTTGAAGTCCTGTGTGTGCGTGTGCATGTGCATGGTCACATTAAAAGTGTCAAGATGATCATATTAACAAATCCAATAGAATCGTGTGTTGTGTGTATTGACTAAAATTGATATAAATTTTTTTCTTTCTTGTTCTTGCAGTTCAATGCTGGTGTTCAATGTTGAACGCCAAAGGGAGGGGGTTAAATTCTAGCAGATTCCAAGAACTTCTCCATGATTGGATTTCAGAGTGCGATCTCAGCGTGGAAAATAGAACTTGATTTGTGTAATGACCCCTAACTTGCGAAGAAAAAAAAAATGTGTCGGTGTAATTTTGTGTGAAGTACTTTGCAGTCCAATGCATTAGAGAGAGCAATCAACCCATGCTCTGACTCCAGGAGGCTAAGAGGCAGGTTCTTCATTTTTCACTTCACTCATTTATTCCTCAATATGCTTATCGACTGAAAACCAGGATTAAAATTAACTTTTTAATTACGATTTTTAAATACTTAAATGTGTCCCATGGTCTAGCTGCATAGCTTGTCCGTCGTATCATATTATAAAATACCACCTTTGAATGTTGATATGGTTTTTTTAAGTGGCATAAAGATTACAGCCAGAATATTGTTCAGTACATTTGTAGCTTTACATCATGCCTCAAAGTCAGAAAGCCGTTCTTCCCAAACCCATTCCATAGTGGCTATCCTGACCTTTCCATACAGCCTCCTAAACAATACTTTTTTTTTTTTTTTTAATTGAATGTTCTCGATTTGGTCTTGAATTTATTTTTTTTTCTTTTGCATGCTCTCCTTTCCTTTACATCCAGGTTTTTCTGGTTGAGGGCATCGTTTGCTGACCCTTGTGACTCCGGACTTGACATGAAGAGTTAGTCAATCCGTTGTCTATCAGCTTCTTCGGTTAATATGGTTTGCTTGGAGTTTGCATGATAAGTGTAGATTCACCTTGTGAATATCATGAGGGTTAGGTGAAAACACAGGATTCAATCCAAAACGTATCACAACAACAGAAAGTATTACAACGGAAAAGTTTTTCAGCTGATAAGTTCCTGCATGGCCGAATGTTTTAGTAATATGGTGCAACCTCAGGTTGCCTCGCCTCCCACCCCTGTGACCCATTACCGCGAGAGTAAATTCTTCATTGTACCCCTCTTCATTATTACACTGGATATAAAAACTACAAACAAGCCTTCCTCAGAGGTGCACGCACATACACAGGATAAGATGATAAATTGCAGATTCTGCAAGGTCATTTTTTGGGTATTTTCTTTTTCATTATTTCTCGAATGAATGTTGAGATACGCACAAAACACAAGGCCATAAAAAATAAGAGAACATTTAAAAATAACACCCAACTGATGATGACAGAATTTTCTTTGTACAACCTTTGCACTGACCTTCCAGAAACTAAATTAGCATAATAATGTGTTGACCAAACTTATTTTGTTGACAAACGACCTCATCAGAACCAAATGGTTCAAATGCTCAGGCAACCTGTTATGTGTATTCACAGATAACAGTCGCGATAGCGGTTAGTAATGATGCATGTTGCGGTCCTGTGAGGCACCCACCTGGGTGATGCATGGCAGCCATTTTGCACCAGAACAGTCGCCACACATCAGCCGAGGTTGGAGAGCGATGTATCCATTTATCCATTCACACTTGGGGGAAGATTACAGAGAGACAGAGAGAGAGAGAGAGACCCAGGGCCACCTAAATTTTGCTTTGGGGATCTTAAACGAGGCGCTCACTGACAAACACACCACCAGTCATCCTCTCCCTCCTCATCTACTCCTACTGCGCCTCCGTTGTCATGCCACCAGCTCCCTGCTGTGAAATTTCTGTCTCTATCTTACAAAACCATTCGGCTTACCTTCTCAGCACCTGTGGAAGGACAAGGGTGTGACATAAAATCTCTCTCTCTCTCTCTCTCGCTCTCTCCCTCTCTCTCTCACACACACACACACACACACACACCCTCTTGCATCAGTCAATTTGCCTCATTTTTGCATTGTAGGATCTGAATTTAACATTAAAACAAAACAAGCATACACACACAAGTCTGTGGGGCAGGCTGTAGTCTCTGGCTAAGGTACATGAATGGCTCACGCCCAAGTCCAGCTACAGCAAGAACACCATTTCTGTTGGGCCCTTGAGCAAGGCCCTTAACCCCACATTGCTCCCATTGGCCCCTGGTTAGCCTAATCGACTGAAAGTCCCTTTTGATAAAACCGTCAGCTGAATGATTGTAATGTAATGTAACTGTCGTTAGCTCAGATGAGTATTTTGGAATATTTATGGAAACTGGTGATTTCTTGCCAGAGAGGGTGCAGGATTGGTCATTTGGGGTTTGTGAACGGATGCGATCGTAAGACACAGTGGTATTTTAGGTTTAACTGGTCTGTTGCCACCACCACAAATCTGGTTCGGTGCCTCTGGTCATGAGTCCTGAAATTAAAAAAAAAATATTCAAAGCACCATATGTCAAACCTAAATCTAATAAATATTTAAATCTGAGGAATAAGTTTGCATCTATAAATTATCCAAGATGTACATATAGGACCACAGAAAGCCTCTAAATTATAAAATGAGTTTTCAGTACAACCTTCGCCTCTCCTGTCTTCTCCACCCCCTTTTGCCACCCACCTCCACACACAGTGTATTTAACTGGTGTTAAAATAATTGCTCATTTACTCACGCTCATAGTCGTTTGGCATCAGTGCCTGCTTCCATCTTTTTTTTTATCTTATCTAAACCCTCAAAAGTAGCACCCCAACTTTACCACAAGCAGCTCGTCTGCCATGCGTTTTCTCACCTGATGTCTTTGAACGGCTTTGGGACAATGTCCGGGCCTACTGTGGGGAAAAAAAACCCAGCCAAAAACCCATAAAAACAGATATACAAGGCAATTTCAACAAAAGAGGAGATATAAATTCAATAAAGATAAGACAGAATTAGAATTACCTTTCTTTAGATCTATGACGCATTCGATGACTGTAAGGAGCACACAGACAATGTACGGAATCAAAATCACAAGAAGTACTTACCCTCTAAAATCCAGCCCCCTCCCCCCAGCCGACCCCTCCCCACCTCCCCAAACTCCTGCAAAAAACTCTCTCACCCCTCTGCACTATCCCAAGCCCCCAGGGAACAAAAGGAAATAAAAATACATAAAATGCACCAACCACAGTCCCAGGCCCGAATGATGGCAAAACCAGGCATCATTCGTCACAAATGTAATATAAGACTGCCAATTTTTAAAAGCATTACCTGAGGACTCTCCAAAGGAATATCAAACTTGCTCTCATTTAAGATGATGTATTGCGTACTCTATCCAATGGGCATGAGTTGGGTGAGGCAGTTCCCTTCACTTTAACAGTACCTCACGGCAGGCCGGTAATCAGAAAAAGGCCAGAGAACCCAGCTGTGACTTTGACTGCTTTAAACCTATTGAGGCAGTTCAAAAAACTTGACCCAATCGTGGTGTGGGCTCAATAGAGCATTTCTTTATTTGTGTGAGAGTTTCAAATACTGAACTTCAGAATTCAGCTGAACCAGGCAATGACCGAATCCTGAAAAGGAGAAGTTGGGTCGATCCTGCGTGTTTTGAAAACAAAGTCTGTGAGAAACATGCAACTATTGTTGGTTGCCATTTTGAAATTTTGTGACACATTCCTCCCACATTTGAATAGAGAAACCAATGTCAATGATGTCTTTCTAGTGAAATATAAGGATAAATAAATTTACAGTGGCTACATACAGTGTATAAGATGAGCAAACCCTTTGTCAAATATAGATGAGAGGTAACTAAGTGTACAGTTTCTTGCCTGGAGATTTGAGTGCTCAGAATTGTATACTCATGTACACTCATTCAATTAGTGAATGAAGTCCAGCCTGCTCTTCAAAATGGCTGGCTATGCAGTGGGTAAGATGGTCTTCTCCGTTTACATGTTCATATTTGCACCAGAGTGAGGAAACTCTGTGGAAAGCTTTTTTCAGCCCCGACTTGAGAGCGTTGAGGCAAATTAATCTCACCAGCTTGACCTCTATCTTGGCCTTGCGAGTCTTGGCAGTTGTCTCACCGAATGGGACTTCTGGCAAAAGTTAGTAATGGCATAATGGCTGGTCATTGGACACCAAGCTGGAGCTAATGCCAGCTTCGCTTCCAAAAGTCTTACAATGTGAGGCATCCGCATTGTCAAGTGTCAAATATTTTCGTTTTACATTCACCAATGAATACTTCAGGTATCTTGGGGAGGGGTCACGGGCTTCCTGTGTTTCATATTTGCACTTTGAACATGTGCCTGGAAATCGATCGGGAATTCCAAAATGGTTTGGTGGAAATGACAGAATGAAATGCATTGAATGTTTGGCACATTGAATGCCGAAGAAAATGTGAAAGCGTGGTTTTGGTATAAATATTGAGACTGAAAACGGGCTGAGAAATTTGGGGAACAGTTTCAAAGACAGACATTCCAAGACGTGAATTTATTATTTAGTGTTCTGAAGTCTCATCTTTCATTTTTCTTGTTGCTTGTCTGATTCATTTCACCACATAACCTACCAGTGAGTGTTGCTTGACTGCGATCCTTCTAGAAATCTAAATTTCCAAATAAAATACATTTAAATAAAGATTTTTCCCCAAATCCCTTTATACGATTGCATCTATGTTTTATATAATGCGTATGTAAGTATAATTTGTTGTTGAATCATTTTTATTTGCTCATATGACCATTGATCCACCCTAATTAAAAATGCCAAGCATTCATGTTAAGCATATTCATGTTAATTCAATGGAGGCTGTAGTTAAAATCATGTTACATATTTTTGTTTGAAGTAGTGCAACTTTACAAAACCAGACCATGAGTTCCCTTGCTGAATTATCAACTACTTTACTGGTTTCTTCTTTATAGAGTTTCCAATTCCAGATAATAATGTCAACTATTTGAGAGGTGTTGATTGTGCTGCAGAGTCTTTTTATATGAACACTGTGCCTTTATATTTCCCCAGATGAAATTGGATATTGTTTGATATAGGTTGTCCATTCTCCTGATTTTTATAAGCACCAGAACTTATAAAAATAGCATTACCTGAGGTAAACAATTTATTCCCATAGTCAGAGGGTTACATTCCATGCGGTTATATCAGTTATTTAATTCACATATAATTTCTGACATTTGAAGCCCTCGCTCGTTTCCTTGCTGAATTATAACTGGTGTTTGAAGGGTGCGCCGCCAGAGGCTTAAAATGTTGTACTAATTGGATATCTGTGATAGCATTTCACTGTAGCTAATTAGCTAGCTCGTGATAACCATGCTGCTCCTCTTTGACTCCCAGTGTCCTATTTTGGAATCAGAAATACAGTTACTGAACGTGAGATAAAGTTGACTGGTACAGATCAGAGGAAGTGTGTCCTGGATATTTTCTTTTCTTCTTCAGCACATGGCATGGAAGAAAAAAACGCGGCGATGATTACTCTTAAATGAGACATATTTGGCTTTGTGCTGGCCAATCAGGGCGTCCATTTCATTCTGTTTGAATAAGCATTTCTAGAACAACAGTTCCACTCAGCCCTTGCTTAAAAAGATCCACCCCTGCCATACATCATAAAGAAGCACTAATCAAGGAGAAAAGCTCAGCTATCATTTTTGTCCCAAAATGCCTTTATTACAGCGGGTTATGAAAGATGTTTGAATTACTGCTTTTTGTGGCCTCAAAATAGGTCTCTCTTAATAGGAAGCTCACACCACCTGTTCGCAGATATTAGGAGAAAATTGTCAGAGAAGATGTGCTTGTGTCTATTTGGCTGCTTTCATGCGATATTTTTTCTCCACGGACAATAAAGTGGAGAATCCGCAACATGAAAAAAATAAAGGTCAAATCAGGAGACTCAGTGGAAAGTGTTAAAGTAGAATTGGAAAAAGCTGCTGTGAGTGTGAGTCATCGTGCTGTGTCGAAATCGGAATGGTGACATGTTGAGTGTCTGGGTGTCTCGTGGAGTAAAAGTGGCAGTGTGGTGTATCTTTGGGTTTCACAGCTGGGTTTTTGAGTCCTAGGTTCACCATCACTGGGTTATAGCCAGAGGTAAATGTTGGTGAGGCAACAGCTGGCTCAGCCTTGCTGGTGAAGGAGAGAGGTTCTGCCAGGTAAAAATCCCCAGATACAGTGCTCTCTGCTGGCAGGCTGGGCACCTGCAGGTTGTGTCAACGGATCACGCGCTTACCTCATGTCCATGTGATGGCACAGGCAATGTGTGATTGGTGTTGCATCTCCAGTGTGGAAAGTGAGTTGTCAGGTGAAGTGTTACAAGTTTCCTAGTTACGAGTTTCTTTGTTGTTTAATGAATAAATACATTGTATTAAACACCGTTTCGATGTTGATGTTGTGAGGCCATGAGCTGAAGTCAAACCAATCAGAGCATAATTTCATCAACTGTGATGAATTCATAGTTGTATCTTGAATTAGAAATTTGAATGTCAAAAATTATGATTCATAATTAATAAACTGAGACTGATTTATGAATGAAATGAGACTGACTTCCGAGCGAGGCGTCTGTTTTTTCCTTGTTAGGCCAAAAGTTGTGATCGCCATGTAGCACAACTTCTGAGTCTTGCTCTGTGGTCGCATGCTTCTAGTTCACCACCCCGCAAAACCACTCAGACCCGTTCACCCATGCGTTATGGGTCAGGAAGACATAAGGAATGTGACGTATTTACAGTGCATGAACTTTCCTGTGCCGCCTTTTGTATCAGTTCTTAAAACACCATAGGTCCTCACCTCCCCAAGTGCTAGCTATAAAAGGTCTTGAAACATTAATAACCTGGGTTTTTAAAGAGTATCTTCTTTTAGTTCACATCTTCAGAAATAACTCATGGTTGCTCTGTGAACATGGGTCTACGCCATCACAGAGAATGGGACAGGACTGGTGTTTGAGTGAAGGCAAAGGGCAAACAACGATGTCGACATCTTGTTCGTAAAGAGGCCTTCCAGAACGGATTCAGAATCCCACACACACAAAGCTCTCAGGATCTCCATGACTGCACTGATTCCTGCAGTCTTTGCTGTCACTTACCATTGCCTTCCTCGGTTTTTATGATTGCTTTCTTTCCCCCACAGGCATTAATTTTGAAGCTTCAAGAGATACCACAATATCAGGGTTATGTACAATGTTGTGAGTGTCAAACAGTCTTTCACCTCTTTCTGGGGCAACACATTCAGGATAACAACATATATCAGAACGCATTAGTCATTCCGTTAATGCATCTCGAAAATGGCTGTTTTGCACAATTCATGGTATTTTTACTGGTCGTCTCCAGCATACGTTTGACCCTTTGAAAACACCTCAGTTCTCATAGAGAGATGGTCTTCCGAATGCTCAGGCACATTATGTTTTTTTTATTTATTTGTTCACAGCACACTACTAAGATGAGCAAAATTTTCTCCCGATGAATAATCTCTCCTACGTCTGCAAGATTAAAGTTTAAGTGTGAGCAAGCACGTACCAAAACAGTTGACGTGGGCTGGGAGTTGAACTTTCGCTTCATGAGATTCCTGTATACACAGGGGAAGCTGGTGAAAAGATGCTCATTCAGTTACATTATCTAAGATATTACATAACACTTTTTTTTTTTTTTTTTTCTGAAGAGAATACATTCTCCAAAAAATATATTTACCAAAATGAAATGTAATTTTGTGCCCATCAATAAGTGACGCATTTTTATCGGACTGGATTTAATTCGCTTGGGTTGCTCAACATTTTGCATCTGCAGTGCTTTAAATAAGCATGCCTGAATACAAATAAATTAGGGTGGGTCATATCAATTCCATATTGCATACCAAAGAGCTCCTGCAGTGTCGGGATATTGATATTGTAAACCAGAAACCACTCTGGTCATTGTTAAGTCACACTGTTAGCATAAGCATTCGGCTTATGCTATCTTTGTAATTCACAAAGGCACAGGAATATAATTTGGTTTAATTACTGGGTGGGCACATGTGAATGTTAAGATTTTGAACAGGTGGGGGGTGAGTGGGTGGACCATGAGGAATTAATCACTTTCATGTCACAGTTGAGGTCTGCATATGACTGAAATGTAGCATTTTATTTCTGAGTACTATAAAATTAAGCCCTACAAAAATACCAGAAAAAACTGTTATTTCATGACTTCCTCCTTTTCCATGAAATGAAAAGAATAAATGACTTCCACATTATGTAAATGCATTGGGAAATTTACATTTTAGGACTATTTTTCCTGTGCTATTTGAATCGAGCAAGTTCATATATGGGTGCATTTTTGTTTACAGCAATTATGCTCGAGCTACTTGTAGCTTCTACATCGAGTCAAGGAATAACTGTCCAAACAAACATTTGTTATTATCTTTAAATGAAAAACAAGAGCACATACTGTGTTTAATTTCCTATGTATGCAAGTCAAATATGAGGCTATTTTAGAACAAATATCAAATGACAGCTGTTTCATTTTTTTGGGGAGTTAAAGGTGCTAAATGCTTACTAAATTCAGACAGGCTGCAAAAAGTTGCAACAGATTGGACAGGGGCAGTGTTAGACTGAATGAAAAAGCAAATGAAAGATAAATGAAAGAGCTTTTGTACCTGCATTTCTTTCAAATTCCAAGTGATTATAACTCCAATTGCCGACTGCCCCTCACAGATAATTGTCCGGTGATTGGGAGGAAGGAGAATTCAAAATCCTCAGTGACAATTTGGGTTCACTTCCAGGCAGGTCTGCTCCATCAGATCCACTGGAATACTATCTCAGAACAGCATTATAACACCATTCAACTAATTGGTACAAGATTTAATGCACATGATATATGGAATATATTCAGGCTCGGCACAAAGGACCTCCCATTTTTCAGCGAGACAGAGATCCTCCTTAAGAATCGATTATATTCTGTCGTCCTCGGGCTTAAGAAGTCGGGTATGTCTAATTGATATCCTCACTGCCACCATATCTTATCATAACCCAACTCATGCTCATTTTCTTCTTGGCTGGCCTCCAAAAAGCTCGAGCTAGGTGTTGGGCTGATGCTACTTTATCGCAGGCTATAGATTTTATTCATTGTGTTAGAACACTACTGCCTTCATCCCTGAAAGTATATTGGATTTGAATTTAAATATTATCTCATAGATTATGATTTTAAGCCGTGATAAATTCGGAGTCCTCAGCATTGATGAGGAGGCGTTACAGTTGCTCATGGTTCACTAATATATATTTTAGAACACAAATGAAAATAATTTTGGGTATCATAACTCAGACAGTGACCTCAGCTCTGTTTGTATAACACTAAAAATGTTTATTCAGATATAAATATAATTTAATTAGTCCGATCATGATTTTAATGAAGTGATTAATTATCTTGAATCTTTTTTTAGCAGAAATAGAAGATTCATAAATTATAGCCTTCTCAGACAAGACAATCTCCATTTTCCAGTGAAAAGGGGAAATAAACTCGTTGAGACAAAGGCCATGCTTTGTTGTTCAAAGTCCATCAAAAGACCGACTTCCTTAACAGCAGGGCAAGTCATTTGCTGTACCTTAAACTGAAACAAAGAAATCAATTCAACCACAGTATATTACATGAGCATTCTGTCCTGTCACTTAACACCCAGACACTACAAACTGACACATTTCTAAATTGCATTGAAACCTGTCACCCTGAGCCTTGTCTGGGACATTGCTTCATTTAACTCTCACACAAGCCTCACAGAATGAAAAAGGAAGTAAACCACAGCTTGATGGTATTCCTGTGAGCACTTGTCATGATTTTGGGATTATTCATCCCAGAGGGAAGAGGAGGAATCCTTTCTCAAAATCAGGACCTAACCCTGATTATATTCTTGGTAAAAACTAGAATCATCACCCAACTTCAGTACTGAACTCTTAGCTGTTTTCAGTTCTCCTGACAATATAATTTATATCTGCAGTATTGTACACCAGGTCAAACCAATTTTTTAAATTTTAGAAGGGGAATGCATGGCTTTATTTTTTTATTGTAATAATCATAATCATAATTTATCATTATTATCATTAATACTTGGGTGTGCAATTTACACCCTCTGTAAACTCTATCAGAAGTGATTTACTTGTCTCTTTAGCCATCCATTTTATTGAGCATGTAAAAGAGTCATGTACATTTTAGATTTGCCCAGATGTTTTATGTCTTTGGGACTGTGTTTGATATTTAGCCACAAAGTTGTTTGTTCCTGTGGAGCCACCATATGAAGTTCAAGCTATCAGTAGTTCAAGGGTGAATTTTGTCACTGGAATCACTATCGCATAGAAATTACTGGTCCAACAGTGAGTGTTTTCTCTGTAATTACACTGAGATGAACAGCGGTTAATTCATATTACTCTTTCAATGCCAAGGATCAATAACTTCAATTTCTGAATTCGAGACTCATGAGAAAGTGTCTGATTGACTCATGCTGAAGTCTTTGGTATCTGTATCTCATTTGTCAGTTCGTCTCCATTAGCGATTCTTTTTAATTACCAGGAGAAGCAACAGGCCGATCAATGGAAGTTTGTTCTCTGCACATTTTGTCTGTCGTCATTTGTGAAAATTGAAAGGATTAATCCCCACAAAAAAGAGTGACGTTATGAGAACAGCATTCCAAATAAATCAAGCCATCCTTCTGTGAAATCAAAAGATGAAATCAGACTGATATTTTTCAAGCTTCAAACTGCTGGCACATTGAGGTAGAAGAATAAAAGACCTTTTCATGCAATAAAACAAGGTATCTCTTTGAGATCCAGGCTTTGCCTTGGCCAGCCAACTCCCTTATTTTGTATTTCCTGTGTTTTTTTTTTTTTTTTTTCTCCTTTGTTTCCATGGCCTTGTCGTTGGCGAAGACCTGGTGACAAACTGTGGCTGCAGATACTGTTTGCTAACATGCTAATGAACAGCAATAAAGCCACAAACCAATGCGATTCCTTGGGAGATAAGCTTTCTGAAGCATGTTTTATACTTTATGGGTTTCATTAAGCCTCGTTTTCCTAACTTTACCTGAGATTTGTTGTTTCTTACTGTTTTGTGGCGCTAAAAAAATGATTGGGTCGTATTTCCGTTGACTGCTTCTCATTACGCTTGTCCTGATGTGATCCACTCTTAACAGCTGAGCTACTGATCCTAGAAAAGATACGGACCGCAGGTGGGTGTAAATCCTTGCTGACAGTGTGTTGAATTGGAAGGCATTGTCGTTGCTGTGTTCTAAAATGAACTCTGTTGCCGCTTTACCATTAAGGTTGAGGTACAAAAATCAAAATTTGGTAGCAGTCATGCTAGTTCTTTCAGATGAGAAGCTCATTCATTTTTGCGAAAGGCATTTCCTCTTTGAGGCACAAAACAACATGAATCAATCCACTGATGACCTTACGAATAAGGTAATTTTATTTCTGTGATTTTTCAAAGAAACTGCTAACATTTAACATCTACAATCTAGCTAATCGTAACCTAATCATTCTACACAAATGATCCATACATTTTCCTCATCTACAGATCATATGGGTGACAAATGCAAACCATATCGGACAGGAAACAACCCGAATGCAAAAATCGCTGAATCCGCCCAGTGTCAACTCAATTTGAAACACAACCACTCAGTGTCGGGTGCACTGACTGACTGTACAAAGCTGTCTCTGTCGAGAAGGTGAGGCTTTCTCCCACAGTGACAGATCATATAAAATACCTGGGCACATAGCCCAGTGTGTCCATTCAGACCTTAGCGAGACGCCGAAACACAAAATGCACCTGGACAATGGAGTCCTTTAAGAATTGATGCTAAGCGTGAGATGAGTTACAAATGATCTACCCTCGGGAGAGGAATTAGCGAGTAGGCTCTTGGATGCTATTCTGCCATGGCAACTGGGGAAAAAAAGAGCGGGAATGTGTTTTCCATGGATCTGAAACTGGGTTTCAGAAAGCTTTGAAGCACAGAACAAGGAGCCATTTTAAGTGAGCTGAGAAGCTTGGAGGAAAAATGTCACAATAAGGCCTAGATAATTCTTCATTTTACTTTGTCTATATATTTTTAACAACTCCTTCATTATTCCTGTAAGTACCAGCCAAAGTGAAATATATCTTTCTTGAAAATCAAGAATAAAAAATTCTCACAGAGCAAAAGATGCATTCAGAAACAAAAGAATGGTCTATTTATTATTTACAATTATATGAGGTAAATAAAAAAAAATGTAATATAAAATATCAAAGCACACATTTGCATTCATCATCATCAGACATACAAAAATATGTCATATCGACATGATCTGATGGAAATATCAGTAATTATTTGTGAACATTTAAGAACACCAAGTGGGTCACGTTAACATAAATGTGTGCTTGAAATCTCCCAAATCTAGCCATGATGCACAGAGTCTGCCAATGTGTATTTATAGGAATCTCAGTTTATCATGTGAATAATGCGGTTATGCAAGCCAAACTACAATTTTTTCCAAGAAATGTTGGGGAGAGAAAACAAAGATACAGAAAAAATCAATACATTTTTAAAGATCCATCCAAAAAATCCCTCCACAGTATGCAGGAAAGCAAGTGTTGAAAAGTGGACTCGATCATAAATTTCAGTAACTTACTTGGTAAGACAACTGCAGTTCCTGAATAACTGCAGTTTTAGTGACAATGAATGAATCTTTGCTGTTTTTAAGTACACCCAATATAAAGCAGGCCCTATTACATTTTATGTGATGATGTTTGACAATGCCAACAGCACCGACTTTTGTTCCATGACACCAAAACTGCAGTTACTTCATAACAGCTTCTAATTCACTCAGCAAATATGGTGTAATTGGACTGGCTTTAGTGCAGCTTAAAGTAGAGTTACCTAAATAGTTGCCTTGGCAATTGTGTAAATCTGCATCATTGTTTAGATATTTCATGAAGCGCCTGATGAGTTAAAGGAATAGGTAATGTGCATGATTGGAGGAGAGGATGATGTACAAGAGCATAATATTCTTCAGGTGTATTGAAAATGAAAGATTAAGAAAATGTAAAGGCCAATGCTGTTGACTTGGCATAAATATTATTCACGCGTGCGGCAGTTAATATGGCAATTACGCCCCACATCTGTTGGCCATTTGAGCCCAGACATAGATGAATGTGGACGTACCGACATAACTCAAACAGGCCGGGGTTGTGGACCGCTGGAAATAGATGCAGAAAACCAATCAACAGAAGGCCCGAAGTTTGGAGTCACAAATACTTTTCCTTCATTAATTTTGACACCGGTCTTAATGAGGGCAGAGTGCACATTACAGATGAAAATTAAGGGCCTTTTGAGGAGGGAAAAAAAACTAAATACACTAAACATTTCTGGGGAAAATGTGATTATACGGTCTAACCACCTTCCAAAAAATTCTAATTGGTAGCTTGAGGATAGCTGATGGTCTTTGCAGTTCATCAGATTTGTGATATTTCTCTCACTGATGTGGTGGAAATGGATTTACAGCGGAGAGCTCTCCACATGTCAAGTGTCCCGTGTCCCGTTTATCCAGCCATCTAATCTGCTCAGCTACTTAGGTCCTAATCGCAATGGTACCGATGAATGGTCTCTTGCAGATGAACTTTAAATCAACAAAATGAAAAAAAGTTGCATCTGTCATTTTCAATGGGAGGAACTTCAAACGCCAGAGCCTGCATTCACAGCTTTGCCAAAGCTGAATAAGGATCAGGGCGGCACGTGTCCGCTGCCTGGGATCGTGAACCAAGCATGCAGAGGTACACGCCCTTGTCCGTAGACGCGGAAGTGATTTGCAACATGTCGAGGTCATAGACCACCTCAGCAAGTTTTGATGTCAGGTCTGTTGTATGAAATTGGTTTTGAGTTGTTTTCTGTTTTCCAATCCATTTGGTAGCCTCTGGTTGTCTCCAGCTTGCCTGGATGAGAAAGACTGAATCTCTCTCACAGGGATAATGTTTTTAAGACTGTTTTATTCCAATAAATTATGCATGGAGGCCGTACGAACTTTGACTTGAAGGTCTATTCAGAGATAACCCATGCTTTTAAAATCTAAAGTGCTTTAGGAGGAAAGAAAAAACAGTTACTCCGCCAGCCATTCTAAGCACGTTCAAAGTTAAAGTGCACATTGGGAAATGAGAAACAGTTGCCATAGATATGGAGTTTCATTAAAAAAATGGCTGAACCTGTGTGAGAGGGAATCATCAACATTCTGGCTTTCTCTTATCCATATTTCTGCCACCACAAGCTCTGCTGCACTGTTTCTAAGACTGTGGCAGGAATTCAATCAAAATGTGTAGGATTCAAACACCTCAATTCAATCACTCAATAAGGGTGTTATGAGTTTTCTCAACAATTGGGTGATTTTTATTTTTTTTTTTTCTGGCTGCTGAAATCGACAAACTGTTTCACAAACAATAAATAATAAAGATGAAAAACACTTGCTTGTAATTGTGAGTCAAAGTTAAGGGCAAATGTTGATTGAATCCCGACCTGTCTTAGTAATATGGCATCATAAAAACACTGATAAAGGAAAATGTCTTAATCATAATTTATTGTTGCATTTAAAGTAGCAAACAGACCTGCAGAGTTTCATTGTTGGTTTATTTGTGCCTCAGGCAACAGTGGTCTATATTATCGACTGTGCAACTTGACAATGTGGGATCTGTTTTTTTTTTCTTTCAAGAAAAAACTGATGGCAGTTCTTTCAGAGATGAAGGAGGGGGAAAACTACTGCACACTGTATGGCTGACTTTCCAGGAAAAGTTAAATGATGTTTATGCCTGGTGATTTGTGGAGGCGGATGGAATTTGTCCGATGTCATCTTACTCATCATGAAGCACTCTTGAATACATTTAGGCATTTTTAAGGGTGCTTTATTTTCTTGGATTGGGCATTTAACACAAAAGAAGATTTGGTATCAATATAAATAACCCCAGTAGTTGAATAAAAAATAGGTAAATAAGTACTTGTATAACACATACACAGTGTACTTAAAATACAATCAAAAGGAGCAAATGATAACTTGAGTTTTTATGTTGTTGCTTTTATGTATTTTACATGTATTGATGTTCCGTATTCTAACTTTTCTTGAAGAGCTCAAACACTGTGTAGAGAGCATGCAGCATGAAATGAATATAATTAGTTTAATAAAGTGAGAAGTCAGTTTCAAGCACTTTATTCATATTGGCACAAATGTGTAAAATATGTGTAAAATATTTCAACATTTTAATGTCCAGAATTTGGGCTGTTAAGGTGGAAAAACTATGGGAACTTCATTTTGACTATCGTAGAAAGGGTTATATTGCTGTATTTACAGCAACAACAGTAATAATGTGTACATACAGTTGTTCAACTGTATATACTTCTGTGGTTGGCGTGCAATTACATTACACTGATATTAGAGCCATATAATGTAATAAGATAAAATCAAACACATTCATGTTTGTCTCTCCTCTAGACCAGATGGAGTATGTTCTCATGTGTCATGTTAATTACCCCAAACTATCAAGAGGCACATTCTGTAACTGACATATATTGATGCAGTAAGACAAAAAAAAAAAAAAAACAAATCTGCCCTGCATAAAATATTGTGTTGTATAGTGTGAATGTATACAGTCATTCCACCAAACGTGTTGTCACATCATGCATTCTGGCATCACACGTGCAACATGTGAGCATTACTGTAGATGACACAGAACTTGGCCTGACTGTCAATTTTTGAGACAATAACTTAACATGTATCATACTTCCATATTTTTTTGAAAGGTTCATGAACATAAAGAATTTGGAGTAGATCCTGGTACAGTGTTCTCATTTGTCATACAATTTGCTGGTGAATATATTTGTGGTTTACTCTTCACTTTGCAAATCTCAAAATGCATTCTGGGTTATATTACCGAATAAAGTCGACCACAAACCTCCAATACATGTATGACTCTCTAAAACTGTCATGGAGCTCATCATTAGCTCTAATGTAAATATGAATCGTGTATTTGGGTTTATCATTAAACCATTCAAGAATAAGGACTAGCTTGGGGCTGCATGTTGTACTCTTTCAATGATTTGCTTTTTATTTTCACTTAATTAAACCTGGACACTTAAAAAAATGTTATGTTGAAAAGTTCTCTCAATTGGTACACTGACAATACAAAACTAAAACAACTCATGGAGAAAGTTTAAAGCCTACTGGGACATGATATATGACTAATTGCATATATTAGATTCTTGTACATTTCTGCTGCAAAAGTCCATGACCCTCTTTCCTTGTATGAATATATATTTACTATTTTCATGCTCAGTGGTACTCCATTTCTGAACATTGAAATTATGTATTGATTATTTTCTTTTGTGTTGGTACATAAATACAAAACGAAATATTGCAATATAAATATCTTTTTAATTCAAGCCAGGTGCTTTGGTACAACTACTCATAAATATGACTTGTAGCTCAAAAAGATAATACACTCCTATTTTATGCTGGCAGAGGTAATAAAAACAATACTGCACTGGATGTAAGTATTATATAAAGCCTGTCAAACATGTGCATTTGGAGTTTGTTGAAACAAAAGTTGGGGAGAATTATTTTCTGACAGCCATTCAGTCAATTACCTCTACCAGTCAAACCAGGTTTTCACACAGGTATGAAAACCTGGTTTGACATGCACATTCGCCCAATTACGCCCGCTGTTTCTGGCACCTTCCCTCCTCTGCTTCTCCACCTTTCATGTATTCTGCTGCCCTTCTGTGTATCGCTTTTTTCCTCTTCATCACCTTTCTCTTTGAGTGGTTGAACTGGTTTTTACATCACACGAATGGTCAGGCATGACTCTGTCCCACTGATATTCTGCAAATAAACAGTGAACTCAGTCATGCATTTTAATGTAATACTTGAACTTTTATATTACCTTTTGATACATATGTGCATATGTGTATGTGTATATATGCATTTTATTGGTACAGACTCATATTTTTTCGACTGTATTTTAATTGATTCAGTATGCAATCCACACTGCATCCAGACTGTATACTGTTGCCTCCTGCCCAGGGAATACAGATGAAAATTAGCTCACAGCAATATCTGGCACAGTATATTTATTGAGCACTACTCTGTTAAATAAAAAAATAAATAAAATAAGCTCTTTCCAAATGCATTTCATGTTGCCTGAAAATTAATTGTACTGAAATTAAATTGGAAAAATGCTGGGGGGGTAAGCATTATGTAGCTTTTAATTGGGCCATGTAATTCCTCACTATGTGCAGTTTTCCCAAGGATCTCTTCCTCTATCCAGCAAAGATGTAATCTCTCTGATCAAGATCAGTTCGTTTTGTCGAATGAATGGGATATGGTGAAGATAATACATGCGTTTACATGCAAGTCTGACAAGATGAGGCTTGAGCCAGAGTCCTAAAATAACCGCCGTCCCAACCTCAGTGGAGTTTCCTCCATGATTTGAAGGTGCAGCTGCACAAGGAGGTGGAAGTCAGCCATCATAAAGTTGCAGGATAGAGAGAGCTGGATAAGTACAGGCTTTAAAGATCGATGGAAGCTGCAGTGGAACTATTCCATTCACTACCACATAGGCTGGCACGGAGGTCTCAACCTCGATGCGAGCTGTAGCCGGTAGCCAGTAAAGAGAAGAGGAGGAGATGCAAAATGAGCATGTTTGGGATGATCGAAGACGCAAATCTCAGCAGAGATCTGTATTAGCCTCAGGGGTTTAGTGGCACAGTGAAAATGTACATAATAAACATTGATATTATCTATGTAGAAAGGGTAACAAATTAACCACATCTCATGTTCCAGTTCCAATCAAATGGCTTAACATAGGTTTTGATGGTGAGCAGGTGTAGAAATTAAGTCTTTTTGCAGTTGGATACTGTTTATGATACCTATTAAGATTTGAGAAAATTAATGCATTCCATGTAAGTCAGAAACCAATTGTTCAGAAATGACAACAAATGAACATGAAGTTTTATATCATGTTTGAAAAAAGACAGTGTAACTGTTTTTTCAAGTGCTTGCTGTTGCACAGCAGTAAAGTCTCGGCCTGACAAATCAGCTAATTAAGATCTTCAATCAAACCTTGATTAATTGAATCAGGTGTTTTATTGCAGTGAAAGACCAGAATTCTACTGTTGCATCGACTCAGTTCGAAACATGGGCCCATCTCCCACACTAATTAGTTTAATTTCGTACTAGACGCCCTTTGGCGATATAACAACCGAGGGTCTTCTCTCCACAGGTGCAAAAACGACTGGATTTATCAAGCAGCGACATGTTGTGGGCGAGGTATAATGAGTGAAGTATTCAAACATAATGAGGAGAGGTTCATGTCAGTTTTGGCTCACCCAGTTGTTTGTTCCTCCAAAGCAACAGGTGTGCCGTTTAATTTACTTGTTAGAATGGGACACAGAAGCAGCTGCTTTTGTGATAGTTCCACCTCCCGTCCAGACATGAAACCAATTGTTTCTCTGGCTTCACATGAAAAAAAAAAAACACATGGTGTAATTTGAAGTCTTTATTTTTTATGAAGAGAAACAGTCCTCATCAGTTTGGCCCACCGATTGAATGCTATTAAAAAGAGAACTTGATGTTAAAAATTGAATTTTCAATGTTTTAAAATCATTATTTCACTTACCTGAAATAAATGACTATTCCCGCCAAGTGTGTGCAAGACATCTGCTCGGGTTTTTTGTGGATTAGATCACATGGTACTGCACTGTTTCCTGTGCTCGAGGGTACAGGAGTCTGAGTAAATATGACTCAATTCATGAAAGACAAATGCCAAAAATGCCTAAAGGCACAGGGAAAACAGCTACTGAGAATCTGAAGGCAGAATGATGACAAAACACAATTTTCTACACTTCCTTACCACTGAACAACATGCGACTTTCCACTGGGAAGCTCCATACTAGAATTTGTGTCATGTTAACTGCACCCAATTACACTTGCTGGGCTGGTAATCCCCTCTGAGATAAATATTGTTGATGTTAAAATTGATATTCTGTATTCAGTGTTGAGTTCTTTAGTTCTGTTACAAATTGGCACAGCGTTAAGTTTCATAGGCCTTACAATTTCAATTGATCATGTTAAAAAGTAGGTAGACGATACTGGCACCACTCTTGATTGGTTTAGGTCTTATTGCTCATTGTTCTCTGGATATGGAGTCTTCTGAGCATATTGTTTGCAACCCCTCTGGGCACAGTTTTGCGTCCTGTTCAGTTTTCTATCGATACGTTATCTTTTGCACAAGCAATTTATACTCGCAGTATGTCTTTCCATTGCTGTGCAAATGGGTTCAGTTGTGTATTTCTCTCAAACTACACACTAAATCGAATAAGCATGATTGTGTCACGGAATTTTGAATCTCCAATTAAGCTTAGCAAAGTCGTAATTTCGTATGTTTAGGCCCATCCATAAATCTTTGGCAAGGATTCTAAGGTCATTAATGAGTAACTTGACAATCTTCATTTCAGGAGTTACAATATCTTTGGAAACATTTTATCTTAGGCGTTGATGCTGTTGTTTCATTCAGTCTTCCATATCTTCCATCTTGGTCAAAACATCCTCTTTTGATATACAGAGATGTGTATGGGATCCGGATCCAAAATCAACATTCTTGAGGAGAATTTAGCTTGCTCATAAAAAAAGACAAACTATGAAATAATAAAATAATGCTGGAGCAATTTATCATTGATTTCCCACGGCTTGAGTTGTGCATATTTAAATATCACTGGTGCAGCAAGATGATTTTAAAATTGATTTAAATGAATAACATATTTAACCACAATATCTCCATACACTTCTATCTGACCTCTTGATTCCATAGATGGGTTTACATATTTCGATGAAATCTCACTGGGGAACATTTTGGTTTATTTTAATTTGTGATACAGTTTTGTTTTTCAGTGGAAAATAGGCCCACAAAAGCTCTGCTTAGAAAACAGTCACTTGTAAATGAAATTTTTATTTTACTTGACAAAGAATACTACTTGCTCTGTAGAATGTGATGTCTTTCAACATCGGCTACCATCCCGTGCATGCGTTCCAGCTGACCGATTTGTCACGAAGACAGGAGTCGTGACGATATAAATGAGGCAAATGCAGACAAGATTGATGTTGAACAAGAGGGCAACAATGCTGGACCAGGATTTCGGAATGAGGCTGCAGCTCAGGACAGAGGAGAAACACTCATTTCCTGTTTTAATCAAGCATGCTTGCTATTTTTTACATGACTGTCCCACCTTCTCCAAACTTTTCACTTCATTCCCTCCAATAAATAGATCAATAAATAAATAAAATAAAATAATGATATGTATGCTGAAAGAAATAAACAAACCTGAAAGGATCTATCAGTGCCAAGACTGTGGCAACACCATGAGAAGTAATATTACAGCTATTAGAAAGAAAAAAATGTGTTGTAATACAAAGTATCCCTAAGTTTTATCTTAATAGAGGTAACCTTGCTTTTTGGATGAGAAAAATCTATTATTTTAACTTCAGTGGTAGTTTTATAATTCATAAACAAGTATAGATTTATGAGTCGATAGATTTGAGTTGTGTAAATTCACAAAGTACAAAACCACCATCTGTTTCAAGAGAACTAATTGGCATGAAAAGTAAGGAAGCGATGTCGACTTAATATTTCAGTGGACCTCTAAGAACCCGGAATGCAAAAGTTTAACTTGGAAAAAGCAGCGAAGAATCGGTCTCCTGCGTGTGTAAAATTTGAGGTCAATCTAAAGTTTCCAGTTATGCAAAAAGTCTGTGACTCTGATGATAAGAGGTAAATACAAATTTGAAAGTGGCAAATAAATGACGTTATGAGATCAATCAATCAACGATTACCATTTTATTACATTTATATCTCTGTCCCCCGTCACCTGAAGTTCAAATGTAAAAGAGAGAAAATCTGTTTTTCAACTTTGAGCATCAAAACATAAAATCACATTTTTGGTTTACTGGCTTTATAGTGTTCAAACAGTCGACATTCTCTCCCTCCTGCCTCAAATGCAGGTTCCTCTCCATGTGTAATCGAATCGAAATATGCTGCTAGACATTCAGTGGTATGTTAAGCCTGTGCAGAAGTTCTTTCAGTTTTATATCTTTATTGCACAAAAGCAGATTGTTCTGGTTTCTCCTTGATAAATGTTTGATGAGCGAATCTTGGCGTGCTTTGTTTCTCACAGTATTTTAAAATGTTTATGCTCAGTGGATAGAGCACACACAAATGTTACAAACTAAAGGTTGGTTGTAGACATGCAATGAGGAAAGCCAGGGTTGCAATGTTTAAATCGTGACAGGAAGGCATAAAGTCATGCGTTTTCATCGGTGTCAAATGGATAGCATTGTTGCAATTAGTCAAGACTGTCAGTCAGGTGTGCATGGATATTGCGAGACATTTGTGTTTACACAATTTTATTCATCCACGAGAAAGACAGCTGGGGCAATACTTCTTCATTAACCATTTGTTGTCAATTTTGATAATTTTTATATTGGCTTTTTTAATTTATGTGATGCAGTTAATTCTTTGCTTTTCTAATTACAGGATGCCAAAACCTTACAAGAAGCACAAAACTGAATGTTAGGCATACAAAGCATCAAATAACTGCATATCAGCTTTTTTATTACTATTTTTGCAGGTTTTAAGCCAGCAGATCTACCTCTGTTTTCCATGTATTAGGTATTGAAACAAGTTGAATATCTTGAATCCGCTTGCAGAATTCAACTCATTGTCCAGGCAATAACACTTGAAAAATCATTTTTATAAGTTTGCTTCCACTGAGTTGAACTAAATAATTTGCCTTGTCACATGTGTTTTCCATTTTAGAAGAGTCTCACATTTGGATGCATTATCAGTATAATATGCAGCATAATATTAATTTTCTTATTGTCATGGGGTGGGGGTTAATTTGAATCTGAGGATATAATATTTAGAATAACTTCCAACATGGTTTGTTTGTTATTACCATGCCCAAACATAGAATAAAGCAATATTCAAACTGGCAATGATGAGCTAATTATCAATTTTATGTTTGTGTCATGTATTCCCAAACAGCAATGAAATGTATAATAAGCAGCAAATATATTCAGGTAATCATTTTCAGAAAATATGTACTCACTGGAGATAAAAAGGTTCAAGCACTTTGTATTCAGTCCAAAAACTGAGACAGGTGTTTACTGGTGTAATTACGATAAGTTAAATGTGACAATGCAAAGCATGTGAGCAGACTAAACTGACACAAGACGTGATGTTGAGGAGGAGGACTGGACTTTGTGCTGGCACAGAGTTCTCAGGCCGCAGGTTAAAGAAGTGAGGTCAACGCCTCTGTTCAAGCTGGAGATCAGAGTGATAGTGATTCAAGTCCAATTCCAGAGCTTAATTGAGTTGAAGTCTGAATCCAGAGCTATTCAAGTCTCAGTTTTAGATTATATAACCATAAAGCAGGCAGAAAATGGACCATTAAGTCAATTCAGAGAGAATATTGATCCTTAAGCTTTCAGAATGTAAAATAATGATAGATATTAGTGAGAGACAAAAGGCAACTTGCAATCAATTGATTTCCAAAAGGGTGTTTTTTTTTTTACCCACCTGGCAACCAACTGGTTGAATGAGACTGTTTCAAATGCATTAATTCCAGTCAGAAAGAATCTTGGACAATGTAAATCACACAAAGAATACTGATAGGGATTTTGCTGTGAAGCTGTAGTGTGTGGCGTGACCTTTAGTTTCAGCAAGCAAACCCCGGTATGTGGTTACTCATCTCATTACCTCCTAAATAAGCTTGGCAATGATGCTATGCTTTTTTCCAGAACTGGAATTTGAAGATACCATACAACAAACAACCAAACCACAGACAACGACAAAAAGATCTTAACACAACAAACAAGCAGAGAGTTTCTTAGAACATAACAGACAGTACAGAAGTCATTGCTGGAGAACTTTTAACCTGTGGCTAGCGGCTGATTCATAGATGAAAAGACTGATCAACCCGCAAATGTAGATTGGTTTTTTTTATAAATCTATATTTAATACCATTACTCGAGAAGCTTGAGGAACCGATGGGAATGTCAACAGGCCGATGAAGTTCCATATATAAATGGTTAGACATTAAGATTCAGGATTTTGTCAAACATCATACATTTCCCAATCGGACCTGGCATGTCTCTGCTTCCCTCTGTTTACTGCAGTTAGGTTTTATAAATCCGATGAAACTGATAAAAAGTCAGACTGAGTTTGTTTGTTTAAATAATAAATGTCTGAATTTTATCACTGTCTGTCTGACCCCTTCACTGTCTAAGCTTTTGTCCAAAGAGTATTCAAACTAGTTTGCAACCCCTTTGAATTTTTGTTTTTGCCCTTCCCAAATATCCAATAAAACCATTGGTGATGCTTAAATCTCTGGTGATAGCTGAGGAAAAAGCATGTGAAACCTTATGAAATCCACTTCAACCAAACTGAACTATCTGAAGACATTTTATTCATTTCATATATTCGTGTGCTTCTGACTAATTACAAAATGTTGGTCTTGCAAGTTGCAATTAGTCGAGGCCATACAAATAAATGCAACAATAAGTTGTTTGGGGGATTAGATTCACTTGACTAGGTAATGTGCTGGTTTTCAAGAAGTCTCAAGTCTCCTAAATAAGTTTTTGATAATTTATATTTCATGTTTTTGGACCTTGCTGTAAAATTTAATCAAACATGTCTAGATTTTTTTTTTTTCCTGGTGATGGTTCTATCTATCCTTGCTCAGTCCAAATTCTCGTCGGTGTTCCTACATTACACAGGCCTGTATGGGACAGCCCGTTGTTCCCCTAGGCCAGTTGGCCCTTCACTGTGATTGGATGTCCTCGCATCTAGGAGGAGCCGACCAGCAGATTTGATTGTTGGTGTCTCGGGGTGATCGGTCTGAATGTGGGCTGAGGTGAGATTTTGATTGGTCGGATGCCCTGGGGTGGTCACCTGGAGATGATCAGTGATTGGATAAGCCAGGGCAGCAGGGCAGATGTTTGTGTGGCAGGAACAGGGGCAGCTTCTCTTAACATCTGCTGTGTCAGGGACCCTGTTGGAAGGCACAGCCATTCATTTCTTTGTCTCCTGTTTGTTTCTGTGTTGTATTGGTGTTCAATAATTTGTTATTCCTTTCACTTGTGTGTCAGTGGCAGAATTTCCTGGGGTAGGACTTCAGGAACCAAAGCTGAAACTAATGCAGGAGTGACTGTTTTGTTGGTATGAGCAGTTTCATGGTGACAATTTTTGTTTCATTTCACACTTCCATAAAAGCATGCGTAATCAACTGAATGTAGAAAGAAAATACACATTTGCATATCACAGACAAGGCATATTGTCTATGGCATAATTAAACTAATTGCATCTTAAAAAAAAAAAACAACATTTGTGACATCTGTCTCCAGCAATCATTAAACACTCTCTGAAGAAGAGAAGACGACGGAGGTCAGAATTTACAGCCAAGCCTCTTTGCTCTACATTTGTTCTGAACTTCTCAGTTTTTGGCAGCTTCAGAAACAAAATCAATAAACAAGTTTTCTGTTCTCTTGCGTTCTCAAACATGGGAAAATAATCTGAAATAGGGCAGCCCTCTTCTATGTCCAAAAATTGTATTTCTACCAAGCGAATTACAACTTTTTCAGTGTGTATTGGTGTACGATGACTGTGGAGTTGCACAAAAACAATTCAAGCCATTTTCCATTTGCAATTCATGCCATTGTTAACTCCCTTTGCTCTGGACCTCAATTTTTGAGTATGTAGCCTCCCTGCTTTTTTCAAAAAATTGTATCAATTCGAGGCTTTTTATGAAGTACATTTCTGTAGTGAAGAATGTTTCTTTCTGGCACCCAAACTCTCCATTCATAGCTGATAGAATAAAGCTCTCCTTCTCTTCCTCCTTTTGTTTGCATGGCATCTTTCTTCTCCTCACTCTGAATACTCTGGTGACATAATTATTGGCACCATCCATCAGTCTTGTCGTAAATTTCCCTCAGTTCTAGCTGTTTGTCCATGAAATCAACATTGTTCAACCTATAGAATTGCAACCATTTCCCATTACCAACAATGGCCCATTAGGTTCTGAGGTTCTGAAACACTACAATATATTACAAAGTGATGGTTCTTCAAAAACATTTGGGTCATTCCATCATAAATCAATCAACATCCATTCCTGCTGTACTCTGGTTTGCAAAGTTTTTTGTACAAATGTATAGTTACTATTATGGATACAGTTGGAATAAAAATTGTAATTTTGAGTTCCTTGCATTCTTATATCCCTTTGAACCCTCCTTTATATACTTTATTTTGTACACATTATCACTTGCCAAGGAAACATTAGTTATACATGAGAAAACTACTTGTACTCCATTAACTAACAATTACTTTTCATGTTCAGCCTTTCCAGCTGCACTATCACCTGGCACAGGCATGAGGAAGACAGCTAATAGTTTCAGTTCAAAAATGCATGATTAATAAATGGCTTACACATGGTTATTATATACTTATAATATGTTAATAAGCAGTCATTTGCATTTCCCAAAAAATAGCATTACCCCTGCATAAGACCAGTTCAGTTCCACTTGCTTTGGTGCACACAGTAAATCCACTTGGGGCAGCCTTGTGACCCAGGACTGGCTGTGCGAGTCCCAGCAGCACCATAACCATCCGAAGGTCCATATTCGGCGTCCTCGCTTGAGTAGACAGAGTGGCAGCCTTGCTGGAGTAAAGAGTGCTGTAAGCTTTGTGAACTCCTCCTCCACCTCACTTTTTAGGGCAGAATAAACAGGTGTAGCTGTGGTAGTCCAGGGATAAAATTACGGTAGAAGCCATCGATTGTAGGTTGTCATTTGACTGCTGAAGCTATGAATTGCCCACACAATGTGAACACTTGGACTCTCTCACCAAAGTGATATTGAAAGTACTGAAGCTTTAGAGTCCTTTTTCTCAAAATGGTATCTTAGTGGCCCGGTGGGTTCAACAGGGTGCAGATTATTGCTCCTTCATTGAGGAATAAAGTTCACATGGTAACAAATGCAGGTTTCTCCTTTTGCAAAACATCATCTTAATGCTGACAGATGAGAGTAATTAATTTTCTTTCCATACAAGCTGCTTTTCTGGCCCCTCTCATGGGAGGCTGGGGGAGGCGTTTTGAAATAGAACACACTACACAGATTGCATTTACTGTATGTAATGAGAGCATTAATGAAGTCCCGGGGAGGTTTCGCACCCACAATAGGTGGAGAAGCGTTCGTCGATTCAGGCGGTGTTAGCGTGGTAACCGCCTGTAATCACATGGTAAGGGCTGGCAGGAAATGATAGTTCTTTGTCTGTGGGGATTTCGGCTACATCCTGGCTTCTGTGGCTCCTCGGAACTTGTTGGCATGGCAACCGCAGGGAAGGTTTTGGGCATGGAGTTTTTTTTTTTTGTCGACACAGTGAATTAAACATGAAACTAGCCTTTCTGGGGGGAAAGGTGCTTGCAAGGTAGACAACCAAAATTAAATTTCTGAATTTACTCCTCAGGTAGTACTGTTGAAAATATTTCTCAGTTATCACTGCTGATGGAATTCATTTTGATTTTTTTCTCACTGGCTTTATGTTTTTTTATGATTATTTATTTATTTTAAGACTAATTAAAACTAACAAACACAATGCTAGACTGAAAGTATAAAACCAAACCAAAACTCAGAAACAAACACGATCAATAAAACAGAAAATGTCCTTCAAAATTCCCAAAGGGATGATGAATATTATAATTGTTTTGGTTATGAATACACTGATCATAAAGAATGAAAGGAGCAAAAAGCTCAAATTGGTTTTTCAAAGTCAAGGTCAAAATATGTTGTGGTTTTACATTTAATCTGAGCCCCTGATACCAGCGCTGAGCTTTCGGGTCAATACATGCTCCTGACTGGAGCGGCAGAAGTAAGGGCGTCAAGTGGAGGGGGGTGATTTTACAATTCTTCGGCTTCCTCTCGAAGCACAGGGAAGCTTCGGGAAGGGGGGGTTGGGGGTAAGATTGCCACCTGATCCAAGTGCACATTATTCATTAGTGCTTCCAAATCCAATAATCTTTACTTTGGCAGCAAATCACACGGCCGTTGGAGTATACCTTCACTCGGATCGTCTCCACAGCTGCAGAGCCAGATTCCCGAGTCCTATTTAAGCCGAGTACATGGCACGGGCTCTTGTTTTGCGCCATTGTCAGTACTGTTTGTACTCTGCCCTCGATATACCAGTAAGCCCTGTTTGCTGAGGGCTTTTGCATTCTGGGATGTTTGCACAACTCACGAGGGGCACAATTAGCTCCCAGAGCAATGCGCTTGTCCGTCGTTTTTCGAGTAGGCGGGATTACCTTCTCTTCGTTCTCCAGCAACATGCAGCTTTCCCCTGCTCCTGTTATCTGGGCTCTACTTATGGTATTTGCACTGGAGAGAAACAGAACTGGCACAAAAGGAAGGGAAAAATGGTGCTGGAAGGATTTCAAATGAGTCATTTCCCTCGTGCCCAAGTGCCCCCCCCCCAAACCCTGTCACCCCCAACTCCCCAGTTGTCTGCTTATCCAGAGCTCACCGCTCGGTAATGGGATACCCCGATAATTCATCAGATATTTGCCTGGCAGTCCAAAGAAGAGAGAATTTCCCTGCTATGGATGTGTTTAACCTATCTGCAGTGAATCTTCATGTACTTTCCTGGGCATGACAAAGGCCGAGAATGGCTTTTAATGTGCTTGTTCAGTTGTAATTACCGCCACCCCCCTTCTCATTCACATTCATATGACAAAGCCGCTTTAAATCTGACACTGATGCATTATGGGGAAAAGGTGCAGCGAATGCAAAGCAAATTCATAATCTGTGCCGGGGTGGACAAACAGAATATTGACACCTAAAATCGGATTCTGAAAACAAATGTCTTTGCTTCTGCTATCATTCAACGCAAAGTAGGAGCAAACTGAGAAGAGCGGGTTCTAAATTCATCAAAAATTCTGCAACTCAAACCAAGTTCCCATTAATTATGCAGATGACTATAAAAGACATATCCCAGATGACCCAGTGGTTTTCAAGCACGTTTGTTTTCCTCAGGATTTTTGCCTACTGAGGATCAGTCAGAAGGAACTGTGGCCTCCGTATTATAATGCATTCATTTTACCGAAGCTCCACGGAGAAGTACAACATTCGCTGCATGCGGTTAAAGGAGCAAAAGTGTTATCTTCCTTCATGAAGGCGGGCAGTCCATTTGAAAAATGTGTATTGCACTGTACTGTATTTTGTTGATTGTTGTTTGATGTTTTACATTTATCTTCTGTGCGGCGCATGCATCCATTCAGATAAGTTCACAAACGTCAGGATAAGCACGCATTCTCAGAGCAAATTAGATTTTATCTGTTCTCACAGGGTTGATGTGGCCAGTTGTAGATGTGATTTAAATGGCAGTTTGTAGAATCTTAACACCGGTTATCTCTATCTAATTGTTGCTCTCTAATCCCCTAACCTTAACATCTATGTATCGCGACAGACGTACAAGTAACAGATCGATGTATGGCACCTGGTGGTATTTGAATTTGTGGGGAACCATGCAGTTTTAACCTAGGAAAGAGGCAAGAATGAAAGACCTGTTGTAATTAAATCGTGATTAACGTTGTGATTGGTATGATGAACTTTAAGCTTGATGTGTTCTGGATGTCGAGAATGTATTTTTAATTTTTATTTATACGCACAGTTTGAGGATGCACTGTTTTGACACCATTGTCTCAACCCACATCCTCGTACCCAAGATACCACTCTGGTTGTGTAATGGTGTGTATGGAAGTCTTATCATCTTGGAACATAGGAACATTTTCAGTAATAATCAGTCTCAAAGACTCCCATGAGATGGCTCCACATAACAGATCCTCCACCATGCAGTACAGTTTATAAATGCTTTTTGTGAGGGAGGAATGTAAAAAAAAAAAAAAAAAAAAAAAAAATGTGATTTCAACTGACTATGAAAAGACCTGTGTTGCTTAGCACCCAAATAAAAAAAAACAAATAAAACAAACACAAGAGGGTGCCTTGAATCTGCAGCACTCCCCTTCCTAAATATGATGGATATGTTGCATTTTAATAATCACTCTACGTGAAAAACATCTTAAATGCATAAATGTAAAAAAAAAAAAATACCAAAGACCCACAAAGTTATGTGGGACTGCAATGTCTGAACCTAATAGACTGTAGCTTCTAATTGATTTGGTTTCATATTCAGACAGCCATTAGAAACACATGAATTCCATTTGTAGTCTGCAGCTCTTGGGAAAAAGACTGTGCAAGAGTGAAGCATTGTATTATTCGTCTTCCAGTCTCAAAGAGGATGGCATTAACTTCTCATAACTCTGCTCACACTATTGATCCCATAATGCATCTCTGAATTCTGTAGTGCATTAGACTCTGGCCTGACTGCCCCCCCCCCGCGGTGGCCCCGATGGGTTTTTATAATCAAGGAAGCACTCTTTGCATTATGGCGGAGCTCAAATACAGAGAGTTCATCTGTAGATCTATTGGCTTCCCACAGTCCAGGGTTCGTTAGATAACGTACATTATAAAAATAATGTCCGTGTTCCGATAACTCTGCATGCAGTGAGGTTTTCAAAGATGTCCATGATATGAGGTGTCTGTTCCTGTTCGATTTTGCAAGTAGGACTGTCTCAAACATGTCTATGTAAAAGAAGAATATTTATACGGTTTTTAGGAGGAGAATGCTGTGGGCAAATTCCCCAAATATCTGACTTTGGGTCACCTTCCTGCAGAAATCTCATTCAAGGTCAGCTTTGAGCAAGTGAGGAGAATGTCTTCTATTACACAGGATCCCCAGGTGCCGGGGAGAGACGGCTTTAAAAAGAATCCGATTCGCTGGGGTGCGGGGAATGCATTTCTGTCCCGACAGCCTCCCTGATGTTCGCTTACAAGGGCGGGCCGGCAGGGAGCCCGGCTGATAAACAAGGCTGCCATTTTCGACGTTTTTTCATGCGTGAATCCGTCAGACATTTTTGTCAGATGCCGGTTCAAGCGTCCACTTTCTGGTCTGCTGACTCGGCCTGGGTTGTTGTTTTCCATGAGCCCTCATCATCTCCCTTAATTTTTTCTCTTCTCTGCTCCAAATATTTGCCTCCTCATTATTATGCATGCACATGATGTCACATAATTTAGCTTAAGGCCCGGCATCTCTTCCACAGTACGCCCTGGGAAAAGGTCCGACTTTGACTGATGCATCTGGTCGGGGTCTCCTGCAGCCTCTTCGGGGGCAGGCGGGTGCAGAGCGAGCGAAAATGTCACGCCCTTGAGAGGACCCCTGTCACCCCCCCCCCCCCCACATCTTCCACTCTGGACAACTATGGGCCAGAACTGAGGTCTACATATGTTGCGTGCTTGAAACCGGTTGAGGCGCAAAGCACCCACTGCGGAGTAAACAGAAGTGACATTCAAAGGTTGATGAGAAGGCGGTCGCCCATGCCGAGCGCTCTTCCCATCCGCCCCTCGTCTTTATCATGGTAATGGAGGCATTTGCAGTACATTGAACTTTTCATGAACTCCCCTCCATCCGTAAAGGTAGCCTTAATGGAGTACCGCAGGAGTTCTCAGACCGCTTGTAATTATTGATAAGAGGCCCTCTTTGAACTCATTACAGCAATTAAAGCACGCCTGATTTTATTTTCCTCTTTGCTCTTGACAAAGCAAGCATAATGTTTTTCTCTTCCCCCAAAGGAAGGTAGTTGGCCTTTCTTGGGTGCAGCTTGAGAGACTGAATGCATGAGAATGAACGGAACGTACAAGCAGGCTTTTTATCGGGTTTGATAACGAATGTGATCTACATTCTTTGGCAAGTATTCTGCATATGCATTGACCTTGGGGAGCTTCAACTTTTAAAATTCCTTGCAAGGTATGTATTCGTGGTCCTCAGCCCTGGCCTTTGATAAAAAGCCATGAAGCTTGCTGAAATTTTTTTTTTTGCACCTAAACATGGAAATAAATTCCAACCTAATGAACCCAGATCAGACCCAGGCAATGTAAATTACTATGCACAGTTCCTGCAATTACAGGTGCTCACCTAGCCCTGAGTTGAGACTGCAGAGTGATGAGACTGATGGATTTTAACTGGGTTTAACTGTCTTTCCTCCAGCCAACCTGAGCCGATACTTTACTCGTCACTGCAGTCCGTTGCGTCAGCCATGGCCGATAATGGAACGGGTGGAACTCGGGCACCTAGTCGGAGGGCTACGCCATGAAAGCGTGCCGCCTCGCGTGAGCCGCCCAGAGGTCTACCTGGTACATCTTTATTTAGGCAATCTCTCTCAGACAGCTTTCTCACCTTGATAGAAGACCAGCGGAAGCTCTTCCTATTTCAGGCTGAGCTATCAAATAATAATCTTCCTGGGTGGTGGCGAAGCGCTGGAGCAAGAAGCAGAGTCATCCCATTGCATGCCCACACCTCTAGCACCACGCAGAGTTATACCTTTACATTTGCAGTTTTTTCCAGTGAAAATATCCATTCATACGCAACACTTACATTTCTATATCGCCCCCTGCTGTCCACCATTACGGCAGTACAAATGTGTGCGTGAGCGATATCCACTGAGCAGTGGTTTCTGGGTAGCTTAGCAGCTAATTCAAGACAGCAGTGGTCACAAGAATCAATGTCACATTGATCAGTGCTGACAACAACAAAGATCTTATGTCTGATTATATGTTGAAAAATTAGTCATATTTTCCTCAATATCCCTCTCTTGTCATTTCTAAGACTTAATGTCTGTTTCACCTTTTCTGCTAATAGGGACAGCATCCTCTTGCCGCAGTTAATTCTCACACAGTGGTATTTCACATTTATCAGGGCCCTGGTTTTCTCTGGTGCATTGATCAAAACACATCTATTGAATATCAAGCTTCATAAATGTATTCAGATCTAAATTCTCTCTTCTCTTATTTTTCAATATTTTTTTATTCCCACTTGACTGCAGTCATCTTCCTTGAATTTAGTGAGTGCAGTTCTAGTGCAGTTGGTAACTTTGAGCAGTACAGTTGTCTTGTCATGCTCAATGTCTGCTCAGCCCAAAATGTCTAACTCAGAAAAAGGTAGAGCAGGCAACGAATGCTCAACAACATTCTGTGACGGCTAGCTCCTTATTTATTTTTTTTATTTTTTTTTTTTTTTTTTTTAGAAAATGTGTAGTGCATGACACATGAAGCTGTAAATTCAGACAGAATATGCATTTTTTTTTAGTCCCTTTCAGATCCAGAAAGTTATTTTTGAGTCTGCAAAGTTTATTCTACAATGTCGTCTTTGAAATGCTCACAGGGATTTGACATAAATTTCCGTTCCACAGGAAATAGTATTTTTTTTTTCATCTATCAGTCACTTACTGAGTGAATCAGCCTCCCGGTCTGATATGGAAGCGCTTCTTTATTCTCCTTACCCTTACCATCTTGTTTGTTGAAGATGTCCACATTTAGACATAGTGATTCCAAAGATACATGTCATCCCTGTAACATGTGAAATGTGGGCCAGTGAATCTTAGAACCCATTCTTGGGTGCTGGTTATTTTTATCCACTCTGCAGAAAAACATAACCATGTGGAACATCTTGGCTTTTGTATTGTTGATGATCTTCGCTATCAGGAGGTTTCAAAGACCAGAGCGATACTTAAAGTATGGTTATCTGTATGTTACTCATATTTATTTCTCAGCCCATCAATGATCTGGTCTTCATATTCCATGTGTGCGTGCTTGTCATTCATCGCCTCAATGAGTATAAGCTGTTTCACCCAGTACTTAACATGTGGCCTTACAGGAAGACATTTTATCTCCCTTTTATTACCTTAGGTCTGCAAGATTGCATTTGTTCCGAGACGCAGGGCTCGCAAGAAAGAACCCCATGACCATCATCTCAACAGGAACACCATGTACTGTTGGACGTTCTTTATTGAGCTCTCGTATAGACCATGTTCACTGTTAAAACGTATTAAAATTCCACGTAATATAGCATGTGAAATTGATTGTAAGGTCATAACACCTGAACATGTATTGCTTAATCTGATATATTAAGGCACTGGTCCAACTACATTCAGTAATTAGTTCAATTGCTGAGAGAGTGGTGAAGAACTAGACATTAAAATAAACAACAAAGCGAAAGAATACAAACAAAATAATGTACAAATTGAGAATATTCACCAGGTCCTGGATCTGTTGCAGAATATGCCTTCTAGGCTTATGATTTAGGTGTTTACCTCTGGTGTGGTCGGAATGCCAATCACACGTCGTCGTGGATTCTGAGTGTCTGGTTAGGAAGTGATCCCACTCTTGGCTGCAAGTAGTCAACCTGGGTTATGTGTATTTCTGTGTGTATGGCCTGGATTATGTGTGATTTCTTTTGCAGCATTCCACCTCAGTGAATATGTCTGAGGTGCGTTTGGCTCCTATACTCCAAGTATAAAGTGCAAGGTACATCCACACCACCATTTCAGTCTGCAGGTATGCAAATGCGTGGTCTCCATTGGGGTTCAGGATCATCACATGTATTATCATAAGAGCAAAAGCTCTCATTCAGAGTGACTTACAATGTGAGAGAACATCAGCAACCTCTCCTGATTTATGTAGGCAATCACGGTAGATGTGGCTAATGACATTCCCAGACCAGCGAGTGAGTATGCAATACCACTTAAGCAAGTTAACTACGCTCACACAGGCTGGGATACAACTCCTGGGAGCCTGTAGAAGTTTGGTTCCTGAGTTTGCAACCTCCCTTTCCTTTGCTCTTAGCCTGTGGTAGGCTGAGGTCCCAGAAGTATTGAATGATTATTCCTGTCATTCTGAGACTTCAGGTTTACAGAGCAATCACTAAGTGGAGACCAGCAGATGCTCTGCATCCCACACGTTAAAAACATAGGGTGAGTCAACGCTCACAGCCAACACATACACATAGTCAACTTCATGGAACTGTGCTACGTCTGAAGGAAGCACAGATTCAAATGTCTCAATATACAAAAAAAATATTCCGAAATTGGTCGATAAGGTCTTGGACTCACAAGGCAATTGACAGTGATTCCTGTGTGTCAGAACCTTGGCAGGGTGAAGTCTGCAGAATGTGACTTCGGATCCAGGGATAAAAGATATCTGCACCTATTCTTGTCCCCACTAGTGGGTATGGAGTGTGATCTGTTCCATTTCAAAGAATTTCCTCAGACTGGTCAAAAAAAGTGGGGAAGATGACGGCAGGATTTCCAAAATAAGGCCACTCTGGGTAGCAGGAGTGGTGCCTTTTCAGTGACAATGGCTGACATCCTGTGCTGAAAAGGACAGTGCAGAGGTGAATTGCACCTCGTTTTCAGTTACAACTGAGGACATTTCAAAGCCAGTCTGGAGTATCAGCCACTGAGCACTTGTCCAGTGACCACATTATTTTTTGTGAATAGACTGGGGAAAGAAGGAAGGGGAGTTAACATTTAAGGGGGAATGAACCCATCCGTCATTCAATCATGGATAATAAGCAGACACACGTACTCCTATATGTTTGTGCACACAGGCGTACACACACACACACAATTAAACCGCAGACATTTTGAATGATCCCACTTTTTACTTTTTATTATATAAAAAATTTAACACACCATAAAAATTACATGTACAAAACTATAAGATTTGAAACAGAGTTATGTACAGATAAAAAATAAAAGCCAAATAAAAATGATGAGGGAAATTTAAAGGTATGGGTCGGGGGAGTGGGGAATTATGGGAATTCTTTAATCGGTGATTTGGGGTGGTGTTCCACGAGGATGAGGGGCGTGGCTTGGCATTTTTATTCTTTCGGTGCTTGCTGGGAGGAGGGGGGGGGGTAGGTAAGGTGACGGCGCTGTGCAGATGTGCGTTTTGCTTTGCCCAGGTGAAGTTTTTCTTTTTTTTTTCTGGTGCTCGCAAACTTTGGACGGATGAAGCAACACGCATACCTGTGGACAGAATAGAGGCAGAGTTAGCCAACAGTGACCTGCTACATGAAAGCTTTGCAACAGCAGATGCCAATCCCAGGTCACTCGGGTCACGATGCCTGTCGTTTTTGACGACCCTTGTTCGTTTGTCATGAAGAGGTGTGATCATTCCACCAAGTTGGTTGATAGGTTCTAGCTGCTGTGACATCATAACCGTGTCATTTCATTTCTTTCATTTTATTGTTATCTTTATTCCTCAGCTTTTAATTTTGTTCTTCATCCTAAAATGTGTACAGCACATTATGTTACAATTGTGCAACATTATTTTGCTGTCCAAATCATGTTAGATTTTGTTTTTTGATCATACACCACATACTTTATTACCCTGACTTCAGATCATCCACTGTATCTTACATTAATGCACATATATAATGATCAGAAGAAGAAAAGCTGGAATAGTTTTGTTTGAATATACATACAAGTTATCAATGTGCAGAGTAGATTCAGAAATATCACAAATCAGAGTGAATGTTTTGCCAATGATTGTCATGTTGTTTGTTGACATCTGCTTTTCCGAGTTAAAAAAAAAAAAAAAAAAACAATTTGGTTGGTTGATGAGGTAGCTGGACAGGCAAATTATACAGCAAAACAGAAGTATATTAATAACTAATTTCAAAAATAAATAAATAATCATAAATCAACCACAATGCCAATGCCTCCATTTCCTACTTTCCGTTCGGCAGCTGAAGTCGTCATGCTGTGAATTTGTGACTTAATGTTATGGCTTGGATTTAACATCATTTGTATTCTCCAGAATTTACATGTTTCCACCTGAAATTTACATTTTCCATGCTTTGAGTCAAATCCCATGTGTATCCGTGACCATGTTTCACTGATATTTTATTTGCATTTTATCCAAAGCAGATAGAACAGAGGGCATAATTTCATACTTGGTGAAATCACACAAAGCAAACTTCCCCTCTGCAGAATCATTCTAATTTATTCATTACTGTGGCTGTAGTTATTACATGAAAATAGTTTATGCTATTTTCCCCCAAGTTGAATATCCTGCAAGTTATTTGATAATTATGAAAAATGTGTTATGAGAGAAGTGGCTTTTTGTGCCAAAACACTGGTATTAGTGTTGGAACATTCTGTGCAGTTTGGTATCATGTTCTGATCGTGGCCAACAGGCCTGAAGGCCTTCACGGTGACAGATGTGGAATTGTCCAGGGAGGACAGGTTTCTCTCAATGGCATTGTGCCTGTATCATCACATTCGTGTCACCCCCACTCCACCCCGCCCCGCCAATTTAAACTGGCACCTACTCCCAGCCAGCTCCTGCAGCCTGAGCTATCATTCTCAGTGCGATGGCCGTAGCCCCGGTCTGATTCTCTGCCAGCCACAGTGGGCGGAGCCCTCACGGTGGCTCATTATTGGCCACAGCCTGACTGACGGAGAGTAGGTTCCCCCATATGTACCTCCTCTGACATGTCAGGCAGCCCGTCTACTTTAGCTACTGTGACTGAGCTAAATGCCCACTGCAGAAAACGTAATTCCTGATTTACAAAAAAATAAGCGGAAAGCAAGGACATCAGCGCTTGCTCTATTTCGAGACATAATTCTCCTTAATTTGCTCAGATCATTTTTGAATATGACAGCTACAAGAGGGTGGAAAACTCTGGCTTCAGTGAGTATCAGTACGACTGCATATTGTACACTATACTTTTGTTTCAGGCAGGTGATCTCATTAATTAACTTATCTACCTGGCTGAACAATTGTGCTAATTAGATTCAGCTGGTTTCGTGTGTTGATGTAAAATACATGGCAGTATTTTCACCTTCTGAAGTTAAGGTTTTTTACCTCTGATCGGTACATCACATCTAAAATATATCAAAGAATGTATGCTGTGGCATGTGGAAAATTACTTTTGGGAAGAAGTCAGAAAATGTACTTTCGCAGCCAAACTTTCTGCCATTCCAATTGTTTGAATGCGGAGCATTGTGGAACATCTTTTTACAACTACAGTACAGGGTGGGGAATATAGCTTCACAATCACCAGGGCAAGTAAAGTGAACCTTATGACAGCATCGCTAAGCTGGCTAACTGCAGAGTGAATAGCTTGAAGGTACAGAATTTCACCTGCTTGTCTGCTTGTCATCCATAGAAACCTTTACAATTATTGAAATAACAGTGAGCCAGTTTCAGTCTTTCTGCTACACAGAATATGATTCAATGCGTGTTTTGTCTTGGAGTAACATGAATTAATGTAAGAGGGCAAGAGGTCTTTTAAATAATGCAGCCCTGAAAATATAAATGGAAAGATTCAGGCTCCAAAAATTGCTTTATGTGCTTGCATTGCTCAACTCTTTGCGGTATTCTGTGGCAATTCACCTTACTGTTTAGTCATTATGGATATGGATATTGAAGCAGCAGACTGATTTTATTGTTGGGAAATATGAAATCGCCTGCAACGATATAACCCTTCAGTGTCAGAGGTTGGCACTTTCTCATTGTAACGAATCTCAGTTGAAATCACACTCGATTTCCACCTTGCAACAACTTTTGCTTTCTTTTTAACTCAAAGTATTCACAAATGGCTGTCTAGTACAATTTAAAGAATTCGCTTTTGGATGGCAGCTTGATATATCTTATAATTGGGCTTTGTCTGCCACCAATTCAGTCACAAAAATGTATTCATATTCCATACTGGTTCCATCCAGGTTTTTATTATATCATTTTAAGTTTCATGTAGGTGACATACCTGTGTTTTTTTTCTTTTTGTTTTCTTCCTTTGTGACACCTCTACCATTGGCTAAGCCAGCTCTAGCCATCAACAAAACATTTGCATTTCTGTTGGGTATCCTGTCTCCACAGCATACCCATGCTCATGGCCCTCTCTTGGTTCCCACAGAGGGCTTAGGCCAGTTGTACCTAGCCACCAGCTTTCTCAAGTCTTTTATATGTATGACCACATTCTGTATATGAACACAACACACACTTCAGCCTGCGGAGATGTTCTTGGCACAGGCGGCCCGAATGTTCTGATGGTGTCTTTTGCTCCATGCACATTGTAATAAATCATGGTTCTCTTATGAAAGTCATCAGTGTGTTCTTCATTGTCCTGCGTTTTACTCCATATAAAAAAAGGCAAAATATCCTACCAATACATAACATAAAAACAATTCCTGCAAAAACAGAAATTCTGAAAAATACAGAGTAACAGGCTAAAGTTACTATTTAATCTAAACACACCATGGGGATATGTATATATTTTTTTCAGAATTTAGAGTTAAGGTTTAAACTTGAAACATGAAGTCAAACTTTGCATGGTAAACTTTAAGTAGGCTGGAATACATAAAGAGGATATTCAAATCAATCTGTTTTCTCCATCGTCAACCTTGATAGCAGTACCTACTATAAAAAAGTAAGGAAGGGCAGAATATTTAACTTGAGAATTTCTTTGAAGCTACTGTTTGCATTAGCCTCAAGGGGCACTTGACCCTGAGGAGGAAATTCCAACCCTTACAAAATTCCATACATAAGGAGAGGCTTATAATCCTCCTCTTCTTTGAAGTAAAATTTACTGCACCTGTGTCACCTTGAGCATCTTGAGAATTTGGAGATATCAGCACCCTGAAATTTTTAAGGCTTGAATTTGAACGAGTTTCTTGAAATGAGCTTTACCTATAATCACAGTTCCCCAATGATTATGACCAAAGAACCGGCTTTTGATTTTATTTGTGTCCTATTTAGAATGTAAGCAATACGTTTACCCGGAACATTTCCATACCTATTAAAGCTCATAAGAATATGGTGGTTTGTATCTTGCTGTGTAGCTTCTGCTGTTATGTTCAAAGTCGTCTCTGGACAGTTGTCATGCCTGCCTCCTGAAGAGTGTTTATCTGTCAGACAGGTTTTGGGGACGGTGGTGGGGGTGGGGAATAGGTCCTATGTAAGTATTTGCGTGTGTCTGTGCCATAGTTCTTTTATACATATTAATTTTTTCTGAATGTGATTTCATCTTTGAACAATTAGCATTCCAATTTGTTTTTAAGTACAAGGTTTTTATACTCATCATTATATCCATGATCCAAAAGATCAAGACTTTGCCTTTTCCAAAGTAAATGATGCAAGTGTATTGTCAGATATTGAAATTTTAATCTGCAAAGCAAACAACACACGATGATGGGCTTTAAAAACTCAAATCCTCAACACAAACATCCAAATTCATTTGTGTCTATTATCATATGGCAATGATTAATAAAAGCTGCTGTCAGATAAGCTTATGTATTATCATGTATTAATATTTCCACTGTTTTGTGAATATAAATGTGTAACTTATTGTATTTCATGCTTAAAATCAATTAAAGTATTATTTATTGCTAAAAAATTATTCAGTTGTTCTTTATCTGGTCAGAAATAGGTAGATAGGTAGAGGTTTCCATATCAAAAATATCTCATTCAGCTATGTTGTGCATTGGTCCTCATTCCTGGTCCTGGGATGCCACAATGTTGATTTTTGTTTTAACCTAAAATTCCTTCAAACCTAAGAAACCAAATCCAAGATTAGTTAACTGTGTATTCAGCTATTGGAGTTGATTATTGACTGTGTCGTAATGACAAATTATGATAATCACATGCAGTGGTCCTCCTCGAATAGGAAAGAGCACTGTGGATGTATAGTATTTTAGGACAGCAGGAAGAGGCAGTGGGACCTTCTCTCATATGTGACCTAAAATATATGACTGGATAGGGTGTCTCTCTCATGCAGCAGTGATGCTAACCATCCAAACCATGACTTTGGCAAGTTGATGCTTCCATTGAGTTCAGGAGCAAACAATTCTGTAACAATTTCAATATTGTTTGTAACTGCAACAGACTGTATTCATTAGGTATCACATGTCTAAGGCACAGAATCACATGGCACATTGGAACATAAAAACTAGGCATCCATTTGCCGGGAATGGCCTTCTGGGCCATTGAGTCATTGAAAATGGTGTCACCAAGTTGTGTGCATCAGTGTATGCTGGTGCTTCCTAGTTATTTGGGTGCTGTGGCAGGTGCCCACAGGTAAACTACTTGAGAATATTATAATGAGAATATGACTAAACATGATCAGTTTAAGATGTAATGTTTAGCTCCTCACCAGTGGTGCATGTTGGGTTAAAACCTGAATTTGAAAGAGGGTACTCATGACTAAGTCAAGGGCACAATGGGGTCACATGCAATCCTGCAAAACTTTGCTAGGATGAGGATGTTTGATGGCTCACAGAGGGACTGGAGACTCCAGTCGCAACATGATTCAGAGGAGTGAACTGCAATTATTAATTACTGTACAGCCTTTCAGAGTAAACCAGCTTTATTTGTGAGGGTTCAAACACTGTTGCCACTTAGTTCTCTAGGTATTGGCTACTCTGATTCTCGGGGGCTTTAAATAGTGATTCCTAGAAAGGACTAGAGTTTTGTAAACCTCTTTTTCTTTTTCCTACAATTCTTGTTGAGAGCCGATCTTTTGGTCGATTTAAAAATGGAGGTCATAACTTACAAAGAAAATACTATTAATTCTATTAGTCAAATATGATAAACCATGGCAAATCTTCTATTGGCATCTTGCTGACTGTGGGCAATTAATTAAACTGGGACAGCAAGAAGCTTACTGGTACGATGATATGGACTTTTTTTTTTGTTTGTTTCAGCGTTGTAACAAGCTTGCACAAAGAGAGGTTAATTAGCCAAGCATTTTCCCTTGTAAACGTGGCTGATAAGAGAGGGTAAAAAAAAAAAGTTGGTGCCATGCACCCCGTTAATATGAGAATGTCTCCCACTGCCTTTCTGGTGACTAATTAGAAAAGTAATCCTTGAACAAAGATTGTTTTTTTTTTCTTGTATGGGGGGCGTTGGGCAGGGGGATGTTTTTGTGTGGTCTAAAATCCTGGGATGGTGACACACATCGAGGTCATTATTTGGGAGTAGCACAAATCAGAATCAATCCAGTTGTGTTCTCCCTGCATTTTGGACAAATGCTGAAATAGGAGATAAACGCACCATCCATCTTTACTTCGGCCTCTCGCCGTGTTAAATCCAGGTTTTAATTAGCCTCATTTCTCATTCAGACTCTGTTATTGGTGATCAATAGCAAGGTTTCATGTTCCAAGCAGTGATCCATTGGCCCACCATTGTTTTCTTGCGATGAGGTGGGAGAAACGAAAGCCCAGTAGACGTCAGGCCCCTCCAGGAACGGGCCTTAATGAAAGCGTGCCTCACGCGGATGAGCTCCCGCCTTCAGTCGCTGCTTTTCAGTAACTCAAGGCCATATCGCTTTTGTGTCACCGTGTTGCTGAGGAACAACTGCGCGGCAGAAGGAATGTCCTGGTACAGGCAGTACCTCTGCCTCCGCCAAGGTCAACGCTCAGGTATTGACAGAGGAGAAATGCTATGAAGGGGCTTTGTGTCTCTTTTTTTCTTTTTTTTTCTCTGCACACCTACCCGCGCCTTTCATTTTCCATCATACCGTTTCGTGTTCCTCTGCTTGTTTCTTTCCCTCTTTCCATCTTCCAGCTGCTCGGATTCAGGCCTCCGTTCCTCACCTATGCGGTTTGCCGTTGTGCTTTCAGCTCACAAAACTGTAGTTTGTGGCATACATTAAGAACATTCAGCCCAAATGATCTATTATTAATGAGTCTGTTGTTCTGTTTCATAGAGACGATATTTAATAGCTTTGACTATCAAGTGCAAAATCGCTCTTTCCCTTTGCCTGTAAAAGTGCTCCCTCACCTTGTAATCACCTTGTTTTACAAATTGTTCAATAATCTTGAGTTACAGACTCCCGAACCTCCGGGCTTAACGCAAAATCTGATTGTTATCAATTATTTACTTATGCATTTTAAATTGATGTTCCATCCCATAGCCAAGCTATAAAGGGCTGTTCACTGTCCTTTTCCATTCAGTTGATGGAACGTAGGTGTACATAATTGTAATATCATCAAAAGCTATTTACGAGAATAGAATCAATTACCGTACAGCATTTCAGATAAGCATTTCAATTACCATACAGAATTTCAGATAACTCTCTAGCTGGGCCCTGTAGGTTTGTGCTAGTCATATTCCAGAGGGCTTTGTAGGTGAATTCTAAAAAGGCATCGAGGGTTTGAAAGCCTTTTTCCCCAAATTCTCCCGGGAGGCAAGAGGCAAAGGCGAGAGATCACCTTTGTGTTATAAAAATATTGTCTACAAAAGAAGGTGTAATTATCTATTATTAGATAATTTATCTATGTGGATAATGAAGTAAGTGGTATTCATTCTTTAAATGAAACATGATTGTTATTCGAGGAAAAAAAAATCAAATGAAATTGTTTTTGGAAATAAAAATGGAATGACCACGCTGGCCATGATCTCTAATACGTTCAGGATGAACACAGTTCATGCCAGATGTTCACAGTGCCGGTGTGAGGATGTTCTGCACTGTAAGAAGCTGTGTCGTTCAGCACCAGCAAAAGACATGTCTAAATACAGACTCCCTCCTCCAGTGATCACGCCATCAATTCAACTCAGGGTCTAATTTAGCTGATCGTTTGCCGAGTTTGATTGGTTAATGGCCCGTCTGCCCTTAATTAGCACAAGTCTGTTTACTTCTGCCTCAACCTCAAAGAGAAAGCTGGCAGTGAAGGTCTCTGGAAAAGCCCGAACAGCTGTTTCTTTATGAGACCGAGCTCCAACAACATGAGGGGTTAATTTGCCTGGATGAGTTCAGCACAAAATGAAAGTTCGCCCAAATATGTCCACGTCTCAGACTGATGAAAACCACAGTCTTTCGCACTTGCGATGAGGTGGCAAGGTTGTAGGCCGAAATTTGAAAAGCCCGAGGACTGAAAATGGCCCACCTGGACTAAAGAACTAAATCCATTATTTTTCCACTAGACATGATTAAATATGATCTCACCGTAAAAGGTTCATCTAAGGGACATGCTTTGAAAGCGGAATGGCTCACTTTGATGTAAGACGAAAACAACCGTCCACCCATTCACTGTACCCATTTCATCCAATCAAGGATCACCGGGGAGCTTGATCCTCTCCCAGCAAACAGTGGGCGAAAGGCAGGAGGATAGGCGGCCAGTCCATCACAGACATACAAATTCATGCCCACACAAAATTTGGCGAGTCCACTCCACCTTATCTCTGTGTTATTGGACTGCGGAAGGAAACAAGATTGCCTGGGCAAGACCCGCACAGACACAGAGAGAGTATACGAGAGTATACAAAAGAGTACACTGAATGGCCATGGTGGGAATTGAAACTGTGCCCTTCTCGCTATTATACCACAGTGCTAATCAGTGAGCAACCCCGCTAAAAATGACCTCGGAAATGGAATCGATTAACTGTCAAACCGCCACAGCCTTCTGTCCATGCAAATCCTGACTCTTGTTGATTATCGATTGAGATGCCTTCAGGCCTAGAGTGTTATCAGTGGCTCACCGATCTGAACCAATCGTTTTATGTTTCTGTTGAATGAAATTATTCCATTGGTTTAAAGATGACATAAACGGTCAATACTGTGTAGGTTTGAACATTTTGACATTCTTTCACATTTTGCATGCATGAATTTGGATTCTCTTATCGAGAGGGTTGAAAACAGAGAATAAAATAAATAGTTACCTTACATTGCAGCCACATAGCAGATGCACTTATCCATGATGTAGTTAATATCCAATAATCCAAGATGTAAATAATATGAGTAATGCTGCCAGACCTAACCAATGATTTGCCAGGACAGGATGGGGCTGCCCAAGTTCACGACCAGGAGGGTTTCCAATTCTTTTTCAGGTCCACCACTTTTATTTTCATGACAGACGGTTTCATATGATGAATTAAGGGAGTGATTTCAATTATGAAACATCCCTGAGAAGAGATCTCCAGGAGCGAACTTAAGCAGTCCTATGCTTGGGCAACTCAGCCCTACTCACCAGAATGAAAAAAAAATACAAAAATTGAAATGTTTCTTACAAACACCAGGATGGAACAAGTATGGACTGTGATACCTTTACTGGAGGTAAAATCAGCAAAACATTCCTGCCCCTTCTTGTATGAGTGTATTCAGGCCACCCTTATATGACCACCGTCACCGTCCTATATATACCAACCATTCATCTCCCCGCTCCCTTGCCGTTCCACAGCCCCCCTCAGTCTTACCTTATGCTTTTTCCTCCATCCTGGGTCGGGGCGGCCGAGTAGGAAACACGGTGTGGGTTGGTGCATTTGACGGACACACATACAGTCTGAGCCACAGGTATAGAAAAAGGGTGTTTATGCTCTGAAGCCAGCGATGAGGGCCACAAAGTTTCAAAGAGTCCGGTTTTCTGAGCAAGTGTTCAAGTCCTCAGATCCATCCAAGATGGCCTGTGGGAGTATTGTTGGGTACAGTATAAGCAAAAAAAAAAAAAAAAAAAAACCCGGGTAAGGGGAGGGGGGAGGTGGGAAGGTTTAGGTGGTGGGCATAGTCCTGCGAAAATGATCAATATGGTCCCAACTTTGTCACCTCCACGATTCCAGTGAACCTGGAATTCTCTGGAAAACAACACAAGAGCCAAGATTATCAGTCAATACTGTCAGCAAATGCAGAACGGACAGCTTTAAAAAATAAATAAATAACAATAATGGAAGAATAAGCACAATTGCTTCATGATTGAGATGTCCCTGAGATGGGTCTGAATGCATTGCTGTCATTTCTAGACGATAAATAAACGTATTTCCTCACTGCTGCGAGCTCACTGCTTTGGCATGGCTATTGAATCTATGAGGAAGAGTGCAGTTCAGTCATAAAAAAAGGAGAAGATACTCTATGCGTGGCGCCATGTATGGGCGGCTTTGGCGGCTGCGTAGCTAGAGATGTTTCAGCTCTGGATAAGTGACGGCCTTTTCCGACTTCCCAGCTTCCACTATTCATCACAAAACACCCCCAACCCCCACCTTTTATTTATATATTTATTTTTTAGAAAGCAGATGAATGGAGAGGAATGCAGGAAAGTGCCATTACTCTTCAGAGTGATGGCAGCGTCTTGAGAGGCAGCGGAGGGAGTCATCAAATTTTAAAATCGCTCCAGTCTCGATGAGCCTTCTTGTCATCCCCGACCTGAGGCGCTTGCGAGTCTAGGAGAGAGACAAACGGACGTGAAAAATGAGCCGCACCGCTTTAACCGATAGACCCGGAGCCCCGCCTCGTCCCTCAAAGTCTGGATCAGGGACGCGGTGTCCGACGGGGGGACGGGAGTCGACCCATTCCCAGACTACGGGTGAGGGGGACTTTGATGTATTTTGCCGTGTCTGTGTTACCAGGATGAATCCATGTTGTGTTGCAGAGGAGGCGGCTCCGGAGGTATTTAATTTTCTGACCTTTATCGATTGAAACGTAAGTGCGCTCTAGCATGGGAAAACAGCTCTGTCACTGACGGGGAGAGAAAAAAGGGACCTGGATCTACCTTTCCTTAGATACTGCCGTGCAAGGTCCCAAACCTATAATTTGTCATTTGGGTTCATTTTTTGGCACAAATGAGCCCAATGGCGATCACTCCGGGGATTGTCAGTGAGTGACAGTTTTGAAAGATGGTTTCCTGTCCTCTCTGCAAAGGACTTGCTCGCTAAAGCCTTAAACAGTTTTGCTCTAAGCCAAAGCCCGTCCAGTCTGCAGTCGGAATGACTCGTCACTACAACACTGAGTTGATTGATGACATCCACTTATCGATTGTACATAATGTGATATTTTCTGCTTAAGGACTGGAGATAATCGGAGATCTACACATGCTACTCGGCACTTTTGGCTCGGAAATGTAGAGCTTTTATCCTGAGTGATTGCGATTTCAGTTATGCTCAGATATGAAATGGAGCTGCATATGGGTGTCACACAAGCAGATGGAAAGGGCGTTAGATACGGTAATGGTTCAAAAGCATTGTTGAATTTGTTCTAAAATTCTTGTAAGCATCAGATGCTGACATTCATACATTACCAACCCAGGATGTTGAAGCATTGGATGCATTTTCAGAATGGCTGTAAGTTTACAGAAGTTTTCCATAAGTGCAGATTCTACTCACCTCCTAGCACTTCTCCACTTGTTGCCTCTTTGGCAGTCAGCGATGGTCTTCTTTTTAGCTCTATGCAAGTCCTGGATTGCCGTCTCTGTGTCGGCGACAAAACGTCCTCGTTGGTCATTTCTGTGATCTGCACAACCTTTTCGCAGTCCACCACCAAAGTCAAAGTGTTTGAATCCTTAACGGGGGCGGAAGGGGCAGCTCCACCCCCGTTCCCGCCCCCACCCCAGAGCTAGATATGGCCTGCTCCTCCTGGCTCTCCGCCCCCTTGGACGCTGACCGGGTGACCTGGCCCGGCTGGCTGCCGTTAGTCTGCGAGCGGACATTGGTGATGGAGGCCTTGCCGGGATCCCCGCCCTGGTGGCTGTACACCTTGTAGCGGATCATGAGGATGATGATGAAGACGAGGACGGACGCCACGATGATGCCGCCGATGATGATGATCATGGTGCCGCCCAGGAACTGGCTGTGGAGCGTCTGGCACTGGCTGTACTCCGTCTCGGTCATGAACTGGACGCAGCCCACCTGCCGAGTGGCGGTCAGCGAGGTTATGCCGTCGTCGTAGACCGCCAGCACGCACAGGTCGTACTCCCGTCCCGACACCAGGTCCTTCACCAGAAAGTCCTGGCTGGTGGATGGGATCATCCTAAAGAAAAGAAAGAGAAACAATATAAGCTAACATGATGGTAAGATTTTCATAATGAATGCCTATGATGATGGCAAAAGTCCATAGGAAAATTGTGACTCAGTATACAAGAAACATAGGGCTCCAAAATAAGACACCAAATGCGGACTGCTCGTCAGGTGGGTTGGCCCTAAAACCTATGATAGGGGAGGTTTATGGACGCAGATACCTTTTTTGAAAATCAAAGCTCAGGCTATGCCATTAGCATTGGGAAAAGTTGCCACACGGTTCAACTTCTCCAACTGACATTTAGGTACGCTCATGATACCATTTCTCAGTGAGAGAGACGCACCTTCTCTGGTTGGTGTTCACAGTGCTGTCGTACTGTTATGGCCTGCAATGTGGGAAAAAGTTCCTTGCAGGTGAGTGTGTGTACTTTCACACATTTCAGGTGAAGTGAGTTCACGTGTGGGTGGCATTGTCATTTGAAGGGTAGAAATGGGAAGTGAGAGAACAGAATGGGTGGTCAATTAGACTAAAGCTCCCAGTGTCTAAAGTTATGGCCCTTTTTTTCCAGAGCTTTGACAAGTCGCTTCAATTACTCTGTCATTTCTACAAAGGTTTGTCACAATGACACATTTATCTATATTTTACTGTTGAGTTTTATTGCTTTTCTAACTTTTCTCACTCACTTTCTGTACCACAGTCATACTCAAAATTATGATACAGAATGACCGACCACAACAAATGCTTTGGTGAAAACGCAACCCAGCTTGGAGTGCATTATGTGTGACATTTTCTCAATTTTCAAATCTAAAATAAAACTTCAGTCAAAACACACAAAAACATCAGATAAGAAGTCAAAACAAAACAAAAAACCAAACAAAACATCTCAGGCATTTTTCCCCTGACAAATAACCTTCTCTAAGCTAGCTGGTAAATTGTGTGCTCCGCTCAATACTGCACAGCTTATTGTTTTCTACTGTGACAACCGCCGGTGTCGATGAGAAACAGCACCTGCCCTGTTCCCATAAAATCTAAGGCGTAATCCTACTCGGGCTTGTTTGTTGAATTGCGCATCTAATGATGCAACTGTTATTCAATCGAACATACCCAGTGCTGCTTTTAGCCCAGTGTTTTTTTTCTCCTTCCAATTCCTTTAAATTTATACGGCAAATTTATCACTGCGGCTTTCTGTGTGAATTATTTCTGACTGAATTGCATTTGGGGCTGAAATACTTCAACAATGAAGTTTGATGTGTACAATTCAACTTCAACAAAGGTAAATATGTACAAGTATATTGGTTACATTATTCATGCATTATTCTACAGTGGAAGGTGGCACCTCTATGGTACCTCCATAAATCTCGGGTAACAAGTCTGCTAATTATGCAATAATTATGTAAGTACATTAAATATTTCTCACATTTACATATTTCTGTACACACTACACTCTGCTCCTCCTGCCCCCAACAGGCTGCCATACAATTTTGAAAGTGTCCTTTTGGTAGTGGGAAGTATCAGATATTCTGAATGAAATGCTCCCTGTACTTACTGTCCCTTGTCCAATGAAAAGTGAAATGTTTTCTTCTGTGTTCCATTTTTTTTTAGTTTTTTATAGTGTGAGCATGGAGGTCAGCTGCAAATGTAATATTCCCCATCTAACTGCATCCATTACACAAAATGAAGTAATTATCGTCATAATTCAGCACATTATATTGACTATTTTGTATGATTACACTGATAATTGTGTCCATTTTTTTCATATTAAACCATGTACTCATTTCTACCATTTTACTAAAAACTGAAATTAAACTATGTCAGTCACCTCCAATTACCATCAAGCCATGCCAGCCACCTTCAAGCTCCTGAATTTGTGCTAGGGACTTCCAAATGAGCCCCCGCTGCTCATTTAATACACAGACACTGTATTCCACATCATTTCCTGGCTTGTAGTGGTAAAGTAGTAGGTAACACACCAGTCTTTAGTCAGAAAAATATCAATTCCACATGCATTTGTCTATCACAGTCTAAATTGGCTGATCTACCAAATAAAACCAAATAAAACCTATACTTTATTATCTGACAAAATCGTCCTCTCGTATACGGTATTATGTTTTGTTAAACTTGCTGTAAACCATGTTGGGGACTTGGATGTGATTGAAATGAATGATTGGCAGTGATTCAGAGTTGTGGCATTCAGATAACTGGAGGAAACAAAGTCAGCGTTCGCCTTTCCCATTATTTCTCACTGTTGCCTCACAAGCATATAGATAAATTGCCCACTTCATATGAAGTGTTGCCAAAACACTATTTTTCAGTGGTGCTCAACATGCTTTTGCAAGCCCTTCCACAGGGAGCTTTAGCGGTGATGTGGAGCCACTCACTGGCCTGGTGAAGAGGGAGTCATTACCAGGAGACGGGAATGTACATGATTTGTAGCACAGCGTTCATTTCACTTTGATTCATGCCCTTTTTATTTGGAGTGACAGCTCGGCTGAGCGCTGCGGGCTCAATATTAGCCAGATGACATGTCTCGACATGACGCAACGAATGCTAAAGGAACGATTCAGCATTCAGAGCATATGCAAAAAAAAAAAAAAATAAACATTGCGTCAAATGTTAAAGATGAAGGTTTCAAGGTGGTATGAAGGTCACAGCTTATTATAAATAATGATGATTGAGGTATTTAATCTATTCTTTCTCATTAATGGCCTCGATCATTGAGTTATAGCATCATTGTTAATGCACCATGTCATTAACACAATTATTTTTAATTGGGAAATTTGCACATTTGCATCTTGCCTTCTGCTATTATGTAGAAACACTTTTTTAAACTCCATAAATGTCCTTGATGGCAATCTATTTATTGTTATTTTTTGAATAGCTGTCTTGTGTTGAACCAGTTTTGTTGAGAAAAATGGCTTTGTAAATGTAACTTGCATGTTATCCAAAGCTATGCAGTGATTGTTTGATGTGGGTCGCAGGCGCACGCAGAGTCTGCGGCCTGCTGTGAAAGGGAATGATTGATGAGATCGGTCTCCGTTAGTTTTTCAGTTCATTAGTGGATAATGTAACTTTTCTCCTTTATGTTTGGATATCTATACAGAGTAAGTGATGGACCTTCAAAAATCAGCTATGAAGACAAATTAGGGAGGCACGCAGTTCCATAACTGTCATGCCATCAAGCTTCACAAAGACGTCTAGGTGTGCGATTTTATACAGTTTACATTCCGTCAGCTCGATATTACGTTGGGCCAAGGGCGTCGGTTTGTTTTGAAAAGTGCTGGGGACACGACGGGTTCGAACTGTTCCTTTTTTTTTTTCAAGGGGCCAAATAATGGGCCATGACAGTAAGCGGTGGGGGCATGGGGCAGCCTGTAGTTTGGTGGCTAAGGTACATAACTTGCACCCCTGTGGTTGGTAGCTCAAGCTTCAGTCCAGCCATAGAAAGAACACCATTGCTGTTGGGCCCTTGAGCAAGGCCCTTCAGCCCAGGGGGATAGACCCTTGGTTAGGATAATCAGCTGCAAGTCGCTTTGGATAAAAGCATCAGCTGAAAGACAAACATTTGGCACACGATATCGAAGGTTTACTCACACTCATTAAGAGTTGAATTATTATTATTAATATCTCACATTTGCTGTCAAGGGTTTTCCTTTTTTCAAATGCAGTTAGACATTCAGACATTACGTGATGTAACACCACTGTAATACATAATCTTAGAAGGGATTATGACTGCCTGCGAATCAAAATGCTTTTTTTCCTTCTTTGTTGGATGAAGTATTCTTGTGTGTTTTGAATGTGAAAAAGCATTAAATGAAGATTAAACAGTGACCATACCGAACGCAGCTGGAGTTCACGCAGAGCTGGCGGAGCAGCAAGGGAGTGGCAGTGGGGGATTGTGGGTAGAGATTAACCATGTCTTTAATTGTCCCAATCACAATTAAAAAAGTGTTCCTTTTTTTTCATTCGATCAGACAAAATGGAGAGCGCTGTCTCATTTTGTCTCGGGCATGATGACGCCATGGAGTGGAAATCATTTCTGTATTAATTAGTCCCAAAAGAGTGCTTTGTTGATGGGGAGTGTGAGGGAGAAACATCGAGAGACAATTAGCGAATCAGAGAGAAAACAATCGACTCCTTTAAGGTCATCTTAGAAAGCCTCAATCAGTTGCCGTTGCTCCTCATTCATCATATCCAGAGTTCACGTGGGATATATAACACTGTGAGGGTTCAGCTTCTTCACCTTAATTAAGTGTCAGGAGTTTAAGAAGTGTTACACAAAAAAAGTCTGGCAGATGTTCTAAACCACAGCATAATGAAACCCTAATCCCATTAAAAGACAGACAGAAGGTAGAGTCTTGTGACTTCTCCCTGTCTTTCAAGTTTAAAGCCTCTTTGAAGTTCATTCATGTGACTCACCTTGGTCTTTTCAATTTCTTTTTGGAAGTAAGAGTCTCTTTGTTTCTCCCGATTTGGAATGGCATAAAACGCCCCTATTATCCAAATTTACCACAGCCAAGGCATGAATGAAGATACTTTGATCTATAGTTTTTTTTTCTTTTTTTCCCTCCCAAGCTCTCCTTTTCCTATGTATTTAAATTGTTTGTTATCCACACGTTTTCCTTCTATCTGCAAATAGACCCATCCCATCACTGCACAGTCACCTGGGAACTGTGGATTGACTGCCTATTTTCTTATAACAAAAAAAGGCGGTCGGCCTGCATTTGCTCCTTTGAGCTCTGCCGTCTATCAGCCGAAGTCATGGAGTCAGTGTGCCATCATGCACACTTCATGGACAGCTGGCAAAAGGCAGACTGGGAAAGCTGGATCGACCGGCGGATTTGCTCTCACGCACTGATACAATCCCATCATTCTGCCCTGTGGGGCTGCCAGCCACGGTCGGCACTGGATTAGCATATATAAAGTGCCAGACTGCGGGGCGCATCGCTACACTGAAAACCCGTGTTTTAGCGGGACGAGCCACCGAACCAATCGCTTCCTTAAATGTTCAGATAATTCATTACACAGCGTTATTTAAATTTTTAAGCTTGCCAGCAAAGAGAATGGGATATCACTTATTAAGCAAAAGAAAATATACAAAATATAAAAATTGCAACAGTACAGCAGAATGGATAAAGATGCAAAAATGAGCTGGGCTTTTGGAAAGGTACCATGGCAAACCTCTGTAATTAAATTATCCATAATCAAATGTAGCAGTAATCGTAGAAACCAAATCAAGTTTTCACTTGGATGCAAATTTTCTCTGTTTAAAAACCTGAATACCATCAAATTGCTCAATATTGATGGATAAAAGTGATTTTTTTAAGGATCGAAACCAAACAGACTGAACTGCTCTGCTCGGAATCTCACAAGTAAATGTCTCATCCAAGCGAAACGGCGTGGAATGAAATGGTAAACCAACTGGATGCGTTTTCATCGAAAAGAAAAATATCTATGCAAACTGAACCAAGGTCATCTGAGAATATCATGAATATCTACCGATGCATGTTTTATTCCAACAGTTCCATCCTTGCAAAGACATGGAGAGTTTGCCCGCGCATGACTGACAAGCTGCGCATGGCGACCGTTTCCAGAATCAGCACACAACATGTGGCTGGAGCGCAACGAGAACAAGATCGAAGCGCAGATGTCCAGTGCAACTTTCCACACTTGGCCCTTTTGTGGCCAGCTTTGCGGCAGTACCAGAGAATACATCGGGCTGGGGGGAGGGGTTGGCATGATGACTGCCCTTTTCAAACGTCAGACAGTTCAGGCCTTCTTCAGTCAGGCATGTCCACTTGGTTGGCAAAAAATATCTCAAAATCGGGACTGAGCTGAAACATTCTGGAAACCGACAGGCACTACGGCCCTTTTGGACTGGAACCTGGAAAGCATGTATGAGCAAAGGGAACAGGTGCAGCTGGTACGACCAGACGAAAGGAACTCAACCAATCAGAGAAGAGAACCAAATGGGGGATATTCACATTTTATACAATATGAGTTTATGACATTGAATATGGCATTTTAATGGATTTAAATATGAAATATTAATCTCCAAAGAAATGAAAAGTTCCATGTGCGGAAAATGTTACGGCCAGTCGCCAGATGTGTCCTACCTCACACAGATATGTTGTGGGTAATGTAATTGAATTTGCAACAAGATGTTTTTCTTAGTACCACTGGGTTTGAAATACACATTATGACCTGAAATTCATCACACTTTGCACTGATACACAAAAAATGGAGACCAGGAAATGTTTTCATGAGGTAAACAATTGGTTTAACAGTAAGTTGGTAAAATAGCTTGGCTCACGCGTTAACGTGAATCGCTCCATTGACAATAAAATAAGACATAAAGCAAAAATATACGAATCACCACATACATAACTACACCAAGACCTGTGCTTCATTTGATAAATTTATCCATCTGATCAAATATTATTATCGTAATTGAACACTGCTTCAAAATGCAATCAAAAGTTACAACTGTGAAGGAGGATTTTTCAGGAACTCCTTTTATAGTATGGTTTAATCATGGTGCTAGGAACAAGTCTGAATCCAGTGAGATGCAAACTCCAAGTACATGAACTACTAAAATAAGAGAGAGTCAGTGTTCTTGTGCCAATATGCAAAGATCTGCTATACAGGTAGGAAAAGCTGCTCTTCAGTGAATAAAATGTATAAAATCCAATGACAAAAAGAAAAAATATCGTGGGCCTCATGGGTATTCAGTGCTGTAAGCAGTTTAAGCTGGGTAGTTAGCAGCCACCTGATTGTCAGGAGACCATTGTTCCATTTCTGTAATTCTGCTTTGTGACACAGGAAGAAAAATCCATTACTAGCTGTGCACATAGCCTGGTCCACAGCTGCAGTCAAAATATTTCATCTTATTTTTATTTCATTTTGTTTTTAAACTTTGTTTCTCTGAAAAGTGCATATGATATTGTATGCCTTTTGTAACTCTGAGGAGTCCAGATTGTTAAGTAGACCTCCTAAGGTGCTATGGTTATACAACAGTTGATATGAGAACTTTTGCCAGTTTGATGGTTGGTTCATTTGAGCTGAACGAAGAAGCTGCAAACTGAGAGTGGCTGAAAAGTACTATGTTCTGTTACCGACACACAAACACACAAAACATGAAAAAATAATAAAATGGGGTCATTTGTTATGTATTTTGTTTTGACCAGAAATTAGTTTTAAGGCATTTTGGCCCATTGCTATGAATTGGCCCCAATGACCACCTCTGCATTTCTTTTACTCAAGGTCCAAATAGACAGCTAGAAGGCCTCCGCAGACTGTAAAGTCAATTGATTGATGAAACAGTAACTGTCTTTCAGTCCAAAAATATCTATAAAATATGTACCATGCACATGTTAAGGTTAAAACACACACTCACACACACACACACACACACTCTCTCTCTCTCTCTCTCTCTCTCTGTCACACACACACGCACACACACACACACACACGCGCACACACACACACACACTAGAGATCCAGGCACTTCGCTGCCAAGACAAATGAACCCCCGAAATAAGTTCATAACTCTGCAGTCCGACTGGTGTTTCCCCTCACTACAGTACCGATTCTCCCACCTCCCCCACAACTTTTTTACACCCTTATCTGAGCCAGCATCTTCCTCTAAAACACTGATTCTTGTCCACCCTCCACTCTGTCAATCGGTTGATTGCAGGTATGTACGGGTCCACTTACTTCCTGCCGCGCTTTGCAGTGGACATCGACCAAAGGAAATCAAAGATGCTGCTTTCCACCATTACAAACCATCAGTGTGTGCTTTCAACTCCCAAGTTATAAGTCAAGGTGAAGGTCCACCCACCGCAACCACCTTCCTACTCGATCTGGGAGAGTAAGGTTCGGTGAACATCATTGTGGGTGGTGCTATATTCAGATGACAACAACGAACCCGATTTAACCAATCAAATGTTTTGATGCTCCGAGGAAAAACACAATGATCACTTGAAATCAGGGGATTGCATTTAGCAAATGACAACTCAGGGTTTGATGCCTTTTATTAGGGCTCTGAGCCCTGAATATGTTCAGCGGACATCATCGAGTGCTAATTGTGTGCATGTATTTTATTTTCGGGCGTTATCCTGAGAGCGAGCATGTTCAGCACGTTAAATGTGTCTTTATGGGGTTTATTATCCTTACAGAGCACCATCAGATTAGGGGGATGCAGTCGTTTGCCTGCATGCCACCAAGCTTCCGTTGCATTGCCAAATTGTGACAGTGTGAAGTGTGTCATTATTTCTGATGACAGCTGATTGCACGCCTTTCACAGTGGCTTAGTCAGAACTATTGAAGGAGTGATATGGTGATATAAATACTCACTGCCTCTGAGGATTTTTCATCAACCTTTTTGCCTGAAACGGACACAGTTTCCCAGCAGGGGAGAGCTTTAGATTTTTGAAAAATTAGGTGGCGGGGCTTTGAAGAAGCAACCGTTCATTGTTCAGTGAATGCACTGTAAAAATAAAGACGGAAAGTAAAAGGCTGAAAAGTAAATGCTGTATAGCTATCGTCTCTCTCTCTCTCTCTCTCTCTACCTCTCACACACACATACACACACATACGTTTACACGCACAATGGATTATCCTTAATTTCAGTGTGTATATTTGTTGGGCTTGCCAGTCTGAGTAGACAGAAGTCTATTTGTCAGTGAACTGATGCGTCGAGCGTCCACCTCCCTGATGCTAATATTAATCACGGAATGCCAGGTTGCAGTCAGTTTCGTAATCCATCTTGGCCAGCTGCCCTCCCTTCTTGTCCCCTGCTTGGGGGGAGAAAAAAAAACAAAAGGACAAACCTCCGAAGCCAAGCATAGCTGGAAAAACCAGTCACCCACTGCTAGGACCGATGCTGGTTAGACAGCAGGGAGGAGATAGAAAACCGGAGCTCTGTGTCTCTGAGGTAATGAAAGATCATGTGGCCCAGAGTAAAGGGTGATATCTGTGCTGTTCTGGCATTGCTCCACATCTGGATCTTTCACCTGGTTCGACCCTGTTAAATAAACAAAATTAATCCCCGGCTCTCCACAACAGCCAGGGGACCGGAGAGAGATCTGCACTTACAGGCTCCTATGCACGGCCGACCTGAGCGCTACGTGCTAGCTCCACTTGTACGCGAATTTCTGCTAAGCCCTTTCCAAACTTGATGAAAAGTACAGTACAAACACAATTCATTAATTAATCTTTTTTTTTTTTGGGCTTGCATTTGTTAATGTGTGTAATCCTTGCCGCTGTTTGTCTGCTTTGATTACTTTAGCGGCTTAGCAATCAACTGGAAAACAAATTTTTCACATCCCCTGAAATGGCCGACTCTGCGTTGCTAAGGCGGTGGCGGGGCCTTGGGGGTGTTTTAATGATGGGAATTTGCAGCTTCGTTCATCATCTTCATCAAGTGTGACCGGAGAGCACAGTCCACAAACCAAGTAACCTCTTTCCTTTCTTCATAAAAGTACCTGTAGATTAAGTCTTCCCCTTATGCGCTTATGCAAATCACATAACTGCAGTTGCGGAAGAGGAAGCCCTTAAGAGACGCTGAAGCTGTCTCATTTGACACTATGACTCATTAAAACAAGTTTTCTCTCCAGGGAGCAATATTTCCGTAGTCTGGTGGCATCGTATTTTTGTAGCAACTGGGACTTTTACCTCCTACAGTGAACTAATTTTTCATTGAGCTTCATATTTGCTTTTAGTTATTGGATGGAGTTGTTTTGTTTAAATTCAGTGACTCATATTGCTCTGCTTTTACGGGCAAAAAAAAGCCATTAACAGGTGTACAGATGTCTCATTATTTATTGCAAATTTTAGACGATTTCTGTTGGATATCAGGCCCAAGAAAATGTGTCTGTGTCACAACACTGTGCTGGTTGTGAGCCTTTGAAACTAGCAGACCCTCTTACTGGCAAACAGTTGTGGACTTATGACGTGTCACACCTGGAGGATACCTGGTGCAGGGTTGCCAGTCTAGTTGTCGTTTTTTTTCCACATTTCATTTCAACTTTTATGTATGGTAGACTGAGGTATGGAGAAATGATGTCTTTACCTTCTGGATGCTCCTCAGTTGAAGATGTGTTATTGTCGAGAGAAATATTTTGAGAGGAAATGTCGGGAGCTTCTAGCACTGGTGCTCGGCACTCAATGCAGATGGATTTGAGGGTCATTGCCGGCAAAATCGGACTTCAGCACAATGACAACCTATGCACGGATTCCACTTACAGATAAAACTCCAATACTCTAAAAGAAACAGAGTATATCAGCCCAGCTTTCTACCGCTTGTCTGAGAGGAGAGTCAAACTCTGAATAGCTGTGACTTTGTGTAAACGGCTCATTTCTACACACAATTATCCAGGCTGTCGCCTCTCCAGTACCTGACTCGGTTGCTAAGGAGTTTCCTCGGGAAGTGTCCTTGAGAGAGAAACAAAGTTCCTCGCGAGCGCACAGGTGCGAATGATCGCTTTCGTCGGGTCCTTTCCGCATCGCCTGCCGGGAGGGGCAAACGCGAGCGGAATCTGCCGCGTGCCCTTGCGTGACGTTGTTTTCGAGCTTGGATTCGGGTCACATTTCCGAGTCGTGCCACCCCATATAATGAGGGGTATGTTTTGGCTCGAAAACGATGATTGCTTTTTAAGTATGTTAACATGACCTTGCTGGAGGGTTGAGGGTATACATATAGAGAATTAGTTATACTCATTTGGAATAATAACAAACTGTGAAAATGTGCAGAATACTTACAACCGTAAAATGGGTAAAATTCTCCAGTATCTTTTCTCATTTCTGAAGGATTATTCTTGTTGATACATATCTGTGTGCTTGATAAAAATGTATGGCTTTAGATTAATCAAACATTTGACAATTAGAAAATTTCTAGTGCTCTCGAATGAGCGATAGGGTGTCATGAAAATTGTTTCCCTACACATTCATCAGATGACATCAGGTGACTAGAGATCGGAGTAGCAGGTGAGACTTTTCGATAGACATCACAATCCTAGTGATATACAGCCATAAAATTCTGATAAATCATTTAGCAGACATCATTCATCAGTGTTGAAAGGTAGGGATGGACCTCTCAGTGACTCACCGATCTTCAGCAGTCAAATTTACTTTTCCGTGGCATGTAAAAACCATTGATTGATTGATCAATGGAAGACGATGTATCACACATCACCCTCATACTTGTATTACTCTTAAAAACTATGATATTCAATAATGGGATCTTTGTGCTTCATCGCATTACAATTATGCAATTAGGATTATACAATTGTAATCGATATAGAAGAGAAAAATTCATAAATGTCTTGAATGACAGATTTGACCGTACTTTGACATCGCCCTTGCTGTGTTCAGAGCGATATGTGTAATTCTCTCCTTTGTAACGTACTGCAGCTCAAAGCCTAATGTGGAGGCCCATTCAGAATGACAGGCCCGTCACGACACCCCGTCTGTCACACCGATAATCCAGCAGCCATGAGAAAACAGGTTTGGACACAACCATTGTTTCGTCAGCGTCTGCTGTGTCCGGCCAAGCTTCTCAATTCAGAATTTCCTGGCTTTTTTCCCCTCCAGAGAATCCATCCATCCTCGTGATCTTTTTAAATCCTTCATGATCTATCTGGAAAGATTTGTACAGTTTCAAGGATAGGCAAATAAAAAAGGGAAACTCTGGATGTCCTTCATCAGAGGCTCCGCCCCTGACCAATGTCTGACCCAGGAAGATGCGCTTCGCAAGGACACGGCTCCGGGTCCCTCCAAAAAGCCGTCGTCTCTTTACAGCGAGCACAAAACGGAGCTGTCACCGTTCTGGCACTGATCTTGGAGGGACAGACGGATGGACGGACGGGTGCACTTGCGGGTGGATGTGTTTCAGAGGGAAGTTACTCTTTCTGCTCACAGAGGCTGGGAGAAACAGCCCTGGGACTAAAAAAGAGGAGGATACGAAAGACCCTGTAGCATTAGCAGCGGTGAGCCTGTGTGCTTCTGCACTATCGATTTTGGTGAACGGGTGTCGGAGGGATTGGGTTGAGAGATACACCTGCGACAGAAAAAGGCCTGGGTCCCAAAGGTCGTTTTTGCACGTCAAAACAGATCCCAGTCTCTTTCAGATCTTACCCTTCTCTTTCTGGAATGAACAGAATGCATTCCAAAGGACTGTCTTCAATTATATATACCATGCTCCAAGAAAATGATGTTGGGAGAAAATGTCTGTTTTGATTGAATTACATATGCCCCTAAGAAAACTGGCTGGCTAATTCAGACTGCGACCCAATCAATTGTTCTTCATCTCTTGAAGGGCAAATACACTTCACTCAAAAACAGATATCACTACAACATAATAGTATTTGAGTTATTCATAGAGACATTCAAAAATGTCCTTGTGAACTCTTAATTCAAAAATATAATAGTATATATACTCTATAAAACGATAAAGTCCATTTTTATAGATAAGCGTGCTTTCTTGAAGATCGTTTGATTGACTCCGCTCTGAGTGTCGCTCATCAGCTGGTACCGGATTGGTCCGTTGGCTCTCGGAGCGCTCTTCCAAAGCTAATTAAAGCGTCGCCACATCAGTGGCGGGTGACAGTGCTGACTCACGGCTCGCGTAAGTAGCTTAGCCCCTCTGATCTCTGCTCAGCGGTGGAGCCGAGCGGAGGAACATTGGGGTCACATGGGGGTGTTAGAGCCTCAACCCACCCCCGACCCCCCTCCCCTTTCCCCTGCCATGGGAATCTTCTCTCAGTGCCCTTAAGCGAATCTCTTTGGCTCATTGAAAATGAATACAGTATACAGTTCATATCAAAGGAGACACTGTTAAGCCAGACTGGCAGTGAGAAACCGATGCCACTTTTTCACAGTGCTTGTGAACAAATGGTTATTGTCAGCCACCTCTAGTCGTCTAGCTGCTTTCATACAAAAGCCATACTTATCTCCCGCCTAGTTTGCATGGTCTCTTCGAAATGCGGCTCTCTATGCCTGTTGTCTGATTTCTCAGCACGCACACAGAAAGCCTTTTTTGTTTTCGCTCTGACCAGACTCTAAGTTAATCAATCTCCCATCAGGCTTTGCTTCACAACACACTCATCTGCCAACTGTTTCCTCCCACAGTGTCTCATTCTCCCCTGACCTTCTCCTTCCCCAGCAATTCCTTTCTTCCACTCAACCACGCAGGACATAATTCAGAACACACCCATGTGGGTTTACACATGCATCTTTCAAAAATACAAATATTCTGTTTACTCGCCGGATATTTATGAAACTACCTCGACGTGCAGGAAAAAAAGTAGCACCTGCAGTTCAAAACTGCAACGTTCTGAGTCTCGTTTCCAAAGCTTGACAGGTCCCTCTCCGTTCTGGGTAATGAATTCAGGTGGTGCACTCCATCTGATAGCCATTTTCTGAATCAATGATTCATATCTGTACATTTATACGTATATTCCATCACAGATACCTATCAGCTACTTAGGCTATGTCATAAAAGATACCGAAGCCCACCGCTTAAAAGTGCCTGAAGGTCCCCATTTAGGTTTTATGTCTTACTATGCGCTTCTCTTCATCCTGTTAGCAGTCCGATTTCGTTGCCCAAGGTCTACCCATGGGAGGTATTTCGTATCTCAAGCATTCCAAATGGAATATGAAGCAGATCGTCATGGTTTAGGATTGTGAACACGTCTGTCAGGCCCCAGAAGTTACAGGAGGGAGGGGTGAGAGAGAAAATGTGGGAAAAAATAGAAATCCAAGTCACATATTTACATTTTTTTGCCAAAATGTCCCTTGCAGTTTAGGGGCTCCTGATTCCCAAACGCCAATTATTTCACCGTCTGTCATTCCAGACAAACAGATGGAGGTCTTATGATGCAGCAGCACGTGCGTGCACGAGCGAGAGTGCGAAATGTGGGCTCGTCAGTCAGAGTACGTTACCACGAGCATCTCAAAATGGCTGCATCATGCCACAAAGAACGAAATTTGTCAGCAGAAGGCTTTTGTCCAGAGAGACACCCACTGCCACAATTGGAAAGAATAGATCCAGATAAATTTTGCCTGATGAATAATTCTCTTTCCCCAAGTAACAGTCATTTCTGTTTATTCATCAGTAATACTGACACGCAACAAAACTGCAGTACTGTCACTGACTGAGAGAAAAAGGCAGAACAACCATCTTCAGAGAAGGTTAAAAAAGGCGGAAAAACAAAATGACAGAATCCCAACCGATACATATTTTCAGTCAGCCTTGTGCAGCAGTAGGGGATCCCAGATCAGTGCAGGAGGAGTGAAAAGCAATGCTGATGGGCTTTCTGGCACAATACGAATCCCCTTCCCACCATTTCTCTAGACCTTAAGGGCTTCGACAAATTCACCCATTTCCACATAATGGAGCCTGATGTTTTTGAAGTGACAGAGGGAAAAAGAAAGATGATGAGAAAAAGGTAGCCTAATGTAGCTTAATGTGGAGGATTCAGGTGTCCTTTCCCCGCAGGTAAACGGCCTCGGTTCGAGCCTCGAGCGTTTACCTGATAACTTGATGCGGGGGGTTGGGGGAGGGAAGCTCCCCTAAGCAGGAGTGATTGTGGTGAATTAGGGTGGTCCCTCAGCAGGCAGGCGAAACCAGCCGCTGACGGTGAACCAGAAGGAATATAGCCCGCCTGATTGGGTAGTAATTACATTTTCCCAGCAAAAGCTGTACAGCTGTCTTCCCCGTGTATCCGTTTTGGTGCGCATCTGCGCGCAGTCATCTGGAGAATGGCGCGCCCCGAGGCAAGGGGGAAACTCGGGAGGGGCAATCCATGTCCCAAAGTGGATTTTCCCATTGTTTTCGGTGGATGAATCGGACCGTGCCCTAGGCGTGGGCCCCTCCCTGTACGGGATGCCAAGACTGCTTCAGATCCACACAAAGTGAGATCATCAAAATAGGACAGATTCACATTCGATTCACAGCCATGTCATATCGAACAGCCGTCAACGATTTTTATGACTTCCTTTGATGGCAAACTGCTGTTGTGTTATCTGTGCATCTCCCGTTAACACGTTCGCACAAGGTCGCACACACAGGGTGATTGCGACAATAGCCTCTCCAAATCATGTGACCTCATCAACAGCAGTCCAAAATACCTATGCTCTTGGCTGTTGCCATCATATTACCTGTGTAAAATGAGATTAATTCAGTAAAACACGAGGTAAGCAATCACTTGGGTGCACAAAAAAGTATTTTGGAATCATCGTGACGCAAGTACTCATTGACTTTTGAAACGTTTAATAATAATTGCAAAGAAGTAATAGCCATAGGTGACTGAACTGGTTTAATTTTTAAAGCACACTTTATGAAATTACAAAATCACACACAGTTTGCATAATCAGGTATGGCCATCCCATTTTTTCCCGCTTCTCACCGCGATTAACATTTTTGCCTCAGATATTTGCCTTTTTTTCCCCACTCTGTGCTGCAGAGCTTATGTGGCTCAGCACAGACAGCCCTCAAACAGCGGCCTTTCGCCTCGGTCATCCACACATCGTTTCATACGCCGCAGAGCCTCCGCTAATGTAAATAGGTGGCAGGTTGAATTAGGCCCTCCTAGGACACCAGTCGGACGGATCGTTATCGGCGTTTAGCCTAAATTAAAAGCTCATTACATCGGACGAGTTGTTCTAATTGGTCCGGTTCAGCACTTCATTTGAAACCGAGAGGCACGAAAAAAGGAATAACCGGCACCTTAATGAGGAAGAAGTAACACTCCCATCGAGAAACGAAGAGTCAAAGTGGCAGCCACCCCCCCCTCCCTTCCTTCTAAAGAGGGTTGCTCTCTATTGTGGATGTGAGTGGTTTGCACTGTGTGAAATAGTCACTTGATTTTGGGCAAATACATCAGAGTAGTGCAATCAGACAGAGCAGATAAAAGGGCAGACAGAGCAGGGCCCTGCATCTGTTTTGGTCTTTGAGCCTGTTTTTCAGTGATATTCAACTGGGTGCCTGGAGGGGGAACCATATGCGTGACAGACACCATAGACGTTCTCTTAGCCCTTTAAAGGCCTGCTCCAGACGAACGCGCCTCGTGACTTTGTTTAGAGATACTCATGAAATGGGGCCTTAAAGTAGCTCAAGCTGTAAAGACGTGCATTTTGAGGTCGAGGCTAGGCTGCATCCTAACTGGCCATGGCTGGAGGTCCACTGGTGAGGCAACACCTGGCCTTGGATCACTGTGGAATGATAGGGCATAAGCCAGCCAAGTGTGTGTGTGTGTGTGTGTGTACATAGATGAATAAAAAAGAACCAACTGAGATGGCTTGAAAAATGATCTCAGAAACTTTACACAAATAAAAGTTACCTCATGTCTGTAAATATTTGGAAAAACGTACACCACAGTATAAGGGATACAGATTTACACGGAAGTCAGGAAATAGTCTTTTAAGGCAAAAATTCTTTCCCTGGTGTCAACTGTCAGACTGGGAGCATTGTGCAACCCTGTTTTCACATGACAGGATGTGATATATATCTGAAAAAAACAGCATGAGTCAACTGGGCTTTTAATTATTGAAAAAAAAAAAGTATTCCAATTTATGACACACAAAAAATTCGATGTCAGAATCTGCATAGTGCCAAAGTTCCTCCTACAAGAGACAGAATAATAAGCATTTCTATGCAAAGGAATCTTTGTTGACATACATATACGATATCTTATTCATGAAACTCTTTTATAAATAGTTTATTGAAAATATTTTTAAAATATGATGGCTCCCAGGGAGGGGAGGCTGAATAGAACCTGCTGTTAACCAACATAGCCTCAGATTCAATCAACACTTTCACTAACACATGTCAAGGTTTTTCTTCTCAGTCAGTCTCACAAGTTGATTTTAATTATAGCTGAACTCACCAAACAGACAATGAACCCTGACTTTTTATTGTAAGTAAACGTTAAGGAGAGCTCTTGATTTGATAGAAGATGCAGATTCTATCCAATCAGTGTGTCTGAGGGTGTAAACCTCTACACACAATTTAAATTAATAATTACAGTGAAGTCCAGATGCAATAAAATATAAATATATATCAATCAACAAATGAAACAAAGCTTGAAAACGAAACCAAAACAAAGTAATAGACAAAAGCCACATCAATGTCAGTCAAACCTGAGGAGAATTATTGACTGAAGACAAGACACAGATTGTGTTTGAGAAGTTACACTGACACAAAATGGCCTCTGGTTCCATAAGTGAGCCAAAGAGGGTGAGCAGGGAGACTTAAAGGTAGACTACAGCGTCCATATATTCGACACTCTGAAAGACAAGCAAATTCATGGAACGGCATACTGCCCTGTGAAGTACCTTTTTACTGACACCGTTCCCACACAGGTGTGATGTGTGTGATGCAAAAGTTGAAAAAGAGCTTTGCATGATGAAAGATCTTCATGTTCGCATACAACAGGGTCCAAAATTCTGAGATTTTAAAATATTACAAATTATACGAAGAAATTATATTAACTTTACTGAAAAGTTAAATCTTTGAAGAATTTACATGAATTTCAGAATGTCTTAGTTTTTGGTATTTCCTCCTTTTGCTTAAATGACAGCATGTACTGAAGCTGGCATGGACTCCACAAGTTTGTGGAAAACTTGATGATCCACGTTATGCCAGTCTTTAAGTGTCCAAAAACTTTCTTGGCCTTTAAGTGGCCCCATAAATGTTTGATTGGGTCTTAGCTTTTGGAAAAAGGAGTTAATGTGGTCAATGTCACAAATTTGCAAAAACATGACCCAGAAATCGTGCAGAACTACAAATATTTCTTAAGTTTCTATCATAAATATTAAAAAAAGGTCAAAACATGTCAAACGTAATCCTAAAACTTTCTGTTTATTTCCAGGATTACATGGAAAAAAAATCGAAGAAAAAATTCAATGTGGAGCCAATCATAACTGATTTATCAGATGGATAAGGGGTCGAGTCATACACAGTGCAGACATCTTTGTTAATATTTGTTATTTTTTGTGCCAGAAATATCTGCTCAGGCCCTGGACCAAGCAAGGTTTACCCTTGAGATGAACCTTTCATTATCAGAGATTTTTTTTTCTCTTGTAGGTTTGTGCCCACCTGTAAAGCTAAACAAAACTATATTCACTCCATCACTTGTATTGGAGGATTCTAATAAAGCCAGAGGTAAAAAATGTGATTCTGTGAAATGTCTAAAGCAGCAAAGCTTTGCTTGCATGGGGCCAGGAGAAAGGGCTGACCCATGACTCCCCCAAGAATCAGTGTGCAGGTGAAAGACGTTGGCCAACCACACATCCGTGACAGACAAAGGAGACCACCCATTGGTTTAAATTGCCAGGGGAGGGGTGCTGCTCCAGAACCAATGTGGGGGTTGGGGTGAGAAAGGGCTGACCTATGACTTTCTCAAGAATCAGTGTGCAGGTGAAGGACATTGTCCAACCACACATCCGCGACAGACAAAGGAGACCAACCATTGGCTTAAATTGCTAGGGGAGGAGCGCTGCACCAGAACCAATGTGGGGGTTGGGGTGGGGGTTTATGGCTTGATTAATTCATCCAAATTAATTCAAATCGTTTTGCATATTCTACAATACAAACTGACATATAATGTGAAAGTACTGCTTAATTCCTCAGAACTTATTATCAATTGTTAATGTTAATTAATTAAGTGGTGCTGTGCTATTGAAGAGTACCTTATCTGGCAGACAGTTCGGAAGGCTAGAATAATGTATGAGTGTGAGCCCCACTACAGCGATAAATGGCCAGAAACTCAGGCTTCACGGTTGTCATTCATAACTCATTCTCAGGCCCGTTCTTTGGATCAATGCATTTGATAAACTGAGATAAATGTGATGAGCCTCCCCTTTTCAGTTAACCCCCAAAACTACAAAACACTCTTGAGTTGAAGTGGTTTGGGAGCCATGTTGCTGAAAACACCTTAACGCATTAAAGTGAAAACGCAGTTATCTGCGGTTGTTAAAGGAGCTTAGAAATAGGCTTAGGATGGAAGTACAGCAAGCTTCTTACATGGATCTATTTTTAAATGGCCCTTGGAAATACTCTTTTTATATTTAATATTTGATTTTTTTTCTCCCCCACAACTGAAGGGACTTCTTTCATTATCTGTTTACTCGTGACAAAAGTGTGTGAAGTCAATACTGCCTGGATATATAAGCACATGGCGTATGAATCGAATTCTATTAAATTATTTCCACCTCTCAAAAGGAAGTTTTTTTCCCCCACAATATGTCCATCAAATCAACCATTATTGCTCTGAAACAATGACTATAGACATCAAAATGTACTTGCAAAGTAAATTATGTGCTGTGCTTTTCAAGAAATTAAATACCAAATGACTGCTTTGTAGACTGAAAAGGTGCAAAACATTTGTTTATAAGAGCAGGTATTTTTGTACTTTTTAAATAATACCTTTTTTTAATACCCACATTGATATCGGAAGATGAACCAGAAATCCCTTTTTGCCTGTCTCCTCACACGTCAGTTTAATTAATCTTCATGGCATCGGATCAGAAGTGTGTGGGGAGGGGGAGGGGGAAGGGGATGTTGACGCACATAATTAAAAATTGATTCGGAGCGTTCCTGAGACTGATGAAAACACTGGGCAAGATGGGGTGGGGGAGTGTAGAGAACGCAGAGCACGTCTGGCAAAGACTCGTCCGGCGCCGTCGACCGCAAGCTTCGACATGACAGGGGAGATGAAGGGACCACGTGAACCGTCACTCTCTCTTCTACTCAAACACGGGCCACCTATTTTATTGTGTGATCGGCGTCCGGTTTAATCGGAAGCTCAGACGTGATCGTAAATAAATAAATGGTAATAAAAAAAAAAAAACCTTAGCTCGACATCTCTTAGAATGAATCTCTCCCAGGCTTACCTGGCTTGCCCTTGTTAGCATGCAAAGCCCATTACTGTATTAACACCATGGAAATGACATTTAACTTTAATCACAATGTGTTGTTTTGTTTTCTTCAGCACAGCTCATCTTGTCATTTGAATGGATAGCGTGTCAAATATAAGCTATTTGAGTCGCTGGGAGAGCAAAAAAAAACAAAACAAAGGCAGTTGTTTTGTTCTCAAATCAAAACCTTTAACCGTCATTGCGCATTGTTCACATCACGGCACTGAATGTGCACTACTCCCATAAAAAGACTGAAAGCAGTTCATGAGCAGCTTATCTGGAAATGATTAGCAAGTGGCTACCTCGTGAGCTGGCAAGGTGTGGACTCCTCCTACCTGCCAACGGCCCCATTAAGCACGAATTACCGATTCCGTGATTAAACCGACCCCCTGAACGAGGCCCCTCGGTCACTGGAAGACCCAGTGCATTACCTTGGCGTTGTGAAATAGTGGCAGCAAATCAATTTTGATGGGCTTTTGGAGAACTGTCTCTGGGTATGTGTCACAGCCAGGAATACAACAGCAGTTCTGTGCTAGCATTCAAACCAAAACCATCTGTGTGGTAAGCCATTTCTTTCAACTTTGAGAATGGTTTCAGCCTTCATATAGGAGGTAGAGAATGAGAGACATATCTTGAGGTCTGGAGAGGACCTCTTGGGTCAAAAAGTTGTAATCGCAGTTTTATTTCATGTATTTCATGTTCACGACATCTAAGAAAGGGCAGTGTATAGGTGCAGTGTAATATCCATTTTATTTGTTCCACCTGGGCCCTGATTGCAAATGAATGTGCGTTCAGTGTGTACTCTGTTTTTGGCTTCAAAGCTTGATCTAAAAGCGGTGTGGCCGTGAGAATTCTGCCTCTCTCATTTTCAGTAAGTATGCCTTTGCTTGGAGGAAGGGCAGGCGGTCTTATGTAGGCCACCATACGCTGAGTGCATTATAATTTTCTTTACATGTTCCACAACACAGGAAGTGGTCTTTGTGAAGCTCTGCTTATCTCTCAATCTGCCCATTCATACAGCTGGCTGTTTACTGAGGCTTGCTGGGGCCAAATGCCTGGCTGGGGGGTGCAGCAGTGCCCCATCTGGTATTTGAACTTGCAACCTCGCAGTGAACAGCGAAGGTCCAGGCTCATTATGCCAGTGATGGGGGCGGGGGGTGGGTTTTTCCCCTTAGGGTACGAGACCCCACCCCCTCCCACACAAGACGGCAGGCATGGTCTTGTCGACTCCATTGCTCAAGAGCCTGCTTCAAATGGCTGTCCTTGCCGTTTGTCTATTACCGTCAATAAACAGGGAGGGGGTAAAAAAAAAAAAGAACTGCCCAGCTATTTGCTGAAAATGGTTTGAATATACAGCGAGAGGCAGATATCTTGTGGAGACCTACGGTTTTGCTCACGGGTACATATCTGAGTGGTTAGGCCCAGTAATAATGTTCATCTGTCACCATCTGTTCTTGCACCGCAAAGCCATGTACTCCAAACTGCCTCACAAAACCGAGCTCCATTTGCTTTGGCAGCTTCCGAAACACCTACCAATATTAAACAAACTGCTTTTAGTAAGTGGTGCTCATTTGTCTCTCTCCTGCAGGTGCCTCTTATTCCATTCAAAAAAGTTTCTAAATAGCCCAGGCAAAGTGAATTTGTGAGTTACCGACTACAAAAAGCCATCATGCGATTAAAACAGCCACTTGGAGTGATTTAGTGCTTTATTCTGTCTTCCATCAGAAAGTCCAGCTATCAGTTTTTTTCTCTTTTTACACTCATGGCTGAAACATGAAATTTTTCAACCTAGTCCACTTGATGAAGCACTCAGTTTTTTCTAATGCATTTTCTTTGTTTGTTCGTGAATGCAGTGGATCACTTGCTTAAGCTTCATATTGAGTAAGAATCACAAAGTTCAATTTGTTTAATGTTATCCACATAATATGCCAGTGTTCAATACTCATTGTAATGGCATTGCATAACTAATCAATTTAAATTGTATATTTTATTTTTCTTTTCATATTTTGAACCAGACTGTAATTCAGTGAAAATGAATCTAGGGACTGAATTCACAGAAAGCCCATCTATTAAACATGAAGAAACAAGCATACTTTCTACCTTCTGATGAGTATAATTAGATAACTTGCTGAAACAATGGCCCACATCATCATTTTTCTTGTTTGAACTTTTAATTACATTTTAGCATTAAGTTTATTTTAGTCTTACATATAACTTAGAAACTTTTTTTTCAGAAAAAAATCCACAGATGTAAAAATCACCCAAACTATCTTTGTGCAGGAAAAAGCAAATAATTTAATCATAAATCCAACTGAAGGATGGTTGAATGTTAATTGAAACATTCTGTCATAGTGTGGCATCATACTTCATCAAAATATACATTCCAGCACATATTTTCAGCAGATATTTTGGATTACGCATAAACATATACTCGGTGAAATAATAGTAGAGTGACAGTTGTTGGCAAGATACCATGAATAATTAACAGAGCATAACTTACAGACCTGCTGCAAATTTGCTTCCATTTACATCCATCTCCCTCTATCATTTGAGCTAAAATGGCCGCCTGCTGTTGGAGGCCCAGCAGAAAGTAACTATCTGTATGTTCCTATGCTGCAGTCTCGAGAAAAGAGCCCTTGGGCCTTTTGTATTGGCTACTGTGCTGATTGCTGTGTTGCCTGCTGTTCAGAAGTGAAGGATAAAAAGTGCATTCATGGAAGTGTGTTTTGCAGAATTGTATAAAAAAAGACAACCTAGGCCTGCAAGTACCCTGTTGGGAGAGTAATATTTTATGAAGACCACTTTTAACCGTTAATGCCCTGCTTCATAAACTTATTCCTTTGGCACCTCTGTTTACCACTGTAAAACAAAACTGAGTTTTGATTTGAATGACCTGATCAAATAAAGTTTCATCAAATCCCATGCATGATTTGTTTATGTTTGGGTGAGGACCGCAGGCCTCAGCCGCTTTATCCATTTTTAGTTTGTGTCATGTATGTAAGTGATCTCTTCAAGGTTATCAAGACTATAATTATATGGCAATACACATTTTATGGACTGCAGCTGTGTAGGCATTTGGAAACAATAAGCTGGTGTTCTATTTTTGAAAACTAGTTCAGATATTTGAAAAAAAAAAATGACCTGGAAATAGCATGGCCTACAAAAATAAATCTTCCATATTAAGCAGCCCCAACAATCAACCCAAACAACATGTCCTTAGAAATAAGAAACGTACTCAATGTTGCGGTAAAACTGTCAACAATAGCTGATTCACTCAAAATTTTGACTTTGGAATCCACTCATTAAAACCCTATGGTCCCGATGCTGAATCTGTCGGATCCACACGTAACACCACAACATTCTGAAACTGCTTACTTCAGCGGTATTCCATTGTAAATCGTGTGTCGGGGGATTGAACAAGACAGAGAGAGAGAGAGAGCAAGAACTCAAATGTAATCCAGTGAGTGCACTCGCACATAATCCACTGCCTGAACTACTCTGCGGGTGGTGGGGTGGTGTGCCCTCCTCTAGACAACTGTCCCGACAAGCAGAACCGCACCAGCGTCTCTGTGCCCAGAAAGCCGGACCTCAATCGAACGCTTCCCCAGGAGGACCACCCCATCCGTCATTTTCAGCGATTATGTTGTCCAGTTATAAAGATACTTAGTGTTGAGTGCTCTGACCTACAGTGCTTAGTTTTTATGTAAGGGTGTGTTATACATGACTGTTTATCCTATTTCCTGGTTTTATCAGACCTATTTTACTCGGGCTCCAAATAGATAGCTAGAAGGCCTGCAACACAGACTGCAAAAACTTTTATTCCTTAATGCTTTCATCCTCACTGTCTGTGGTGCCCAGGCTGGTTGCCTCCTATATTTCTCGCTGTTTGCAGGCCTAGTGTTAGTTATATTAGATTTAGTAGAATCTAATTTCATTGGGTAACCATCGAACCTATTTTGTAAAAGTGGGTCAAAGATGTTTGTGAAGGCTCTGAATCTTTAAGGAAATCACCTAATGTTTTCAGGTTACTTTTATTATTCTCTTCAAAACAGCCCATCTCTAATTGCAAATGCCTCAATTTGCATGCATTACAGATATGGCTACATTAACAAATGCGCGTTTGCGCAGGGTATATTTGCATCTTTACTCAAATGACCTTTTGAAAACATCTAGCTGTAACACCTTGCTAAATTACCCAGGTTTACCTCATACATCTGGCGTGCCGATTCTCACGTTCTTGCTAGTAACAGGGGTGCATTTTAATTACTCGGCCCTTTTCGCTTTCGATCCAAAATGGACATGATTGATTTTCATTTTTCATTCATTAGCCACAAAATCCCTTCCCCCTATTTGCATCTATTTCATGTCATGTCACTGTAAGTAAGACTTACAGTCTCATCTCGGCGAATAGATTGGTGTAACCCTGTCACGTCACTCATGTTGCCAGAATACCACATAATGCACTAGAGGGAGGTTTTGTAATAATAAAAACTGCCTCATGTTAAAACCCAACAGTGGTATAAATTAGGAATCTGCATGAAAGCTGCAAGTTACATTCAGTTGGGATCATGAATGTTGATTCAAGTTCTTTTACATGATATAGGACAATGTACACTTAATATGAATATTCAAATGAGAATATATGCTTCAGATCGCAGAACTGATATCCTTTTAAATAACCATGAGGTCTTCAGTTGAAATCCAATAATTCATACTTTGTTCCAGAGGGTTTTTTTCTCAAAGTGATGCCCACATGTAAAATGTATATTGAACCACCCTGCATATTCTTTATGGATGTGCCATGCAAATAATTCCATAGACAGTGCATTTCTCGTGACTCATGAAAACAAAATCTGCAAAGAAAAGTCTGTCTGTCGGTATGTATGCATCCATCTGTACATATATACATTGAGTAGAGTTTATTTCATGCATGTGGTATCAGCGATATCGATTGCCTGTCACTTCCTGCGTCTCTCATAAGCCTCTAATTAACTGTGAGCGAGCGCGCTCTGCGCATCACTGTGCAGGCATATGAAAGAGCGAAAGCTAATTAAACATAGTTTAGCGAATCTGCCGCAGCTCCTCCGGGCTCATGCTCCTGGCACGTTTGGGACGGAGCGTTAAACAGCTGTGATGGGCTTGATGGGTGGGCAAGAGGAGGACATCTGAGGGTGGGCAGAGGAAATACATTTCTGCCACCCTCTTTTTACTGCCACCCCCTGAACGCAAAGGGGATTCCAACCCTTTCAAATGTCTCTATTCTTACACAGATTCAGACAAAATCATAAAAATAATACATTCTAAATTTAAAAGAATTTCATCTGTTTACAGTGTGATTTGCATACCATCAGATAAAAATGTGTGATCCCATCTCCTTTTTGATGGCTTGGTGGTTTTCTCCGGATCTTGCCGCACAGCACAGCATAGCTGTCTCCCATCAAATTAAATATGCAATTGTGTGAATCAAATATACAGTAAATTGAATCAAAAACAGTGTGCATGGCAGTTTTAACTGAGCATGTTTTTCTCTGTAATGAATAGGATAAAACTGGCAGTGTGGCAATGTAGCAATGTACAGTCTGGTAATGGAGCAACTTTGCCTGCACACCTTCTGGTCTGTCTTGGATACTGCATACGTAAACCAGAACATCTTCAAGGTCTGGAGTAGCAACTCCTTTTCACATATGGCATCCGCTTGCACTCCTGACCACTGAGGCCACAACTGCAAGTCTGTTATGTTGACATAACAACAGCTTACCCAACTTTGCCGGTTTTACCACTGAACTCAGAAAAGCCACGATTGATATTCAAAGATCTCAGCTCCAGAAATCGTTGAAGCTTATATGTTATCAGTCCATTTGCAGGATGTTAAATCCGGCATAGAATTGCTGGGGGAAACTGGCGTTTATGTGCAACGTTCGATTAGCTGCCATTCGTTCGAGCCGCGGATTCATTGTCGAATTCCTTTGGAGAGACACAGAGAAAGATGGACAGACGGCTTCTGCATCACAGCTCTGGCCAAAAATACCCTTAAGCTTTCCACTTGAGAATGTATACAGAAGCCTGTCTGGGCATCGCGCAGTAAAATTACTTTACGGTAATTGTCCAAAAATGTAATATTGTCATCTCATTATGCCAATAAGCTGGTTAATGACTGGTGCTGCAGTACTGCTATCCACTGAATGTAACCAGGCACACAGTCTACTGTCGTGGCCCTGTAACTTCCGTATGCACACACGCTATTGTCGACTGAAGAACTCGTATGGAATTCCAAACAAGTAGTTTGAATTTGTGTTGAAGAAAGTGATATAGCTTTGATGAGTTGTGATAATTAGATAACTTCAAGGAAATAATTATTTCCTATCATATGACCATGGATATGAGTTTTCGCCAACTCAAATGTATTTTTCTGGACAAATTTTCTTCCTGTCATATTATTTAATTAGTTACATTCCCAGACTGGAAAAAAAAAAGAAAAAGTGCCACAGTATATCATGTTGGGTATCACCAGGACAAAACAGACATGCAAATCTCACCAATGACTGTATTGTATCTTATTCGTCTCATTAATTACAGCTGACTAACTTAACTCTTAAAATGGCAGAACCATACAATGTGCTGTTGAATTCAAACTATACAAAGCCACCTTGCAATAAAAAAAAAATGCACCGTGTCATTTGAAATCCTATAAAAACTGCTTTCCTTTCTGGAAAAGGACTTTAGTTAGCCTGCACTGTCAAGCAACAAAATTAACCTTGACAAAGGTAGCACTCAGGATTTACAAGCTATGAGAAAAGCATGTATTGCAATAATGAGCTGCAAATGTGCAGATCTATGTCCAGATCTATGTCAAACACTGTTTTAAATTCCATTATATTTTGTATTGATGCTGTGAGTTTCATCTGAAGATTGGAAAAATACATATTGGTTCTATGATATTAATCCTATTTGTCTGATATTAGCTTGTTGAACTCATATTTGACTGGTTGAATTTACAGATATACACAAGGTTTCATTATTTCAATTAATTGTTTGACCCTGGTCTGATTCGTAATATAAAATCACAAGTTACGATATCGTGAGAATAATGTGTAATGCATTTTTATGTCCAATTACTAAATCTTTACCAACTCAAGGATGATGTATGGACCCATATCACAGTTGTTAGCGGAAGTGAATGATTCTGCTGAAAAATGATGGCAGATAATTACTCTGCACTGTAATGCTCATTTTTCACATGCTAAGAACTGCTGCTCCTAGTTAGGTCCTCCTTAGGTCCTCATGTTAAGCAGTGCAGCACTCATCTCTGAGATTAACGCTGAAACGAGGTCCTTATCACTTGTGGCCATTAAAATCCTGTGCACGTCCTCCCATGGAGAGGGGGTGGTAGCCACCCCTGACTGAATTCCAGTTAGTATTTTATCCCCAAGTTTGGTAAGCTGAATTAATCCTTGACTCGGTTGCCTTAAATGATGTGTGGCAAGCACTCTAGAAATAGAAACATCCTTAACCCAAGAGGGTTCATATAATTGGATACTGGTGTCAAGGGGGTGGAGCATTTGGGATTTTTGAGGAAAAAAAAAGATTTTAGTTATGTTCCTATTGATCTGGACTCCAATGCTGAGATGTGAAGAAAAAAATGCATGCAGAAAAGATGATATTAAAAAGGAAATCCTCATCTATAATTTAGTGCTGTACAATATTATTTCACACACTCATATTTTCATTATTCATGAAAAGCTAATAGGAAACACCTTGATGTAATTTGCAGCTATTCAGGCAATGTCTTTTTAATCGCACCGTCGAACAGAATTACCCGCTTTGGTACAGCGTTTCCACGGTTGCTCCTTTATCTTATCACAGCTAGGGCTGAGGGGGGACCATTCCTTCACAGCAGTGTTTCTCGTGAAGCTCTTTTCACAGCAAAGCACAGAGCTGCGATGTTCTCTTGCAGATTAATCATTATGCACGTGGACAAGGCAAGAACCTGTTACTTTGACACCTTTTATGTTGGGTGATGGTGTCGGCTGAATCGCGTTTCTCTGCTCTCTTTGTTTGCTGCCTCTCATAATGGATAAGACCAGCTTCCCACTCATTTACAAAATGACGTTTTTTTCAAAATTATTCAAAATACTAAAAAATACTGTTTGAAACAATGGGGTTGGGAAGTTTGAATTGTAATGTGCTGCCCACCTTTGTGGTATCAACGGTTTAATGTCATCATTTATAGTGTCATATAGTTGCATGAGCTGTATCTGCAGTACTGTATTCATGAAACGACTCTTTGAGTCAAATTGTTAAAATGGCACAAAAAAGCCTCAACAAAAGCAAGCTGAACTTGCACCCCAGCCCACAGAAAATGCAAGAGCAAATGCATTACGAAAACAGCCGAGTACACCATGTCTCATGATTTCAATAAATCACATTTCATCCTTGGCTTGCCTTAACAGTGGAACTCAAAGGACTAAGAAACACCTTTGTAAAAAAGTTCAGCGCTGAACCTCTTGGTGTCTCCACTGTGCACATAGCATCAGGATCTCCACCGATATATGTTAACAACAATAATAACGATGGTGATGAAATTAACCATAGGCAAATGGCCTGCTTAAGTTTCTCAGCTGTTTCTCTTTTACAGTCAGAAAGAGGAGTGAATGACAAGTCCAGACTTAGACAGATGGTCTTCATCAGAACTCCCAGAGGGGAGGGGGGGGGGGGGGGGGTAGCTGGCCAGCCAGGTTGCAACATTCCCGCAGACATTCTTAGCGCTCACATTATCAATGCTATCGATTGTGATCCTCTGAAGTTTAAATATGGGCCCCGATGGTTATCTGGTCACATTTGCAAGCGGCCAAGTCCCTTCCTCTGATATGGGGATGTTTGTTTTTAATCTTCTTCATGGAGGGCTACTGTTACCCTGCTGCACTGGAAAGCAGATGAAAGGATAGCCCATTTATTATTTAATGAGAAAAAATATTAAATAAAAAAAAAAAAGAAAAAGGAAAAGACACCATGAAAGGGGATAGCCTGCGACTCAAAAACATCATATTAGGCAATGGTGATGAAAGCCAGCGGAGGTTGTGACCCTCTTATTAATTCTTTTGAGCATTTCCCCCAAGACGACTGATAAACCTTCGGTGCAATGTCTGCATCCTCATTTTATGCGGGTTGGCAAGCCGGCGAGTTCATTTGTGTGGCCCAGTTCCTCTGCGCTCTACACCGATTGGCTGCCGCTGGTTTCCAGGCCGCTGCCTGAACGGCTCGTTGGATCTGGCAGTGTTCTTTATACCATCCCTGAGCCCTGTTTTTTTTTTTTTTTAAATTGTGTGCAAATTACTGTTCCGAGTTATGTTGTTTATACAGCCCTCTTCCCTTGTTTACAAGTATTTTCGCTTTGCTCCCGAATCAATACCGAGGGTATTCAGAATGCACAAGTGTTTGACACCTACGGTGTTGTAAGCTTGTCGGTTCAATTTAAATAAAATAAAGAACATGCGGAATCAAAACAGCAATTGTCATGCAAAAATACAGAAAGGGTATTATATCTGATTTGTGTATGAATGCATGTGTGCTTGTATATAGTGTTCGTTGCAGTGTGTGTGCATGTAGTCATGCTCTGTGTGTCTGCTGTGTGTGTGTGTGTGTGTGTGTGTGTGTGTGTGTGTGTGGCTGCCAGCTCTGGTAAATTACAAGCTTCTGCCAGCAGTAAATGAGAAAGCAGAATCAAGGGCGTTGTGTTCCGCCATTAGGTGAGATGAATTCCGGCTGAATTCTGCACATCTCTCATAACGCTGCGGCGAGCTCGTTTGTTAAAGCAGAAGTGGCGTTCATTTGATCATCTGACAATATGATCCACGGCCATACTCTCAACGCCACGGCCCCATTCTCTGTGTTGTTTACCCCCCTCCAATAACCCGACATGTTCTGACCATCCAGGTGTGGCTCTGTAAAATGAATCAGGCTGCAGCTGTCTTTCCAGGACTCGGTTATAAAGCTACTGTTTCTTGGTTCCGAGGGACAATCAGCAGAGAGTGTTTTTTTTTTTATTCTTATTATTATACTGAAACATTATAAAGGTCTAAGAGCTAATTATGCGGTGTTATTACATTCTCAGAACAATCATCTATTTAATGTCCAATATCACAATTCGCACTGGCACTGCATTTGAAATACTTGCATGAGTCACAAGCCTAAAAAAGGAATCGCTACCTAGGGGAAGAAAAACCACTATATAGTGAGTTGTCACTGTCACACCAAAACAAGGGAGAACCCGTGAAGAAAGAACTATAAGGTTCCTTGTGTAAGCTACACATTCAGATGTACACAAAGAGATGGGCACATACATCAACTTACAATTCATGTGTCAACATACTAAGAAATGTGTTTGCATTGTTTTTTATGCAGTATGACCAGACATGGCAAGATTAGTTACTGAAATCCTAGAAGCCTTACCTGTAGACGAGCGTGTCGTCTGAGGAGCTGTTGTACTGGACCTGGTACATCCTAATTCCGGGAACATGACGCTGCGACGGCCACTTGATGAGGGCAGAGTTGACCGTGAGCTCGGCCAGCACCACCTTTTTGTCCTGCCCCTTAGTCTCGTTGGCTGAGGTGGATTTGGAGGTGAGGATGTCGGAGGGTCCCGGGTCGGGCTCACGGACCCGGTTGGTGCTGTTTGCCAGGTGGGGGAGCGGGTTGACCACCAGCTCCACGGTCCCCGTTGACTCCCCCGCTGCATTGGAGGCAATGCAGGTGAAAGTACCCGTGTCTTTGAGGGAGGTGATGTTGATCTCCAGGCTCCCATTGCTGAAGGTCACCATCCGGGAGGAGTTTGAGATCAGGCGCCCCTCAGGGGAGATCCAGTGGATATCCGGGTCGGGGTCGCCGTTAGCCTTGCATTTAAGGCTCACTGGCTGGCCCTCCATGGCGAAGGTCTTCGGGGATTTCCTGGTCATCACCGGCGGGTCACAGATGAACTCCTCCTCGGGGATTGTCCAGAAGTACTTGGCGGTGAGGTCAGGTGGCGAGGCGCATGTCTCCAGGTCGTCCTCACGGGTTAGACGCCGGAGCCACAGGAGCTCGCAGTTGCAGTGCAGCGGGTTCCCGCCGAAACTGAGGACCAGTGAAGCGAGGGGTGAGCCCTTAGACTTTGCGTAGACCGGGATCCTGAGGAACAGGGGGTCGGGCGGGATCTTCTTCAGTTTGTTGGAGGTCATATCCAAGCGGGCCAGCTTGTGCAAGTTGGCGAAAATCCCCAGTGGAACATGCTCTATCAAGTTATGGTCCATGTTGAGAGTATTGACATTATTAAGCCTGCTTATCGTTTCCCATGGGATGTTGACTAAGTTATTGTAAGAGAGGTCCAAGTCCTCCAGTGTCCCCTGGAAATCTTCGAAGGCCCGGGGAGAGATGTCGTGCAGTTGATTGTTGCTGAGGATCAAGTGCCGGAGGTTGGTCAGCCCACGGAAGTGGTCGTCGGTCACCACGGTGAGCCGGTTGCTGTCCAGGTGCAGCGCCCGGAGACGGTTGAGGTCCGCAAAGGTGTAAGGCATAATCTGGCTTATGGTGTTGCGGGACAAGGTCAAGTGCAAGAGGCTAGTCATGTTGGCAAAGTCCTTTCTCCTCACCACCGTGATGAAATTCTCTGTCAGCCGTAGCTCCACGGTCCTGCGGTCGATGACCGTGGGCACAAAGAGCAGCCCTGTCTTGGCACAGAGGATGGCGAGGGAGGGCGAGAGGTTCTGGCACATACATCGTTTAGGGCACAGCTGGCCCCTCACTGAGACGGCCAGCACCAGCAGGGAGAAGATGAGCCTTTCCATGATCCAGTCTTCTGTGAAACTGAAAGACAACAAGATGGAGTCGTATCAGTGTCTGTGCCTTGGCAGAAAGAGAAATAAATCCCAACAGAGGCAAAAGCCAAAGTGGCCAATTGAATGCCATCGCTGTGACAATGTAGCTCATTTCGGAAAGTTTTTTTAATTCATTTTGCATTCACAAGGGACACTAGACTTCAATATTAATCCGTTTAGCATATCAAAGCCACCCTCTAAGATCGTTCACATCATTTTTAAACATTTAGGGAAAATAAAGCTTATATTGATCAAATTAACTGGGCCCAAATCAATGTAAGAAATGCAGGTAAAAACAAAAACAGGACCTCAAAGGAACAAGACCTAATATATGCTGTCTTTAAAACTTAAATATGTGCTTGCATGTCAAACTCAAGACGGAATGCTATGAAGGACAAACTCCACATTATTATTATCTATAATTAGCGGTAAAGGAAGAATGAAATATTCATTCGGTCCTAATGAATATTTCATATGTGATAGTCATTAGTATAAAATATTTGGCCAACAGTTTTTTGGCAAAGAGTCAAAATATTTCAGCATGTTTGTTTCCGAGATTGTACACAAAATAAATATGCATAAGACAGATGAATATTAACCAATGGAGTCATGAAAAAATAGGAAGGTGTTTCTTGGCTTTTTGGGGAGTTTTAAACATTCACACTTTTGTAACTTCTTGTTGCAGTGAAATGAAATCATCATTCACCATCACTGAACCAATACTTTCTAAATGTCAAGTAACATAGTAACAGACTACTTATTTCTTATGTATCCGCAAAAGAAGAACCTCAAAATGAAGCTTTAATGGAATTATATGTTATTTCTGATTCCTGTTTTTCTCCCAATTTTGAGTTTCCAGCTCATCTACAAGATTATTGCTCACTGGCTCATAGCTCATTTCTGCAACCTGTGCGGCCAATCCAAGAACACAGACAGTCATGCACTCTTTTACAATACATGTGATGTCAAATGGTGTATCTTTTACACCACAGTCCACAATTTGACCTTTAAGAGGCATGAGTCAGTAAGACATTTCAAATAAAACAGGTGTCAAGAGACTGTTGGCACTCAACTGACCAACAGGGGGTGCTGCTGGGCAGTGAGACTCAGAGATCCATACCCCTCCTGTTTGGACAGCATGACAGCCACAGACAGCTCTGGCATGGGCCATACTCAACACCAGACTGTAGTACTCATCCATGCTCTGGAACTGTGCCTTAACCCTGATGAGTAACACTTAAGTTATATTTTTAGGCTATGATTCGTACCGATGCCTGTTATACTGAAACTGGAGGGGGAGGAACAGAGAGGGCAGCTTGCCGCTCTCCTTCCCCTTCTCTCTGTCCCCAGCGCGGGCCCCCCCCACAAAAGCCTAGGAGGCGATCAGGAGCAAAGGCCACACTGACAGGCTCACCTACCTGTGGTTGATTAGTTATCACCCCAAGTGTGTGTCTGCGGCTTTGTTAGGCCTTTTGCGAGAACAGCCTGTCGATCTCAAGAATGGCTGATAGCTGTGTGTAATATTTTCCTCCTCTTGAACTGGTACTCATAATGGTGACAAAATGATTATGACTGTGTTCTTCCTAATACACCATCGCACTGCATAACCCAGCAAGTGCATCGCGCTCAAACGATCAGAGGAAATGGTCGGTCTCGAGTTATCAGTTTTACTTAAATTCATTATCTTTATCATCATAAACTTCTATGTGGTCCAGCGAAGAGTCGACATTTTGTTTTTTTTTAATTTTAATTTCCAAGGCATTTCCTAAGTCATGACCGTATTCTTCCAACCCTTTTTTGTTTCATTTCTCAGATTTTCAACTCACTATTAAACAAGCACATCCATGACACTGCTATCGTGTTGCCACATACAGAGTCTCTCACACAGGGTAGAGAGAGTGTCAAAATCAGTCACTGAACCACTCCACACAAATAAGTCTCTATATTCAGCTCTTTGTCAGGCACCAGTTAAAAGCTGAATTTCATATGCGCTCTCTGTAAATTATGTTCAAATGGCTCCAAAAATTATATCCAAACTTCTCAGATATTGCATAACTCGCGTTTTGAAACAATGAACATTTATTCATTGTAGCCGGTGGGCATCATGACCTCCTTCCCAATTCCAAGAACTGGTAACTATGGCAACTCCCTCAAAGTATGCACATTTCTTCAAAGGTGTGGGATTTTTTTTATTTATATATTTTTTTTTAAAATCCTCAGAGACTGAGTTTTCACAGTTCATCATTGTCATTGTAAAACATGCACACTTTATATATATATATATATATATATATTATATATATATATATATATATATATATATATATATAAAATGTTGTCTGTGTGTGTGTATACATACATGTATATATAGGTGCATGCTTTATATATAAGCTAACTCCTGCACATTCTTAATGATTAAAGATGGATCTAACGTTTACATATACATTATTTCATAAAATATTCAAAAACAGTCAAAACTTGACATTTATGCCCACTACCAATTCAGTCTGTCACCAACAGGTTGGATTGGTTCGTTCTGAAAAGCACTGACTATATAATTGACAGAACGGAAAAAGTCTTTTTCCTGCTTTATCATGCAGTGGCATACAAGCAGTACATTTGTTCAATACGGACATCACCAGGAGCCAGCCTGACTTCCCATTACAAAGATGAATCAATGGTTGCAGGTGGTCCTTATTTCTCTGAGAGTCTACGCCCCTCATCTTCAGTTTTTTTTGTGCAAATGTAAGGCTCACGTCTCAGAAAACAGCAGATTTACTGCGAGGAAGCGTGGCACTCGTTCAGAGCCTTTTTCCCTCCAGCTGCCACACCATGGGGGGCATCTCACCCGAGCCGTCCCTCGCATGATACTTCGGTGAACTCGCATGAACTTTGCCAGGAAAACCGATTCTCCGTTCCCTTCCAAATTTGCACAAACTTTTAAGCGCCACTGGTTTGAAACTCAGATTTCCATCTATTGTCATTATACACCAGATGTTTCATATGTTTTATTCAGATCCCTAAGAAAATACATCGGTCTTCAAACTGCAAAATTCTACAAAGGGGTTCCAAGCCTCCATCTCACCAAAAAAAAGTGCCCCAGAATGTCATTTTCAACATCACAACACTTTTCAGTCTTATATTTTCACATATAAAAGACTTGAGGTCTTCACAGACGGAATGATCAAACTGCAAGTCATCGACTGTGACACTCAGAACATACTACGCTTTCCCCTTAGGTTTTCAACACTGATATGTTCCAGATGGCAGCATGTTCATATATATCAGATCTTATAGGCCATAGGCTTACTGCTGTGGCACTCAGTTATATTTAAATGAAACCAGCAGAATGAAGAGCAGAACTGTATAAATGAACTTGTGCGAAATAAAAAGGTCTCTCCAAAACGAAAATTTACTGTCAATACATTGATCAGCCAACCTTAGCAAACCCTGTTCATGGGACAGGGTTACTGTATGTTAATGTAGCAAAAAAAAGGTTAAAAATGCCCACCCAGTGGAAGGAAACACACAAGCATGTCATTTCCTGTATGGACACCATCCGCTTCCTTGTAAGTCATTCTCATATGCGCTGAGTTCTAAATTTTAACTTGAGGACATTGGAGAGGGAACTATGAATTTGAACTATAAAACATACATAGAAGACATCCAAATATTCCAACAGAGGTGCTCTGCTATGACCCATGTCAAGTCTTTATCTGACTTTGCTCAATGAATCATAAAAATTTAATTCACAGGGAACAAGATTTACAGACACTTTTCCTCATCGAAATATTGGCATGTCCTTCAGATTCACATTACAGTCCAAGAGCAAACATTCGCTGCCCTGTGTTGCAATGGTAATATTGGAATATCCAGGTTGTTGGATACTTTAGGAAGGTTAAACAGATTGTTTTAAACACACTACATTTCCCATGGCCCAATAGACGTTTCTTTCTCCTCAATCTACCTCACACAGGATGTTATATACACATAGGATATCTTTTAAGTTATTTGAACAGACAGGTACATAACATGGGAGTGAAACTTGTTTTTTTACAGAGATTTCCGCCATATTTCCTCAATGGTGATTGAATGGCACAAGCTTTGTATCCGATATGCAAGAGGGAAAATAGACAGCAACCACAGCTCTCGGAAAAAGGAACTAAGTTGTGTAGTTTCTGAAAGGCTCGCTGGTCCCGAGGTGAATCCGGATGAGGGCAACAATTAACACATCAGTTTAAGTGCTCTCCACTGACCTCTCCTGGCTGGCTGGGTGCCTGCAGGTTTGGGAACTGTACAGATGTTTTCCCCTGAACACATAAGCAAGAATGACGCATTGCATCTGATGTGGTGAAAATAAAGATGGCTTCTTGCCAAACAGTCTGAGTCGTCACGTGTGGCCCATCTTTGTATGTGCAGGAGTGTGCAATGAGTGGTTTACATGGTTCAATTTGTGTACTAAAATGCAGAAAAGAAAGATAGCTTGCGAAGAAAACAATCAAGATTCAATAATATAAAGGATAAACCGCAATGCCTTTATTACCCTTTAAATGTCACAATTATTCGTTACACATACTTGGTGTACAATATTTATTATATCTTCAGTTGCTGCTTTGACATTTCTGTAACTGAAATTGTAAACAGACTTAATATGCATAATAGTGACAATATTAATGACTTCCTTTTTGTTTTGTTTTTTTTTTTATTTGTAAGAATATGAGATATGAGTAATGTTGATGCCTGTGTCATCGGGATGGCTGACAACACCGGAAGAGTGGGAGGAACTGCTTTCTCTGTTCCTCTCCCTCCTCCTCTGGTTCTGTCAGCTTCCCGCTGTATTCCTGAAAAGCCTTGCGGGCATTGAGGAGCTAAGACGGCAGCGGGGCCCGACGGGCTGACAGGCCCCTCATCCACACCTGAAGTTGATTAGCAATCAGCCCAGGTGCTTCTCTGAGACTTCATCAGGCCTTCACTGTAACAGCCTGCAGCCCTTGCTGGAAGAGACCGAAGTGAATTTGCTTTGCGGCATCTCTAGTTGTGCAGACAAGAAGTCTCACAGCTTATGTACCCAGACGGTTATCGTCCCGGCAAAGAGTGGGCTTTCTACGTATCTGCCAGCTACACATGTTATACCCATACCATGCCTTCTGGGTTTGCAAATACTCTGAGGAATAGAAAGGGTTCTGTTGAACACACGGTGTCGTGGATTGTTTTGCCGTTGACTAGCCGGTCATCCATTCGTATGAGTTGACAAAAAGTTACTTGTTTGAAAAATGAACGCATTCTGAGCAGCATTGTTGATGTTCGGCAATTGTTTCTCCTGGCTTCATGTTCAAAGGTTTATCTTCCTTATGTTTTAAATGCAGAACATCTTGGGAGTCGTTCCGAGTTAAACATCTTTTTCCACATTCAAAAGCCATATTCAGAGTCCACCGAAGATGACAGACTAATTTTTCAAAGACGTACGCGGAGACTTTTCCACGCAAGGCTGATTTTGTGCATTTCCGCCCGGTAATTCTACAGTTATGCCGAAACACCCTCGACACACATGCTGGAGTTCTCTATTTATAACAGCACTTCCAAGGTTATGGTTAACAGTTTTATACCTTTGTGTGCAAGGACCCCTTGTGAGATTTGTCATACACCATTAAATGTTTGCCTTTGTTTATTCCGTGGGAATTTAATAATGGAGACAGCGGGGAGAGGATCACAGCTATCGTCTGAGCAGGTTTTCCAAGGTAAAGCTGTTGCTGTTCGAACAGAACTATGAAAGTGATGCAGTACTCGGTATTACTTCATAATTGCTAGTACTGTGATAATATCGAAAACTATGCAAGATGAATTCCTCGATTTCAAGGCATTGGGAGGAAAAATGTTTTCCCATACCACATGGAATCATCCTTATGACCTCTGCGTATCATTCATGATCTCTTAAAATAATAATTACAGTAAATAAATGGCTGGCTGATTTTTTTAGAAAATGTAAGGCGTTACAGTTAGCAATCCACAAATGTAGTCTGTAAACTCCCGAGAAGTAACTGTATGGATGTAACACCTGTTTTTCAATGTAAACTTGTCTAATTACAGTTACTTTATATTTGTAATCTGACTATATAATCTAATGACACGTAATCAGCTTCTACCCAATACTGTAAATAAATAACATCATACTGTTCTGTCATTGCCTTTACATCCTGTACGGGGAAACCAGCTGATAACTCTTCAGCCTCTGGCGAGACCAGCCAAGGCTGGTTTGCACTTCCTGATAAGCATGTTCGCTGCTGCTTATTGGACAGTTGGCATCGGCTCCATAAAAGGAAAGCAGGATGAAACATAAAATGCTATGTTTGTGGTCGGGCAATTAGCGGTCCCGGTTACAATCAGTTATCCAACTGCCAAGCATTGCACAACCTCTTTTCAGTCATTAGCATTCACCCTCAAAAAGCGATTTTGGGGTCGATTAACTGAGATCCTCAATAAGGGGTGTTATTTTGCACCGAAAGTATTTGAATGTCTCGTCATTACACTCTTTGCGGGTGATCAAGTAAGAGTCTTTATGTAAATGACTCCAGCTGCAATCTTCCATATTTAAATGAGGGATTTTGCATGGTTGGAAGGGATCTCGGCCTACCCTGATAGGATGAAAAGGGATTCAGTTAAAGTGAACGAGTTGCTGTTTTACAATCTATTTTTATAATGCATATAACCATAAATATAGATCATCACGTGTCTTAAGAGATGGAAAATACCAGCTTCAGAAAATGAAAGCACGACCACATATTTGTTCTGTCCATGCACGAAACCATATCATTTCACTCATGAACACAACTCTTCTCTCAGGTAGATGAGCTAGTGAGTGAAATCACCTGTTTTAGTGCATATTTAGAACAACTGCATAGGAGCACTAAGGCTAGAGTTTTCCCACCACTGGGAGTGTCACTTAAATTCGCATTTCCATCAGTTGACAGTTTTTGTTTTGTTGTTCACTGCTCTTAATCAGAGACATTGTAATGCTTGTTTGATTCCAGTACAAGTTGGTCTTTTGTTTCGTAACATTACTCGCTTCATGTTTGAAACTGTATTCATTCTTACTGTTCATGGCGCGCATATCCACCAGTTCTGTTTTGTGTATTTTCAGTGTCAGCTAGAATGTGCCAGCCGATTGGTGCCTGATTGCTGATGTCATCATATAGCATAATCAGTCATGGATATTTCCAACACATCTGTGTGCATGTACATGGCAAGGGTTAGAATCAAATTTGGTGTCAAAGGATTCAGAACCAGGGACAGCACACATGAACAGCCAGACTGGGTTGTTCCAGCTTACTGTTGATCTCCCACTTGTAAGATGTGCCTTACTCCAATGGTTTGATAAGCAATATTTATTTATGTTGTGGTTTTTCATGGCTACTTCCTTTCCTTCATGATTCAATGTCAGCCCCTGTCGTATCGATCGCATATTTTCTTCTACCTGCTTCCCATCCGTGCTAAAATCCACACACAGCTGCCTTTCCGAAAACAGCTTTCAAGCTCAGTTAATCACGTTGTGTGACGTCCTCCCACAACACAGGGGTGCCCAAATTTGCATATTCAATTCAGAATCTGGAAAAATCAAAAATACATGTGAATTCTCATTCACGTGGTCTTTGAGCGTCATTAGTTAATCAGCTCTTTTTTGCATCAGGTAGACATTATTTTCAAGTAATGTAAATTGGCCTCTTTGTGCTTTTACTTACACATCTGCGATTCAAAAGTCTGATATGGAACCTCAGTTGGGAAATATTCTTTGGAGTAAAATGCTGTTTCTCATTCTGATAAAAAATAAAATTTCACATCTAAAATGGTGCTCATACTGTGTCTACATGCATACTCAAAATCATTTCCCACATAAGCATCGTGTGCAAGTCTGCCACAGCCATTATTAACGCCTACAAATCTGTAAAGATGGAAGAACTGCAAGGATTTAGTCATACATATAGCTTTAATATGTGCCCCCTACGGCTTTAATCAATAGTCATTCATTTTGACAGGAAATGCATTGTTACAGACAGTAAAGTCTGTTGCTGGATGTTTTGTAATGTCATTTTAATGCATCCTAATACGTATGTGGACATGGGGAAGGTGGGCCGGCTGCATCGAGCAGCTTAAGGAAAAGTGATATTTCCTGCTGGTAACAGGCGTTTCCTCGGCCCTATGGGCTCCATTTATGGATGCGGACCTCTCCGTGCTCCACCGGGATTAACCCTTTCGGTGTCGGTGTTTTGCAGAGACGCATAACATGAGCAGAATGCTAAGCACAGGCCCTCGAGCAGCTAAGGGCACAATGACAGTGCTAAGTGGCCTTTGGGTCCTGCCTGTGGGGCGGCGGACCGTGGTGGGGGGGGTTGGGGGGATGTCGTTTGGGAAAGCTGATCACGGTCGGGTAACCCTAGGCCTTTACCCCGTACGCTCCCCGGGGACAGGCTGTGAATGAGAGGCATTTGGCTCTTGAGCTTATTTAAAGGACGGGGCCCTGACCACTGTCCCCATGCTTCCCTCCCCCCAGCTCCGCCAACCAAGCCATCTGAATCCCCATGCCCAAGAGCGCCTTAAACAGCAGAGACAGATAAGGCTGTCTGCCCTTGACTGGGGCGGGGAAAGGTTTGCAGGGTGAACGAATGACAGAGAGCGAGCAAGCAAAAAACAACCTAAGCCTCACCATACGGGAGGGAAAAGGAGAGAGGGAGGGGAAAAAACACAACCCTTGTACAGGTTCAGGGTGACAATCGAAACGCTGGGGTTCAATGGGTACACGGCGGCCTCCATTTGCCGTTCGTCTTATTTGTGGTCATAGCATGGAGGGAGAGGGGAGAAGATGTTCGCTCTGACGCACCCGCCTGCCAGCACATGTGGAAACAGGACCGACCAATCGCAGCTCATCCCCCCGATCCAGAAATAGCCCTTAAAGCACAGTCCACCTGAGATTTTCCAGTGGCAGCATTGGCAATCTATAAGGCCATCGCCCCCTTCCTGTGATCCATTATGAATGTGAAACGAGTCTGTGCTGCACATTGTAATCAGCTGACCATGAATATTAAACGTGACCCTTGAATAAAAAAAGAAAAAGGGTCGAAAGACCACCGAACCTATGCAGAGGCCAGTAACCCCTGAAATATGTTAAACGTGACATATATTTTCAAATCTCCTTAATTGGGTTTTGCATATTTTACCTTGCATGTCATTTTAATTTTTTTTTTTTCTCATGTGGATAGCTCTGAACATTTTCTGCTTGACAGTGAGCGTAAAGGGTACAGAGGACATGGATGTCCCACAGGAATACACATGCCATCTGTGACACACTGCGCACACACACACACATACACACACATGTGCATGCACACACAAAGATCTGATATTTGTGACATATCCGTGGCTGGACTGACACAGAGCCGCACTCGAGCGTGTCCATTAATGCCGCTTCCGTGCGAATCCCCTTAGCGCCATTACCCGCGGGCCGCCGTCTCCCCAGGCAGGGGGAGCAAACAAAGTGCTTTGCGAGACTCGCACATCCATCAGGACGTGGAGCGCTTCATGCTTTAACCATCGCGGCTCTCAGGCAGCTGCGTTAAGCCAATGAGGTTGATGGGTTGTCTCTTAGCAACGGTTGCTGAAATGGTGTGTTTGTGTGTATGTGTGGGGGGGCATTGCAAATAGGAAGGCGTTTTTTTTTTTTTTTGATGTGTGGACCGAGATTGTCCATTAATGCTCCGACGCACCACGACGCAAACGAAACATCAAAAGGCTCAAATCTGTTCACATCTGTGTTCCAGGAACAGTACAGCCTTCCAGACCGCCTTGAACACCACGGTGCCAAAATCCACTTAATTACTTGGGCGAAAAAGTGAATATTCATTTTATCGCTTTTACTCATTCCATGACTTTTGCAGATGTTCTGGAGCACTCAGTGTCATTTCACCAAAATTTTCTTTACGGAAGTTTTTAGGTCTATACAGTTTAAGTGCATGTCACTGCGTAAAGCTGTTGTACTGTTTTCCGATTCTGAACTCATTCCTCCTGCCAGAAGACCAGTGTATTTAAACACTCTGTCACACAAGATTCCCTGATGGATAAAAAACACCAGAGGAAGAATAAATTCAGTGTACCTAATTAGGTCTCTGGCAGCTAGCTCAACATCTCACCCTCCATTCTAATCAGCCGGCCCCCTTTCCCATCAGCATGGTAGCATTCCAAGTTAATTCCTAACTAAAAATCTTTCGCCGCCCCTCATCTTTGGGATGGTTGCTCTCTGTTTGCTGAGTCATCTGCTCGCGTGGACGAAAATCGCAACCCCTCCCATGAGACGCACCGCAAACCGCTCCACGGCTCACGTTTAGTTATAAACCATTTTTTTTTTTTTTTTTTTTGTAAATCGATGGCTGTGGCCTTTACGGGCTGCTAACCGCTAGCTGAGAACCATGGGAGTTTTTTTTTTTCCTTCCTCCCCCTTTTCAAAGACCTCTGCTTGGTATGCAGCTGCTTCACTTTGCTTCATTCATGTTTGCTGCATGCTGCTCTCCCCTTGGGACACACTCTTTGAAGAGATAAGAAAATTGCTTAAAGACACAGGGTACACTTTTAATGTTTTCTCCAGACCTTTGTTTCAATTTTGAGTATTAAGCTCCCTCCCTGCCAATATGGCCTTAATAATTACTGTGTCTGATTATGGTACAGACTTATTGAAAGATAAATATCAAATTTAAAAAAAAAAAAAAAAAAAAAAAAAGGAAAACCTTATTTGCTTTGAAACACAACTGACTTGCTATCATATGAACTGAAAAAAAGGCATTTTGGAAAAGACGGAAGCGCATTTCATTTATCTTACACATGGATACCTTGAACTTGTGAGATCGTAGAACATAAAGAAAAGAATGGAATAAACAGAAAAAAATAGGATAGAACAGAGACATTACATAATAACCTTGTCAAGGTAACCTTGATCTTCTCTGCGGCTATGACATACCCATCCACAAGGAAAAAAGGCTAAATGGCTCAAAGAATCATGGGCTTCACAACCATCTGATGTTCAGTGATGGCTCCGTGATCAAGCAAAAACATCCCGCCCTGACGTCTAGCGTGCAGCATCCAGAACGCGAACTGAGATGCCGCCGTACGTATTCAGACCGATTCCCGAGAAAAATAAAGTTAAACTACTTCAGAAATGGTATGATAGCAGCTCAAGTTCAACTAAGTTGAAGTACTCCTTGTAACATTAGTCGGATTTGATTAAAATGGCAGTTTGAAATGCAGTCTGTGGCAGAACTTTTTTTTTTGAAATCTCTAAAATTGCACAATAAATTAATAAATAAATCAACCCAATCTGGGAGAGAAAAACGGTCTCCATCTCAGAGAGGCACTTCATGTGACACAACTCAATTTGTTGGAGGGCAATTAAGCAGGGAGAATGATACTTATTTGCACCTGAAACAAGCCTGGCTTTTTGTCACGTTGGGCTCAGTTGAATTATAATAATCAAGGACGATAAACTAGCTTCATGATTGTCTACCTTGTAGGAAAAGACACAAGCTGTAATTGCATGTGAAGTATCTCTGGTAATGAGTATGCTCTGGTAAGGGTTGAGTCAGAGAGACCATTAAAAGTTTAATGGTAATCCCTCCCAGTTGATGAACTTGGTCTTATCATTGCGCTAAGAGGTATTTTAGTATAAAAATTTGATCGCTCTTCATATTCAACTTCCGGAGGTTGAATATGCATTTTTTGAAGCTGAAAGAAAGGATTAGTGGGCGAAAATGTGGTTTGGGTTTTTTTTTTTTTTTTTTTTTTTTGACAGTTGTGTAATTGAGGATGTAAGGAAGCACGTGGAGTATGCCTACTTCCTCACACAGTATACTCACCGCTTTGGTTATCCACCAATGCCTCACACAAACTTACTACAACACTGAAAAACAAGTACAGGGAATATAAATCGCAGTAACATGTTGTGCTGTCGTCATCATGTCTATTTAATTAGAAACATTGCACGTGACGTCCAAAAGATACTGCTGTACCTCAACTGGGCCCCTCTTGAGGTGCTGCTCCCGGCGAGATTGAGTTCGACACCCGAGCCCCTCTCACTCTCTCCTGCCATGATCTGGCGGTGAGCGAGCGCATAATCTCTCTGCTTCACGGAACCCGCTCCATTTTTGCACCCTGGCTCGGAGTAAATTACCTCGAAACGCACTGCCGCTCCTCGCCTCCATGTCCCGGCGGTGTGATCCGTGGGGCGTGAGGGTTCTTACCCTGTCAAGCTTCTCTGTCTCCTTTACTTATGTGCTGTCGAAGGGGGGCACTAAATTCAGGGGAAGTGTATTTCACTTGTGTATGAAATCACATTTAGTTCAACTTTTGTGCAATAAGTTTTGCTGCTGAAGATTACTCACGAGTTCACAGTTTCAATATTCCATGCCCCCTGGCTTTCCTTTTGAATTTGAATTTGGAATTCATTAACACATGAAAGAACTTGATATTTGATATCTAATAAAAGTAGTATCAACTGTAATTTACCAGTTAAAATCAGATTACACAGTCCTTTCAACAATACCTTAGCACTTCATGGCTTACACAGCAAAATTTTATTGTGAAATGGCACAAACTTAACTATGCCAAGAGTGGGAAGCAGCTCTTTTCTTGGGAGGATAGAGTGTTTAAAGGATTTCTCTGCCAGCAATGTTTCTAGGCTTCGCAAAAGTGGCCTTCGGATCGCGGTCAGCCAGGTCTGTACCCAATGCTCACGTGCCTGAGAGCTACGGGCGTGCAACTGCACCAGTTCTTTCAAATCACTGAATTCTCAGTATGCCTTCGAGAATGAACTGTCCCTTCATGTTGTGCATCTGCCCTTTTGTCGTTTTCAGATACTGATACTGTGCTCGATGTTGAGCTATGGTTTTAATCCTGCAGAAACATGGCTGAGATCAACTAGATTATACAATGCTATGCTCATGCTAACTTGCCACCTGTTGCCAACTGGTGACTATCATTAAGTAGCTTGCAAAGATAGTATGATAGCATGACATGGTAAATACATACGGTCCCCGGCTTACGATAGGGTTACTTTCTGATAAACCCATCTTCGGTGGGAAATATCGTACTTCGGAAATGCATTTAATACACTTAACCTCCCGAACATAGCCTAGCGGACCGCATGGCTGACTGAGAGATCCTATCGCTGCCGCTGCCCAGCATCAAGAGAGAGTATCATACCACATATTGCATATAAAAAAAAACAAAATTCAAAATGAAAAGTGCGGTTTCTACAAAATGCACATTGCTATCACACCATCATAAAGTCGAAAATCATAAGTCAGACCGCCTGTAATGGCAAAATTAATAATTGCTAAGCCCTTGTGGTGCAGGCCATGAGAATTTAAACAGTGATCACGGAAGCTGAATATTTAACATTTTTGTCAAAGAGACAGGGACTTTTAGCTGTTTGTTTTTGCCATATGTTCTGATTTTACTTGTTTAATGAGAGATGCTGTGATTTTGTCAATTTCAGGGTTTTTTTGATTTTTGTATACCCACCATCATGTGTGAAAGTTAAAAACAATGTGCCAAAATCCACCAGCTTTGACTCTTGAGTTAGGAACAGTGGCCCAACCTCCCTAGCCTTTTGGGACAGCCAACAAGCAGACTTTAAATCAAACTTTGTGCATTTTTGTCACAGTCCTGGCTATACACTGTCATGAGTTATCAGCAGAAGCTTGAAACGTTTACAAAGGAAAGATCACATCCTGACAAAACTCTTGAGGCAAGTTTGAAAGCAAAGTCTCTCCATCCCTACAATTCCTTGGGTAAAAATCATTCTTTGTGAATGGCAGCTTGCTATTTATCCAGCATGCAATGTAAAAGTGGACTGCACTCTAAATGTCATTGCAAGTTGCCTGTCCAGGTGCCTATTCCAAGCACTTCAGCCTCAAATCTTGTCGTGTTCAACTTTCTCAACCGAAACAGTCCGTAAAAATAAAGGCATGCATCAGCTATGATTTTTACTTCTCTCTCAACAACTGAGGTTGAATATAAAATGTCTATTTTGTCTGAAAAGATATGCACTTGCCTCCTGGGTTTACTCAAAGGAATGTTCACAAAACATAAACTGAACTTTCTGTAGAAAACGTAAAGCCCTCTCATTTCCTTTCACCTCGCAAACAGAGTAGCGATGTCACGTCTGTTATGTATGAACGACTGTGCAGCACAGCTCATGGGAAATAGTTACACATGGAAGTCAGTAAAAGGACTAATGTTGCTAAACCGCTTGAACTTTCACTGGCACGCTTTGCATTTTCAGGATATGGATCACTCAGTCTCAAAGAATTAATATGGAGCTGAGAAATATCAGGGTGAGCAGACTGGAAATTTGCCCTCTGGGTTTGTGTGTCACGAAGGCAATAGTAACACTTAAACTGATAAATCCCCCACAGACGAGACCTTCTTACAATACAATAAAGTGTGTTGCTACATAAGTGCACACATCATTAATGTAATTCTTCCAGGCTGAAAAACATGGACTGTTTATCGTTGGGTAAATTGACCCTTGTGGAAGCTGAACTTTTCACCCCCCTTTATCAAAGCGGCCATAACTGCCCCATTATTTTGGTCAACATTTTCGGCGACATGGGGACATTGCGCTAAATGGCAGCCTGATTGGATCAGCTTTCGCACTGGGTCTCCGGTTCCTCTTTGGGGATGAGAAGTAAAGACAGCACTTTGAGGGGCTTTGTGACAGGCACTTCGTTTCATGCTCGGAGATTCTCTCTGACAGATTCCGCTGTAAACCGAGTTTTATTTCAAGTAAACATCAAAAGCGAGCACTTCCTTAGCGCAGACGCCGTAGCGATCGGATTTAGGTTCTCTCACGGCCCACTGTAATTGCCGCAGCCAGTTGTAAACAGAGAATCTCCAAGGCTTTTTATTTTACCATTAATAATTTATTCCTGTATATGGGTATTGCGGCTGAGGAATTGTCTCTTTGTAATGAGGCCATGATGTTGTTAGCAATGTGGCATATAATTAAGCCCAGCTCAGTAAAAAGGAAAACAAGACTGCTAATTCAAGCTCCATTTTTGTATCATCTGACAAATTCTATTTGTTCCGATCATCGTTACCGTAACAACCTGCAGTGTCATAACAGAAATTCACGAATCCAATTGCGGCACACATTGAAAAGTGTTACCTGTAATTAGTACTTGCGCAGTCAGGCCAATTTTGCATAATGGAAACGGAACAACACATCTGACGAAATAACATTTTATTTATTTATTTGTTTTTGTTTTTTAATTGTATCACGCAAGATGCACATTAGACGTATGTGTGTAAGATTTAGGTGAAATAGTCCCATTAAAATCACCGCAAATGGGTTTGACAGTGATTAATAAGACTTAAAGGCTATGTGTATTGAGTTCAGTTATTACTGAATATACGTATGTACACAGTTCAGTTCATTAATCTCTGATCAAACCCACAATGGGAAAAAAGTAATACCGTCTTAATCATAATCAATATCACGATTGTACATATTGCATACTTCAACATAAATCTTCAGTGCCGATGCTAACTCCGCAAGGTTATTATGGTATGAAATGGAACATAACCTTGCAGCAGTTGCGTTGATTATTTGGAAGCACAGAGAACTTCTGAATCTCACAATAACCACACACTTTTTTATTATTAAATACTCAGAAGATTAAGGTAATTTGAGAGTTTTTACTAAAATTGTCTTTACAGCTAGGTAAAGTCAGAGGCATATATAACTACATGTATTTCAGAATATCATACACCAATGTAAAAAATAACTTACATGCAAGCAACCAATCTGAGAATATGACTTGTCAAGTAAATATGGTCCTTTTACTCAACTTTCCTAAAGGACATGGATGAATTGAACTGAGCATGAGGGTAAATTGACCCACAAGTTGAAAATACCTCTAGATGCCTATTTCCAAGGAAAAAACCCTTTACAGTCAACAATAATAATCTATTTGTATATGAAAAGTGGGTCACTACAATACATTCACTTACATAATTACTGGCACCCGACGAAAGATATGAGTATGATGTTTCAGTACCACTGAACACAAACGCACTGCGATCAAACAAGGTTTCAAAAGCCAGTTTGTGTCAAATACAGTAGGTTGATCCGGCTGCTGCTTGCTTCGCTTGAAGATTTCATTGTGGAGATCTGTTGCTCAAGAAATCTCAAACAAAGCCGGATAGGAAAAGTGATGAGAAACTTATCCCAGTCGTAAGGCATGTGCCTACTGCTGAGCTGCTATTTTTAAATCCTTATTCCACCCCGACTGCAAATTACTACTTGGCTGCTTATTGTCTTAATGACTCACTAGAAAAGGAAAGTATATTACTTGAGAGGCATGTCTGCACAATGGAATTCAAAATTTAAAAAGCACACTGCAATAAAATACAGTCCAGAAGCACAAAGGTATACACTGAGTTCTCTCTTCTGGAAATATCAGTGACATCCCTTCTGTCTTGAATCATAAAAGTTCAAGTGATATTATCTTTGCATTTTAATTTTGTGATCTGGTGTGTTGGTCCTCACGGGTATACAAATGAGCCACAGTAATGCTAAGAAATTCATGACGCTAATAATTTGTGCATTAGAAAATTCTCTACAGTTGTCAGCCACTGCCCTCCAAAATATTGGCCAATATTGATAACCATGCTCTCCGCAGCAGAGCCGCGTGGCTGTTGTGGAGTCCTGCAGCTGGATTTTTGAGTCCCAACCATGTGGTTGCTGCCAATGGCAGGAGGCCCGTATTGGCATGGCAACAGCTGCCGCAGCCTTTCCTGGAAACGATATGGCGTAGGCCGATAATTCATGGGTCTCATTGCAACTAGCAGACATTCATGGAGGATGCATGAACTGAGTATATGCTGACTTTGTGCTCCTCTCATAGCATAGGCAGTTTGCAATTGGTGGCAAACTGTATCAGCTGGGTGGAAATAAGCAAGACTCTGTCATTGTGTCGAATGAGAGAAGTCGCATGGCGCCCTATTCTCGAGTCACTGAGAGACAGAGTAATCTGACCAGCTTGGTTCAGGGTGGAGAAGAAACCAAACAAAGATATGTATGGAGAACAACAAAGTGTTGTTTCTCAGACATGTATTTCACATCAACAGTGGTGAAAATAGAGGGAGCAGAAAGGTGCATGGTCAAATGCTACTTTGTTTAAAGATACTTGTGCATTACCTTTGAATGCACTGATCAAAGCAGTATCTTCAATATTTTGTTTGGCATTTTGTGTTCATTATGAATGTAATGAGAAAGTCTTAAACCAAACAACATAAGAGGCTATATCTGCATTCCCTCTACACTTTGAGCGAGACCCATTTTACAACGTAATGTTGAAGCAGTCGTAGGGTTTATGGTCTTATGATTCATTCACTTGAATCACAAGTCAAATTGCTTGTAATTTCAAGAGATCACAGTGCACCATCTCTGAGGGAAAATTATGCATTTTTTTCCCCCCTAAAAACATCTCCCAATAGTGCCTTGATCTCAAGCAGTTTGCTCCCAGATGCCAAGAAACGCTTTTAAAACCCTTTAAAAACATTTTTATAAGCCTCTGACAGTGCCAGACTCCCAACACTGGCTAAGCTCCTCAATTGAAAATATGACCTGCGTCAAGATGTAGCGAAGTGGAGCTCGCACATCAGATCACAGCGGGTATGAGTATGTGAAAATGGCGTCTGCTGCTCTTCCTTTTTCTCCGCAGGGATGTGCCTCCTTTTTTTTTTTTTTTTTTTTTTGTTCCATCCTGTCGCACCTACAGTGTGCATATTGTAACACTGCTCTGGCAGGTATCACCTTTTTTAAGTGAACACAGTATAGTCCTTTTTAAACCAATTTGTGAAAGAGAGTAAAACCACTTTCCTTTAAATCTGAACATAGCAATGGACATACGTAGTGGATATAAAAGCAAATACAACCAGAGGGGTATCCAAGGGGTCTATGCAAGTATGCAGAGCGTACGCACCTGAACATGGGATATGCAATACACCCATTTATTTATTGTTTTTACTCACGGTTACCATAATACATGCGAGCTTTGGAGTGTCAGTCTGTCCATGCTTGCAGCCAGTGAACTCAGCTCCTCAGTGATACATTACACCACTCAGCACAAGTTTTACAAATGTGGACAAGGAATTTCAACTTTAGTTAGAGATATGTGACGACTCGGAGGTCTCGTTGTTTGCTGGTGACTTGCAAATAAAAAATAAATGAATAAATAAAATAACATCATTTCAAAAACCTTATTGTCATGGAAATTATTTGACTGGCTCAGTTCTTTTCTCACCACATTCGCCTTTGACAGCAGTTTGAACAGTACCTGGCCTCAGAAATTATTCTGAACAGCGGTAATTACCCTACTTGCCAACCTAAGGCATCCAATTACATGGATAGGGTCTGAATAAGATGACAAATGTGTAATAAACGTGGTGAAAAACACTTCCATTACACTAGAATAATTAGAACGTCTAACTCCGCATTGCAGCATATAACAAATTGTTTAGTGTGAGTTGCTAACAACCACCGATTATATTGGAATGTTCTGTGCAATTATACATTGTTCTATAGTAATTATGTAGTGCTGTGACTTTGTTCCACATTTCATAAAAGTCAAAAAATTGCAAATCTCTAAAAACATTTGTTGTACATATTTTTCCCCAGACATACATTCCAGGTATGATATACATTATGCAATGCAAAAGGGAAAAAAATCAACTTCATTTTTTCCCTTGAGCAGATAAAAAAAATTTAAATAAATCTTGCACAGATTTTCTCTGCTCTTAATTATACACCAGCTCCCCAGTCGTGCTCAGGTGTCACGTTTCCTCTTCCCATCATGCAGTGAACCTTATACAACACAGCAGCCTTTGTTTGGAGAATTACCTGTAGTTATATGATGAACACAACCATCAAAAAGCAGCAGGTCATATGCTATTTAACAACGAATTATGTACTGCTGCCATAGTTAAAATCAATTTTTAACTACCTCTTAAATATGTTTTTATTAAGTACTCAAAAATGACTCCAGTAACCATGCCCCAGTAAGTATCATTTACATAAAGATATTGCAAGGGGGAAAAAAATAACCTGTTTGATTCTATGCACATTTTATAAGTTAAGTCACATTTTTTAAAAAAAACTAATTATTTTTTTATTCACGTCCCTCAAAAACATGTAAAATTAACCAGCGATTATTTTTTTTTTTTTCTTGATGTAGACTGTATGACAATCCCAGCTCAGTGATTCTCACCCATTTCCTCAAGACTGGTCATGGGTGCTTTGTTTCGGTACGTTACCTCTATCTGGTGTGATGTGGCGTGGAGCTGCACCTCATGAACACCCCACAGATGCAGGATGACGGGCGGTGGACAGCGGACGTAGGCAGCTACATGTGGACAGAGCTCCTAACCACAGCGGATGGCAGGGATAGCCGGGGAACATCAGTGCTGGCGCCAGGTGCTAAGACTGGGACTTCTGATTGATGTCCGTCGACCTGGAAGGAGAAAGCGGGAGAATGTTAATTCGCCGCCACGCTGGTGAACAAAGACGGGGAGCATAGCTGTTTGCAGATCTTGCGAACATGACAAGCCTCGTCCTCCACCTGTGTTTTCAACAGAGCCGACCGTTCTGCGATTCAAGACTTTGTTTTGGCTGTCGGATAAGTGAAAGCCTACTTACGGGGAAGCTCACCTCTTGAGTTTCTCATTAAATGAAAGAAATACTCATTCAAAGGTATCAGTTGGAAAAGTTATGCCCACACATTTGCTCAGACACTTTCTGAATAGGATAGCTATGTGACATCTGTAAGAACAGACATGAGGGAAATAGATTCAGGAGAACAAAAGAAAATTGGATCTTTATGGTGAATATTCTCATACTTTGATGGACACATCAATTTTTTGGGCCTGCATTATTGTGTAAAACCTTTTAAACAACAAGGATGTGATAGACAGTTGAAAGAGAGGTTTGAGCAGGCCATTAAACAAGCTTCTACACAACTGGTATGCATATTATAGCATATTTTAGGACAGTCCTTGAGATGGCTCTCATTTTCGTGTCCTGAGATGACTACAGCTCCCATGAGCCACCTGAACCAGTCCGTAAAGGGCACATGACCGCGGATATGTCAGGTTGGGACAATCACTCCTGCCTGATGGCAGCCAATGGAAATGGCTCTCATGGTTATGCACTAGAACTATAGATCGCATCGACCTCCCCAACCAGTTTGACAAACTGACGGTAGGCACTGGTTTGGATCATCATTCTTACTAAGAAAAGGAGGTGACAGGATCTAAATTGTACAACTTTGTGATACAAGACCATCTGATGCAAGACATACAAATAATTGTAAATCGTGACAGGTTTGAATAAGGAGCAAGTACACTTTCTGTCGCATAGCTAAGTCTACTTGTATGTTAAATGTCAGTGTTATCAAACCAAATCTCAGTGAAAGCATGGTTACAATCAACAATTTCAATCTGAAAGGCACAATTTCACATGCTTAAGCATGTGAAATTAGCTCATACCACGGGGCATTCTGTGATTTCTGGGTGACTTCCATCCACTTCCAGCAAGCAACACGTACGCTATTGCCATAGTGACACTCTGAATGGCTTCGGTGCCAGTTATCTGCTTGTTAGTAAAATCCCTAGACTGTAAAAGTCACAGCTATGTACAGTGCATGGTATCATTCTGTAAATGACTCACACCCTACATGACTCACAGATGGCGGCGTTTGTTTACATTCCCGAAAAGAAACTTGGAGCAGAGGCAGCGTGCGCTACGGCACCAGATGACTGCAGGTGATGTTGCCGAAGGTCTTGCTCGTGCTGACACGCCAAGGGCAACAATTGGCCAATTTAGCACGAAGCCTACCTTAAGATGAAGAAAAGATTAAGAGCATCCCCACTTTGTGACGGATTCCTAATGGTGGATATCAACTCCAAGTGCAGTGCACTGCACTGCAGAGCACACTGGATATTTGGTTCCTGAGTAGCACGTTGGATTCACCCCAGAGGACTGGAATTCAGGCTTACTGGATGCATGTTGAAACAGTGGCATCGTGTGTGATTACACATGCTGTTTAGATTCTGTTCTGTTCAAGTCCTGTGTTGACATTGGCCTAGAACTGCACTCTTTTCAAAAATCTGAATTACGAAATCAGCAACACTGTGTTTTTCAAGCACAACACATCTGTCTTAAATCAAACTTTTTGCTCCTTCATATGTCCATGTTGACTGCCCTTATTCCATGTGCTGTTCCACTGATTCTTGTGGTAGCCTTTGGTAGCATTTCTGTTAGAAATGGTCATGTATATGAATATGGACCTAAACTTTTAGCATACAATCAATCGTTGTTTTATATTCAGACTCCAGTTCACACTTTTTATGTTCAGACTCAAGTTCTGGAATGCCAGAGTGTTCAGTTTTTTTCTTCCTTCCAATCTGCAATTAAGAGCAGAGACGCACCAAAACCCAAAGACACGACAGCCCTCCAGGACCTGAGTTTGACACCAATGGAGTAAAAAGTCAGAGATAAAAATGCTTTAAAGCTACAGAGTTCACTTAAAACTTTGAAATATATTTTTATGCATAACACAAAAACTTTGGTGTAAATCAGGAAAATGTGTCCTGAACTATTCGTACGGGGTATGTCTTTGTTACATGTACATTATCCTCCAAGTATCCCAGTTGGGTGTGTGCCAGAATAAAGAATAAAAACTTAATTCCAACAGTAGATCCTCCTCAATGATGGCACAAGTTACACCTTTGTGCAGCCACAAGAGAGAAAAACAAATGACTTAAATTCCCTCCTCAATTAGTCAGCTCCATCTGAAATACCAGTGGAGATGTGACATGGAAGTTGAAAGATTTAATTACATGATTGAAATTTTGGAACATAGGCCCAGCGGGAGAAAAAATAAAATGCACCGTTCTATTCCCAAATCAGGTAATTAAAACCGGGCTAACTCTGCAAGGTCACTTACACGTAACTTAAACGTCACCAAACACGTTGGTGCCCTGAAGAAAACTTACATAAATCCCAACTATGGATGAAAAGACCAATGAAACCACAAACCCCAATGAGACTACATTACCTACAAGTTTTTTTCTTAGCAATTGAGCAGAGAAATGACGATAGAAATGATACAAGTGGTAACTGAGTGTGTCTGTCAGTAAACACATGAGAATAAATTGAGCCCAACGACTCACACTGCAGTTTCTAGTCAAGACTATGTCATTATCCAACGATCACAGAGAGAACACAATGGTGGTCACTGATACTGTAATTGGTGAATCTCAGTTTGGAAAAATAATATATCAGTTGGCCCGCACAGGAGTGCAATTGCTGGTGGGTGAGTTAATGTGCCAACATATATTTATGGAGGTTTGACCGTACAAATACAGAATAAAAATTCAGTGAATACATTAACGATTCTGCATTTCCCAGTCCCATACAAGATCAAACCAAAATAAAAGTACTAAATATGTATGATCAAATTCAAATGAGCGTGTGAATAAGAAATCTGTTTCTCCTCTGAGCACAGTGTCTCCTACATCTTGAAAATACAGAGCTATTTTTGATCTGTGGATGAAGTATGATGAAAATAAGTGCATAAATACATGAAGTTTCTTTGCTAAAAAACATGTCAGGGTTGCCAGCAGTCGTAGCACATGACGTTGAACAGAAAATTATTCAATCGAATTTGCTTTTTCTCACAGCGATGATATAATTCTCTAGTCTGTAAGTCTGTAAGTAACTGTGGCAAAATAGAGAGAGCTGGTCATGGACCTGAGTTAGGTGAAAGCATTCGCCTTTACTTTTGATGGGGTATTTTGCTAACGTCATTGCGTGTGAATAGACACCTTGTGGTTCGTCATGGTTTCCACATGCTTTGGACGATTTTGGAAATATGATGCATTATACAACCATGTTGGAACGTTTGGTGTTTCTGAACTAGATAAACACAAATGTGAATCGGGAGCTGTCCATCAGAGACGGGTGGGAGTATTCAGAGGACAGTAAAAGTAATTTAGACGAGTGTGATGTTGACTTGTTAGTTTTAGGTTTTTTATAGAGTGCCACCTTTTGTTCTAATTTCAAATTTGTAGACCACTTTCTGTCCTCTTTAAACTATACAGCAATGCTTCTGTCAGAGTATGTATCCCACAGCTTCTGCAACCTGTCTCTGTGAATTTAGATTTGTTTGGGTCTCTTTGTTATTGTGACAAGAAACAGAGTCAAACTGGTATGGATACAGGATAATGCTGTCGGAAGTTTTTCTTTAAAAGTCTTGATGGTGTAAACTCAATATGGTAGTGGCATTCGTCATGTGGAGAATGAGCGAAAAGAGCTGGCAGGCCACTTGTAACCCCAACCCCCAAACTCCAAACTCCTTAGCACACCTGGCTAATTGCTGCTGAAATTGAGTGTAAAATTCAAAAGTTGGTTATTGAAAGTTACACAAATATTCAGATCTAGAGCTCTCTCCAATCCAAACATCAGAAGGATACTAAGGCTCCCTGTCATTCTGAAGAAGACTTTGTTTAAAGCTTGCAGGAGGATTACGTTTCTGCTCGGGTACTGGGACGGAGGCGCAAGTGCACTGCGAGGCATTCGCCTTCATTTATCGTTACGTAATTTCCTCTGGGGGTTGAGCAGCCTGAAGTCATCAAAAATGCGGACCGAATTCTCTACGGTTGCACGCAACAGCTGCGAGGCGGTGATCCGTGCGAACTTGCCTTTGACCGTTTTTTGTCCTTACGTGGTCACGCAACGCTCTGTGTGGCATGACTCCGTGAAGTTCAACCCAAAGTAGCTCCATTTCAAAATAACTACGCGCGGTTCAGTCTGACTTTGAACTCCATTTCTGCAAATATCCTCCCGAAGGACCGCGTCGCATTTGCAATTCAGGAATGAATAAACACATTCTGAAGGTAAGTCATTAGAATACTCAAAGCACTGGGGGAGGTAGAATGACAAAAACAAAGATGAAAAACACAAACCAAAAAAAAAAAACTGTAAAAACTCAGCAACAAGGTTGTTCTGGATATTGACCTGTTGTTTATCTTGCTCCAAATCAATGGTGCGTACTCTCTCTCTCTCTCTCTCTCTCTCTCTCTCTCTCTCTCTCCCTCTCTCCCTTGTCATATCTACACAAACCTAATTAAGGAGTCTAAGCCACACTCTTTGTATTTATTCATTGGAGGTTCGTACGCTCTCATGAACGTGACGGCCCAGAAAACAAAGTAGTCAGTTTGTTTATTTATTTTGCTGGTGGAAAGTACAGCACGAGGCAGAAAGTACATTTTAGAATATTTTAAGAACAGAGATAAGGGAATAATCATTGTTAAGCTCCCGCGGTGAAAACCCGACTTTTGGAACATCAACAAATCATATTTGGAATATAAAGAAAAAATATAGCTGCAGGCAGCAATTACAGGAGCCAAGTGCTCATAGCCAAAATGATGCCCATTAAAATGCAGCCTAAATCTTCCCAAAATGGCAAGTAGGTCCTAAAGGCATTGTTTTGATGCTGAATGGAATTATTTGGGAAATTTTCAGAAAAATCTATCAAATCCTTTTAAAGGTAAGTAGAATTGTACAGTTATTGCAGGTAGATTCTGTGGGACGAGTCACAACTGCAACCTTTTCACATAACTAATCCAGGCAAGCGTGAGAGACTTTGGTGCAGGCCAATGAGCTCAGAAGTGTATGTACATACCACATGACATGCTCATATGTTAAGGTTTTTGGGTGATTGAAAATGCTGTAAAACTTTATTTCGGCTGCTTTGGGTCAGCCGTTTTCAGATGGTGATGAACCATAGGGCCACTTCTCACTGGGTGAAGCACTGCCATGGAACAGCGAACGGTTCAGTCTCTGTCATGGAATGGTGATTTAATGTATTCTCTAAGTATTATTGGAGCAGTGCTTTAGGTTTTGAGCTATTAAAACGTTTTTGCAGACATTGAAATACATATACATGTGCTGCATAATTTATGTACGCAAGTTGAAATTCACAAGTATTTTCATAACAACCCTTATGTCCATTGGCTTATCATTTGGTCACATTTTTTGCATACCTTTTACAAAAGATGTGGCTGGATGGGGCTAGGCTGTTAGAAACCAACGCTGATTTCAATGGAAATCAGTCAAGGTTTTGTGAAAGGGAAATTTCTTGTGGTAAATATGTCCCAAATGAAGAATATGACCTCTCAAACTTTGTGATACTTAGAAATCTGATAAAATCAGTTTGAATAGCTGCACTCCTTTCTTCTCCTGAAGTAACACATGAACTATTTATACTCAATCGCTTTAAAAGTCAGTGAGTAATTTATGAACTCAAAGCAACATTTCTTCATCAAAAATATGGGTAGCATAAAAACGATAACAAATTTGGGAAGGTTTCTCACGAGGGAATGTGCACCTATTGCAAGACTAGCTATGTGATAATTCCCTGGGGAGAAGAACGTTAAGGTGCGAGTCAACCCTGATCTCAAATAACATTTCTCTTTTAATCTGACAATGGAAAAAAAATGCAGAAGTTTACAAGAACCACACCATTTGCACTGACTGAGATTTCACAATGTCATGTTTCATCTCCTTGAGGGATCAATATGTTAATAAAAGTCTGCAAGACTTGTGTAGTACCGTAAGTAATTAGGTCAAAATGGAATTAAGCTGCAAATATTTCATAAGGTGCCGTTTTTTAAAGCGTTCTTGTCTTGTATCAGCTCCGTCAAGGTACATACCGTACTGAACGTACTGAATTGATTATTATGTTTGCATGTTGTGCACAGTCTCATGCCTCAGATCCCTGACAACCCTTCTCAATTGCATATGACACTTAGGTATGTTATATTTGATTGTAAACTGGTTGTTTCCAATTATTATCAGCATTGTGAGAAAGATATGTCCAATGGCAAAAAGCTCCCTGGGGTTTTTCCTCAAAGAGTTGTGATTAAAATTTATAATTTTTTTTTTTTACACAGATACCTTACATTTTCCTGTTTTGATCTGGATTCTACACTTGTCAACAGATCTCAGCTTTCTTCCTCCAAGTACACCTGCTATCAGGTGAAAAACACACAGAATACATATATCCTGGCACAAAAAAAACAAGTTTAAAAACGAAGATACTGATTTTGACTAAATACCAAAGTGTTTTTTTTTTGTTTTTTTTTGCTAATTTCTGTTCTTTTCATGCAATACACAAAGAGTGTAGCTTTGATTAAATCATCTTTTCTTTGTACTTTGAATTCCAAAAGAAATTCAAGTTCGTTGTTTTTCCTCTGGAACAAAATTTGAGTTTGTGTAAGCTATTGGTTGTCGCTGAAGTGACATTTAAAAAATGATTACAATTGCTTTAGAAAGAAAGTTGAGACCACATGTTGATATAATTCAGGCCTTTACTAAGTGCAGATATTTGGTGGAAAAATGGCTCTGTGAGAAACTAATTGAATTCACTGGGCTTCAGAATTCACCCCAATTATTTATGACACCTGAAGATGACAGTTAGAGGCCCACTGTTCTACGTACAGCAGCATTAACTGACTTTGACACCTGGCTGACAGTGGTGAGACAAAGACAGAACCTCCCCACCTCCTCCCCCACCCCCATGGATCAGCTGGAATAGTGGAGGGGGGTGGCGTTTGTAAAGGCGGCTCTGCCGTGGACGCGCGTGGGAGACCATCACCCTCACTACCAGCGCCGCCGCGGAGAGCTGACTGACAGCCAAGCGGGAAATGCGGTCATTAGCCTGGCACAGGTGGCTCTTCGCTTGCCCTCCCCCAACCCCAGCTCCACCCCCCTCGTTTCGTTTTAGATCCAGCCGTCCGTCAGAACCCCGCACCTGCTGCTGAGCAACAGGAGAATTTTGGCACTTCAAAAAGGAAGGTCTTGTCAAAATGAAGACGATGAAAATGTTGCTTTATAGCCTGGCGTGGGGGGATCTGTCTGTCCAGATGGAACCATGGTATTTTTTTTCTGATTAAAAGCCCACTCAGCCGTAATTATGTCCACAACGTGTTTGAAGAAATGCTCATGAAACAAGCAGAGTGTGGTGGTATATGAGAGAACATACTATTCACCTTTTTAGGGGAGCATTGTTGCTAAAATGATTGCTACATCTTACCCATAACATAGGCAAGAATGTATATCACGGTACAAAGGAAATTGTTTTAAAATTTCAGTTCTCTTTCCGCCTCTGATGGCTACAATACTCATACTGACTGTGATGTCAAGTTTTGGACTTGGATCATACAACTGTAAGTCAAAGCATCGGTCACACTTTCACAAAGTACTGCTTATAAAGAAGCAAATGTCATACTTCATAAATGAGACAAAACAATTTCTTATGCAACATGTGTGCAACAGTTAGCCTTCTATAGCATCGCATGTTTCATTTCACCCTTTATAACATTTAGTCTTCAGCCAGGTGACATTCTTGGTTATGTCAAATTTCGTATAACGTGTTGCATAAGAAAGTGTTATGTCTCACTTTATGAAGTATGACATTTGCTTGTGTACAGTTTATGAAGGCATTATGTTGGGTTTATCAAGAACACTTTGTTTAAAGTGTGACCAGTGCATCTTCTGGATGTTGGCTCCTGTCACTGTTCCCTGGCCAATTGATGGTGTCACATTTTGTGGGTTACAGGGGCCGTTAAGCTATAAGATGGCCTGAACCCCTGTAATGAGGAAAGACAAGGCAGGCTTGGTACCCAAGTAAGACCTCGGAAAGCCGAGATGATCCAGTATATTTAAAATCGGCTCTGTTCATTGGTCGGTAAGCCTTACTATATCTTTTTGTCGCTATAAAACATGGCTTTAATATTCCTTTTGATAAAACAAGTTTGGATGGAGTAGGCTTTTAATTGTAGCAAGTTCTACATGCAGTGTATTCATACATTAAGAGGGTAAAACATCTACTCGGATGAAATGTATTCATGGATTAAGAGAGTTAAGTGCTTTTATGATATTTTTGACTGAGTACATGTTATCTTCGCTGCACATCAGAGCTTTGAACGGGGTATGGAGAAAATATAACCTTATTTATAGCTCACCTCATTTTGAAGTTGTTAAAACCGATGTGTTCAGTCAAAAATTACCTTTAAGCTTGCAGATATCATGAAGTCAGTTCAAATGATTTTGGCACATACAAACCCAGCCTATACATTTCAAGTTTTCAGAAATTCAGCTTTTTCATTTTTTCAGGGAAAAATGCAGACATACACAACTTAAATGTAAGTATAAATTCTCATGCATAACTCACGGAATGACTTCCTCTGTCTTTGTGTGCATTTGATAATCTGTTACATTTATTCAGGGCCAGAAAAAAAAAAGAATAATATATTCCAAACTGCAAGCTCACTGAGTTTACATTAGGGATGTCTGCTTTTGTTCTCACGCTAACCACTTCTCCAAACATAGTGTCTGAGTTCCTGTCACACCACTTCTCCTCTCGGCTTCCAAAAATACATATGCACTAAATCCGCCACGCTCCCCTGCCCTCGTGAACGGTGCGGGAGGAGTGCCGCGGCCATGGCGTATGCAAATCGCAGTGCCCCTTTGACTATGCGCCATTACCGGTGTGAGGGTCCATGAACGAGCACCTGCTTTGAGCGAACAGTCCCGTCTTTCTGCTCGGCCCAGGGTGTCCTTGGCAAGCGATCACTGACTCCTGTGTTGGGAGCCACGAGCCTCCGCTGGCAGCTGACCCGTGAGCAGAGCGAGCTGAAAACGGACTCCTTCGCATCTATTAAGAAGCGCATAGCCGTGATGAATAAAGATCCTTTGCATGTGGTGGTACGCCCCTCCTCAGCGGTTATCTGCTTAAAGCAGACGGCCTTCAAAGGAAAAAAAACAACTTTATTTAAAACCGGCGGGCCCACTGTCGGTGCAATTTACGGCTCTCACTCTTTAAACCCAGGGTGCTGGTGCTTGGGTAAAAGACACGAGAGTCACGCTTTTCAGACAGCAAAGGGAGGGCATGGCTAGAAATGGGGCCAGACAGAGTTTTGCATAAAGCAAGGCTAATGACTCTGACTTGACCTGACTTGTTGATGAATATTCAGTCTGGGTGCGAATCGTGGCCGCCCACACGACCGCCCAGGAGAGACGACTCCGCCTCGTCCTCTCAGCCGCAGACTACAGAGATGATTCTCCCTCCAACGCTCATGTTACAGTCTGGGTCAAAACCAAATCAGGAAAGGATGGAGAGTGTGTTTGTCTGTATGTGGAGGTGTACAACAGCTGTGTGTGTGTGTGCATGTGTGTAGGAGTATAATAGTTGTGTGCATTCATGTGTGGAGGACAGTGGGTGTGTATGTGGGTTACATTGAACAGCAGTTGTTGAGGCACTAATTGATCTGTGAGCTAACGTGCTAACTGATAAGGCAGAAGCGACAGCATCAGAGTGGAGAAAGGGAAGCAGCGGGCCGAATAAACCCCCAACATCCCCTTGAGGAAAAAGGAGCAGATGCGTGAGTCATGAGGCACACCAGGAAGACACCGCCCCCTCCCCACCTCATGTTTTTGTTCCGGCCCAGTAACTCGAGGTGTCGTGTTTGCGCGGTGGCACTAGTTTTGCATGCCAGTGACTTAGATACAGGCCTCTCGCAAGCAATGTTTGATAACTCGGCTCCTGACTCTAGAAACACAGAACAACACAACGGTATTAATAATTTACACTCTTCCCATTCGCTTAGCCCTGAAAAGTTGATGTATTATGATGTCAAATCAACCGCGTTCATTACAAGAGTTTCTGTAGGTCAGGGGGCTCCATTCCCACCGGTGTATCTGAGGTTTGTAAAATTCCTTCATCGAAAGGGTGTTTGGTTAATGCTCCCGCAATACGTCCAGATAAGTCAGGCCGAACTGGTCCTCGGCTCGCTGAGCGACGGTAAATGACGCGTCTTTTCTGGCCGTGGAGCAGATGTCTGTCCGCCGACAGCGGCCAGATGTAGCCTCCGCAAATCGCCATGGGGAACATTTTCATTATCAGACGAAGATAAGAATCGGATTTGAAAATCAGGAAAAAAAGGAACATTTTTAATCGCATAATACGGAGGTCAGAAGTTTGGGGATGTGAGGGCTTGACAAGGGAGCGGAAACCCACATGGTAAAAACCACATCGAGCATGTTTCTTTGGCACGGCAACCAGCTAGCTCCCACCCCCCCATCTTTCATATTTGCAATAATTTTGTAATTTTTCCGCTCTGAGAAAACAGACCTGTCTCTGTGCTACACAACACATCGCTTTGTCTCTGCGTCCTCACCTTACTGTCTCAAGTGAAGGCAGAATGGGGGAAGTTGATTTGCGCTATATATAACTTACTCTCATTTCTGAAGAACAGTGCGTCTCCCTGGGCCTTCGGTGCATGGCAATTTCAAGCCTTGTTTGATTTGAATCCAAATAAAAGATTGTTATACCCTAAATATGCAGCTTTTTTGCAGTCTTGAGGCTTGTGATTACAGTGTGCCAATTTGGGTTGAAAGGTCAGGACGTCTATATATGTGTGTCCACTTAGTATTTACACTTAGAACGCACCCTCCTGTTTTAAATACCATAGTCTGAACAGTGGGACAAAACTGCTGATTGGCCGGTCTTTCACAGAAAGGGAATGTGTACCCAATGAAGTTCCCTCTTTTTTAATATATAGTTTAATATTCTTTCCTGAAAACACAATGTCAAGATTAAACTCACAGCTGTTTTTAGCACTTACTGCACCTTGCACAGAATAAGAAAAATGGCGCTGAGCTTTTCTGTAATCCTTAACCTGATTTGTGAACACACTAAGAGGAATCTTTGATTCTTTTTATATTATTTATAGACATAAACGAGAGAGTGCGGTCAGAATAGCAGATGGTGAAATGTTCTCTGCCCCACCACGGATTGGAGCGAAGGACACATGCAGGGTTAATATGAGCAGAGCGTAGCTTTAAAATGGAACCGTGTTTCCGTCTTCTATTTTTCTCGTATACTCATCTCAGAGTTCCAGGGTTACTGTAAGCCTTCCTGCCTCGGGAAGCTTAATCTCAGGGATCTTCTCGTTTTCCGGGCCTAAACATCCCCTGTTAAACCCAGTGGATTAAGCAAATACGTTCGTTTCCATTTATTAATTTCACATCTAGACCGAAAATATCCTTTACCTTTTTTAAGCCACAGCTCAGAGGATTCGATGTATTTATTTACAAATGTATTATCTATACATAATCTAATCAAATCCAAACATGATTATTATTCATCTGTCCTCATCCTTCTCTATGTGATATTTTCACCACCTTCCACTTCATAGAGATTAAACACAATGGCCTGTTGTTTACCGGAGGGCATGTTTATGAGTCAACCTTTCTGACCTTTGGAAAGTAAACAGACTTTGCCTTAACTCTCTCCAGGTAAAGTCAAGCAGACTGAACGTGTAATTTATCAACCTTCCGTTCCCTAGCTCCAGGCTGAATCAAACAAGAGTGAGGTGCTCTTTCCAGTGTCATGGCGATGGATGTGGTGGCACTTGACCCAAAGGTCAGGACAGGGGGATCTTTGCCATCGCCTCAGATGGCACCCGCTCACCTTCCTCTCCGTACGTAGATGTATACCACTGACAAGCTCATCCACATACAAACGAAAGGTCATTCACTCATTTTATTACATGCACATGTACACATGCATGTGTTCACACACACACACACACACACACACACACACACACACACACACACACACACACACACAGGTGCAAATGTCACCTAGCCAATTCCAATTACTGTGCCTCCCTATATCCAAGCTGCAGTGAGAACAGCCCAATTTTCCCCACTAATGAAGACCCTGATGGACAGAGTATCACACTCTATTGTGTAGCACCTCATCATTACGGGCCAACGTGACGAGAGAGTCCTGAGACGATTACATGTCCGCTAATAGAGCTCTTGTTAGAACATCCAATTTAAAATCGTGCAGCTGTGCAGAGGAAAGAAGAGCACATCGTCGTATTACTCCAATACAACCTCAGACAGAATGTATGTCCAAGCTATCATGCCACAATTATATACGCATTCATTGTGTTATCACCGCGGTGACCTGGTTAAAAGCAGTTTTAAAAGAGAGCGGAACCTGACGATAAAAATATAAAACCAGCCGGAATTGAAACTGGTTGTGGTATACATTGCTTTTAATAGAACTGGTTAGATAACAATTCAAGTCAAATTTGCTTTTTCTAAGTCCCATTTACAGCCCCTACACCTTCCTGTTTCTTTACACTCCAATCAGGAATAGCAGTTTTTTTGCTAGACTACTTTTGCTGAGAGCATTCATCTGCCATTTTTATAAGATGCCTTAGGTGTAAGGATCTCTTTCAGATTTTCTACTAAAAATATGTATGAAGTAAGTTATTACTGATATTTGTCTTACAACCCTCAGAGAGCCTTTTGAATGAGAAATATTTGCTCTCCAGGATAGGCTTACATCTCTCTTGCCATTTCCAGCCTTCAATAAAAGGTAAAGACGTAAACCGGGCGGTTTGCACGTACAAACACCATCATTACTGTCAAATACGACACATTTAATATCCAATGCTCACAGGAATCCAGTGGAGTTGATTATAAGCATCAAAATAACATTTAGATTACGAATATTAAAATGGCACACTGGAAGTAAACACAGAGGAAGGGTTTGTTTGGGGACACAAATATTCGTCTTTCAGCTGCGGGATTCCCGAAATGACTTGTACCTTAAGGGTTTCAATTCTGGTATCTGTATTTATGTGACCACCAGCCTCGCCACCCCCAAGCTATTCGGCTCTGAGGAGAGCGTGACAAAGGTATTAGTGATGACGACGCTGGAATCGTGAACCTGCTACCTGTTCTTCATGACTCAGTGCAGAGTTTCAGATCAACCTACCGCAGAGAATGTGGCACCCATGCGTTTAATTGCCCCTTCAATCTTTGAAACGAATCCACACATTTAACGATAAACGATCCCTCTGAGAACGGCACGTTTAAACACCCAATTGAGCAAATGGGTTCATACATCGCTGAGTTGGCATTCAGCATGCGTTTAGGGCATTGATTGGGCTGCAGAGTTTTGCCGACGTCAGTGACGGCACCGAGATGAAACTGAACCACACGCTCTCCGTCTTTTCTAATTGGCAGGGTCACCTTGTCAAAGAATCTTGAATGAATGCATGTCTCCACTTAGACACATTAACAGTTAATGATACATAAAAATGCCACAAGCCAAGCCCGTAATTTTTAATGTTTGTTGTAAAACAAACAACGCACTTTTTGTTGGTTGACTATTTTCACACACAGTGATATTTTTTAAGACTGATAACAGTTACTTGAAGGGACAAAGTCAAGACCTTGACCTTGAGAGATGGCTTCTCTTCTGGGAGAAAACATTTTTTTATTAAACGGCTAACGCACATTTTGAGAGAAGGGCCTGATAAGCTGTGACAGGCAGCAATGAAAAAGGATTTCTGAGCTTGTAAATTCGACAGCGTATGGGGGTTCAGCTGCTCAAACAAGGACGGCAAATGTTCCAGAACATCTCAAACACTCACCGAACGGCGTATCTGTACTCGGGGGGCCTTTGAATGTACATTTCGTCTTTGTTCTGTAAACACTGTATCAGACACACAGAAATGCAGCACTTTAAATATGCTGAGGGAAGGGTTTTGGAATTACATTATCAAAGGGATTTTCAAGAGTCATGCCTCTACAGTGATAAAGTGCCATGTCTTGTCCAAATACTAGATAAATTCAAAGTATGGGGCAAAATAGGAGAAAAATCGTACATCAGTTGAGCATGATTTTTGACCAAGCGTAAGGAGTGGGCCAACACAAAACTATTAAAGAATTTGCTCGCTCCAGGGTGCACCCCATTACTGTTCCTGCACTTGACATGTTCTACAAAAACATGTTTTTTTTTTGTCATCAGGCTGAGCTGCAACTGTGTGCTGTCAAAATCAAACCTTTTTTGAACAGGTGAAACGAAAGCTCTTCTTTCAAGAAGGTCCCAGCACGATCAAAATGACATCTTGAGCCTTGTTTGATATTAACTTTTTTCGGAGCACTGCACAGTATGCAGAGTGTCTTCGACAGATTTGCATTCTGTATAACTTTTTTTCCCCAATACCCTCTTTGACATTGTGTTGTCTATTTCACTATCTGTATATTCGATTTATATTTCAGAACAACATTTATGGGCACATAACATTCCCATGATATCCTTTACGAATGTCATACATATTTTCATCTGTATGTTCATTGCGCTCATCCATGATGGTGGCAATAATCAGTTGTACTGCAAGTGCAGAATTCAGGAAATATAAATTTCTAAAATGTGGATTTATGCATGTCTTCTGGTGATGACATACATATCAGATTTGTATCATTCATGTACCAGATTTGGACTAATCAGGTTTTTGCAGGATCTTGGTTTGGCTGGAATACATAGCATGTTCTGAACAGTACTTTAGTCCTACATGTGATTCATGTTGACTGACTGTCTGCTTGTGGCTGTATTTTGGCAATTAAATATTGCAGCTTAATGGTAAGATATACAGAGCATGGCAGAGTTAAAGCCCTGTGGCAGTATTTTAGGGTGAAAGAGGGACATTCCAGCGAAGCGATTTGCATGATTTGTGATGCTGAATAATCGTGCGGTGGCACAGATGCTAAGTGGTACGCTACATGACGTCATGAGGCATACCACTGTTGACACATCTGCACCTGAGACAGACTGTGGAGTACGTTCACACGGCTGGTGTTGTTTAACAATTAATACTTATTACCTATCAGTGACAACTGTTGAGTTTGAAAAACAAGTCTGACCTTAACACCGACATGCACTGTCACATATTTCTGTGTTGTTCCCTTTTTTTAATCAGTGACTCAGTTAATACTCTGAATCGATTTATCAATAAGAACTTGTTATATTGTGATCGTATGATTTTTTCTTCATGCTCTGAGGGGAAAATATGGCACTTTCTTTTGCTTTCAATTCCCAAATCAAAGCCAAGCGCCACAAATGGCTCAAAGAGTGTGCTTGAATCTTATACTCCAGCTGAACTTCTGTCCTCATTTTTCCGAAACAAATTCTCATAAGAAAGAGGAAGGAGGTGCTACACAGCTGGAGAAACGAGCATCACACCCCCTTTTCCAACAATGCAGCATCGCTAACAGAGGACAGGGCTGGGCTCGGCCGTGCCCTGAAGCAGCTAGGTTTCAGCATAGGTTTCGTGTGACCAGCCACCTCACTCTTTTCTCTTTTATTCGGTCTCCATGTGGTCTGAATCACTAGAATATTCCTCTCCCACCAACTTCGCCCAGAGATATCCAAGCAATGCAATATAAACAAACAAAAATCCACTCAAATAATCTTTAAAATGGAACCACCCAGGCCAATAGAAACAAAGCCATCCACCCCCAGCACCACCTCCCACATACACCCCCCCACAGTTCACAATCCACAATCTTCAGGGTAGACAGGAGGAGGGTGTGGAAAGGAATAGCAATAAAGGCACAAAAAACACAAGCGGTAGTTCTGCAGGAGCTGTCAGTGCTGATTTTTTGCTTTTTGGAGTTCTGTGATGGGAATTGCAAATGGTTCTGCCTGTGACGGAAAGAGAGGAGGGAGAAGGAAGACGGAAAGCAGAAATGCACGCATCCCAGGTTTTTGGAGTGAGCTCCGTTCTCAGCCATGCAATTAGTCATTTTAAAAAAAAAAAAATCTGAAAGATCTGAGACTCCAACAAATAATTTTCTCCTGTGTCATTTTTTAAATATTCCCTTTTCTGACAATAAATGTTGACAACAATAATCTGGGATCCTTATGGGTGTTCAATAAGCAAAGCAAATACATTGATTGCGCACCCAATGTGTTTGAATTGATTGTTCTCCGAGAGAAGAGATTGCAACAAACCACTGGTTATGATATCTGATCAGAAAGCACTGAAAGAAAATCATGCTAAGATGGCAGACGGTTTTTGCTGATATTAAGGAATCATTTAATTTCTTGCAAACATAGATAAGGTTTTACCCTTAGTGCTGTCATTTTTTTAAGAATAAGGAATAGCACTGTCTGTGATGGATGTTTGCTCTGTGCTCATTGGCTGTGACCGCATCTTGTACCACGGTCCATGGGCTCATCCAAAATGGAGAAGAGATTCGTGACAAGAACTGAGCTTTGAATCGATGCGGCTCACATCAGCATAAAAAGATTGGGATACAGATATACCATCTCCAGTTAATATATTTGTCATTTTAAAAATCCAGATGCATTGTGGGACCAAAAGCTGACGACAAAAAAACATGCAAAAGTGGTTAGCCTGAAATACATTTGGAAGCATGCGCAAACAAAAATATTATCGCTATTACAGATTTCTGCTCTGGGTACCGCTCCTTCTGACGCAGTCTCCAAGCTGTCTGCCCGCTAATGAGAAGCACTGCTAATTGACTCAATCACAGAACCATCTCTTCCAAAACCAATCACTCAACATCACACACAAATCATCGACACTAGAGAGTGAAATTATGTCGCTGAGTTCAAAATCCCTCATGGTTATGTAAAATATTCATAGTAAAGTATAATTTATGTGCCTGAAACACATATTTGTAATTGGCCTCATTAATTAATCCGTTTATTTTATTTTATTTTTTATTTTAAATGGCCCTTACCCTTTTAGTTGATTAAAATGTGTGCTAAATTGTGAGATTAAGTGTATTCATACTCAGCTGCCTCCCTAATGACAAATGGGAAAATAAACACACTCGTTAATTACACCTTCTGACTTCTTCACTCAGCTTGAAGTAAATGTGAACTTTTGAGAGCAGGTAAGAAAACTTTAATCTCATTGACCTCTGCATGGTCATGCCTTGTTTGAGTCAAAAAAACAAATCACTCATTGAACCAAGAGCAGAAACAAAAGTACAAGTCAAGAGTGCAAAAAAATGTCCAAACCAAATTCAGCCTGAAGAATGAGAAAAAACAGCTCATTTTATCCCTACTATTACAGCAATTACTGCTGCTCCTGATTCTGATGAAGCAACAGCTGCTTCTATAACTACAAATAAGTGACAAGACATGAATGTCATTTGAATGCTTTTCCAGAGTGACTTACAGCTGATGAGGCTAACTAACTGAGGCTTGAACCACCAACATCAGGGTTCCCAGTACTTTAGCCTGCCCCGATCATCCATGATAGATCATCCTATATGTGCTGAGTTTTGGCTCTGTGATGCATCAGTAGTCTATGCGTAACAGTGCTGGTGCTCCGAGGCCGGGATAGCATGCGGTTCTCAAAGCTGGGCTGTGCAATGAGGTCTGTGGGAAAATCATTGGCTGTGCGGCACCCCGCCCCATCCCCCAGAGCGTTCCCTCCCCCTGCACTGCAGCACGGCCTCCTCCCCCACAACACCCCACTCCACCCCCTCCACAGCGCTCCCGAGACCCCGTTATCCCCTCCTGCTGCTGCATCGCTTCTGACACAGGATATCCTGGATGTTACTGGGAGATTTCCCTGTACTCAGCGCGACGAAGAGACGGAAACCAGGACGAATGTAGCTGGGCTGAAGACCCAGACGAACCCTGCCCCCTCCACCAGGTGTGGCTTCGCGCAAGGGTTTTGAACTCATGAACCTTCCTTTCCATAATCCGATGCGACGCTAAAGCCATATCGAATAAATGCTGCTGCCCCCGGTTCACTTTACAATGGCCTGTATTGACGAAGTATTCATCTGCTCATGCATGTGTGTAACCAATGCTGGCTGAAGCCAACTGCAGCAAATATATGCGCTTTCGCTGGGTAGGTTTTTTGCGGTGTGCTCTCGGAGTGAAAAGTCAGGGGTAGAAAAGTCACAGTTCTCTCATACAAGGGAACAGTGAGAGTTTTATTTAATCAATATTTAAGGATGCAGATGAACTGGGTCAGTTTACCTGCACAGTATCAAATGTGTGCTTTGACAGCTGTGCTTGAAAAGAAACTTAACACATATCCAAGTCTTCATTTCCAACTTTTGTTCAACACGTAGACCTGTGCTTTGCATAAAATACAGACTGTAACCTTCACACACTTTCGAGTGACTATTTATGCCAATATTTACCCAAATGGCCAGACACGTTTTTGATCTCTCTTGAAAGACATTTTTTAGGACATAATTCTCTCATTTATCATTGTGACAAACATGCCCTTGATTACAGACACATGCTGATGAATTGATTGTATTCACTTTTAAAAAACCCATTAGATTAATTTGCAGGAAAGATCATGTTACATAAATACAAAAATGTTTTTAAAGTTAAAATAAAGTTAAATATAAAGTATGGGGTGGTGCCAAAGTCTGCATTTTTACACATTGATGAGAAATGTAGCAACGCCCACATATTGATGAAATACAGCTGCAACTCTGAGCAGACTGGGAGAGAATTTCACACAAGACAGCAGGAATATTTCAAGTTGTGCCTCCTGTTTCCTATAAAAAAATAGCCAAGGATTAAGTGAATCAACCAAAGATATTTGTGAGGAAAGACAGGTGTGTTTCCTTCATATAAAGATCATTTCTTACGTTTTGTTGATGACAAAGTAAGGTTGATACAGCCTTTGCAGACATTCGTATCGTCTTCCAATGTATGGGATTTTACAAAAGGAAATGTGATGGCAGTCTTGTGTCAACTCGCTCACAGTTGCGAAAGTAGAAAAATCTGTCTTCGTCTTTGTTGCAGAATCCTCAAAAGCAAAAAATTCTCAGCTTTGCTCGGATCTAGTGACTATGGATAGCGGAATCATCATTTTCAAACACAACCCTGAGAAGGCTTTCAGTGGGGTAGCAGGACCCTTAAGGATGGTTCAATAACATGTAAAATGTGCTCAGGACCAGTCGTGAGAAGGTGGACAATGACCTCATAAAAAGACTCATAAAAGCCTTACATTGGTCAGAGTATATTTACCAAGGTTTAAAGCCTCATTATATTTCAGCTGAAGCTTAACTTTTGTTTGGCCCGTGTTCCTCAAGCACTGCCTGAACTAGTTGCTTTTGTACATTGAGGGACATCGATATAAATTTCTTTTGCTGGTTGACTTGCAGTTTGCAGTGTATGCAACATTATGTCACATGGAGAAGGTGGTACGTGTGGCCAACACAGCAACAGGGAAAGACAAATTCAGGGGTAGTTTATGATTCCAGTCAGACTGATGCATGCAGTCTGCTGGCCACTTTCATGACTTTGTATATTGTTTATACATCTTCACTGTAGCTAAACTTCTTGTTTTGTGCAAAACCCTCCTGCCACCACAAGTTGAGTTCCACAAGACATTTAGGTAGCCAGCTAGTTATGACCAGCAAAAAAAAAATAAATAAAAATAACATGAAGGAGCACCCTACCGAACACAAACATCATTGGATGACATTGGTTTGTTAAAGAAGTGAAAATTAGGCTTGAGAGACATTCAGTTTGCCTATTATCAAAATGTAACTGAGTTCAGGGTATGAAATCCTCAAATTCAACTTCATTCTCTCTTCTTGCCTTCTCACCTGCATTCCTGTAGGTGGTCGTGAGATTTATAAAAGTGAAACTGTGTGATTTGTTACCTGTCTGGCATTATAACTGAAAACGAAATGTATTTTCATGTAGTGGGCCATATTTCTTTACCGAACATTATGTGTCGCTGTGATACAATGAATAAGCGGGGAGCGCTACCCACCTACTGACACTTCAAAAAACAAGTTGTGGTTATACGCAGTTGGTTGTGTACAACCTACGCAGCAGTTCTTCTCACACACACATACACACACACTCCACGATAACCATGAAAATGATCAGTAGAAATGGCAAGTAAATAATACCACCAACCATTTTCTGCACAAAACAATTCAATGTATGTTCCCTTAGAGACCTGCAGTGTCCTATTGCCTTTGGCTGTTCAATGCCATTCAATTTAATTCAATTCAATGCAATTTCATTTTATTATCCCCAAGGGGGAACTCATTTCCTCTACATTACAAAAAGGACATAAAAAACTAAACAACATATTTAAAAAAAAAACATGCTGCATAGTCAAAGTAATGAATAAGCTATTGGTAAATAAATCAACTGTTTGAAAAAGGAAATGTAAAAGTAGCTGGATAATCAGCACACTTCTGTCCCCTTGTAACTACGAGCTCTAATAGATGGATAAATGAGCAGAGTGATGGATAAAGACATGCTGCAGTTCTGTGGTTAAATTCTATAAAAGTTTCACCATATTGCAGATGCCTGTTAAAGAAAAAAGCCAAACACGTACAGGGTTCTCAGCGAGTTGCAGAACAAATGTCATTTGATTCAAAAGACTGGATGAATTGTGCTGCTGCCGATTATCATCTTATTTCCTACTCTGGCCTTTGCAGTTGACAGATTTTCTATTCCACTGACTCCAGCAGGCATAAAAGCATTCCAGCTTTGCCAAAGGCTCCTGCAGACCTGAAATATCTGCGTTCCATTTGCATTAATCTCAAGAGGATGACTCAATCGCTTATCCCCTGACAAGGCAAAGTTCGAGCTCTCAAACGAACCTGCCCCTCACTCCGAGACAGTCTGTCACAGTGAGGCAGGGAAGCCATATTAATTATGCTCGCAATCTCTTTGAAAACAGAAGTCTGGATCCCGATTTCAGCGATTTGTCCTTGAATTATTTGAGGGAGTAGTCCAAAATGTTCAGCTGTTGAAATAGATACAGATGAAATGAAATCCTGCTTAGACAATGCGGTAATGTTCGAGAATTTGAGCACAGACATATTGGGCCGTTAACGCCGCGAGGAAAAGTTTAACTGAATGGTCTAATCCTGCCCACCGTGGCAGCGCAAGAGGGTGAGACTGCGTAGAAAAAGAGCGCGGACAGATGGGAGCGTCAGTCGTGTGGCGCCGACGGGTGAACAGTCCCCTTGTTGTGCGTGAGGACTTCATCTTCGCCGCACCACGACAGCCCGCCGTTTGCCATCCGTCGTGTTGGACTTGCCCTCGGGGTCGGCGAACGCCATGCCTCGCTCAGACTGATCCACCAGCGGAGAGACACCGACCGCTATCTGCCGACGCTGGTGGTTCGGTTGCCCCGGGCTGCTTTTCGCAAGCTGTTAAAAAAAATGAGGCATGTCGCACAGAATCTGCATTTGAGAGCCTACTTTATTTTAAGCCATTAGCTGGACACATGTTTATTGTCATTGTTGATGTGTATAAAACCCGAAGGATTTTTAACTTTGTCATGCACATAAAAAACAAGGTGCGCTGTGTATTCCCTGGCCTCTGGAGCGGCCACCTCAAGCTCTTCGATCACGTTGCTCCAAAAGAAAGCTATTAAATGTAGCAGACGAGTGCTACAAAAAGACACAATGTCAACGAAGCATGGAACTCTTCGGTTTCTCTCTGTCTTTTGCCACTTCCATGGTGGTGTGGAGGAGCCCTACTCCAGCACTGAGGTTGTTTCCAGCCTCGTGTCCCCATCGTACCATCTCGGTCCCCCGGACTCTCAACCCTATCCTGGGGTGAGCGCGTCTCTCTGGTCCTTTATGGCTGACAGACCTTGGAGCCAGTTTAAATTGCATGTTTTATCATAAAAATTTCAGGATGGGGACTGTTATTTCCATTATGGAGCAGAAGTGCATCACAAATAACCCATTCCCCAGCATCCCTCAAGGGCCAAAGTCTTTCAGATAGTCATTCATCTGAGGTCAGGGCTCTACCATTGAGTTAATTTCCTTTTCACCTGTGCTGGAAAGTTGAATTCTGGATTTCAATCATATTCACTTAAATCGATTTTACATTGATTGAATTTTTTTTTTTTTTTAAATGTGCCATGGTTTAATTTCTGACTAAATCCTATCCCTTCGAGTCAAAAAGGAAAAATCATTCTCTGTAGAAAAAACATTTCAAATATATATTATCTACCCTAAAAACAAAATTGCAGCAGTGTGGCACTTTGGGGAACTCGACTTGTAATTTACAGGTGTGGAGCCAAGATGGAGTGCAGTCCTTGCACCCTTTGGCAAGCCAATTGCATTGGAATGAATTGAAATAAGAATAATGTGATTATAAAATGCTCTTGAAAGAAAATGCCCCCTGAAGGGGCTGGAGTATTACACTGAGAGAACTAGACCATGGGACCAGATTGTCGCTTGTTCTGCTCATGAATTAAGCACACCTCCAGCTGAACTGCCCCAGCCATTACCCACTTGTATGAAGCATACGCTCAGTGAGCAAGTCAAGCTACGGCTGACAGCATCTGTTAAGCCAATAAATGGCAAATTGATAATTATTCAAGGGAAGCAGTTTGACGGTCGAATGTCTCCAAAGGACTGCATTTTGATGTCCAATTTAAAGAAATGAGGGAGTGCACTTCAGTACGGACTCCAAAAATGACTGATTTATTTAAAATGAAAATGGATAAATAATAGAGGTTGAAATTAAGACAGAGAGCCTGGGACTATCATGAATAACGAATGGCAAGTAAATGTCAAAGCTATTTGCACAAACTCACAGCCAGAGGTCCAAATCTAATATGAGTGCTTCCCTTTTTTAAAATCTGTCAAGGTAGGAGAGAAATGGCACTATTTGAACACAATTTTTTTAAAAAAGTTAAAAGCATATTTTTAGAGTGGTGAGGAGCATGAAGTAAAATCACCCATAAACCTTGAAAAGACTAAACAACATTCACCAGCATATTCAGAAATAATATATTCACATCCCACTCCTTTGGGAAATACTGACAACCAGTCTATTTTTATGCTGGCACCTCTTCTACATGAACTAGATTTTTAACAGCCAAGATGTGGATACAACTTGGGTTGTTTTTTTTTTCTTTTATTTGATAAAATTACTCTTTAAAAATCATCATGTATATTACCCCTTGAACAATTGATAATCTAAAGTCATAATACAGATGACCTGGCATTTTGCTACGCATTCTTTGCTATCGTAGCTGCTAGCTGAATTATTTGCAGGACGTTCATCAATGTGATATTTAAAACATGGTCACAAACTTTGAACATTTTCTCAGCTGCATCCATGTTGAAAATCTTTGCCTAACGGTTAGAAGCAGGATGCGAAAATGTCTTCCCCCCTTTGCAACACATGTACTTGGGCCTCGAGATCCTTGCTGCTCTCGGTGCACAGCTCGTTGCACGTGTCACATTTTGTGACATGACGCTGAAGCTCCTCTGGCTTTTGCTCTCGGAGACCCAACACCTGCCCATGTAAATAACTCATTAAGCCGTGTCAGAGGCCAAGCCTAAGGCAACGGATTCGCTGGGCATGACAGCACAACACAACTGTGGTCTACCAGGCCACAGGCAAGCTGATTCTGTGCATCATTGTCCTGATTTAACCGCAACCCCCCCCAACCCCCTTGCAGTCCTGCTGAGTTTTATTTGTTTATATTCTTTCCTTAAAAATTTCATAGGCACACCTAAGACCTTCCAAAGTACAAATCATAAATTATGTGTTTGCCTTTGAAATTTGAAATCTCTTTGAAATCTCTCTTTGTTGTTTGTATTTTTTTCCTTTTTTTCCCCTCTTTTTGCTGATTGCTCGCCTCAAGGTTGATTAAGGGAATGAATAAACGATTCGGGCTGGATGCAAAATTAGGAACCTTAATCCATGGTTACAACAGCATCAGTGTTGTACTTTGCATTGTCGAATGAATAGTCAATCAGGGAATTACCCTGCATATAAAATCTCTTATATAATGAGGATGGTTTAGAAAATAAGTGGTTTGGCTCTTGCCTTACCTATTATTTTCAATCATCTATATTGTTTTGATTTTTAAATGACTTCATCATTCTCTAATTCATCTTTACGTATCGGAATGCAATCCAGTGATATGTAATACACATTTACAGAGTCCCTCTTCATTTATTGAGTTTGTAACTTGTCAGTTTCTTTGGGTATTAGGACAAAAAGCTTTCAGTAGTATCTTGGTCCAGGAGGACCCTAGTCAGGGATCTTAAGCAACTGATTCAGCTTATCATTGTTTTGAGTAAAACTCCGAAGGAGTTTTCTCACAGGTACCGACAGGGTTAGGGGTTCAAAGACAGCTGGAAGGCTTGCCAGATTGTTGGCTTCCCAGGACCGTATCCAGATTCCTGAACTGAATTTTCTTGCCTTCAGGCCCTTAAAGCCCTTTTTTTTTTCTGACTGAAAATGCTCAGAGCAACTCCATGACTGCCGCCAAGTGTCAAAGTTCACAGAAAAGCAAACTCTCATTTCACTGACAACGTTTTTTTTTTTTTTTTTTTTTAACTCATCTCTCAGTTGTGTCCCAGCTATGGATCCTTACACATGCTGACTGGAGCTATCTTTCCCTGGGCAACCACAGTCTGTGCGGGCTTGGTCAGGAATCTTGGCAACAATGCATATGACCAATATATCTCTGCTATAAAATGTGTTCCTATAAGCAACATGAGATCTAACAAATTGTGAGAAAGGTCAAATAAGTTGGTGCCAGAAATGCAGGTGTATGAGTCAACAACCACAAAACAATTGCCTATGGCCAAGTGCCAACACACACTGACTTTTGTGAACTTCCTGAAGCTAGTATTGACAATAATCATTGTGAACTTCCTGAAGCTAAGATAATAAGCATTGTGTACTTCCTAAAGCTAACGATTCGTAACTTTGTGTAATAAGCAGAAAAGCTGGACTTCTCTACAGAGCAAAAAGTAACCTCTGCTTCTGAGTATTATTTTTCCTATGTTCAGATAGGATTTGTGCTTGGAATAAATACAGAGGAAGCCTTCAACCCATATTGCGTATTCCTGATAATAATTCATGCTGTTATGGTATGGAGAACCATCTCATGGGAGACATCGAGTTCAGTCATTACTCTACACAGTGCAATTATATCCAATGAATACATATCAGGCAACAAGGAGCGGCCTACTGAGCGACCATTCAAATGAGATGTTTCCAAGGCTAAAATTAGCTCCATACACACCACTAAATAGGTTTGAGAATGGCTTCATGAACAAGAGTAGGATGTCATACACCTTCAGTGGCCTCACCAATCAGCAGACCTAAACACCATTAAACATTTATAAAGCAATACATTACCAGTGGCTATTTCTCCCACCAGAAGTTTTTCTTTCTTTCTGAATGGTTTTAATGATCCCACGAGCGCTAGTTGTCCCAATAGAAAGAAGTATAAACTTCTCAGCAGTTCAAGAAAGATTAAAGTTTTTCAGGAGGGTCAAAGGGTGGCCAAACTTTTTACTCTGGAGCTTTTTGTTCATAATTATGCATATTTGTCTACCCTCTGAGTATAGCACATGCACACGGCACATATTGTATAAAAAGTGAACCCAAGTAAACTCCACTTACAGTCCTTCACCTTCATTATATGCTTTTCTCTGCTTCACTTGTCCACGCTCGCACTCATTATATGAAGAGATAATTCTGTTACTTTCATAAATATTTATATTCTCGCATATACAGTGGGGGGGGACATCAAAATTTTGATTCAGGCAGTTCAAACACCACCGCACACTGTCAAGTGACACGAGCGGCAAAATCCACAAAGTTGCAGCGCTAAAATGAGATGCCAGGTTTCTGCTAATGACAGCGGAGAGGTGTACGTCTTCAATGGAAGACGATACCGTTTGCGGCTTTGAATACCAGACACTGTTCGATTCTCTTCATCCTTGACTGAGATAGGGCACTGAGCGGTAAATGGAGGTCCTAAATCATCTGCCTAACGCATCATGTAGCACTGAATACGGCGGTCAAGTTAAAGATGCTAAATCTGGTAATGCTTTTCCTCACCACACATACAGCTCTCTGATCGTAATGTGCAGTCTTTTCATGATGCCATTACTGCAGCGGTGCGGAAGCTCGCTTTTCTTGCATCAAGGTGTCATTAGACATCTCTGACAAAAGCATACACCTCTCCTGCTATTAGGAACCATTCTAAATCGTTGTGGATATCTAAACTATTCAGTACTTAACCGTGGAATGTTGTGGGCTAAAAAATTGAAACGTTTTATTTATATTCTTGGTATTAATTCAGAATGAACATTTGCAGACAGGGTTGAATGTGCCACTGCTTAAAAAATGCTGAGGTATATTTTGTTTTGAATTTGGAGGTGGCCCATTGTGGAGCTGAATTTCTGTTGCTGCAGTTTATTTTGGAGTGCCTTTATTTAGTTGAATTATCCCCATGTGTGCATATCTGTCTGCATTTTAAAATCCGTTTCACGTGTAAAGTCCGCATGTCCTCCTCCTTTCGATATTTACAACAAAAGAGCACTTTTCTTCTCCAAATTCAAGCCTGTTCCACATTCTGCATTCGTCAAACTTTATATATAACCGATGGAAACTAAGTTAAAGGTGAACTCAAGTAAAATAAAGGTGAAATAGTGCAACAACAAATGTTGATTCATTCAGTTTGAGTTTAGCCAGTTTTGTCAGTAGCCATGTTGAAAGTAGCAGGGCCTGTTGTATGGAGAAAAACAGCTTCATTCTTTTAGGTTTCCCACCACCTTCGAGCTGTTTATTTTATGCGCATCTGTGAAGCACATCAAGGTTTATTCCTTATGTGGCATAAACGTACTGAACCAAACACTGTTGGTCGCATTCCCTTACAGAATCAGTCAATGTAGCGGTCGGTATTTAGACGCTTGGTCTAAACGCACCACTGATTCCCCTTCTCCTGAGGATCGTTCCCATACCTTGTCCTTTCAAACTCAATCTCCTCATCAATGGACACTGCTCTGTGACGAGTTTATTTCCATCTCAGCACTTCTTACTGTAAAGTGCATCCTGTATTTATTGCTTCCATTGTAAAGAGGAAATCCTCCAAGGGATTTGACGTATTTCGCGGGCAACACGAGCAGCGGAGTGGTTCAGACACTCTGCGCTCTTCGCTCTTGGTAATTGCGTTTCGGCCATGTGTAATGTTTTGCATCTCTGGTGTAAAATCGGCCCCGCCGACGATGTTCCCAGACCCTTGTTTTCCGTTTCCGCCATGGGGAGATAAAGGAGCGTGGCCATTGTTTGGCGACCGGGGCTGAACGATGAAAACAAATGAAAAGGCCCGAGTTGTTATCAGAACTGGCAGATGTTTGCTTTCCTGAATGACTGACTTCCAGATGTTATGTACAAACCGCAGGGCACGCAGCAGGGACAGTGTTAATATGCTCACGCAGTTGTGCAAAGGCCTTCGTCTGGACTAACTGTGTTTGCATTGCATTTAACAGACACTCTTATCCAGAGTGACTTACTGTTTACATTTCGACACACAATCCATTGAGGCAGTACGGTATTTACTGAGGCAATTTGGGTTATGTATCCTGCTCAAGGGTACAACAGAGGTGCCCTACCTTGGATCTGAACTCACCAGGTATGAGTTGGAATCCCAGCGCTCTAATCGTCTCCCTATTCTCCTTTCATATGCAACTACATTTAATGTGAGAGTTGATTCCAGGCAAACGCTCACCGTTTTTGCCTGGCACAGAAATCATTTCGTGGAAAGTAATTCTGTATGCTCATGGTGTTGTTTCAACATGATAAAAGTACCACTTAAAATGGAAACACAAAGTTAAGAAACGAGTGCACTCCAGTTACAATGGAAGCCAGGGTTAATACAATGGTAAGATATTCTTGTTGGAAATGCTGCTATTGCAGGCATATATTAAGCCATCTAATGATCTCTCATAGGTAGGAAAAAAAAGCAGCAGAATAACTAGGCAGACACACATAGGAACTTTGACTGTTGATGAGAAAATTGTCAACTGGCTGTTGAGTAATGTGTCTTTGTCTCGGTTATACGTTGTTAAGGCCCCCCACAAGTGTTCGGAAACGGATTTGCCCTCCACGAGGATGGAAACGAAAAAGTACGATCATATCTGAGAGTTCATCTACGAACAAATCGGTTTTCTCTTGGAAACACACAGCAAGCAGCGGGCTGGATTCAGTCGAACACTCTGACTCTCTTTAAAGACATATGCCTTTTATTCAAAAACGGTAAAAACTTCAAGCATGATCTTATTTGAGTATGTTGTATACAGTGGTATAGACAAGGGTGTACGAAACTATGTGGAGGAAACCCACCTACACTGTAAACCTGGTGTTTACAGTACACCAACCAGAAAACCAGTTTCTATAATCACAGTATCCGAATGCTGTACAGTACTCATGGACTGTGTACTCGCTTCTTTAGTTATCACTGCAACACCAGTAATTACAAAGTCGACAAGCAATCATGTCCTTTGGAATGTGTTCTTTGTATTATAAAAAATCCTCATGAAAGAAACTACCATTTTTATTAAATTGCATATCCCCTCATAGAGATCAGGTGTGTTTTATTAAATGTAGCCCAAAGTCAATTGTCAGTCAGCGGAATGGGACAGGCTAATGGCGGGGGAACAGGATTACGGCCGTCAATGTCTGTCTGAAGAAAGCTCCCGCTCTGTGCGACATGACAGGACCAGAGGCCTCCTCAAAACTTCGGCTCATGACAGCCCCTGTTGTTCGAACATGAGGAGCTGATCCCCAACCAGCCATGCTTGTTATTTTGATCTCGAAACGACGCACATCCTCCTCAGCCCTCCCCTGTATTGGGACTCTCTTGAAATCCCTCCATGTCATCCCAGGAATGACAGTGGAGGAGCAGAGGAGAGCGGAACTGCAAAAAAGAAAACGGAGGAATATGAAAAGTACGCCTCCGTTTGACTCGTGCCAGGTTGGAGCGGCCCACTCCGCGATCGATGGCCCACCAAAAAGCGTCTCAAAGCCCAGATGCTGCTGATTTCGAGATGACGAGTTCCAGATACCGGAGCCAGGACTTCCAAGTTCCATCACAGCATTAGTGACTAATAGCATGGGCCCGGTTTAGTCTGAAGGCTGAATGGTCTTATGGTCCTGCCAGATTTATCCTTCTTTCATGATAAAACCAACCTGCAGTTTGTCACAGCGGGGCTCGCAAGATGCCAAAATTGACTCAACAAAGAGCCGCAAGTATGAGTGTACTCTCTGAGATCCTGTTTGATGAGAAGTGTGGGGTAAAAAAACAAAATGTTTAAAAAAATATACCACAGCGCACGCCAACCCCAACTCCACAAAGAATCTAGATCTCAGTAATGACATACAGTATATCAGATAACATATGGATGTGGGCCATTTATGGTTGCAAAACGATCAGCAGGAGATTTCATTTACATTGACATACGCGTGATCTAGACATGATAAAAAAAAAAAATCCCTATCATTTTTTTAATGATGGCATAGTATTGCAATATGGCAACATCATTCTCACGAGCAAGGAAATATTTCAGTTATATCACCATTTAAACTGAAAAGGACAATAAAGAAAAAAAGAGCCAGTGTCACCAGGTGAGATTCCACTTCAGGTAAGTGGTGAAATGTGTCATTAAAAATATCAGACACATCACCCAGATGAATACCTTCCCTTCTATATTCATACCTTTAGTTTTCCTTTTATGTATTAATGTGAACGTTCACAATGCGTGCTGCCGTATTTGCATGCAGTTACCATGGCCCTAATTCTGTGCTTGATGATATTCATAAGTAAAACTTCCGAGAATGTATTTTTTTTTTTTCCTGATGTCAGCATATTTTCATAAGACACGCGCTGCGAAGCTCCTGTGTTTGTCCCCAATGTAAAGTGCTACTTAACACACAGGCTTAACCTTGTTAATGCTGTGGATGTAGGCCCCCAGGCTAATCATTACACTACATAGCTCATGGAACGGTAAACACAGCATAGGAGCCATACTTTGGGGGTCTGCATTTACATTACGCTAACTCAATACATATGGAAAAGCTGCATGAATAAAATAGAGGCGTGATGAAATATTCTGTGGCATAGCCATTAGCATATATTATACATGTGCCAAAACATACGAAGACTGTAAAAACTCCTTAAAATGCACATGGGAATTGACCGTTGACATGAACAGTCATATGGGAAGGTGAGTCCGTTTTCCTCCAAGGTGCATCGACTCAAGCTTAGGGTAAAAATAATTCAAAAGCCCTGAGAAGATGCTGAGATGTATCAGCCGTTAATAAACCGGCCTCAGCTCATTGAAGTTCACGGCGAGCCGATGGCGGACTTCCGATGCAGGACTGGACACATCTGTGCTTCTTACCAGCATTTTAAGACACAGATTCTACGTTTTGACCACCACATAGGTATTGCTGTAGCAACTAATTATAAGGTCCCAAGCAGAACTTCAAAACATAATAAGTATGGTGTCCATGAGCATAGACAATCTTCATGAATGTTCTTAGTATGAAAATGACGAAAGAGAGTGCAGTGGGATAAAACGAGCAAGTATGGTGTCCCAGAAGAAAAACCTTATTGTCTGTCCCATAAGAAATACCAAAATGTGTATCCAACTTTAACTCCCAAGCCATACAAATAATTTCCCATAAGCCATCCTCGTAGCTAAGACCACTTGTATTTACTTCTTTATTGTTATGTTTTTTTTTTGTTTTTTAATGAGTAGTCTATTTTTGACTGCTCAATGTGTAAACATATTCCAAAAGAGCAGCTTCTGAAGGATCGAACAGAATATCAAGGGAATTTCATTTCTGTCCATAGTTTTCAACCAGTTTCTGATAGACGAAAAGCAGTAATGCAAATATAACTAGTCATATTACTCCTTAGCCACCAGAGTAACTTAACCTGTATGTCTATCAGGAGCCAAGTAAGATGCACTCATTCAAAAGATGAAAGTCAAAAACTCTGGCAGCATAATCATTCCCGAAATATATAAGCACTCGATTTTTTTCTTCTTTATTGTATACTCTTCGCCCTTCACCTGCGCGCACCTGGTTTGCCATGATAACGCTTCACCTGTTCAGCTTCACAAGCTTTGTAACTGATACCAACTGAACTCCGTTAGTAATTACTTTCCTTTCATCTCAGTCTGGCGTGTCCCAAGCAAAGATGTATGGGAAAACAGATCAGCCCAATAAAGGTGTTTTGCATTAGATATTTTTCACCCCTTCAATGAAATAGAAGCACTGATGTTTTTTTCCCATCTTTTTCTTGCTAACGTTCAAAATCGGGAAATGTCTAGGCAGGGAGGGATGAAATGGAAACTCAATCCATCAGCACAGGCTCTCGCTGTTGGGGGGGAAGTCGATTGGTTCAAAGTGGTCAAAAGGAGGATGGCTAAAATACAAATGAAACACTGAAGTGGTGGCTGGAATTTAAGTCCAGTGTAGGAGACACAGGAGTGTGGTGCACAATGACAGTCAAAAATGGCTGATGCTGTCCTTTTCTAATTTTCCCCTTATACATTTTTATTTTTCTACAAACATGTTGTAATAACGCCTGGAGTGTTTTTAATGGTGAGGGAAAATACTGAAGTGAAGATGGCCTCAAGAATCCAAGGTCCCCTCAAGCTAATTCTACATCCTGGTTTTCATGGAAAAAACACTCCAAAACTGGAAGCGAAAAGTGCTGATGTAATTTTTCTCAAAACTGTTTGAAGAGTAAGGCCCGACTCATCTGTCCAGTATCTTTATGATCAGAAGAGCTCCAGCTCTTCAATGAAATTTGCACTTCATGGCATGTGGAAATTCATTTTAATGAGAAAGTCTATTTTACTTCTATCATCTATCAGTCTATCATTTATCAGGCAAAAACCATGGAAATGAATCTTGTGGGCAGTATAGTTCAAACGCAGGTCTTGTACAGATGTGATGTGTTTATTTTTTTAGCAATGAGTGCATTGACATTTTGGCACAGTTTCCTGAAAGTGATATCAGGGTCACGTGATATAAAATGGGACCGTAAATTGTGTCCAGAGTGATCAGTGTGCAGTGAAGAACAGGATTCTGGAAGGGTGGGTGGGGTGGGGGAGGTAACTGGTGATTGAGCCTCTTTGAAATCACAGGTCTGGCATTAAGTAACAGGGCCGGCAGGATGTGATGGGAGAACAGCTGGTGGCCCACAGACCGTGTTTTAAAACGCTCGACCTGTTTACAGATAACACGCCCCCCGCAATCTGCTGCGAGCCTTCTCCGAGGGGTCAGACAGACGTGATCTGGGCTTAATCCATGGCCATTAGGCACTGGAAACGACACCCCCTCCCCCCCACCTCCATCCCCCTCATCACCCCTCACCCTCCTCACTCACACACTTCATCATTGCCTTCGATTGTTGCATTAACCCCATCTCAGAGCATTAATATTTCACATCATCACAGATGGGGGTCGCCACAAAATAGATTTTAATACACGTGAAATGGGAACGTGGGCTTGACTGTGTGCGCTGCGTGGGTGGGGTGGGGCGATTGTAATCTGATAAAGCGGGGCGCTGCGGACAGATGCGGATGGTAACCGGAGGAACGCGGCTGGTTTATTTATATCGTCAGCAAAGACTTCCTCTGGTCGGGGAGTGCTCGATTACCCAGCGTTCAGCTCGCCACTCCGTACTGCTGCACTCATACCTTTCTCAGGGGTTAATCTGCAGCTCCGCCGGCAAAAGAGTATGGCTCAGTGTTAATTATTTTTTTTCGCACAGCTGTTGCCACCTATCTTCTGTGGTTTATACCTCTTAGCTTTGTTGCAGCGTACATGCTTTTTTCTTTGCTGCATTAATGTAGTGTCCAGAGCACAGTTACCTGTCTCCTATGACAGATTTGACCTGCTATCGCAGTGATCCCTACCCTGGATCCCCTTATGTCTCACACATATGTGACTCTGCCAGCCGGCCAGTTTCAACAATCAGAGAGGTTGATCAATCTCTTTACTTTACAACGACACAAGTCGGTATTTTATACCCATGGTATTTAAGCTTCCCCAATAGGCTTTGCACTTTCCACAAAGCAACTTGTGGACCGAGTGGATGAACTGGACTTGATCGGGATCAATTGAACAATTAAATGCTGGCCGATTGTAAATGTACCGCGAAAAGATCTATTGAGAAGCATTACACTGAATGTGTCAAGTAGGCTTAGCCTAGTGACTGACTGTTGCTGGTGTCAGGTATGCGGGGGTGTGTGTGTGTGTGTGTATGTGTACATACGTGTGTGTGTGTGTGTGTGTGTGTGTGTGTGTGTGTGTGTGTGTGTGTGTGTGTGTGTACATGTGTGGGCGTATGCCCGTGTGCGTGCATGTGCAGTTGATCGGTTTGGGGAATGGGGGAGCTGAGTGCCCTGGAAAGCACACAGACAGCAGTGTAATTAACCAAGGTCTCGCTGCTGGCCGAGAGGGCCTACTCCACAAAGGATAATTAGAGAGACTGACCGTCTTAACCCCCGGGTGCACAGTTCCCATCCTTACTAAAGAATACCTGCTTCAGCACAGCTACTACAGCACGCCAGACCTGGCCATTAATGTTAATTTATGGAAACCGCCTGACATCACAGAAGTACTCTCAATCATTTCTGCCATGATGGGATCATAATTCGGGCAGAGAATAGCTGAAGAACTCGCATGTGGCTCTTTCTCAAAAGCCTATGTAATGTTCTTTCTTCACAATATGACCGACAAGAGCTATTTCTGTAACCCGCAAAGCTACTGATAGAGGCTGATCATTTCCACTTTCTATGGAACATCTCATGTTTGATATAATGGCTACCAGGCAGCCATCAATGTCAGCTTGACTTGGAAAATACCACCCTGCCACACTGAAGGTTAATGTTAACAGACACCCATGTCATTTGTCATAAATTTAAATGTCACTTTGACCTGGGAGGTGACAAGCCAAAACCGCAATGGTGTTTTATATACTGAAGATGGCATGCACTGCGTAAGTGCATGCTTTGGATGTCATATGTACACTTCCTCGAAGGATATTTCTTTCATTGTGCCCATAGCACCTCCACGTAAGTTAAATGCATAAAGATGCTATCTTGTATTATTCCCAACAGTAGATCATTGCAATTCCTTGAAACATGTAGCACGCCATGAACTCGATACTGAAATACTGAAACATGCTGTGTCATTCGTTCGGTGTCCTGTAAATGGTATGGCTTTAAGAAAATAGTCATTTAATAGATTGCACTGTGAACACTACGATGCAAGCATTCACACTTATGGGTAATTGCTCAGAATTACTATTCTGCCATACTCTTAAGTGGTACAAAAGCTTAATGACTGTTTACTGCACTTCACGAATTCAGCCTGTATATTGCTGCTCTACAGCTCCAAAACTGCTTAAACCAATGACCCACTGACCAAGTAAATGTGTTTATTTTATGTGAGTGTTGCCTTCTGAAAACCTACCCTAATTGTAGCTCAAACAACATATAATTTTCACATCTGTGAATGCAATTCAACTGGATATAGGCTAATCAATACCACAATAAAATCGCATGTCATATCACTGGATTGTAACCAGGGGTGAAAGTCGTTTTAAATTCTTGCCGGTACTATTACCAAAACCTTCATCTCGCTCTCACTTCATGTATTTTAAAATAGCTTTCTTGCAGGCAGCCGCTCTCCCATCTTCCTGGTACTGCGTACCGGCTTACTTTCACCTCTGATTGCAACACACATTTGTGATGTATGATGTATGCAACTAACGAGAATTTACAATCATGATGTCACTATACTTACTTTTAACATACTTTTTTAGTGTATGCTTATTTCCATGTTGTAATGAGTCACAACACAATGCAATAGTCAAATCTTTCTCAAAAAATATGAACTACATATTCAAGTCATTCAGCAAAGCCTCCATAACAACTGTGAAAACAAATCAAACACGAGGGAGGTAGAACAGAAAGTGTGATCTTTGGAAGAGTCCCTGCCCAGAATGATCATGGCTCGTCTTCTGAGAATGACAATGACCGTCTCCTATGACATGCTAATACTGTGACATTAGCACATCTTGAATACGTTCCTTTCCATGAATACAGATGTATGGGAGATGTGAAGAAGCATCTCTCAGGGATTCTCAAAGGAACGCTTCGCTGTGTTCATATGCTTCCACAGAAGGCTCAAAGTACACAGTGGAATACCAAACCTTCACTATGGCGTTCCAGACTGACAGCACCCTTTCTGTCTATCCTTGGCAAATAAAAGCAATTCCAGAACAATTGTATCCCAAGGCTACTTTAAAAACCAGCCAAGGCCAGCCAAAATTTGATTCATTATCATGGTTTTTAGATGAGTGTCCTTTTTTTGGATTTTCAGGGAGCATTGGATTAAATTAATGGCACTGGGGTTTCATGGAAGTGGGCCAAAGCATCTAAGTATCTGTAACCTAGCATTTTCAAATTATAGCTTTCAATGTGTCATGGACACAGTGACTTGGGAGTTTGCTTGGCTACTTTATATTGGCAGTTAACTAATCAATCCGATTTTATTTCTAAAATGTAATGAACGTATAACCTTCTGACATCTAACCAAAAGTGAAAAAAATGTATGTTGAATAATCAATTGGAGTTATAGCAGGCAGTCGTTTCCAGTCGTCTTTTTACATGGATGTCGAGTTCCGCATGATGAATATACATGCTGTGCCACCATGAAAGTGTCTGTCAATCCACATGAATGGACACGTCAAGATGACTTGGAAAATATGAATCCGCATCACACTGACGGTTAAGACGAGTGAACACCCCTACCATTCCACTTGAATGGCAGTGTCACTTTGAGCAGGGGATTGTTTTATACTGAGACTCCATGATAATTCTAATAAATGGTAATTCCTCAAGTTGCTCATCACCCACCATTTTAGGCTTGTGGTCATTTTTGCTAATTTTTGTTTCTCACAATTAAGCCCAAAGGACTTTGCAAAACCATTTTGAAAACCAGCTGAATGCTGAATTTTCATATTGCAGGACACACTTGGAGAAGAGCCTAATTTGGAAATGCCAATATCACAAACATAAGACAATCATTTCCAGTTTCCTCCTAAATTGGACATCATTGTAGGAGAGGATGAATGAGATTCTGAACCAATGCAAACCATGTTTATTTTTAAAAAAAAACTGTTGTGTATTTAATAATTTTCTGACATAACGTCAATGATTTTTATATCACTTCTGCTTGTTTAATACCAATGTTTCAGCCACAACAATAGACGTGTTTTTTTTTCTTTCAGAAAGATATTAACGATGCGTTATTTTTGCTTTCTCATCCCTGAGTGAAGTCTGCGGTCACGTGGGGTTTGACGGCCTCTAACAGAAGCATCCAGGTTGCCAGGTCCGCACGCCCTGCCAAACATGCTGATCCGACATAAAGCACATCTCTGCTTCGGTCGGCGGTCTGCGCCGTGCAGCGTCCTTTCACCGCACCAGCCCCCTCACCAGATGTTCAGATGTTCTTCCGATTATGTCATTCCACTCCTCTTTCTGATTCCGCCTTGGCATTTCATTGCGGTGTCGTACCGTGGCTAATTAAGGAAATTGACAACTCATACTTGTGCTGACACAAAAGCAGAATATGACCGCCGAGTGGAGGATGGGTGTGGGAGTTTGAGACCGCGCCTGTTGTGATTTCTTCATTGTCAGTGCAGCGTGTTCTAAATATAGCATGCCATGAGATCCACCGCAAGAAAAATCCCTCTAGTCTAAGCAGCCAGAAAGAGCTTCAGCAACACGGTTTTCATAATATTTGGACTGATTTGTTTGTTGTATATATGCGGATAGTTTTGGTAACTGGCAGCACACTTCAGTACCCAACGCGAAAAAAGTTTAACTTTGTGTACACAACTAAGTAAATACCAAAATGTGCGCACATTTCACGAGGAGATAGCTGTATGATTATTTCTGCTTGTCTTTGCAGTCGTGTTCAAACTGTGCTTTTCTCGCCAGAATATCCTTTTGATGCTAGACGAAACGTAGAATACGATCTGACTCCATCTAGATCATTTTCTTGCGTTTATGGGGTGGCCAGAGAGAAGGCGCCAGTTGGCAGACAAGATCAGAAGTTAAACCTGCACCATTTTCTTGCACCGCATCATCTTTCCAAAGCCAAGCTATCCGACTGGGACTCTTCGCACACTTAAATGGTGAGCACCGGAACAGATGGCCTCGCCCTCAGCCGTCTTTTTAAAAACGCGCCGGTACATGCAGTGACACCGGCCAAAATTCGTATCAGACCCTGCCGGCATATCTGCCATTTTAAAAATGTGGGCCACTCAAAGCGCGCGTCGAACAAGAGACTAGCTGTCACGTCTTTCATTCCAGAGATACCATGCCAGCAGAATGAAGAGATGATCTCCAGAGATACATCACTCGCACGACACACATACACTGCATGTCAGCGGGAAGACTGCGGAACTTTTAAATGTGCCACATCAATTCAGATCTCTGACCTCACCAGAAATAGCACAAGAGGTCCGTGATACAGCAGAGATAATAAGTGACTGCTCAATTTAAGAAGTGGCCTTTAACAACCTGTCTTTTTCACAAAGAATACACAGGGCGTAAGAGAGATGGATGAACTGGCGAACAAAATCATTCAAAACTGCACCTACAGTGTCTTGAGAACTCGTGGTGAGACCGATTGGACGGCTAAAACAGATAGACTACGTCTTTCAGCACAGCCGGAATATATTATCCAGGGGCAGGAGAGAGGAATCAGCTCAGGTGGAAATTTTGGAGCGTGTGGCTAAAGGTGCCGCTACTGGTACACCACAGCCCCCTACCTGTCACGATGAATAAGACATTCTGGAGCGCTGCAGTCCGATATTCTGTGTTATCCTTGCTGAATATATCGTCAGAAATAGATAAGTGATGCTTTGTGTTTAAATTATCATAAGTCTATGTGTACTTAATAAATATAGAACTCTAGCCACAGAAGGTCTCGATACATACAATGGCTTATTAAATTTTCGACGAATATTAGCGAGTGTGTGGATAAATTCTAAAAAACGCCGGGGGCGTTGCAATCCATGGGCAACCAACTAATGTATTCAAATAAGTGCTCTGCCTGTGTGCTGTAATGAGGGCTGATACAATTGTGACATTGTTTTAATGGGAAAAAAGGCTCAAATTTAGCTGACCGTGTGCCAGCCCTTGCAAATAAAAATGAAATTGCAAAGGGTGTTACAGTATGATTCGTACATAATTAAATTAGTTTGTTTTGGAATATGAACCCATCAGACGTGGCTCTGATTGTATATTGGCCTTTCCCAGGAAATAATGTCAAGAAAATCATTTGAAAATGTCCAAAGCACGTGGTTCTGTATTGTATACCGTTCACTCAGTCGCCCATATCACGTAAATAGGCTTTATGACAAATAATACATGCTCAAAATCTGCAAATGATGAAGCAACCCCGTAGCCGATTTAGCCTTAGGAGACTTGGAAAAAAGGCCCTCTTACTTCGCATTTGTGATTACTCTCTGGAAATTCGGATGAGAATACAGGGGCATCTTTTTGGGTGCAACAAGTATGAAACGCATAGTATAATATTATACCTCAAATCATTCGGGTGAGATATACGTTACTGATCTACAGGAGTACTTTGGTTTTACTGCTGCTTCACATCAACCGTCCAGTGCTGACCAAACCGAACACTACCGGGGCAAATAAGCATTGTCTTATCATGACCAGCAAATTCAGTTCATATAGATCGGGATATGGTTGCATAACTGTGCCAAAAGTAATGGCTTTTTTTGTCGTGCCCATTTGGGACAACTACACTTCTCGGGGTTTAAATGCACTCTTCGATGCGCAGGGATTAAAGAATCCACGTCTAGCCCTTTCCGCTACAGAACCATCAGGAATGATAGGAAGCGTTTACCTGCTCAGAGATGGTATCTCATTTGGAAAGTAATCGCTATCATCATCCAAAGACGATATGCACAATAAAATAGTATTCATGGAACATGTGCCGTTTTACACTTCGTGAGTTAGGATAGATTATAACAAGACAGTTAGCTTCACATTGAAAATACAATTGCACTTACCATCGGAAACCCACTCGAGAGGTATAGATAAGACGAAGTCTGTAATCTACTTTATTTTGACTGTTAAACCGTTTCTGTTAGGCAATCCGAAACTGCTGTGTGAACCTTTTATACAATTCCTCGATATGTAGGCGTCAAAAGATGGCATCGTGGGTAAGCAACAACTTTATAAAATACCACATTTATCTGCCTTTCTTTAATTGAACAGGATGCCGTGTCCCCAGCTTTTAGCTGCGTAAAATACTAGTCTACATCTGCAAAACACAGGCAAGGAGAGACTGGAAACACACTGTTCTGTTTGTGGCAAAGAATGGGGCTGGGTGAAGCTTCAAGCTACAGTGCACCACTGACCAATGTGCTGCAATCAGTTTATATGTAGATTCTGAGTCTTACCCTGTCCTCCTTTGCCCAGCCCTCTCAATTTTCTTACATTATGTCCCGTTGTTACATAAAAACTTGAGCCTTCAGCGGAGCATCTTTGTGTGGTATATTCCTCAGTTCCATTTCTTTGATTCTTAACTTAGTACCATTACATGTAAATATGTTCCAAACCACAATGACAGTCGCGTAATGGAAAATTTTACCTGTGCGACGGCCCTGAAGCAAAGAAACTGGATTTACATGGGAATACTGATGGTTACTTCTCTCTTCGTTGAGGTTGAGTTCCCTCTCCTTGCGTTGCTCCCTCCGACTTTAAAAATCTCCAGCGCTCTGTCTGTCAGCGCTGAGGTGTAATAACGCGGATCCAACAGACTGTAGTGGACGGGTAAAATCGTAACAAAAACGCCGCTATGTCCTCTCGCAGAAGAGACATACAAACCACAAGCCTGTCTTATCGCCTTCTTTCCGTACGGCGGTGATAGGAGGCAGAGAACTCAAAGCGAAGCTCTAAGTGTTATTGCGTTTCAATTAGTTCCATCTAATGCGATATCTAATTGAGTCTCTCAGATCACAGCATATGTTGATATCTACTATTGGCATGTTTTGAACGTTAACAAAGCATACATACACCGAATCAAAGCGCAATTTCTCTCCTCACCCTCTGAAGAAAATGCGGTACAATTCCCAGGACATGTGATTGTAACCCAATACACAGATTATATCCGCGTCTTCGTGCCACTGGTGCTGTTTTCAAGCAGGAAAATCCGTTTCAGGTATATATCCTAGAAAATCGGCCGCGCTGTTAACTGCATTCCAGCTTTTACGATGCGGCAGCAGCAAACATTTAAAAGCTCCCGTCTCCCTTACTCAGTGATATGTATTGCGGGGATATATTAACGCTGGCTTGCAGTTTTACCACTTTTCCGCGCGCGCTGTATATCCTGGTGTCCTTCAAAGTCACATAGCTTTGTAATAAGTAGAATTGATTTGTCAAACAAACGGTATCCTTCATTAGTGAAGTTGAGATTTGATCCACAAACTTGTTTCCAAGGGTTTTCCGTCCCGAATGATTAGGAAAAGGATATGGTTTTACCACATCCCGAGAGAGTCCGGGATACCCTATGCAATCCGCAAGTCAGACCTTCATATGAAATCGGTTGTAATGTCATTCCGAGTGTGCGTATGTTGGAGCTGTGGGAGGGAAGGGGGGGTGGAAGGGAGGGGGAGGGGGGGTTCATGGGCGTAGTTTTCTCATAAAAGCGACAATCAATCAACCTTGAAGCTAATCAACAGCAAAACAGTATCGTCGTCATTTAAAATCCACCACACGAGCGAATTGGCGTTTTTATTCAGTTTACACAAACGAACGGACCACAGGGCTCTGCATTAGTACAGGGTTATTGGGTTTGACAGATCGTAACCAAAACTCGCCCGGGTGCCACACTGCACGCTGCGATACGCTGAGAGCGAATTTACCGATTCATTCCTCTTGAAAATGCGACACAATACATTGTAAAAATAATAAAAAAGAATGCGCAATTTCAGAAAAGAGGTGGGCTGAATACTGCTCTGTAGTCTTTATAGTCCGTATAGTCAATAATTACTCACTGTTAATTATTTAAGCGTTTTGTGTTTTAAATAATTAAAAATGTGAGGACAAACTGACAGCAGCGTGCACGCACCTTCCTAAGTTCAGCACCAGGGACAGCGCACCTAAACCTCGCTCGGAATTCCCAAGAAACCTGTCATTACCAAGGTTGTATTCCGAGTACATGCTAGCTACAGCTTTCAATTCAGTTTCAGTGCATGACTTTGTACATCCTCCCTGCATTTATCATGAAGTTTGCAGGACTCGAGGTTTCGGTATGGGCAGCCATGCAGTTTTGTGGTTTAGGAAGTAGGCCTGCAGCTTCAAGGTTAAAAGTTCAAATTTTTGTCAGGGCATTGCTGTTCTGCATTTCAGCCAGCCACTTAACCTCATTTCATAGGTGACTTTCATCTCAGGATCTGAAGGCATGTTATAGTGAAGAGGGAGGGAAAAGCACTTCAGCCTCCACCAATGTGATACCTTTACCTGGGCAATGCGGGGCAGCCATTTTGTGCCGGAACTATCACAACACTTCCTGTGGATAAGGAGGGATTCATTTAGCCAGTTATACTTCAGTGTGATTAGATTACCAGCCTGGGAAATCCAAGTTTGTGATTTGGACAGGAAACGAAAAAAACCGAAAAGAAAATTAGAATCAAATATCAAATAATATGTTTTGCTGAGATGAAATGCCATGAATGAATGAACGAGGAAATTAAATAAATACTGTAATCAGAGTTACACATCAGTTTGGTGGCAGGGGGGAAGTCACTACTTCTGATGCAGACAAATGCAAAGGGTAGAGTCGTAAAACAGCACTGAATGAAAACCTGCTCAGTGTGCAGTTTTTTTGTAATACAATATTGTATTTCACATTTAACCATTTCGGGCAAGAGATTGAATTTGGTTCTGTGGTCAGTATAAACCCCATAGCATTTATCACAATCAGGGCAGAGAGAAACATATACAATATGTTATATATGCCATTCTAAGCCCCTGTACTGCTGCATGCCGTGGGATCTATATTGACAACAAACAATGCCTTAACATTTTGTCCAAAAAAGGCTTTCCTTGCAGCATAATTTCCAATATTGCACTAGGACAATGGTTCCATTTTGGTGGAGAGGTAAGACTGACCCCTACTGGCTCAACAACACAAATTCCAGTAGGAACCAAGTTTCCAAAAATCCGACACAGTTTTCATTGCACGTTTCTATTTTGTTGGAAACAAGTAAATGTGTCTTTATTTATTTTTTTTTATTTAATGCAATATCATATATCATAAAAATACAAAAGTTTTACAAAAAGACTAAGGTCCCAATATGTCAGAGATGTTTTTACACGATCAAATCTTTGCATATGCAATTTCAGTGACATGATTTGTGATTTGAGCAAACAAACAATGTCAACCAATCACATGCGCTCTCACTCTTTTTGCACCAGTGAAATACATTTCGTGCATGTCCTAAATGCTTCAGTAAATCAGGCCATAAATGTTTTTGACTGGAACACCAGCCTGGCCTCTTACGTTGTCACAATAGCCAATACTATTCATACATAAGTTTGCATGTGATTAATTTAATCATATACTGCACTGAATACTCCATTACTCATGAATAACTTTTCAGTCAGCAAGTTCTGGATTTTTCATTATGTATGGTCGCCAAAAGTATTCACCATGAAATGAACTGGACCAATGTTCCATTGCTTCTCTTCATCACTCAGCGAACATATGCTCAGAAACTGAAAGCATGCACACTCTGAATGTTGAGGTCCTGTGTGACTCCAAAAGGGTCATAGTACATATTGTAATGAAGTACCTGGGATGTGCGAACAGGCCTTTCAATCTCAGGAACAGCTGCTTATTTATGAAGATGAGAAACAAGGAGAACGCTGCCTGTTAGATCAGCACCGGAATGCAAAACAGTTCTGCAGAAAACTGCAGCTATGCAATGTCTTATTTATCCGTCCTTCACTGTGAACAGTATAACACCACATCATTATTTATATGCCAACGTAACCGCTGTTGGTACATGCAAGGAACATATCCTCACCATCAAACAAACCTAAAGTCGTATTTGGCCATATTCAGGCAAGAAGCTTTTCGCATATGAAATTATTAAATAAAATAAATAAAATGAACAAATAACTTTGCTTAGATCATCTTTTCTGCATATTGGACCCAACTATGGCACATCATACTTGTGTTTGAATGAATATTGTGAATGTTCTAAATACAAACTGGTGTGTCCACATATTATCAATTTAAGACAATACATTATATGTTGTTTTTTATTTTTTAATCTTTCTGGAGGAAAAAAACTCCCCTGCTTGCAATTTCCCCAAGCCAGGGGAACAGGGCCTCATGACGAGACATGAGCAAAGCAAGCAACATGAGACTAATACTGCAGAGAGTGAGGTTGTAACACTCTTAACACTATCATTTCACCATACGTCCCACATGCCCATGGATATGAAAATTTACTCCATCTAATTTTGATGTGAAAATCAGTTTTTCCTATGCTGTGATAATGATATGAAATGCTGTGCTTCACACAGCGAGAATATGGGAGGGATTATGACCCAAAAATAAATCAATATATGCATACACTTAGCACGAAGATTCAGGGAAAGGTTTGATTTGTGCCATGGCCCTGCGAATCGGATGCAGTCTGTGGTGTCATTAATCTCTCAATGAGTACAGATTTTCATTGGCTATAATGCCGTCCTCCTTCCACTATTTGGAGCCCAAGGCTGTTTCATGTATCATAACTTTTCAATGCACCAAATTAATCTGGAAGGTAAAATCTGTTTTGATTGAACTGTAAATTCCTTTAAAAAGAGACTAAAGGCCAAATCCAGACCAGAGTTACACACGTCCTGGGTGTGATTTCTTCATAATCATAACCGTTTGGAAGAATGCTTTTGAGGCAAATGTGTGCACTTACTTATGGTCTGGATCAGTACCTTCATGCTTTTGATCGAATCCTGGCCAAAGCCCTCTTTTAAGACGAATGTACTCTCCTTGCTGATACTTTATTTGTGTGATCTATGGTAAATGTCTGCCCTCCGTAAGAACAGTTTTTGAAAATACAGAGTACAACCTGACAGCGGTATTATTTGTATTTGTGCTCAGCGGCAACAATAAACCGCTTGGAAGCAGGGAGCTGCAAAAGTAAACTATAGATGAAAGAGAGAGCAAATCAAGTATGATGGAATGAAAAGAATTCCCAGGTCTAGATGCAGTCAACAGACAGACCTGTCCTTAATGTTATTGGTTTGATATTATCCTGAAAGGAGGATAACAGTGATATTACTGGTTTTGTGGGGGATAAAAATTTTGCTTTTTTGGCAGATGGGGGAGTTAGCTGTATTTATGAAAAGGGCAGGATGTATTTGCCCATAATTTGTTTTCGCTTTGCTACAGCTGTACTGTACCTCAATAAATCAAAAGTTTTATTGTGTTCAAACTATACTGCTGGCATTTTCTGTACATGGTGGAGACTAAGCTCCTGCTTCTACATTCATGAAGTAATACTCGACATGACCTAAAAGCAGACAAATGCATAAATGCATGTTACGGAATAGCAAATCATTCTGTTTTATTGATTTCTCTCATAAATAAAAAGATAAATAACAGATAAAGCAGTTCAATAACTTACCACTTTCACATATATGAAGAGATCAAATTTAGCAGCTATTCTAAAGGTGTACTGCTGCAGGTGCATCACGTTAAATGCCAAGAGATAATACCATTATGGGAATCTCTCTCAAAAATGCATGCAGCCAGTTTTTTTTTTGTTATATATTTCAACATACATGATCACAGACCATCAGAGATGACCCATTCCTGGAGGGCCGCCACTGGGGTTTTGTGGTTTACCTTCGTAAACTAGGTATGTAGACTCATAAGCCATAGTGATTTAAATTAATCAGGTTCTCAGCTCATACCGCGGCCATCCAGGACCTGAGTTTCACTGCGCTGATCTAGACTGCTGTGTGTGATGCTATAAATGTCAGCTTAAAATAAATAATGATGAAGTGACTCTGAAGGCACGTTCATTAGGACTTTATACAAAGAATCCGCATTATCACATAGCACAGTCAGCCTTGCATGTTTCTGCTCGGGGTCCTTGATCTCATTTCTAACTAGCATCTTCAAACGGAAAATTATGCATTTGTAAGAATTCTTTGTCGCAGTTTCCCAGCTTTTGAGCAGTTGATCTTTGATAAGATTGACTCTGAGGTCAGGAAATATATATTTAAATTCTTTTTTTAAAATGTGTTCCAAAATGTACTCACACCCAAACTGAACAACTCTCATGCTCCTCGACCACCATAGAGACCATCTCCCACAGACCCCGGAGGTGGAGATTATGACTCCTCCGTTGTGACTTGACTCATGTGACAACCTACGTTCACTTCTGCAGACCTGCAATAACAACACCAACACCAATCACACGCTGTCGGAGGATCATAAAGTCTGTGTATGTTTCGTTTATGAAGATGTCATGTGCCCTCCCGGACAGAAGAGGGCGACACAGAGCAATGAGTCTGATTTGAGAATGACTCAGCCCCTTTGCGTCACAGATTATGCAACAAAATGGCAGTTTTTCTCCATGAGCCACCCATGAGACATTCTTAAAGGGCATTTTCGAATGGCTTGCCGTTGATTTACTGCATGTAACAATTGTAAATAATGAGTGCTTGTTTATTTTAATTCCCATCTTGTTAGTTTGCTTACGACATTTTAGCCATATATTGGTTTATTGTCTTCTTGATGATTGTTTCTCAGACCTCTGTGTTCATGCCTATATGTGCAGGACTTGCCATTAACAGGCTCTTTCATGTCTATATTTAGTTTAACTGAAATATCCGGAACATTGATAAATGTGTTTATTTTTAAGCTTTTGCTGAACATAATGACATATTTCAAATGGGAATAAAAGTAATTTTTCTTCATTGTGTTCTGAAAAGTAAAAAAGGGACATTACTGTTCGACTGGACCCAGGGAGTCTTTTCATTTACTCCAATCTAACAGTTTGCCTTCAAATACCAATATACATTTCAGCATTGCATTCTTTCTTTACAAATTCAAAAATCCAGGACAATATTTGGAATATTCTACAATAAATTTGTTCTGAGACAGGCAGATAATGAATTCGGTTTATATTTTCACTGCAGATAAATCCTCTGCAAATAACACAAAACACAAAAGAAAGTATAAAAAGTATCTTTGCACTTCCAAGCTTTAGAAAAAAATCCTTTGCTGATTATTTATTTAGTCGTCCTAGCGATTTAAAGTTCTCCCATTCAAAAACCCTTTTTAATTATTCAATTGAGCTGTTTAGTACTTTGAAGTTGTAAGTTATTAAGGTTGAGTGCAGTGCTATTCTGTGAGGCTGAATAAGCCGAACAGATGGCAATTATGCAGGCATGTCAAATTCACTTTTATGAAAATATTCCTCACTTCACCCATTTCTATACAGTTATTTGCATTATGCTGCAGTTTTCTGTAACTGTAGCTGTAGTCATTGTATTTGCAAATGGTTGCATCGAAAAGCAACTCGTCCTCGGGAGTGAAGCTAACATGTTGCACTTTGGACATCGTTTGTTGCTGTTGCAGTTTTGAATTAGGAGGCGTATGACTTTCTCTGAGGTCAAAAAAACCAATCAGCCCTCATTTACATATACGGAGTAAAAGGAAGCTGAATGCCAAGGGAAATGCATTGTGGGAAAATCTTTCATGACTCTGCCTCATTATTGGGAGATGGAGAGGCTTCACACTGCATGCCCGTGTCTGGATATCACGACTGCTGTTCCAACCACTCTTGTGAAATTGAACATCTGCAAGGATGCGTACAGAATATTCAGCCATAGAAAAAAAAAGAAGCAAAACAGTGGCTCAGAGGTTTGATACAGGCCAACAATGCCTTAACTTTCTGCAGAAGCATAATTAAACCCCTGAGAGAGCCTCTGACACTCTTTATGGTTTAAGCGTGTGGCTAAGGCAAAAACGGATGAAAAAGGCCGGGCAGCGCGACTCCGTGGCTATAGAAAATCGGAATTAGCTTTTAATTAGCACAGTGTTCGCGATTGCTTTTTTGGCGCTAATCCTAATTAAAACGTATCATCGGAGCTGTATGTGAACCGCCTGCTATGGTGTACTCGCGCTAAAGACGGACGCGCGGGGTTAGCGGCGGAGGCTGGATGATGAGGTTCTGTGCTGGAATTTGGAGCTGATAAGTGGTGCTCCCGCTGGTTACAGTTTAAAAGAAGGTACAAAACCGGAGTTAATGAGAGTTTTTCCAGACTTCAGACTTTGTATAGAATGCAAATGCATTTCAATTAAAGCAATTACATGTACTTTATGCATTAAGTACCCATCCATTCTGAATGAAATGACTTTGAATTTGTATATACCCCGTATTACTAGAAGACCTACTGCATTGCTTTTAAGGGGGCTGGGTGAGGCAGGGACTGAAGAACAGGCAGTTGAAGAAATGTCGACAGGAGCTCCAGCACTTGAGGAATGAGTAAATCTGAGCATGAAATTGTTGCGTTTGAAGGGAAAGGGGTTGGGGGGTCATTTGTATTCAGATCAAAACGCATTTGACCTCATGTCTCGCTCTGTAATCTCTCGGGATGTCTTTGCAACCTCTTCCCCATGCTCCATCAACATTAATCCAGGCTTAATATATCATCCAATGTAAATTATGATATTTTATATATCCATGTGCATTTTAAGACTGGATCATGTGAATTAACAGCTAAAAAACATGATAGGATAGGAATGACGCTCAAGCTTGAACATTATCTCTGTTTTAGTTATAATCATTTACAGAAATCCTCATCAGCATCAATATCAAGAGTATCCACTAAATAATCTTGATTACCATATTCATAATCATCATCGTAATGTACATACAATTTTCATATCCGCTGTGCATCACAAATTGTATTAACCCAAATGTAAAAATCATATTCAGCTTATTTTTTATGTGTAATTCCTGATAGGGATCATATTTTAGAGATGACGATCAATGTTTATTTTCTTCGAAATACATATTACAAAATAATATGGCAAGTGATTTTGTTCAATGACTTACGGGTTTGATTTTAAAAAAAGACCCATCAAAAAGAAAACTTGTGTCTACAGCATTCAGCTAGTGTTCGAAAACCACTTTGTATGGCTGACCTTTAAATGAACTACACACAAAGTAAGGAATGTCCATGCTCACAAAACAAGCATTTCTCCAGCCTTCATTCTTCAAGCTTTCTTTCTGTACAAGTGTACGAGCTGAAACGGCCCTTTTCACCTTCATACAAACTCTCCTATCAGACCAAGTTTGGCTGATAAATGCCCTCATAAGGAAAAAAACTGTTACAGTGTCTCTGTCATCTTGACTCCAAGCAGTTTTCCCTTAAATATTAAAGCACTACAGCCTATGAGCCCTTATTGGCCATCATTTGAATGAGCAAGCCAATGTGGTGATGGTGTTGGGTAGTGTGGGAGATCTCCAATCAATTCTATGTCATGAAATGGCTGTATACTGTTTTTTACTTTTTATTAAAAAGGATTGTCTCACTATCTCATCTTCATTTCCTCTTATGCATCAATTCCAGACTCTATCTTCTCAACAGGATGTGGGAGAGAGACAAACACAACATCGAAACATATTCTGTGTGACATCCCAGTGACGCCAACATCTTTCAGTTTGGGACGGACTCCCTGTTTACACTTGGCCGATAAAGACGGATTGAACAGATTTGTCCTGCAACACGGTCCATGCACTAGATTCCAAGGATTTGACCTTGTCATGACCTTTCACCTTCAAACTCACTGGCTGAGACCCAATCAAAAACTTTTCGTCTCTTTAAGGACATACGCCATTCAATAAAAAGCGTCTTTACATCGATACAGGTTTGTTCTAGTGCGTTATATGCATGTGCTTTGGAATGTTTTAAATTAGGGTGTTGTGTGCCATCGTCAACACCACTACTTAGCAACACAGAAATAATAATGGACACAAAACCTAATGCGTCAGTGTGTCATCAGCATGTGGTGAGGTAATGACACAATAAGCTGTTTAATGTAAAATTGAAAACGTGCTTTCGATGATGCAGAACAAATTTGTGTCGCGACACCCTACCAAATATGTATCAAGTCTGTGAAGCTATAGTTTCCCAAATATTCATTTGTCAACTTCCTGCACAAGACACATGACATAAAAACAAACATTTAACTCCATACTGATCTCATTTTGGAGACTGCTCCATTACATGTAATTCAATGGAACTGATGAAAGAAACCTGTAATTTGAGTCAAGGGTGGTAGATGTACTTCCCTGGCAGTTGTTTCCTGAAAACAAATCTGATACCTTGTGATAATGATGACATTTTATAATGTAAGCTACATGTGAAGTGAAAGGAAAATATATCAAAGAAGCATTACTTGCTGAATCACATTACTTTTTAAAATAGTTCCAGGGGTTAATGTTTTTTTTTTTCCCTGTGCTGCTAGTCCCGTGGGAACATTGTTTTATTGTGTTCTGTTTTTTTTTTCTTTCAAATGTATTGTAATAAAACAAAGCAATATTTCATTTTGAAATTCTTTTGTTGCCCCCTAACAAGCTTTGAAATACAAAAGTTTATTTATAAATGGTGGTTGTTATATGTAATCAGAGTTAATAACCACCAGCAGTGTCTGCAGTGTTCTTGCCCTTGTGTATTTTGAACATTCGTTCTGCAAGACTGTGTTGTTATAATATAATTGAGTATACTGAAGATCCCTTTATCTGTATTTATCAGGCTGTGTGTCACCTTCCTGTTTCAGTACCATAGACAGTGCCAATGCCACTTCTGCTGTGGTGCTCTGGAAAGAGAGGATGAAGGGGGGATGGGAATTAAGCGAGTGAAGGACAGAGAGAGAGGGGGGGGGGGGGCAGAAGGCCAAAGGGAGGGAGGGAGAGAGAGAGACTGTGTGACACTATGACTCTCATGAATGATGAAAGAAGGTGGGGTTATTAACATAATATTACATTATTTGGATATGACTTTAAATATCCAACTCCAGTGCAAATGCCACATGCTTTGTGATCTGTGCAGACCTCAGTGTAGAAGTCTTAAGATCTTAGACTTTGTGACACCGAGTAATGAAATTATTGTTTCATCAACATCTGTCTCACCTGACTGCTATGTGATCTTGCCTTCTAAGCAAGTTACTCTTTGCTAATCATCGGTACTGCATTGTCCAACAACAACAACAACAACAATTTTAGATCTTGGCCCCAGCCATAGCCATAAAGCTCTGACCTTTCCTCGAGCTGGGGGTCATTTGATCCAATAAATGATTCTTGCAAGGAAATGTTGGCTTTGTGGGAATGTCAATAACAACACACCACAACCCATATGGAACTCCCTTCCATTCTATCCTGAAGAACATGACATACTTAAAAATTTCAATTCCTTCGTGCAACATGGTTCTGAATTTCATAATGGCTTAAATGATTGGCTTTCTTGTTAAAGCATGCCGATAAACACTTTTTACAGAAATATCACAAACATATCTGTTACTCTTACAGTTACATAATTGCCATAGATGTCTACAAAGGGCTTGCGACATGTAGCTTATATGTGTTTTGCGGTATTTCACGATCACCGCAATCGTGTGTGAATGTATACACTCAGCAAAATGGTGGTCAGAGCGTGTCAGACAGCGTGGGCTCGTTATCAGCCTCCAGGCAAGATGTGGGTCTTCCTTTCATGTTGAGCTGTCATGTACAAGAGTGAACAAGCGCTGTAATTATTGCTCTCGCTATTTATTTATTACGCTCGGATGACGCATTATCAGCACCCGTATACAATGGCGCAGTTCTATGGGAAAAGTGTAAAACATAGGGATCACATCACAATTCAAGCAAGGTTTTGCTAAAGGCATTTCGTGTTCATTTTGTTTGTCATTAGTTATGCTTGGCCCAGCTCATCATTAATGGTCCTATGGCAAAATTATGGCAGAAATGACATTGATTAGACAGACCAAATATGTTTATGCCATAATGCATACATGTATGATTTTCCCATGAAGGAAACAAGAGCATTTCACCTTGTGACAGCACTGCCTGATACAAGCCAGAATGACAAGAATGAGCAAATCTTTTAGTTTGACATAAAGCATAAGGGGGAAAAAATAATGGACAAAGTGTGATTTCATTCACATGGACACCATCCCTGCAGACCGGCGGCTGAATCTCCGCAATCTCTTTTAACACTCTTGGACAAATGCTGTTCTTCATACTGAGAGGCGGAGAAGTAGGTCACAGCCTCCAAATCTTCAGTCAATCAGGGTCGTTCTTTTTTCCGTGTTATTTTAATCATTCTTTGTTCATTTAAGGAACAAAGTGTGTTTGGTGTCACAGAGTCATATTTTATTCAACGAGAAACAAACAACATATTTTGCATGCTTAAACTCATTTGGTTACCTGTCCTTATTTAGCCTTTATACCTTCCTGCCTTCACAATCTGTGCTGTATTTTAAAGTAGAAGGGGATTTGGATGGTATCTGTTAACATAAGAAACATTGTCACTAACACAGTCTGAAAATAATTGGGAGGTTCCCCCGAGTGTGTGAATCTGCCTAAAAGCAAGTCAGCTCTTGAGACCCTCAAGAGGGCCTTTTTCAAAGGAAAACATAAGAACAACTCATTAGGTGTGCACACAGCACAAAAAATGTATGCTGTCAAAAACTGAGAACCCCACCTCGCCAGGCTGTTAGCAGCTCAGCCCAGAGGTTCAAGATAACTGGCTCATCCTCACTGGGGTATATTGTGGCAAGCTGGTTAATATGTGTCACGATGCACTCTGGCGACCTCTACAGTCTGGCTGGGAACCTGCGGGTTTGCCAGCTGAATATTTTGACTTCATGTACCTCTACCATTGTAGGCAGAATTTCATGGTGTCACTTTTGTTGAATGGAAAATGGTGCAGGGTTGTCACCACATTAATTGGAAGGGTTGCATGTGGCCACTTCCTCCTGAGTCAGTGGAAAGGATTTGCAGTTGGACTCATTGCACCATAGATTTTTAGCCAGATAATATGGAAAAATAAAAATAAAAAAAACTTCTTATGAGCTCCAGTTCCATCATAACATTGGATATTGTTCCTCAGATGTGTTGGGGTTTAAATACACATTATTTGTGTCTCACCTTTGCAGACTCCTTTGACATAAACCCCCTAATTAGGTAGTACATTCTTGAACCTTCAATATGCAGGTTATAATATCCTGGCTATTTAGAGAAATTGTCAAAGTAAATAATTGAAGGCATGAGAACAATTTTAAGTTTAATTGCTTGTGGATGATACTTAGATTGTTTAATTGGTTCCTGACCCTAAGCATGTAATTAAAGATAAAACTGTGCATCATGTATACTTACATAATGACCATGCACACAGAACATGTACTCATAAATGCATTCATGCACACAAATTCCCATGTTGAACCGCCTCAGTTTTCCCTGAGTTTGTCTCAAAGTCACGTAGTCTTCACAGAGCAGATGGGGCTGGTGGCCAGCCAAGGGGGAGGTACTGCCGCAAGGCACAAACCTCATTGGTTGACCCTTACTTCTAACCCTGGCCAATAGGGTCAGGTTGAGGCACAGTATTTTGACCTTTTGTCAATGACAAAATGTTGTGTGCATAAATGCACACAAAATGCAACTGATGTTTCAAAAATTCCAGAATATACTTGAGGAAAAATTAGGTTGTGAATTGAGCTGTTAAATAAATGAAAAACAGTGTATGTGGCTGCAAACAAACATACATTGCCTCAAGAAGCAAATGATGACACCGATCACCAACACTGGCTGTAGAAATGAAGACTATGAAAAAAAACAGGAAACATTCTGTTGTGCATTGTTTCATTTGGAAGTAATAAGCAACCATGTTTTCTGAAGTAACAGTGTTTCAGTTAAAGATAATGTATGCTATTCTTATGCCAAGCGATATGATGAAAGATGTACTGATTGTCTTTGAGGTATGCAGGTTTCTGCTGGTAGATTCTCTGATCTTTGATGAATGTACACACATGCAATTTCAAAATTATACATCAATTTTTAGGGAATGGTTGACACATCATGAATAAGGAGAAGAAGTGCAAAGCATGAATGGAAAAAGAAGACAGTACTCGTAATTAATAGACCAAAATGAAGAAAATTAATGAAGTTGGTGACCAAAAGTGAATGAGACACAAGTGTGTGTGTGCATGCGTGTGCATGTGCGTGTGTGTGCATGCGTGTGCGTGTGCGGTGTAGTACAGTCTTGTCTAGGACTGTTTGGTATAATAGCACATTTGTTGAATCATTACACTTTTATGAACATCTCTAGTCATACTTCCTGCCTCCTGGAGTACATTCTTCATCTTGACTGTAATTCCTGTTACCTGCAATGATAGATATCCTATCCTTCAGCCATCAGATGATACATTTCAATGCAGAAAGCTGGAAACAAAACATATCGAAGGGTGGCAAAAAAGTTAACAGTATGTTTCATGATAATTTGACCTTTTTAATCACAAAGTGTCAACAATGGAGAATGTTTTGTTCTAACCATACTCCCCACACACTGAGCTGATAACGATGTATACCTCCACTGTATGATAAAATACTGTACAAGTTTCTACTGCTTAAGTAAGTCATTAGTTACTTGCTTGCACTGACACTAACTATTGTGCAAGTAATCTGCATTTGACCTGTTAACAGCTACAAAAAATTACAAAAGGAGGAAAAAAACCAAAAAAAAACAGCACATGGTTAAAGCAATACATAGAACAATCATTTATCTGTCTCTTTATCCATAGAATATGTATTTCTCTTCATATTCTGCTTCATACATTTGCTGATTATATTCTTTAACCATGATGACAAAAAATTAGTTCAATATCCTCAACTACTTCATTTCATTGTTTTGAAAAAATGGCCCTCACCTCCAGGTGGCCACTATTCTAGGATGTTTTTGAACATCAAAAGTTGTTTTTATGATTTAATTGATGACTCACCTTGAACGCAGTTATCACAGCATATGGTTCAGTCACAGGCTGTTTAACCAGAAGGGGAAGAGTTAGCAAAAGACATGGTAAAAAATGAACCTGTTGATTATTGCTGAGGGATATCTTCTTACCTCAATTCAGCGAGCAGATATGGTGCTCTTTAAGAACATCACAAAAGATTGTAGTCCACTGTTGATTATGGCTTAGCCTGTCAGTCTAAACTGCAATCATAACTGCCCACTGTCATGGAGTGAGACATGAGAATGCTCACACAGAATGTGGAATGAGGAGGGATGAATGTCGAACATCAACATAAATGGGTGGAGTTATTGGAAGCAAAACTATTTGATTGGTTCAAAGAAGGCAATGATTCGTTGATTCTTTGATATGAGGTTTTTGAAACCCTCTTCCACCATGACTGCACTCACAGAGAACTCATCTGTCATCCAAGACTGGTTAGAGGTTCTGAAATTTTTCTGAAATGAAACTGAACTGAAATCTCCCAGAATGAATTGGACCCAAACTGGTAGCCCATTTGTAATTGATCATTGCTTAAAACGAAACACATACATTTCCATCCAGGAATGCGTATTTTTTTGGTTTGTGGGTTGCACAATATTCAATAAAAACATGACTATGTTACAATGATTTTAATCTTTGTTTTCTGTACAAAAACAAGAAAAAAAAACAAAGAAGCAAAAGAGGTATATGCAGCGAGGGCAAATTTTTTGACCTGAAGACTGCCCACATGCTAGCTGTGCACTGCTAAAGCAAATCGAAGCCAGGCCAGTGTAGATCCTTTTCCTGATTAAACTAGTGGAGTTCCCTAAGCAACAAAACACTGCACTGCTCTCACTTGTCCTTGAGTGGTTTCAGCTTAAAGCTTAGGAGGTCTTTGGTCCACAGCTACTGAAAAATTAAACCAACCAAAACATTGCGGCCGTCCGTACAGTCACAGTAAATTGTTCTTATCATCGGCAGAAAAGCCAAAAAGCCAAAGTTGGAGATGGAGAGTTTGGCATTTTATTGGGTTTGTTCTGACTAGTCTGTCAGGTTTTATTAATTTATTTTTTTCCTCCAGATATCAGGGCTGCTGCTTTTCACCGCTATTTAAAACTGTCAATGCTCTATCCTCAGCAGGCGAAACAGATGGCTTGGTTGTTGCATGCACAGATTTCCACCCAGATTATATTAAATCAGCTCGGAGCGGGATTTGCAGCATATGAAAATAAGCATACCATTTATAAGCATACCAAGCGTCCCCCCTGCAGTTCATACTCCGGGAATATGAAAGTGATACGTCTGTATTTTTCAGAATGATTTTTGAGTGTCTCTGTGGTTTTTCAAAAATGAAACGAGGCGAAAGGGAACGAGGCCCACCCCCTAAGTTGTAGCTCATTGCATCTATAAGGCTATGCCAAAGGCACTGCTGGATACAGTAGGCCCAGATGGGGGGTCTATAATTGGGTCTTTCCTAGACATCAACACACTGGGCATAGCATGAATCCCAATGGCAAGTAATGGCTGTGTTTTTTTACTCAGTTCCCCACTTTCCTGAGACCAGCCACATTTTGTCATGACGAGAAGAAAGAGAGCTTTGTGTCTCAGATTCTATTACTGTTAACTAATACCCTCCAAAACAAGAAATAATAAGGAATAAAATCCTGTTAAGTATACCTCTCACCTGCAGAGAAAGATGGTGAGGGAGATGGGAAGAGAGAGAGGGGGGGGAGACTTTCCAATCTCACTTCTGCCTTAGACAAACAGTGAAGAGCGCGCCGGTTTATCAGGCTCCGGTTCGTCTGCTGTGCGACTCTCCGGCAGAAGCTCTCCCATCAGCACCGGTGTGATTAAAGACTGGTGGAGGTTATTCTTGAGAGTGAGCATGTGCAGAAGGGTAAGAGTCTGTGGAAGGAAACGACAGTGTAGGTACAGAATAAAGGATTTGTGAGGCTCGCTGTCTTTTGAAGAAATGCAATACGATGCTACTGTCAGAAACAATTCATTGCTTGGCTGACTCAAGACTAAATCTTGGGACAGCAAATAATTTTCTTATTATTTTATTATTAATGTATTTTTATGTTTCATTATTTCTGTCAGTGTCGACTTTTTCCTCTGACTGTCTAATCATTGTATAATTCATTTTGAGACACTGATATGACACACTTGCAAAAAGTATGACATACTTGGAAAAAGTGCAAAAATATGAATTCATTTTCATCACGATCTTTTCATGACAATATAAATCACCGTTGTGTGAAAGACATGATATGCTTCTCAAATAGACCAATTATGAAACAAAGAACAGATCTACCTTGTGAACATAACTCAGATCATCCTGTAGGTGTTCTGTCAGTATTTATAGCTGCTTACTCATGTTTGATTATGTTGCTCATTAATTAAAATGCATTCCAGTTTATCTTTTGTGTGTGAGGTAGCTTGAGGCTCTTTTACCATGATTGACAATGAACCTAGCTAGCTGTGCTTTGTGCTGCATCGTGACTATGGTCCCGAATCTATTCAAAATAAATGTCACTTAAGTCAGAGGTTTCTAAACTTTCTAAACACACGCCCCACTTAATGTGTGCAAACCTTTTCTGTCTGTGAGGCTGCCAATGGTCCATGTCCTCAAAGGCATCGCAAGCCGGCAGCTGGACAATAACTCTGTTCTGCATCGCCTCCAATTAAGTTCAATGTGCACCTCTTGTTTTCAGTCGTACAGGAGAAAAAGTTCAGCTTTTGTTTTGTTGTGCAAACCCACTCATAAGTCACAGAATCCCAGAATGCAGGAGTTCCTGAGTGAGAATTTTAATTTGAATCCATGAATTACAATGGCAACTCCATTTGTTCACAGGTATTTCTACGAACAAATTAACACATGGTTTCTGATGCCACTCTTCAGGTAGGCCTAGAAGACCACCTGATTCTGTGTATCAGGTATTTTCTTTGGAGTTTCAGAATGACAGGCATAATGACTTATTGTCAAGTGGAGGTGCTTTGATAGGGATGGTCTGTGCTGTGTATTTCCTGTATTAGATTAGCATGCAAAAAGATAACGTCAGGTGTTTAATGTTACCAGCAGGGCTGTAGTGTTCACCTCAGACTCGTCCCTTGCCTTTGATTTCAGTTTTTCGCAGGTTTGTTTTGAGTCTGACAAGCAACACCAAGCCCCAGTGGCTACACATAATACAACATCTTTCATAAAATGCATGTAAGAACATGCATTCTGAAACTGAGACCCAGTGGTTTTCACTATGCCACACCTCCATCCACACTGCCCAATGGGATTTCCCCGTCCAGATCAAACAGCACCCCCTGTAGATGAGGGTGCACCCCTACGCCCTGGCCAATACTGGGGCCCACAGACTTGGTCCTGATATGCATGCTAGGTTTAGTTCCAAAAATAATGGCAATGGCTGAAATAAAGGTTTTGAATGAGACCATTTAATATCTGTATTCATGTTACAATGAGCGAGTGTTGCATATTCATTTAAGAATTTTTTATCTGCCACATCACTTCACAGAATCCCAGAATACAGGGCCTTCCTGAGTGTGACATTTGATTTGAATCCATGGTTTTCGATGGCAATTCCATTTGTTCACAGGTATTTCTACTCACATATTAACCCATGGTTTCAGGCCTTGGCCTTTTATAGAAACATTTGCCATTCATGCAAGATTGACCGATATTCTGATGTGTGTTAATAAAAACACCAATCTATAACATGGTCTGTAGTGAATGAATTGATACATGACCATTCCTAGTCTCCAGCTATCCTTTCAATCTCGATGCTAACCACACCCCTTTTTAAAAGAAGCCAAATAAATAAATAAGTAAGGGAAAATCACCAGAGTGATATCACGAATCGGTTTATTTGACGATACGTACAATTGATACTGGCCAGGTGGGGCCATTATTTACCTTTCAAATGCACATGCCCAGCCATAACCAGGAATAGTTTTGTAATTGGACTCAAACTCCCAGAAGACCTCACAAACATGTCCCTTCTCCATGCAACACCTCAAAACACGAATCAATCAAAGTTCAATCAAACAGGAAGTGCATGATTTTAGTGGAATGAGGCAAATAGGAAGTATCCCCATGAGCATACCCATCATACATACACACTGGCAATGTGCCAAATAGTAAGTAAAACATTTTTGTAGAAAATAACAGTTTGGGAAGGGGCTTTCCCTGGAGAAAAAAAAAAAAAAAACATTATAATCACTTGATCTGTTGCCTGGAAAGTTCACACAGAACAGTGCCAGGGAACCATTTTCTGTCAACATGTGAGTGTATTTCTAAACTTAACTTAGTCACACTGCAGGAATCGGAGTCAACTCCGGTCTCATTTGCTTCCATTTTAAGACACAGATATGCATTATGTATGGGTTCAGATCCAACTATGCTAATTATGCAGTGACTTGATGATGTAACAGGTTTCTCAACAAAGAGAATTTCTTAGAGGGCTCAAACTGTGCTCCTGTGTTTGTTTTGTAAGACCGTTGTACAATTCGCGACTGTACGATTTATATAATTTATGGTTTAATTGGGAAGTAAATGCATGAAAACGCATCTGAGTTCAAATGGCTTGTTATCACGTAAGTCGACATTAATGACAGTCACCTGATTTGCATCTTGTGTACATGCACAGAATTTTGTTTTTTTTAGCGGTTTGACTGTTTCTGCCCCACAAATTATATTCTGCCCTGCAAACCAGCATTGAGTCATAGGGCATGGAAGGTCCTGGTGTTTAAAGCAAATCTGTGGTCATGTACTCTGATCTGTTAATGAATGTGGTGAGCACAGTCATTTAAGCTTATAGAATGATGAACTGAGATGTGTGGGCAAAGGTAATGAGTAAACTATCAGTGAGCAGAATCTCGAGGAAAGGAAGATTCAGTTACAGAAACAAATAAAACATTGCATATTGAAATGGGATGAAGTCTGAAAAAAATAAATATCAGTAAGTTTTTATTACAATAAAATGCTTAAATATATCTATAGATGGAATGATTGACCAGCTGAATGATTGATTTATTGGGTGATTAACCTCAGCTTCAGTGCATATATCAATTCAGCTGCTTGTGTGTTGTATAATTCTGGGTTCTGTTCAGATTCTGGCCTAGCAGAGCTAATTCACTGCAACTATTTGATGTTTTTTTGAAAGAGTTAATCCAGTTTTAACCAGTGCTCTTTTTCAATTTATGGCAATGCTTGCAGATAAACAGCACAATCGACCTTAGTCAAAGGCCTCTTGGTTTGCACTTGTACTGTAGCTAAGGGTTAAATGAAGGTTAAATGACACATGAAAGGAAAACTTCAACAGCAGAGGGGGAGTGTTTTGAAATAACTGGCCTCAGGTGTGCATTTGAAGATGGGAATAGATAGGAAATAGACTTCAGTTTATTCTGTGGTGGGAGTATTGGTAGTTTGGGGGGGGGATAAAACACCCCAGCCGATCTTAATGAGAAACAAAGCGCAATCATCTTCGCCACGAGCATCCGACAGTGCCGTATCACGAGAAGGTCGGAACCCATAAATGAGTCCGCTATCGACCTTTTCATCCCAGCTACGTCACCCTGCCGCGAGCTGTAATACGCCTATGGGCACATCAGAGGACCGCGGGGAAGCACAAGAAGAAAGAGGAGAAATGAGAAGCTGGAAGAGATAATCTACTGGTGGTTGATGGTATCAGGAGACAGGAGAGTGAGGAAAGAAGCGATCGATTGAAGATAAGAAGCTGGCCCAATCACGGCAGAACAAAAGGAAGAACAGGGCCAGTATTTACAAAGAGTAGGAGTGCTGATCTAGGATCAGCTTTCCTCTGTCTATATCCTAACCTTTCTCTTGTTATATAACAGGTAATACAGATTCTAGAATGGTAGAGAAGCAAATAAAAGCAGTATCAGGGAGTAAACAAGGGGAACTGAGAAAAGGCGAGAGAAGTGAGTGTTGAGAGGATAGAAACAATTCATGTAGGACATGGACTTGCACAAAAGGCAGACCTGGAAATATAATAAAATGAAATATAATACCATACTTTAAAATGACATGGCATGCTTTTATATACAGCTAATAAAACAACATGAGAAAATAAAATAATTACTATACACCTATGCCAAACCTACGGGAACAGGTTTTGTATTTTCTTTTACACTCCTTTCAGGGATTCCTATAAGGCAGTTTAACCTTCAGGTTCGGCTTTCCTGTCTTTTTGAATGGGGTTTGAGGTCTTCAGGACCAGAAACAGAATTTTAGGGATAAAAAAGTCAACACATGAAGAAACAGGTTTGAAAATTTCTATTCCTAAAAATATGGGATCTGAAAACACAAAATAGTCTCAACGGCAGTAGTTGTTGTTGTGTTGAGTTCGCTCAATTCACCTCAAGTTAATGAAATAAATGCCACGAGAGCTCTGTCTACCCGGTTGGCAGAATCAAAAATCAAGGTCAAAAAAGCCCTTACAGGCAAACAGGAGAACAGAAATGCATAATAATAAAACATTTATTTCATCACTTCTTTATTTGAGACATCAAAATGCATGCGGTGAAATATCTCAATTGGAATTCTCTGCAGCGCAAAGCACACAAAGTAACATCTGTCAAACAAAGACAGCAGCTCGCTGAAGGCGTGTCCTTTTATATGGCTCCCTGACACCTGATTTTACATTTAAATTACAAATTCCAACACATCCTTGAGACGTAGGTTTCAATCATTCAAACCGACCCCCCTGAGCCTGTTTACGATGCCACTCTTCAGGCAGGTCAAGGAAGACCACCTGATTCTCTGTATCAGGTATTTGTCCTTTGGAGTTTCAGAATGACAGGCATAATGACTTGTCAAACTGCTGCTTTGATAGGGACGGTCTTTGCTGTGTATTTTCTATATTTGATTAACATGCAAAGAGACAGTGTCAGGTGTTGAATGTTACCAGCAGGGATGTCGTGTTCACCTCAGACTCGTCCCTTGCCTTTGATTTCAATTTTTCACGGGTTTATATTGAGTCTGACAAGCAACACCAAGCCCCAGTGACTACACATAATACAACATCTTTCATAAAATGCATGTAAGAACACGCATTCTGAAACTGAGACCCAGCGGTTTTCACTATGCCACACCTCCACCCAGACTACCCAATGGGATTTCCCCGTCCAGATCAAACAGCACCCCGTTTAGATGAGGGTGCACCCCTACGCCCTGGCCAAGACTAGGGCCCATAGACGTGGTCTGAATATGCATGCTAGGTTTAGTTCCAAAATAATGGCAATTGCTGAAATAAAGGTTTTGAATTGGACCATTTAATATCTGTATTCATGTTGCAATGAGCGAGTGTTGCATATTCATGTAAGAATTTTTCATCTGTCACATCACTTCTCCAGACAACTTCAGCTCTCATTTTCTTTAATGTGCCGTGGAAAATGATTCCATTTGAAATAAGTTACCATCTTAATTGATTTATAAACAGGCTTACAGCTGAAATTAGTGAAGTCTTAAATGTTGCAACTACTGAGACAAGATCTTTGATATTACACAGTTTGTGGAAAATGAAGAGTTTGATAGAAACAAATGGTAATGAGATAAATTTTGGGTCAAAATCATGGAACTTACCACATGTTACTTACTTACCAATTTTAATTACTCCAGTGATAAGCTGGAACGAAAACAAGCATACACAAGGGTACTCAAGCACCTGTCATGGGAAATCTTAAGTAATACATGATGTAGAGGAGTTATGTCTAAACAATTATGACATCACTCTTGTCATAGGTTAACAACGATAGCCCAGCACCTAATGTTTGCCCAACGTGCGACTGACTAGATTCGGTCAAACGCAGATGCAGAAGTAAGGCTGCTGGATCAAGGTGACTCAAATCAGATTTATATCTGACCTTTCCTTGAGGTCCAAACAGAAAATAGCCACTTGGAATGCAATTTAGATTCTGTGCATATTTTTGGAAATGATCATGAACCAGAAGCTTGTTTAATCTCACAAATCTTGTTACCTGTAAATTATTTTGTGAATAGCCTCCAAAGAGGAACATAATTGAGAATAAAAATTCAATTTCAGCTTATGTTTCTTCAAGGTAATGTTCAATTTAATTTAGAATGATCTCTCTGAGGGCATTTGCAAATATTTTAAATTTATGAAGAAAATATTACAAATGACAACTTCGCATCATCAATGAAATTTAACACACTCAGAGAAGATTGGTTTGTTATGTGAGGCTGTTCTGATTGAATTGTGCATATGGTTCAAAAGCTTAAGTACATTTGGTTGAATCGAGTCCAACATCAGCCTGGAAAAAGTCACTCTGAGGACACTCTCATTCAAGGTAGTGATGATGCATAACATGAGGTGATCAGCAGTGAACCAAGCCATGGACCTCAAAACAAACAGATAAAAAAAAAAAAAAAAAAACATGGCATCAGATATTCTGGTCTTCCACCATCTCGGGCACGTCTCTTGTTTTTCCGGCCACTCTGAGACTTCTGTTGTACCTGAGCTGGTCGTAGAAGCAGCTGAATACCTGAGCAGAAGGAACGTTTTGCCCTCGGCTGTGCGGAAGCAGGCCATTGAATGCTCAAACACGCCCCCTCCGCCACAACAATGCGAGATGAGGGAGCTACACTCCAACACAGACCGTCCTCCCTCCACTGCGGGTCGCACACTCATCCGTCTTTATTCTCAACAGCTATGCGGTCTGCCTCTGCTTCCTTTCTTCTAGAATATCTCATCCCCCCCTTTCGCTCTCCCCTCTGGTCCTGCAGTCACAGGTGAGCTGTCATCCTCGCGCAACACATTTCCACACAGGCACTCACAAACTATGATAACGCCCGCACCATAAATCAACAAACTTCCTTTGCACGGAAAATAAAAATACACAAAAAAGGCGAAGATGGATAACCCGCTGGCCTGAAGCAAATCGGCCTCTTTCATTCGGAGGCCTCTCTTATTCATCCTCCTCACACACCCTTTTAATCTTCCTCTGACCCCAAAATCACTAATCAAAAACAGGCACAATCTTGTGGAGCCGCCAAACTTTTCCCATTTCTTTTTCTCCTCTCACTCTTCCAGCCATGTCAATAAAACAGGCAATAAAACTCATACTGATGCAATGCACAGCACCGCCATGATCTGACAACTGGAAATCAGAAAGATTCAGTTCTCAAAACTATTATGACAATCGATATTCATATTTTTCAATTTCTTAGCATACCATATTACCATCTTCAGCTCAGAACACGATCATTAATCTCATGACAGCACGGGTTATAAAATAAGCATAACAGAATTAACTATAACTGTAAAATAATTTAAAAAAATCATTACTTTGTGATAATTGGAGCTGAGGTCCAGCCAACACCAGTTTTCCACTCTCATTTTTGAGCAATTGAAGTGTTATATTTGCAGTCGTCATTGTCTCAGAGGTGGTAATTAATAATTATACCAATAATACTCATTCTACTCCTACTTAATCGTAATAATAAGAATAATGCAAGAAAAAAAACATTCTTTTGTTTTGTTTTTTTTCTTCAAAGTACAGCTGTATTTCAAAAAGGAATATTATGTTACAATGTGAAACGAGAATGTTTTGTGTGTGCAATAGTATACAATATCTACATATGAAGTGTACATTGTATGCTATAAATGCTTTATAAACTATGTATTAATATTACCAAAAGGCACAGTGACTCATGATTCATATTGGACTCACCTTGTTTAGCCCCTGGACTAAACCACATGCCGTTTCCATGGAAGATTCAGATTATGTCACAATAACTTTGTGACACTGTGTGTGTGTGTGTATTTGCAGTACAATGGTTGAGCAGTGGCTTAGAGATCTTAAGTGACAGAATTAAAATTCCATTTAACATCTGAACAAACTCGAATTGGCTCCTGAGTCAACATGCTCGAGTTTGCCCATGTTTATGCTTCCAACATCACTTGCATTAGTACATGACTAATATCCCGAGAACACATTAATTATTCCCAGCAGAGTTACTGGGCATGAACACGGATGCCACAACATTCTCTGGCCGTTAAGCATTGTTACATATGTGGTTACAGCTGCAAAATCAGGGCTGCGAGATGAGAAGTAGAATACAAAACACAATATTAGCAAGGGCCCTCTTGATTCACCATGGCAATTTTAACATTCTGTAGCTTCGTATCCATGGTTTGAAAAGGTTAGTGCACAGTGATCCAAATCCAAAAATGGTCATGTCACTAAAATTATCATAATTTTGGCCATAAAAGCACTTCTTCTGGCTTTGTAAAAACCATTTTACAGATGTCACACAGATATTATGTTCATATTACATATTGCAGTGTACTCCAACTAGCTCCACAATCTCCTATATCACCACTCTCTGCCTCTGTGTTTTGAGTATTTCTTGTAAAATAAGTAAGTAATTTCAACAGCGGTTACACTTCCTCCACTAGCAGTCATGACAAATTTGCTTTCCAGTCCACATGTTCTGAATCATGCTTTTGCAGTGTGGTACATGTTTGATGTGCGGGTGAGCATTCTGGCACAAAATGGCTGCCGTGCATCACAGAGGTGGGCCCTTTACATCATAAGGGGACTGTTTGGGAGTCTTTTGTGGCATTGCTTTCTTTCAGCCAAATCCACCGGATAGCATTGGCCTGTATTTTGGTTGTGCATCCTCAGGGCTTTCACAGACAGATTACTTTGGCCGGGGTTTCTGAAACCATCCTGGCAACGCTGCTCCATAGCGCAGTGAAAAATGCGAGTTAGTTCTCCGTGCTCCAGTACATCCATCGCGCAGCCCGTCGCAAGCTCACCGCTCGCCCTTAAAGGCTAACTTTGCTTTAGGGGAGACATGCACTGAATCACATCACTGAGGGGAAAGTGACAATGTTCTTACAGTAAGCTATTTACTGCATATACATCTCGCATGACTGTGCAGTGTTTTTCATCACTGTGGTTAAAAGGATCATTCTGTTAAGGAGTTTATTGCAACCATCATCCAAATTTATGATGATTCACGTTTTCAGTTTCTCATTTTTTAAATATTTTTTTGGAAAGGTTATTAGCTCAATAAGTTATTCTGTGTCATCTGTCTTTTCCTGAAGGTATTTGTATAAGTTCCACTGAATGTCATGGAGTTGAATGATTTTGTTGGATGCTGGTAATTGTACAGTGAGCAGAAAACATCTCTGGCACTCTGTCTGAAGGTTTCAAGGAGAACAGTTTGTGCATCTGTCCAGGAGAGTCCATCCATCCATAGAAATCGCCTATGCATGCAAATCATGACCTGATTATGTAAAAATTAATTTTACAACATTTACAATAAGCTCTGATATTGATGCTTAAATAAGTGTATGTAAAACTGGGTGTTGTAGTTTTGAGTTGAATGCTACCAGCAATGGCAGTCATGTAAATATCCATGCTAAAATTAGAGTAGAGCAGAGAGTCCCCCACAGTGAACTTTTAATGCCCTTCCACATTTTATGTCCTGTGCGTCACATCCTTCTCTCTAATGTAACAGTCACATGACTGATTACTCAGCCAAAGTAGTGTTTCATACAGTTTTATATGAAAATTCAAATTATGTACAGGTGGAAATCCATCAATAATGAGTCATTTATTCCCTTTTTTCATTCAGAAAATGACAATTAAAAGCATTGCATTACCTAAATATAGTTTATTCTTGTTTTCATAGCGAGAATTCAGTTTAAAAACAGGATGCAAATTCCAGAATACAAATTTAAAAGTCTGAACAGTTTATGACACAAACAAAACCATGAAACTATGTATTCTATCTTTAAACTCCTTTAAGCAGTTAGACAATGCATATATGAAACTTATCAAGAAAGTTTTCAAAACAGTCAAATGTCATTGACTACAATTAAAAGAATCCATGCATTTCGTGGTTTTAGGGTCATGTAATCAGTCTGGCCAGACCAAGAAACTACAAAGAGATTTACTAGAAAGCAGCTTATATGTGGACTTAGTCATTAAAATAAATGTGTCTGATTTTTCAAAACAGACACTGACAACAGTGAATCTAAGGAGCAATTTTATTTATGCATCTTCACAAATTGCATGTTTACAGTGGAGTCAGTGACAGTGATGAGAAGCCTTCTGTTATGTCTTTTTTTTAATTTTTGCCTCTGCTGTCTCGTCCTGAGGAGCTGGATGTCAGAGGAAATCACACAGGGTTGAAGCTGATTTTCCCCTCTGTATCCACTGCTGGTTATAAGTGCTTTGTTTCCACACGTAGCCCAGGCAGACCTGAATACACCACCTCCATATCTCCCTCTCTTCTTTTGAAATTAAATCAGCTGCAGGGTCATGCATTCACGATCCTCCGACTTAATATGTTGGACCCCACCCCACCTCTCATGACTCTGAGTTTTATTGATTTAAAGGGACAGGTACATTTAGAGCTGTAATCCCACTACTAATTATATTTTTGACACACTTAATGCATGTGTTCGTGTGTGCGTGCGTTTGTGTGTTTGTGCGTGTGTGCGTGCGTGTGCTGCATGCGTGCGTGTGTGCGTCCGTGCATGCATGTAAAAGTGTGTTGGTGGTGTGAAGGTATCAATTATCCCTGAGACTTCAAAACATGTTGATCAATTGTCTAGCCTAAGGTTAAAACGTAATGACTTGGCCTCTGGTGCTACTTCATGAATTAATTCAACAGGTGAATTTTTTCCCCTAATCCGAACATCTGATGTGTAATTCCACTCTACCTTCACTTTTAAAATGAAAAAATATCATTAAAACTGGTGTTTTTTTTCATGAAATGATTTCCCAGTATTAATAAGTAAATGAATATCCAATAAGTGATGCTGTCTGCACCAAAGTTAATTTATCATCAGGATATTCAAGCTATACACCGTTATTGACAATTCTAGTTACTGTGCTTTCAGGTAAAGCATTTAAAAAAAAGTTTTTGAATATTACTTGGAAGCTTGAGCAGTCATTCTGTCGAACGCACTGAAGTGTGAAGACAGACATATTCAAAGTATTCACTTTCAGGTAGCAACTCTCTGTGTATGACACCAAACCGAATGTTTGTCTGTCTGTGCTTTTGAACCTCAGCCAGCTCAAGCCTCATAAATATACACAATCATTTCAAAATCCATGCCTTTTTCCAAATTACACACAAGGTTACTTTGTATTCCCGAAAGTGCCCAAGAGCAGTGAATGACAGCCAAAACTAGATTTTTACTTTCCTAAACTTCCAACTAGTTTTGCATATTGCCCATTTTGTCTGTAGATAACTGTGTGAAAAGGGATAGTGTTTTATGCTTAACCAGGCCTTACAGGCTCATCCTAAGAGTTTGTCACAGTTGTTTGTGGTGCATTTATCAAGAGTACACCGGGTGGTGTTGTGCAGAACATCCAAAGTTTTTTCCCATTTACATTTTTTACTCGATTTCCCAGATGTTTGGCTCACTCAAAACGTGTGGGCATTTCGTGATGAAAGTCCAAATGAAAAAACCAATGACAGGCATGGCTTTGGCCTGCTGCGGGTGGTAGACAGCCTGGAGCAGGCTGGTTTGGTGGCTTAGGTACATGACAAGGACCCTTGAGGTTGGTGGCTCAAGCCCCAGTTTAGCCACAGCAAGAACACCAGTGCTGTTGGGACCTTGAGCAAGGCCCTTAACCCCACATTGCTCCCAGGGGAGATTGGCCCTTGGTTAGCGTAATCAACTGTAAGTCGCTTTGGATAAAAGCATCAGCTAAATGATTAACATAATGAAAATGGTCGGGCATGGGCACAGTGTCTTCCAGTGGTTTACCATTACAGCTGCCACCGATGTCCACCAGATTCCGTGAAAAAAAGAGAGAGCACCAAAAGGTTAGTTAGGTTAACAAGTGTGAGGTTTTTCCCCTAAGCGCCAGGTTCAGCTTCCCTTTAAACCTCTCATTTATTTCTCTGCAGGGCTGGTATCCGTGTTCATTTATTGATTGTCGGTGAGGTGGAACTGCTGGGATTTCCACCAGGGTTCTCTAGGGTTGGTCGCTCAGGAAGTGTTGTCTATTTGGTCCTGTCGATTCGCTTTGGTGGGTTGGTTTTCCCAGAAGTAGAAACTCCAGCATTCATGACCCTTATTTTGGGACACGATGACTATTAGAACATGTTTATCGTTCATTTCATGAAAAATAGTCATGGTTGGTACTTTTCTGCATATCATTTGCATGCAGTGACTCTCTGAGCCTGCGACCCATGGACAGAGTATCTTGCAGAATATCTTTCCTGAGCTTTTGCAGTTGAATCATAGTTTATATTTGAAAGAGGAGCTGAACCCAGAATTCTGTGTGAGCTCAAGTTGCATGTAAAACATGGTGGGAACATCCTGGGAGTGATTAACTATTACTAAACAATGAAAAATAATTACAAAAATCAAAGAAGACAGCGCTAAACTTCTAAACTTGACAGATGAACGCAACTATACCAGGCCTCCAACAAACGGCGCACAAAGGAAATTGCAGTTATCACGCAATCATTATGCGGCGCTCCATTTCAGGCGCATTAGAAATGGAAACAGAATGTCAGGCCCAGAATGTCAGGCTGTCAGAAAATATGTATATTTAGGAGTAATTTATAGCGCTAAATGCATCAGTCAGATCGAAAGGGTTAAAGAGTACGCTGACTTGTTTATTCCGCTCAGACAGCGGCCAATGAATGTCACAGAAAAGGACAATGAGTCATAACAAGACCCTGCTCCTCTCACCCCAGACTAAATGCATAGCAGGAGGAAATGATACCTCCATTAGTTTCCTTTCCCCCCAGCAAGCAGTGGCATTTAAGTGGCATTTTAATCTCCCCAGCCAGACAAGCATTTTTTCAGGTACGAATTTATCGTACACTTCCCAACAGAGCTAAGAGCAATGGGTTGTGCGTTTTTACCGGTTGATCAAATACTTGAAAGCAAAGAAATACATCTGTTTCTTGCACATGGATCTGTAAAAATATTTATAGGATTTGTCAAATGCAATTGTTTGACTCACATTTGAGGTCCTACACTGTTGATTTATTTTATTATTATTTTTTTTTTTATTGTGTCCACAGGCCTTTTCTGTTTTACAACCCATTGCTAATATTGTGGCAGGGAATTAGTCAGCCTTCCTGAATCTCCTTAGAATTTGATTAAATTATGATTGTATTTCTTGGAGGGTAGGCATTCAAGAAACAACAAGTAAAAAGCTATTATTCTTTTGCTCATACTCTGTTTGTCCAGTTTTTATATTCTTGCACTGTTTCTCTCCCCAACCTCTACACCAGCTCTGTGACCTTGTAGCTGTATCCTTCATCGGTTTAGCCCTGCGTGCCAGGACGCTGGTCCAAAATAAGAGCCGTTACCCAGTGTCTCTTTTCACACTGCAGTCTGCCAGCTGATTCAGTCAGTCCCAGCCCATCCTGTTGGAATGCAGTGCTAAAGAATGGTGTGGATTGCGTGTAGGTGCTGGACTGACCAGTGGGGGAGCTGCTGAGCAGTGAGATTGAGGAACACTCAAGATGGACCCTCACTGCATGTTGCTCTGTGGGAGTAAATATATTTCCAGAATAAACACTAGAGCTAATGATTCTCCATGTAAACATTATCATTTCTTTGAAGTAAAATCCTGTAAATGGTTCCATGTGCTAATTTTTATTTCTTTGCTGTTACAGCACTGCTAAAACATAAAACATTTAAACAGTAAAATGAAATGGTGTATATATCACAAAGAGAACCTTTTGACCAGCTCTGCATAATTACTGGCAATTGGATGCACTCATGTTTATCCCAATGAATTAAAATGCTCTTGATATATGTATGTGCTGAAAACAAGAAATAGCCGAATGGTGCACAATAAAGTCCGACCTTAGCATATGCAGATATGAGTTGATTTACAACTGTAATATGTAGGTGACCACATATAACACATATAACATCAGGCTCCAATTTCAGAACCAGTGTGTGGTTACAATTGGTTTGCTGCATCTTTTATGGAGGGTGAGAAAGACTTAACATGGATGGTCTCTGTGCTTTCATGTGAGTCCCTTTATCCTGACTATGAGTTTTGAACTTGAACTGCAGGGTCCTTTGATCAGCTGAGTTGAGCATACCTTAATTTAGAAACCACACTCAGCCTGCTTGAACTTGAAGAAGCAGATTAAGCAAGCAATGCAAGCAGAGAGAGAGAGAGAGAGAGACAGAATGCATATTATAGAATATAATTTGATAGTTCTTAAATAACTTTGCTGTTGTCTCAGTACTTCATATGGTGGGATATCAGTGGATACAATAATGAGAAATTATATAGGATATTGTTTGACATCTATCAAGTTTTTGAACATCATTCTGTGTAAAGAGCCGCAATACCTGTCAAACCACAACAGTGGCTTCCACAGTCAACAGATTTGCCCCTTTCAGACCCCGGAAGATACCATTTGCTAAAAAAAAAAAAAAAAAAAAAAAAAAAAAAAAAATCACCAAGTGATTCTTGATTGAAGTATAATTTTGAAACAGAGCCCAGCAATTTGTTTTGATAAGACACTGAATGTGAAGTAAGTCATTTGACATTTTGTCAGTGATAAGATGCCAAGCACAAACTCTGTCTAAATGGGTTGGAGAAGCTGGCTAAATGTCAGCAGTGTATATGCTTTTCTTTAGCAGCTTCAGCATGGGTAAATCATACATGCTTTAGTTTGTGTGCATATATCTCTCTTTCTCTCTCTTCATGGATGTGTTTGTACGTATAAAACTAAATCGATCCAGATGTTGTCCCGGTATGAAATGTGCAAGCCTTGCTGAATTCCATAATGGAAATCTTGACACATGAGTCAATCCAGCACCATTTAGTTTTATTCATTTAATAAAAGACAACTCTATAAAGACCTAGTTTGTGTGAGTGAAGATTATGAGTACCTCCCAACCATTGCTCTCAATGGCCTTGCACTCCCATAAGAAGACAAACAGTTATTTAGTATATCTATACTCATTTCCTTCACGCTTCCAGTGTAGGAAAATAAGGCATTATCCTGTGAATAGGTCAGTCAGCCTATCTAGGCTAGCCATTTGGTGAAATGAAACCATTTTCCACCAACAGTATGTGTCAGAATATAAAAACAAAGAAATGCATTCACATTATACACAGCGATGACCTTTGGAGGACAAAGAGTAGCAGGAAGAGGACAGCTTTTCTGCCGCAACCTTGCAAGCTAACAAGAAACTGTCTTGTACAATCAGTATCACAGAACATGCATTGTGGTACATTGGTTGATGCAGTCGGGCTATTATTCTGGGCATGATCTAATATGCATTGGGGGTGAGGACGGTAAAGGAGCGTAAAAGCTATTCTCTTTCGGAGAGATGCATGCAGCTTTGGTGATATTATAAATGAATTTTGAAAATAATGCACCTACGACTGCAGTCTGTGAATACTGAAAATTGATGTCACATTTTGTTTGTGAGGTTTAATATATGAATATGTGAATGATTATAAGCTCAATACATACATTAGCCTCTGAGAATATAAAGAGAACATGGAAAAAATCTGAAGCAGTACCCTCACTTTGTTCAGGTGGATAGTTAACTCATCATCTATTTGAGCGAGGGCAAGCAAAATTAAGAGCTTTTGGTCAGAGGTCAAACACAGTTAAAGAGAAAGATCCATTTAAAGTAGGTTTGGAATAAAGATAAGACGGCCAATGTTAAAACTGAATTGGTTTGATCTCAGTGTGAGAGTCTGAATTTACGCTCTTCGGTATTTGAAACTCTTTCTCTCACTCATTTGAGACTAATCTCGGTTTTGGATGGTCTACTGGAAAAGAAAAAAGTTGCAGTCGAGCCAGCATCCTTACCCTTCAGTACCTTCAGTACCCTTAGTATGCCTGAAAGTAAGCTGAGATTGGTATCGCAGTGTTGTACAATGTGCACCCACAGTTAATTTGTTGATTCAGAATCCAAGCTGTGTGATCCATTACTGTCTGACTCGAAACAAGACTTTGGTCTCAAGACAGTGAATTACCTGTCCTGTGTTTGTAATTCCAAGCGCAGTTCCTCCCAGTTATTTCTTTGAAACTGCACCCCAGGATCTGATGTGAAAAATGAATAGTTTTGAGAAAACGGATTGGCTGAGAGTGGACAGAGCGCTGTGTCATTCTTTGATTTGGAGCAAAGATTGTGAAATGACACTGCACCTCTGAAGACTTGATATTTCTTACAAACTGCAACACTGGGCTCTTTTCTTATACTTGGAGAACATTCATTTTCCATTTTTTTCCCTGAGATTTTCATCAATTTCCATGTGCAGAGGTGGGACTGGAGCTTCATAGAGGCATTTGATTAATGCACAGTGGGAGGGAGCATGAGTCCTGCAGTGAAAGAAGAGGAAAATTAACATCCTGTTGAGAAACCAAACAAAACAATATAAAAGCTCAAATCTGAGCTACTGTGCCTGGTGCAAGTTCAGTTTTGCATTTCAATATTTTCTCTGTCTAATATTGGGCATTGAAAATGGTGCTGAAATGATGGTAATCATGTGTTTGGTTTCATGATACCAAGCTGGTGTAATGAAATAATTTGCATATTAGCTTTATGATACTGAGCAGAGGTAAAAACGAAATGGATATTAAAAATAATAATCAGCATATTATACAACAACATAATCTATTAAAGAGTGTATACACTCCATTCTAAATAGACTTGTAAATTCATAAATTGGTTTCTTATTTCATGTTCTTTGAAGTCAAGTACACATATCGTTTGGAATTTGTATTTTCCACCAGAAAGAGGACAGAATATACCCATAAAAAGACAACAGTCCTTTTTAATTTAATTCTATATGCCCTTAAAGAGACAACAGTCCTTTTTGATTTAATTCTATATGCCCTTAAAGAGACTACAGTCCTTTTTGATTTAATTCTATATGCCCTTAAAGAGACTACAGTCCTTTTGAGTGAATTGCACAAGCCTTTAAAGTCAGTTTGTTTTGGGTCCCGGCCCTGCCTGCATCAGTCAGGTGTTTGGTTGAAATCCACTTGGAAGTGAGTATGTAAAGGCTGCACCCATCTTGGGCTTCATGGAACCCTCACAATCTCATCAGCTACCCATCGCACTTTTCTCAAAAACCACAGCACCAGACAGCACCAGACGGCACCAGACGGCACCAGACAGCACCGGACGGCACCAGACGGCACCAGACAGCACCAGGCTACTTTGAGAAGGGCTGTCGCTTCACAATTTAGGAGCTATATTTCAAGAGCTTGAATCCAAAACTCAAAGATGAACATCTCTCCTTCAAGGACTCGGTGGACACTTCCCCTTTCATTTCTGCCCATCGACAGTGGAGAGAGTGGAGTGCTATAATGATCTAATCACATACCAAAAAAGAAATACGATCGAATCATAACTTGGCCTCAACTCACTGACAAACGAAAGAGAAAGATGAGACGTGCGGTGGCGGTCCCTTCAGCAGTGAATTTCGGACAGACAGCCCACCATGAGAACACAACAGGGAAGGGAGAGTCCAGTCCACTCCAAAGAAAAAAAAAACAACAAATTTCATTTCTCTCTTGAGTCATGTGCTTAAAATGCAAAGCCATTATTAAATTAATAAATAAATGGAAATGTTGTTTTATTTATTTCATAGGCTCAGATTAGCAGGAGCCAAACTGGTTACAAATAAGTATCGTAATGTTGGAAAGTAAAAAGGCCTCAGCGCATAGGCTTATCTTTAATAGCTTACAAGAGCTGTGCTGCTCTCCACTGTGATACATGGCATTTCAGGTGGGCCTGAAGCCTTCATGTTTATTTATTGTAATTTAGCAATTTAAATAGACAGTTTCCCTATCACGCTATGTTTAATTATTATTGTAATTTCAAACATCCTATATATTGCATACATGGAAATATCATGCTGTTTGTGTAGAAATAAGTCCACTGAAGTGTTTTATTCACGGAGAGTGATCAGCAAAGAGAGGAAGGTCATTTCAATCTCAATAATATGTGGGGTGAATGTGAGGTTTTGGGGCACACAATTCCTGAACAATGAATAAATAAACAGGCTGTCACACAGGATAACTGACATTTGGTGCGGTAAGAGTGTGCGAGTAATTTAAAGAGGCAATGACCTGATTTTAAAAGCTTCCGTTTCCCAGTGGGAGACACAGTGACTGGGGAGGGTGCAAAAAAGGGCGATTTGGCAGGGATGATCATCCGGAGGTCCGGGCTATGCCGGTGACAGGGTAAGTGTGACCGGAAAGATGACAGGGTGACAGAAAGGAGACGTTCGACAGCGGGGATCGTTCTTCACAGACGACGGGGCGCTTGTGATGAAGGGGAGAGAGAGGGGTGAGAGTGGGGAAGATATTTGGCAGTGAGAAATTCTCTTTCCAGAGGACAACGAGTTGTGAATTATTTTTGTCTTCAGTTTTTGAGCAGGGTATTGGGCCTCTAAAGAGATTTAACCTCCCCAAAATATCTTTCACCCCTATTTGGCAAAAACAATTGGGCCTACTAACTGGTCGGGAAATTCCCTTTTACCTTTCTGTGATTTTTTTGAGTTCATTCACTCCCTCAAAAACCCACAATGGTAAACAGCCTCCACAGCATGTAGCCATCTTCAAAATCACAGAACAATTGCTCAAAAATGCATACGGCATCATGCTGCATACTCGAAAATGCACCGATAGACGGCCTGGTATCTTTTCAGTGCTTGTGTTGGGTCCCAGACCTGCCATTGTTCTGACACATTTAGGAGCATGTAAGATGCACAATACAAACAAATAAATACACGAGCATACAGCTTAATATCTCGACTCCTCTTTTCTGTGATGTGTCAAAGGAATACATTGGTGAAACATTACCGCAACCTTTTAATTTCATGCTTCATTGCTCTTGGTTTCCAAGCTGTAGCACATGGCTTGGGATCAAGTAGGAATGACAAGTGTTCCATGAGATGGGGGGTGGTTTGGGTGTTAGAGGGTTGACAAAATGATTGCTTCTCCCAGATAAACCGCAATAATTAACCATGCCAGGGCAAAGCGCACTGTAACAGAACTCCCGGTAAGTAGTTTATCTTCTCCATGAATGTTCTCAACATTTCCAATTAGAACTAATCCCGGGTATGCCTTAAAATGTCTTCACTAAGAAGGCGTAAGCTGTTCATTGCATTCATCTTATCATAATAATTTGCTCGTTCATATTATACATGGTAGGCTTTAGAATATTGTGGGTTGACCTACATGTTTAAATCAGACTTCCTTATCCCAAGCACGGCAACGTCTCACTCAAAGTAAATTTAAACTCAAAGGATTTCCTGCTCGTTTGTTGTGCTTCGTTTAACAAATAACATGAAAAAGGTTTTTTTTTCTTTATTCTGTGTGCCAGCCAAGCTTCATATCTATAAGCCAACTGTAACATATATCTATGTCAACAGATGCAGTTTTTGATTGAAATGAAAGAAAGAGCATCTCCCTCAAGAACATATTGGTGCAAATCCTTTCTATGTCAAATTATTAATCTGAAATGTTCCTTTCTCCCACCACTGAGGATAATGCCAATAGCACTGAAATAGATCCACAAGTTCTAAAGTATGTTTGCAGTTTAATGCGACATTATACAGGTAATTCTGTTATTTACCTTCTGTGTAAAACTTCCCTTTTAAGTTCTGAAACTTAAGATCAACCAATTATAAAAATGACAATCCGACAATTTTCAAATACGTATCATGAACAGTTCAGCAATGATCATCAGAGATTCACCATGCTCATGTACACATACAATTTGCTATATCAGCTTGCTGGAAAATACCACCGCTGTAAGGTTGTCAGACCATTGTTGGCCAATGACCATCATGCACCTATTTTTGGTATTCATAGTCTCAATTTAGCCGAGTATTTAAGATTAGAGAAAATTGCTTTGCACAATGAGTTGTTTGTCATCCCATTTGTTATGGCCTGCAGTTTTCCCTGCTACATGTATTTGTTTTGTTCTTGGGAGTCTGTAGCTTTTTCTTCCTGCAGGGGGTGCCATACAAATTTTGGGAAACAATTAAGCAATTAATGTCACCCGTGGAAAAAACTCCCAGCTTATAAAAGAAGGCCCTTCTTGAAGAGAGGAGGGGGTTTTGTTTCTTTCTTTCACTTTCTGACTTGGTGGAAAGAGGTTGGTTAGTTCTGTTTGGCTGGAGGACTGGTATGTGCATATTCTTTTTTTGCTTTTTTGAAGGGAAGAGTAGTGTAGTAGGCTGCAGAAGACTCATTCTGTTTTATTTTATTCGGGAGACAGTAAAGGTTATTTACTTTTCCTAAAAAGGGTTTGCTTCCACAGGCCCATTTGCAGGCTGTTTCCTCCCCGTCCTTTCAGTCCTATATTTGTGCCTTTGGAAGGTGGTCATTTTTTTGCTGTACCTGCTAATAAATTGCTTGTAGTTACTACCAATTGTGCCTCCCCAGATTTGGTTGTTGTGTCATGTCAATGTGTTTGTCTCTTTGGTTATTGTGAACCCTGGAGACGGTTGGAACATAACACATTTAATGAGATAATACTGCCCCCCAAAAACAAATGAATGAATACATAAAAACATGAACACTTTGATCTTCCTCGGTCTTTGTCCTGTGTATATGTCTCGTTTTCTGTGTCCTTTCAAGGGACTGGCAAGAGGGCAAACAGGCTGTTGATCAAATAATTTTTGAGAAAATGTGTCAAATGAGCAATTAATTCTTGATATTTCAGTTTATTTTGTGTATTGAATTAACATGGAATATAGTGTGTTGGTAAACTCCTTTCATTTGGCTAGCTAACCAAGTTATACCAACTGAGCAAGCTAAAGCAATGTTTGTAAAATATATGCAGCAGTTGGTGATAATTACAGGAAACTATTCTATATACAGAGGAAAGTTATTTTTGTATGTTAATAATTTTCAAATAGCTTCCAGACCAGCATTAAAGAACAAACCTCCCTCACTTCTCCTTTCTTTTACTGAGCTCAGATTATAACTATATGGAACCGTTTTCCCCTCTCCACAACAGACATATATGAAATGAAGCTTTTATGAATGTGTCCTGCTGATGAGAGCAAGAAATCACTGTGCATTGTTTTGAGTGAAAAAAGAAAACTAGCTTGCAGCAGATATTCAAACCATGCATGCTGAAAACTCACAGTAATCTTGCGTAAACCAGTTCAAACACATTGCGCAAATATCAAAACAAAGCATAGCACAGCGGATATTTGTCACTTTGCGTATGGAGAAACTACAATGCATCAGTGTCACACAGTATAATTCGCACAAGTCGAATTTGACAGTTAAAGAGCTGTCATGGTTACATTGCAAACGGCTGTAAAAAAAAACTGGTAATATTTATGCGATGATAAGAATAGTACTGTAGCCATGGGCAGACACAAGGATAAATAATACACCCACCAGCTTCGGTGTTTGCATAGTTTACTGATCTATGAGCCTTATTCGCATTCATTCATAGAAGTGTTTGAGGTCCTGTAAGTGCATATACTCCTCAGACACTACTCACCCCCACTGGTTACGACTACACCACTCGGAACAGTACAAGTCTGTCAAGTCAACAAGTGTGTGGAGGAAAATCTATATTCCTGGCCACGGTTTTACTTTAAATGTGAATGAAAGTTTCTGTGCAAACAGCTACTTAGTTGGTTCTTGCAAGCAGAAGGACTCCACCAGTCAGGTTTACCTCTGGGAATTGCTTCGGAAGCCCAGACCTTACTCAGATAATATCTTGGTTATCAAGCCTTGTGATTTGAAGGTAATTAATTTTATTGTCAGCTGCTTCCCATGTTGGTTATGAATATATAATTTAATTAATAATTTAGAACAAAGTTTAAATCTATACATAAATCTCTATGTATTCATGGTAGCATTTGCATAATAATTTGAACAAGCCTCTCAAGTGAACAGGAAATCAAGGCAAGAGTGTGTGTATAATGGCGACATTGCTGTTGAGATATTCATCGCAGAGTACAGAGTACAGAGTACTCTGTCTTTAAAAGACCATGATTCTTAAGACTGCATGATATATTTAATGCATGTGATGGCTATCTCACCAGCACACATTACATTTAACCATTATATTGAATCATGATACAATATGAGACTGGGAAATTTAAAGTTTGATATCTAAAAGAATTCCATAAGATATAATTATTGCATGCTCTAAGCGACAAGGTTTAGATAAGATCACTTGCTTTGCTTGATTCACCCTGGGTGAAGATGATTCAGCATTTTCAGCAGAGTTTATGGCTGGGAAGACACCAGGCGATCCTGCTGCAAATATGCAACCTGTCACCAGGGACCTTTAAATCCAGAATCCCTTTGATCTGAAGATGCGCACCGAGAGCCTCTTTGATTAAGTTTGGAGGGGGGGGAGGGTGATCGCGAGCGAGGGCCACAGATGCCAAACCTCCTCTCAGAGGGATGTCAGCCGCTCTTACAGGCGAGTGACAGGGAAGCCGAACCCCCCTGTCAGCTCAACGCGCTGAGAAACGCCGTCGGAGCAGATGAATATTTCAGGCTCCAACACGCACCATCTCTCGATGAGGTATCCGCAGGCCTCGACGGCAAATCGGAACGCGCTTACAAAAATCGGGTGCGATTCAAAAGCCAGGTCTCTTTTATCAAGATGAGAGATTAAGCAAAGGAAGGCGGAGCCTGCAATCCTCAGAGGATGGAACAATTGTTACAAAGATGGATGAACTCAGATTTTGGCTTGGATTCAATTGGCATTTTTCCAATGCAAACAGAATCATTTTCAATAATTTGGTGATCGCCAACCTTGCCAAACTGCTTTTATGAAGAAAAATGATAACACATTTAATACATCAAGGGGTCGATTCACTAAAGCATTTAATGTGTGCTAATTGCTGTTTGTTCGGGAGACGTGTGTTCAGACAACCCCTCGCTCAAATATCTCTATCCATCCAATCTGGTTTTGTACGCAGGTATTAAATTGCCATGTACCTTATCTCCCATCACGCTCTCTGCTTCCGGCATACCCCCTTCCCCCATCTCTGCCTTCATGTCTCCTTCCCTTTCTTCTGTATTTCTCCTTCTTTTCTAGTGGTCCTGGGGGCTTCACCTCACCCAAAATCGTGAGGCATGCCGCTGCCCCCTTGGACTCCAAGCCCAAGATAAATGTCTGTACCAATAAACAACTTGCCACATCACAATCAACTCCTTCTAAACATATTCACTGTTGTCTGAAAATTAATTTGACTGAAAGTGCTTTGCTGGTGGAAAACTTAAGATGCTTCAGATTAAGAAAGCATGTGATTGGTTGAGGTTGTTCATTTGCTCCAGTCACAAGTCATGTCACAGAAAAAAATATAAAAAAATCAAAGACTTTTAGCATGTGCTAAATGCTTTGATAAATCTGGCCCTGAATTCCGAACCATATTTATGGGCAAATGTTCACTGTATCAAGACCTTGGACCAAAAAAACTTTCATAAATCATTGTGACATCATCATTCCTTGCATGTATACTGTAAAATAATTTTTTTATGCAATCAACTGCCTCCACAAAACTCATTGGAGATATGCAAAAAAAGACAGTGAACCCCCTACCCTTTCTCTGCAGCTCAAACGTTAAACAATCCTAATGAGCAAAATGAGACGTACAGCTCTCTGCGGAAACACAATGGGACATGAAATTGGCTGAAGAATTTATAGAATTAAATCTTCAGCTCTGGAGAGCAAATCAACTTCCCAGAGATTCCGCAATATATACAGATGTTAACGGGACCGCTGTGCGTATAATTACCAAAATAGCAGCAAGCTGCATGGCTGTCTCTGTAGATTTAGTGGAGGAAGATTCACATACAGTTTCCTCCCCCCTACCCACAGCAACGAGGAACCTATCAGAAGTGTATTTCCCACCTGTGGTAATTGTCACAGATTACATTTCATGTGCCTGACATCACAGAATTCACCTATTAAGCCTGAATTTCATGCAGACTTCATATTCTTGCATCACTTCTACTTTTGTGTGGGATTTGTAGTTGTGAGACGGGGAAGTTTACCTGAGCACCGCTCGAACTGCAGAACTGCCTCCTTCAGTATTGCAAAAATACAGTCGGAGAAAAGCTTTGACAGATGTGAGTGCTTAAATTAGTCAGTGTAGTAAGTGTGTGCATAAACATTGATAAACAGACATGCTAAAATTGTGCATTGATTCCTATTCAAAGTAGTCTTAATTTGGAGTACATGTGCACCCAGTCACCCAATTATGCAAGTCAGAACTACATTTGCCTAGTTCCCATATAAATGAAAGATCCAGAATAAACTGACATATGTTGCACTGTACTCAATTGTTTCCACGTACATTTATGATGCTAAAAGTGATGATCTTAACCTCCAGCTTTGCTGAGAGGAAAAAAAAAAGAGGTTGGAACTGGCAAGTTCCAGAGCTGCAGCAGTATGCTGTCCCTTTAACTTAAAGTGCTTTTTGGTTATAGGGTGAAACTATGAACCCGTTTTATCGTCTTGCGTTGAGCTATTTGCTATTTTCACGATGACATTGGCAATGTGATGGGAAAGGCTGATGGGAAGGCCTGTCTGTGTGGAGAATGAGGAGCGGTGGAGTGAATGGCATTCCGCTGTGAGAGCCGGCGCCCGTGTCTGTGAGGAAACGGCTGACAGGCTCTTAATGACAGGAGAGAATCGGCTGGGCAGGGGATATTAAGTGATTTTTACAAGCTCCTTGAGTTGTGTGAGGCTTGAGGAATACCATCACAAAGAGACAGAGTGAAAAAGAAAGCTGTTGTACGGGTAGCATGTGTGCTACGATTATACTATTATCATTATCATTATAGCCCTATATAATTAATATGGATTTCATCACCATTCATTCGCTGGAAAACTAAATTGTGTCAAGAAGTTCACAAAAGATGATTTATGTTATGCTGGAAATAATTGATTTCTTAAATGTTATCGAAGAGTTTGCTGATAAATATGAGTTCACCCCTCTGAATTACCGACCATAAGGTAAGTCAAGGGTTTTCAGCAATAAGAGGGTATGGACTAACATTACTTTCTGAAATATTAATGTCAGTTTATTAACATTTTTATCAGTAGAGTCCAGTTATTAGAATGAAGGGATAATTTAAGTTACTTATTTGTATTATTGTTATTGTTTTCAGATTACCATAGGGATCGGTGGTGGGTGTTCATTGGCCGAGACATCTAGAGCATGGGTTTTCTGACTCTGTAAGATCTGCATCTCCACTTTGGGAAAAATCCAAAGCTACCTGATCATTATTGGGAATCCTTGTATAAATATTATAGGCTCATCATTCCCTAATATGAGACAGCCATGAACACATTCAGACTGGTGGTGGGCATGTCGTGTTTGCCGTCAGCTGCTTTGACCAGCAGGCCAGCTCTCAGTACTATTTTTACTGGAGTGGAAATTTTCTGCTCATTTCTGATTCTTGCGAGCAGGGCTGGATAAGCAGCTGGGTGGTTAAGTGTTTGACTTCAGCTCACCTCGTGCAATTTTTCCTCTCTTATTGGCATTTTCAGAGTGGAGAGAGCTGAGAAAACTCCATCCCTCTCTCTTTTGGCAAACCCACAGCTTCTCGAAATAGGTAAACTGGCTTTCGAGCAGCCATTCCAGCAAAATTGAGTCGTACCAATTTCTCACCTAATTCTCAGTGAGGAGCACTCCGTTAACTCACCGCTCAATAATTTTCCTCAAAATTGTAGCATTTCATTGGCTGCGATTTTTGTTTTATTGGCTGGAAATTGGTTATTTTTAGATCATGGCCATTATTTGTGCTGTGGAAAGAAACTGGGTCAGTCTTTTGAGGTTGGCATTGGTTTGAAATCAGTTATGTATAGGGAGAAGCCCGCTACCCCAGGTGTCACCACAAAGCTTTTAATTCTTGGGAGAGTGGATTCTTTTCACAATTTGGCATGAGCTTTACTGACAAGTCATTTTTTCTTCCATCTTGGAAAAATGCTATTTCTTAAGAAGAGATGTCTTACCAAGAGTCAAATGCTTGTCAACAGCAAAATAATCCAAAATGGAGGTGTAAACTCATAATACATTCACGCAGTGCAGGTAACACAATTTTCACAACGGTTTGCTTCCAAAACAAACTTAAAAACCACACTTTTGTCATTTCCCTACTCATCCTTCTTTTGTAATTACTGATATCTGTTGTCTAAGTTCAACCAATTGCCAGCGGTCCCATTTTGCATACCTTTGAACAACAAATTTACAATTGAACTTGAATGTTTTTTCTTTCATACTGCACAGACATTAGGGGGTCCAATTACGCAACAATTAATGCAACAGAGTTCATCCGGCAAATGCAACAAAAACTATCTCCCCTTTCAGTCCTAAAATCATCTTGTTTAATGTCGTCTCAGGATATGTATATCCTTGTTATTTCACACAGAACAAACCAAACCTCCCAGTATGCAAATAAAATGTTACATTCTGTCTTAGCTGTTCACCATCAGTCATGATGGTGGAACTCCCGAAATCAAAATCTCGCTCAGTTTTCCATGTAAATCAGTCTCTGCTTTCATAACCCTTCACAGGTAACCTCTGGCCTCCTTCCTCCACGATCACCTTGAAGAACTCTGGCACCCTACTTTGAAAGTTGTGCAAAGTTGGTCCTTTCTCTCTTTTATTTTGAGGAAACTTTATTGTCGTACCCATGACTCCGTCTAAGTAGCCTCGACTCTCCTGTCTCTGTGCATTCTCATCTATTACTGAGGCTGATTCATTCTCCGAAGGTTCCCTTAACCACCCACCTGTCTACAGGATCCAATCCCTGCTCCTGTCCTCCAGGCAGTCTCATCTGAGCTCAGTTAATCTTATTGCATTACAACAGGCTCTTGACACTGGTATTGTTGAACCAGTATCGCCCAGGGCACTTTTGTACATAATTCTCCCAAGTGTTTTGCACAATATTTAAACTACCTTCCAACTCACAAAATAGCATAATTGATAACAACAAAGAACTGCTGTTCTTTCCTCCACAATGGAGTTATGTTCTTCAAAAGTCTTTTTGCAATGAATCCGTTGCACTGGAAACCTTTTCAAATAAGGTCCACTTATAGAATGCTCCAAAGTTAGGCTTTCAACAAAAAAGCTTTCCACAGAAGTCCCTCGGTGAACTTTGTTTTGTTCTGCCTCTTTCCTTCTAGGTTCTCTTGCCTAATATCGTACCTTTTATGCCAATGTTAATGACGTACCCAATGATCTCTGTCATGTCCTCATTTAACAGTCACAATGAAGAGTATCACTAAATTCCTTAATGAAAAATACCTTCTGACAACTCAACCCACTCGACCCAAAGAGACTCTAACTCAAGGCGATCTGCCTTTTTACGGGTTGTGGCTGGGACTTTGGGATGTGAGCCACTGTTTTTCAGACAAGCCATTTTCCCTCTGCAGTAATCAATGCGCAGTGCAAAGAGCCAGATGACTGAATTAAACAAAGAGCTTCATCGAAGGATTCATAAAAACAGATCACACGGTGAATAATGTCATTAATCCAACTTCAGTAGCTGACTGTTCCCTGCTTCCCCAGACCAGCTGTAGCCGTAGCCCTGTGCAGGTAGGTGTACAGCTTTCTTTTAAAAAAATAGGTTTCTGTAGACTTCGGCCCTGCATCCAAAGCAAGCCAAGGCAACAGTAATGTGGGAAGTTCCCAAGTAAAAAAGGAAGGCAACAGGATCAGAACCCAGGTTCGAGAGAAACCACCCTTGTGATAAAACTATAATTTTGTAATCACATCAAAGCAGTGAAGACAGGTCGTGAGGTGGGCTTAAGGAAAGGTGGCCATTTAAACCACTGATTCTGACAGAGAGGAGACAGATCTGAAATATACCATTCATCTACAAACCTGAAGTTGAAACTCAGGTGGGCATTTTTTCTTCTTTTCATTGGAGGAAAAAACTCAAGTCCTTCCCCAAACCAATACTAATCTCATCATCAATACTCTGAAGTTTTAGCAGTTAAACCTAAAAAAAAAAAAAAAATCAAGAAAAGTTTATTTCATTCTGTAAATGTTTTGGGCTGTGTAGTTTTCATGGAATGCGCATCACGTTTCAGCCAATATGAATAATTTTACTCCAGTTTAGAAGAAGAATCATTCAAAATATCAAAAGGATGGCCTGTGGAAGAAATGGATTGGAAAGCCCGACTGCTTCCGATGAATGATTATGATAGTCAAATGTTTATGGTGCAGAAATGTATCCAAGTATGATTAATACATAGCAATCCAGCTTGGCAAGTGATTTAATATAATGGTTTCAGCGTAAATCACGAGCAGAAAACATACATGTGATAAGTGAATTCATGTCAAGTTGGGTATAATTGTATGTCAACGCGTTTGGGATGATAATCTGTTTCGCTGTGAGATGGAATGCTTAAAGCTTTTGTAAACCACCCCACTATTCTAAGACATGAGGCTGGTTTATGGAGAATGAACCCACATGCATTACGGGTCTGCGGGAAAGAGGCATGTGATGGATCAAATAAATGCCATGCCGTATCTGAAAAGTCCCTTTCATTTAGGCTCTGGCTATCATTATGCTTCGTCTTCGTATGCATTTGTAAGGAATGTCAATTGATATTTGCACTTCAAAGTCCATGTTTTGGTATATGTTTGTATGTCAGATTTTATTATTTATGGAAATGTCAAGGACTGGGTGGGTTTAGACTGACCAAGGATCAAAGTGTTAGCTTCTCTCAAAAGCTCTCTTCAGCCCAGCTTTTTTCCCAATTTTACTTGAAATACTCATAAACCTCAGTCTCGTAGGAGTGATGTTGGACTTGTCATATTCCCTGATATGGTCAGTAGCTTCACCAACAGAAGAGCTGCATCATACATGTTAAACATGCAATAACGTACAGCGTGGCACAAGGGCTTACATGGCCTAAGTGGGAATTCAGAAAAATAACACTTTTGGCCAAAAAGCTTATTTTTCATTTGTGCCATTCCTGACTTGGCTCAAAGCCAGTGCCAGTTTCAAACAACAGGGGGTGACGTATAGTTGTAAAACTAAAGAGTCAAGCAGGTCTTTAATGACATAACAGAGCAATTATTTTCAATAACGATGTCTTTCTTCCAATCAGCACTCGCTGATTGGAAGTGCAGTCTAGTCCAATCGGTGAGGGCACATTGGATCTTTATTTTTTTGAGAGATAGGACGATGAAGATGGCCTTTTTCATACAAACAACATTTTTTGCCCAGTACTCTACAGACATTGAAGTAATGCACTTCTCAGCCCCCTGTATCAGAGAGTCTCAATTATAATTTATTGGTGTCTGTTATGTAACAATTTGTTTTTACTGCAGTGGCTTTGAATTCAGTTTGGAAGTCAGGTATTCAGTTTTGCAATAACATAGTTGGATTCTGTGTGTGAGTATTATTTTTACAGGTAAAGAGGGAGGGGCAGAAACTACCCAGAATTGTGTGTCTGATTATGTGTTTGCGTTCAGCTACAATTGCATGGTTGAGACACAATGACATTTAAAATTACATTTGTAATTATAGTCAGTGGGGGTAAGCAATTATTATACAACCATTTAATCAGCAGCCATTTGTCCACAACCCCTTCTAGCGCTGTCATTGTAAGAAGCGTGAAGGATGAAGGAAAACACACACTTCATATCACCAACCTGATATATGTATACACATAGTTACGAGTGCACAATCTCACCTCAGAGTTTCTGAAATAAAGGCCAGAGGCCAGGCAATGTTTGCAGCTCCCAGGTGCACCTAAAAACTTCAGACCTTACACTTTCAGCACTTTCCCCCGCATCATGCCGAGAGGGAACAACAAAATGTGTGCCAACCGTATGTTAAACCACACCGTTTGCGAACGCGTTCATTATTAGTGAGGTATAACTGCAGAAAGCACCATGACATTATGGCACGATGCTGGAGGAAATGTCAGGTTGTGCATAAACATGAGTCGCGTGTCAAATGCCATGCAAATGCCCAATGTGATTATGATAAATACAAACCATCTAGAAAGACCCAGTGATTTGTAAAATTGGCATGCGGGAATGCTTTACTTCAAGCATGCTTCTTGTTTATAAATTTTTAAAAAAGCAGCTGTCAGCTTGATGAGCAAATTTGAATATTGTTTTGAGCCCGTCATTTACTCAAATATGTTTATGAAAAGTGGCTACCCACATCATAAATGCTGCAACATTTAAAGAATGACAATCATAATAATAAGGACAAGTCCCAACAAGAGAGTATTTTTTATTTGTTTTGGGTACATGAGGCATCCACAGCAAAAATTTTTGTGACAGGATGTGCTACTTCAAAATAAAAGTATTGTATTGTAAAATAGTTGTGTTCCAATTTATAGGTATAACTGCAATTGTCTCAAAGGTTTTGTTAAATGCCATATTTTATTTTGAAATAGTACCTCCTGTAATGGGAAGTGTAACATTCTATTAAGCATGTGCACAGTGCTCTGTTTAGCGTGTTCTGAATCTAACACTGCCTCGCCACCCCCCAACCCCTACCCCCCCCAAGTAAAATGTGGGGGCTGGGGACGAGGTGAGCACTCTCCACATACTTAATAGAAAGTTCCACGGTATACACATAGACACCCTTTGGGATGATTTGCCAAATTTTTATCTGATAATATACAATGAAACATTTTGATTCAAAATCTATGCACACTGTGAATATGATTATTTTCCCTATAGCAATTATGTTTGCAATTTTCCATTTCTCACACTGGATGCGTATTATTTTGTGAGATAAAGGCATTATGAAGGCATATGGATGTACACATACTCAGATTCAGGTTTCATCAATATTCTGTTATTTTTCCCTCCTTTTAATTGTTTTTTATTTCTCATTTTTGAGAGAGAGGAGTAGCAGTGAGGAGGAGTAATTACAGCTATTCTGTACTGAGGTCACTGGCTCTGATTCATACCATGAACTCAATTTGTGTCACCCTGGGTGGCTCTGCCTTAATTATATTTTGCACAGAAGAACTTTTTTTTAGAACCACTCTTGTTAGAATAAGACAGCTTGATACTGTCGTGTCCCAGCGTTATAGTACTTTTTTTTCCATTGTTGAACGATATTTTTGTGTTTTCTCACGTCTTTTCTTTTCAAAGAGGAGAGGTCTTACAATCTTCAGCTATCATTAGAATCAGTTGCAGGATCAGCAAACAAACCAGCAAATACATAAACACAGACATAAATAAAAGTGTCCCGTAGAAACTACACAGAAAAATGCTCTGTATTAATTTAATTTTGAGTTTATATGAGCCCAGTCATAAAAGTTGGACCAAATGTACTCTGTCAGACTTGAATAAACACAGAAAATTGTTTATTTTAACAACTGTGCTGCTGACAGCTGATTGCACACCTGCAGACTGCACACACCAGTTCAATGGTGCCCTATCCCCACAGAATGTGGTGTATGGCCTATAGGGTTTAAAATAACTTGTGTTCTGGTTTGCACCTTCCTGTTTTGCCTCAGGACACTCCAGCATGAAAATGAGCATCAAAATGCAGTGAGGCATTTTGTCCCAAATGTAGAACAGTTTGAGGAAGGGTAAGTTAAAATATATACATGAATGCTTATTAAATGCACTGGCTTTTTGTCTTTTATCACTGAAGAGGAACAGCCTCCAGTCTGAATCATTATTCCTGCACACCAACATCTCTTCAGCACACGCTGCCCACAGATTAGCATTAGATGTAAATTATTACGTTTCTTCCTTTGTTCAAAATGTGGAGGGAAATTGCAATGAGGTTTGGGACACACATCAGTGCATGAATAAATGTCGGTTGTACGATAATGGGAATTAATGCACACATCAATATGCATCAAACATACTAAAGAACGGTGGCATTGAGAAATCTGAGTTGATTATGCTTTCATTTACATTTTTTTTTTTTGCTTCATTTGTGATTTATTTCTTCTTCTCTGCTTTAGCTTAACAAGCAAAATGGTTCCCTGCCACCTGAATCATGGCAAGGTAAAACACCATACTTTTGAATAACCTTTAATCTAAAAAAAATTGTTTCCAGTGGGAACAAAGACTCACAGAACATGTACAAAGAACCGTGAGAAAGAAAATACCCATTTTATGAATTTCTGCGTTTCTTTACATTGACAAATCTTCAACCAAAATCAAATTGTAAATTGAAGGGAACATGAATGAAGAAATAGCACAACGTTTTTTTGTATATTACATTTATCTACTCAGGAATGTTTTGCAACAGCAAACCTTTTGGGTGAAATGGGCCCTCTGAACCAAGTGTAAACCACAGCAAGAATGTCATACCAACAGTTGAGCGTAGCAGTTGTTATATTTTCCTTTGAATGAATGACAAACGCATGACATTTTACTGAACAACTTATGTGCATACTGTGTCCATTCAACATGTCCGCTCACAGACACCCCCCTGCCATGTATTCTGGGAGCTGTAGTATTTATGTTACAACACATAACACAGTGGTTATAGTGTTATGGTTTGGGGATGATTGTATGCATCAGGTCCTTGATTGACTTACCTTCGAAGAAGAAACTATGAATTCCTCTCTGTACAATGTCAGTCCTTGTGTGAGTGAGGTGCTCAAATGCAACTGGGACAGGTAGCAAAACGGTGGTCCCCAAAGCAAGCTGGTCTACATCAGAAAGGTTGTAGAATAGGAAATTGAATGTTTTAGGATGGCCTTGTCAAAGTCCAGACCCAAACCCTATTGGGATTTTCTGGCAGCACCTGAAACAGTCAGAACATGAGCTGAAACAGCTCTGGAAGAGTCTGCTAAAATTCTTCCACAGAACTGTGACTGACTGATCAATAATCACAGGAAGTGTGTGGATGCATTCACTCCTACGAAAGGTGGGATAGCCAGTTATTGAACGTAACAGACCAACTACTTTTTTGTCATGGGGACATGAGAGAGCTGCACTTTTTCATTCTGGGCCCTTTCATCAAAATAATTGCATTTCATAAATTAATCAAATAAGAATAAAATTGTTCACCCATGTTCCCTTTTATCCAAGATAAGGTTTTGGTTAAAAAAAAAAGTGCATTGAAAATGCAGAAAACCAGAAATGACCAAATACCTTGCCATGTTACTTGATATTCCCAAAAAAAAAATACTCAGAAAGCATAACCATTAAGCAAGTGCACATATATTTCTATCAATTATACATCAGATGTGTGGAGGTTTGCGCACTGCAACTCTGGTCTCATGCATAGGCAATGCTGCAAGTTCTGACATGGACTGCACAAAAACATGCCGTGAGATGAACAAGATTTAACAAGATTTAGCGAACCTTGCAATGTCATCTGTTTGAGGTGTAGTTGCACATGTTTTTGAGGCATTTGAAAAACAAATGAAAACTGTGTCAGGTGGGGGGAAAAACCAAAGTGACTGTGCAGGGATACTGAAGTTATTCGCGCGACATAATGGAAAATGGTGATGTCATTGCCAGGTTCCAACGTATGCTCAAAGCAAATGATGGTTCCATACATTTGTACTGTTTAAGTGACTTTACTCGGTCCAGGATAGACAAGAAAAAAACCTTCATCTGGTGCTAGTTAAGAGAACAGTTTCACCAAAAAAGGCAATTGTTACCTTTTATGGTCAGGTAATTTGTGCTCATTAATTCATTGCATTTTCAGAGCAATGCCTCCAGCACCATATATTTTGTATTTGTGTGATTGTGTGTGTGCTTTTTACTGTAATATTTGTGGTCTCAGTGCGTGCCTTGTTTCGCACACCCGATTACACAATGATCACATAAAATTATCTCGATCCTGAATCTAATAAGCTCAAATGTAACCTACTTGCACAAATGTGTGCTTTATATTATGGTTTCCTCAACAATTACCCCCTAAAGATCACTAAAACGTATATAACAATGGTTAAGCCTCTCTCGAATGCTTACCTATTAAACAAAATCGGCTTCATTATCGCCACAGAACATGCTATAATGTGCATATTCACCGCGGGAGACGGCATACTTATAGACAGTGACTTACTGTTATGGCTTGTTTTAAGACAATTGTTCCTTGATGCAGTGTCTTCATTACTCTGGTAGGCAGGTTAAGGACCATTAGTGTAAGCCCAGAATTTGAGAAACCTTTGGAAAATGCATGTTTTGTGGTAAAATGTAATCCTTTTACAAGAATGTGATCTGTTCCCTTTTCATATTCTGTAAAGGTATGTGTTTATTTGATGCAGTCCTTCAGGCAGTGGGAATGCCAGTTGTCAATGTACTACAATGACATTGCAAGTTTTGTCTGTCTTGTTGCTGATTTCTCAGCAATTGTTGAGTATATTAAAATACAGTGCAATACTTTTTTTTTTAAATTAAACTACTTAATCAGTCACACCACAAGCTAAACCACCACGTATGAACTCAGGAAGTGGCCACACATAAGTCATCCAATCGTGTGTGGCCGATCTTTCACACAGCAGAAGAGACACGAATAACATACTTCCTATGCTTTCGGATGATAAGCCATAGGTAAGTCTCTGGCCATAGCTGGAATGTCAGCCATGTCAGTCACAGGTTTGATCTGTTTGCTTCATCAGGGGTTTACACTGGTTTGGGAATCACTGTCATGCAGAAAGTGGCCAGGCCTTAAATGTCTCAGAATATGGCTATGGAAATAGACATTACAAGTTATGCAAGCTCCCCAGAATGAGGATGCCCACTAAACAAACAGCGTGAATAATGAAACACGTTAATAATGTAACATGTTTGTGTTTGTCATGGTTTTATGTTTGCCTTTCATGAGAACAGCACTACCAGGAAGGGCCAAGAAGGGCCAGAATTGTTTTTTTTTTTTTTCCCCTCCTCAGCTTTTGGATAAAATCCAAAAAAAAAGGGATCAAAGGAACAGGGAAAATGATAACTAGAGCAGAAAAATTAAACAGTGATCTCAAGTAGCAGAACTTTTCAGAAGCATTCTCATAGCCTGATTTAGATGACAGTCTCAGAGCTGATCCTAAGCGCTTTCCAGTAAAGGAGAAAACTTACCTCAGGCAGCACCAGGAGCCCAATTTCCAGTCAGAGTCTGTACAATTGGACTGTTGCTCATTGCGTTACCACTGTCAGGTTAAAGCGTATGCTTCAATGTATCCTCCATCCACTAAAATGGCCATTGTGAACATAGCGCCCACCCTTTTTCACAGATCGGGACAGGTGTGTAACTTAATCAAAATAGGCGATGAGAACTCAATCCTCCTGTCTTCCTTGGTCGCGATGGGGATCGATGACACTGGAGTCCCACCTCATCATTGCACCTCATCCGCTTGTTGTTGGAGTTCCCCAGGGCTCAGTCATTGGCCCACTTCTCTTTTCTTTTTATACCCAGTCTCTTGGGCCTGTCATCTCTGCCTATGGTCTGTCCAATCACTGCCATTCTGATAACACCCAAATCTTTTTCTCATTCCTTCTCTCTGACACACGGGTCTCCACTCGGATCTTTGTTCATCTGCAGGACATCCAGAGCTGGATGGTCACCCACCAACTTAAGCTCAACCCAGACAAGACAGAGCTCATCTTCTCTCTGGCCCCATCTTCCCCCCCTGCTGGACTTCTCTCTCACCCTGGGTGACACAATCCACTCACCATCATCCTTTGCCAAGAACCTCTGAGTGGTGTTTGATAGACTGAGAACATCACAGCAGTGAGCCAGGTATATAGTTATTTTATTATTTTTTTTCTGTGTAACATCAGGAAAATCTGCCCCTTTTTCACCACCAATCCCACGCAGTTGGTAGTCCAAGTGACAGTATTCTCCCATCTGGATGACTGCAACTCCCTCCTGGCTCCCCACTGGTGGAACAACCTTCCCACAGAAGTCAGAACAGCAGGGACCCTGTCCAAATTCTAGCACAGACAGAACACTCACCTCTTAAGGACACTCCTCTCCCTGTCCCTCCCAAGCTCTTCGAGTTAGTTTAGGTCCTTCTCGTGGCGACCGAATTTTGCTGTTTTATGATTGTTCTTTTTGCTGTTGTTTCTGATGGTATTCTTTTTGTTGTTTTTTCAACAGGTCATTCACAGGGTTTAGTCTATGTCATCCCTTCTGACACAAAGGACATTTACCCCACTCTTGGACCAAATGCACTTTGAGTTGTAAGTCACTCTGGACAAGAGCATCTGCAAAATTCCTGAAATGTAGTCAGTTTAGCAGCTGTGCAATCAGTTTGCACACGCACATGCTTTATTGGAAATCAAGTTCAAATTGCTGAGGTATCCAATTCCTTCCATAGCAGATATGATCAGTATTGATGACTTCACTTCTATCCAATGAATGAAGTATGAATAGGTACTTGATTGTGATAATGTCTCTGAAAGCTGTCTTATCATATGCCATCAATTCTGCCCTGAACTATTGAACCTCTGCAATTTGTATAAAATTTTACACTGTCACCTCATTTCTTTTCACTCTGCAGTCAATTCTGAGTACATACTTTGAACCTGCGAAGCTGGCCACACCCTTTTCTGAAGGAAATGGTGAGAATATGGTCATGACGGCTTGCATGAGATTTAAAATGTGGTTCATTACAAATTAACTTGGAGGACGAGGTATGTTTTAAGAATCAGTTATCAGTGATTGATTGGGTTCAGAAGTGGTGTCTCTGAGCAATCCTGTATTTACCGTACGACTCAAACCATGAGATGACAGCTCATGCAGAGAACGGGGTCTGTACGACAGACAGGATGACACATCATATCGTATGAATACAGACAGCCTGCTCTGCAAGTAAGATTTATTTCTGTTTAAATGTGGCAACAATGATCAGTCTGTACTTCTAATGAGGGATTGAACAACCTATCAATTTCTCCATCAAAAGGTTTGAGAAGCACCAAAAGCTATTACACGGAAATGAGAATTTATTTTTAAAAATTTCAATTCTCCTAATCCAGTATTGTAGGACTAAATGCCCTTGTTTGACTTATGGCACCATGGAAGACGAATGCAAGTGATTCAAATGACTAAAACTTTCCTACCAATCAAGCCCTTATGTCTTTATTTACATAATTATGTTGAAAACATTTATTCATCAGTTAAATCAGAAAATTTGTTGATAGGAAATATGAAATAAGACATCTGGTAGAGGTAAGACTTATGTCTTGACATTTGATGAAATGCACTTATCTCATTTACTTCCCTTGGAAACATTGCTGAAGACTATTCCTGTCGTAATTAATAAATGAACATGATTTTCATCATTTAAAAAGGAAAATCACAGATTTGGGAGGCATTCTATTTTTCCACCTTCAGAGGTAAGACTAAACACAGCCTTTTATTGATTTTCAATGACATGCCCTTTTCCCATTTACTTCCCTTGGAAAAATTGACTTTTTCAATCATAACCATTGACTGCAAACACATTTTCTATCATTTGAACTATCCTTGAAAACATTTCAAATTAGTTTTGCCTATCATGAGCAGTGAATGTTTCTGATTACTTTTGGTGTCACGAGTAGTGAATGCACATGGTTTTTGATCATATTCAGAGGAAACTATGAATATTGCGGGAATTTTGTTGAATTTTGGTGATTTACACTTTTTCATTTATTCTCCTTGAAAACATTTCTGATGAGTTTTGGCAAATTCTTTTTTTATCTTAAATTGATACATCTGGGGGCATGACATGTTCAGTTTTTGAGATCAGACTTTTTTTGAGATCATGCCTTTTTCCAGATTTTTGGAGATATCCTGTTTTCCTATTTACTCTCCTTGGAAGCATTTCTTATGAGTTGTGGTACAGAGTTGTGAATGCACATAGTGTTCCATCATATTCAGAGGAAGAAAGCAGAGACATTTTGGAGGTATGACATTTTCAGTTTTTGAGGAAAGACTTTTGTCTTTTTCCTGTTTTTCCTGTTTTTTTTTTTTTTTTTTTTTTTTTGGTGAATTACCCTTTTCCCTTCAGCAGACTGCCATGGCCTTCGACAGCACTTATGGAAAAGGTAAAACCTGTTTGTAGGGTGCAAACAACAGTGGAGCTTGGCTCCTCTGAAGAAGACATGAGCTTCCCTGAAAACTTGATTTGTGAAATTTTGGGGGGGGCTTTAAAATATTGACAATTTGCTATGTTTGCCACGCATTTCTATTTTTCTGTATTTTCATCATCATGGATCATGCATTTGTGTGATTCCTCACAAACTCACTTTAATACAGACACCACAATGTATGTCATTCTTGCCTTCACCATTGAAGCGTGCTATTCGGTGCGCACGTGATTTAACACTTGCCACAATTATTAGAAAAGCTAGCAAGCAAGCATGTTAGCTACGGGTCATTAGACCATCATAAAATGTACCTGTTTCAATGTGTGCATGTGCAGAACATGCACACATTCAAACACAGAAAACAGAGAACACACACAAAACAAAAACTGATCAAAAACATGTCTTTTTCAGATTTTCGGTGAAATACACTTGGGTGGCATCCCAAAAATTCCCTTTTTGGAGGTAAGACTATAGTCTTATGTCTTTTTTGGATTTTCGGTGAAATACACTTTTGCAATTTACTTCACTTGGAGACATTACCGGTTACTTTTAATACCATAAATAGGAAGAGCACATGTTTTACGATTGTTTTAAGAGATAAAATAGAACATTTTGGTGGCATCCCAAAAATTTCCTTTCTGGAGGTAAGACTATAGTCTTATGTCTTTTCTGGATTTTCGGTGAAATACACTTTTGCAATTTACTTCAATTGGAAACAATTCCTGTCACTTTTGGGACATTAAATAGGAAGAGCACATGTTTTATGATTGATTTAAGAGATAAAATAGAAAATTTTGGTGGCATCCCATTTTTTCCCTTTCTGGAGGTAAGACTATAGTCTTATGTCTTTTTTATATTTTCGGTGAAATACACTTTTGCAATTTACTTCACTTGGAGACATTACCGGTCACTTTTAATACCATAAATAGGAAGAGCACATGTTTTACGATTGATTTCAGAGATAATATAGAAAATTTTGGTGGCATCCCATTTTTTCCCTTTCTGGAGGTAAGGCTATAGTCTTATGTGTTTTTTGGATTTTCGGTGAAATACACTTTTGCAATTTACTTCACTTGGAGACATTCACTGTCACTTTTTGTACCAAAAATAGGAAGAGCACATGTTTTATGATTGTTTTAAGAGATAAAATAGAAAATTTTGGTGGCATCCCATTTTTTCTCTTTCTGGAGGTAAGACTATAGTCTTATGTCTTTTTTGTATTTTCGGTGAAATACACTTTTGCAATTTACTTCACTTGGAGACATTACCGGTCACTTTTAATACCATAAAAAGGAAGAGCACATGTTTTATGATTGATTTAGGGGATAAAATAGAAAATTTTGGTGGCATCCCAAAAATTTCCTTTTTGGAGGTAAGTCTTATGTCTTTTTTGGATTTTCGGTGAAATACAATTTTGCAATTTACTTCACTTGGAGAAATTTCCGGGTCACTTTTCGGACCATAAATAGGAAGGGCACATGTTTTACGATTGATTTCAGAGATAAAATAGAAAATTTTGGTGGCATCCCATTTTTTCCCTTTCTGGAGGTAAGACTATAGTCTTATGTCTTTTTTGGATTTTCGGTGAAATACACTTTTGCAATTTACTTCACTTGGAGACATTCACTGTCACTTTTTGTACCAAAATAGGAAGAGCACATGTTTTATGATTGTTTTAAGAGATAAAATAGAAAATTTTGGTGGCATCCCATTTTTTCCCTTTCTGGAGGTAAGACTATAGTCTTATGTCTTTTTTGGATTTTCGGTGAAATACACTTTTGCAATTTACTTCACTTGGAGACATTCACTGTCACTTTTTATACCATAAATAGGAAGAGCACATGTTTTATGATTGTTTTAAGAGATAAAATAGAAAATTTTGGTGGCATCCCAAAATTTTTTTCTTTTCTGGAGGTAAGACTATAGTCTTATGTCTTTTTGGATTTTCGGTGAAATACACTTTTGCAATTTACTTCACTTGGAGACATTCACTGTCACTTTTTGTACCAAAAATAGGAAGAGCACATGTTTTATGATTGTTTTAAGAGATAAAATAGAAAATTTTGGTGGCATCCCATTTTTTCCCTTTCTGGAGGTAAGACTATAGTCTTATGTCTTTTCTGGATTTTCGGTGAAATACACTACTGCAATTTACTTCACTTGGAGACATGTTTGGTCACTTTCTGTACCATAAATAGGAAGAGGACATGGTTTACTATTGTTTTAAGACATAAAATAGAAAATTTTGGTGGCATCCCAAAAATTTCCTTTTTGGAGGTAAGACTATAGTCTTATGTCTTTTTTGGATTTTCGGTGAAATACACTTTTGCAATTTACTTCACTTGGAGACATTTCCGGGTCACTTTTAATACCATAAATAGGAAGAGCACATGTTTTACGATTGATTTCAGAGATAATATAGAAAATTTTGGTGGCATCCCATTTTTTCCCTTTCTGGAGGTAAGACTATAGTCTTATGTCTTTTCTGGATTTTCGGTGAAATACACTTTTGCAATTTACTTCACTTGGAGACAATTCCTGTCACTTTCTGTACCATAAATAGGAAGAGCACATGTTTTATGATTGATTTAAGAGATAAAATAGAAAATTTTGGTGGCATCCCAAAAATTTCCTTTCTGGAGGTAAGACTATAGTCTTATGTCTTTTTTGGATTTTCGGTGAAATACACTTTTGCAATTTACTTCACTTGGAGACATTACCGGTCACTTTTAATACCATAAATAGGAAGAGCACATGTTTTACGATTGATTTCAGAGATAATATAGAAAATTTTGGTGGCATCCCATTTTTTCCCTTTCTGGAGGTAAGACTATAGTCTTATGTCTTTTCTGGATGTTCGGTGAAATACACTTTTGCAATTTACTTCACTTGGAGACAATTCCTGTCACTTTTAATACCATAAATAGGAAGAGCACATGTTTTACGATTGTTTTAAGAGATAAAATAGAAAATTTTGGTGGCATCCCAAAAATTTCCTTTTCTGGAGGTAAGACTATAGTCTTATGTCTTTTTTGGATTTTCGGTGAAATACACTTTTGCAATTTACTTCACTTGGAGACATTACCGGTCACTTTTAATACCATAAATAGGAAGAGCACATGTTTTATGATTTATTTAAGAGATAAAATAGAAAATTTTGGTGGCATCCCATTTTTCTTTTCTGGAGGTAAGACTATAGTCTTATGTCTTTTCTGGATTTTTGGTGAAATACACTTTTGCAATTTACTTCACTTGGAGACATTCACTGTCACTTTTTGTACCATAAATAGGAAGAGCACATGTTTTATGATTGTTTTAAGAGATAAAATAGAAAATTTTGGTGGCATCCCATTTTTTCCTTTCTGGAGGTAAGACTATAGTCTTATGTCTTTTCTGGATTTTCGGTGAAATACACTTTTGCAATTTACTTCACTTGGAGACATGTCTGGTCACTTTCTGTACCATAAATAGGAAGAGGACATGGTTTACTATTGTTTTAAGAGATAAAATAGAAAATTTTGGTGGCATCCCAAAAATTTCCTTTTTGGAGGTAAGACTATAGTCTTATGTCTTTTTTGGATTTTCGGTGAAATACACTTTTGCAATTTACTTCACTTGGAGACATTTCCGGGTCACTTTTAATACCATAAATAGGAAGAGCACATGTTTTACGATTGATTTCAGAGATAATATAGAAAATTTTGGTGGCATCCCATTTTTTCCCTTTCTGGAGGTAAGACTATAGTCTTATGTCTTTTCTGGATTTTCGGTGAAATACACTTTTGCAATTTACTTCACTTGGAGACATTCTGGTCACTTTCTGTACCATAAATAGGAAGAGCACATGTTTTATGATTGTTTTAAGAGATAAAATAGAAAATTTTGGTGGCATCCCAAAAATTTCCTTTCTGGAGGTAAGACTATAGTCTTATGTCTTTTTTGGATTTTCGGTGAAATACACTTTTGCAATTTACTTCACTTGGAGACATTTCCGGTCACTTTTAATACCATAAATAGGAAGAGCACATGTTTTATGATTTATTTAAGAGATAAAATAGAAAATTTTGGTGGCATCCCTAAAATTTTTCCCTTTCTGGAGGTAAGACTATAGTCTTATGTCTTTTTGGATTTTCGGTGAAATACACTTTTGCAATTTACTTCACTTGGAGACATTTCCGGGTCACTTTTTAATACCAAAAATAGGAAGAGCACATGTTTTACGATTGATTTCAGAGATAAATAGAAAATTTTGGTGGCATCCCATTTTTTCCTTTCTGGAGGTAAGACTATAGTCTTATGTCTTTTCTGGATTTTCGGTGAAATACACTTTTGCAATTTACTTCACTTGGAGACAATTCCTGTCACTTTTGTACCATAAATAGGAAGAGCACATGTTTTATGATTGTTTTAAGAGATAAAATAGAAAATTTTGGTGGCATCCCAAAAATTTTTTCCTTTCTGGAGGTAAGACTATAGTCTTATGTCTTTTTTGGATTTTCGGTGAAATACACTTTTGCAATTTACTTCACTTGGAGACATTTCCGGTCACTTTTAATACCATAAATAGGAAGAGCACATGTTTTATGATTGTATTTAAGAGATAAAATAGAAAATTTTGGTGGCATCCCATTTTTTCCCTTTTGGAGGTAAGACTATAGTCTTATGTCTTTTTGGATTTTCGGTGAAATACACTTTTGCAATTTACTTCACTTGGAGACATGTCGGTCACTTTTAATACCATAAATAGGAAGAGCACATGTTTTATGATTGTTTTAAGAGATAAAATAGAAAATTTTGGTGGCATCCCATTTTTCCCTTTCTGGAGGTAAGACTATAGTCTTATGTCTTTTTGGATTTTCGGTGAAATACACTTTTGCAATTTACTTCACTTGGAGACATTTCTGGTCACTTTTCAGACCATAAATAGGAAGAGCACATGTTTTATGATTGATTTCAGAGATAATATAGAAAATTTTGGTGGCATCCCATTTTTTCCCTTTTGGAGGTAAGACTATAGTCTTATGTCTTTTTTGTATTTTCGGTGAAATACACTTTTGCAATTTACTTCACTTGGAGACATGTCTGGTCACTTTTTGTACCATAAATAGGAAGAGCACATGTTTTATGATTGTTTTAAGAGATAAAATAGAAAATTTTGGTGGCATCCCATTTTTTCCCTTTCTGGAGGTAAGACTATAGTCTTATGTCTTTTCTGGATTTTCGGTGAAATACACTTTGCAATTTACTTCACTTGGAGACATGTCTGATCACTTTCTGTACCATAAATAGGAAGAGGACTTGGTTTATGATTGATTTAAGAGATAAAATAGAAAATTTTGGTGGCATCCCAAAAATTTCTTTTCTGGAGGTAAGACTATAGTCTTATGTCTTTTCTGGATTCTCGGTGAAATACACTTTTGCAATTTACTTCACTTGGAGACATTCACTGTCCCTTTTTGTACCAAAAATAGGAAGAGCACATGTTTTATGATTGTTTTAAGAGATAAAATAGAAAATTTTGGTGGCATCCCATTTTTTCCCTTTCTGGAGGTAAGACTATAGTCTTATGTCTTTTCTGGATTTTCGGTGAAATACACTTTTGCAATTTACTTCACTTGGAGACATGTCTGGTCACTTTTGTACCATAAATAGGAAGAGGACATGGTTTACTATTGTTTTAAGAGATAAAATAGAAAATTTTGGTGGCATCCCAAAATTTCCTTTTGGAGGTAAGACTATAGTCTTATGTCTTTTTGGATTTTCGGTGAAATACACTTTTGCAATTTACTTCACTTGGAGACATTCACTGTCACTTTTTGTACCAAAAATAGGAAGAGCACATGTTTTATGATTGTTTTAAGAGATAAAATAGAAAATTTTGGTGGCATCCCATTTTTCCCTTTCTGGAGGTAAGACTATAGTCTTATGTCTTTTTGGATTTTCGGTGAAATACACTTTTGCAATTTACTTCACTTGGAGACATTCACTGTCACTTTTGTACCAAAAATAGGAAGAGCACATGTTTTATGATTGTTTTAAGAGATAAAATAGAAAATTTTGGTGGCATCCCATTTTTTCCCTTTCTGGAGGTAAGACTATAGTCTTATGTCTTTTTTGGATTTTCGGTGAAATACACTTTTGCAATTTACTTCACTTGGAGACATTCTGGTCACTTTCTGTACCATAAATAGGAAGAGGACATGGTTTACTATTGTTTTAAGAGATAAAATAGAAAATTTTGGTGGCATCCCAAAAATTTCCTTTTTGGAGGTAAGACTATAGTCTTATGTCTTTTTTGGATTTTCGGTGAAATACACTTTTGCAATTTACTTCACTTGGAGACATTTCCGGGTCACTTTTAATACCATAAATAGGAAGAGCACATGTTTTATGATTGATTTCAGAGATAATATAGAAAATTTTGGTGGCATCCCATTTTTTCCCTTTCTGGAGGTAAGACTATAGTCTTATGTCTTTTTGGATTTTCGGTGAAATACACTTTTGCAATTTACTTCACTTGGAGACATGTCTGGTCACTTTTGTACCATAAATAGGAAGAGACATGTTTACTATTGTTTTAAGAGATAAAATAGAAAATTTTGGTGGCATCCCAAAAATTTCCTTTTTGGAGGTAAGACTATAGTCTTATGTCTTTTTTGGATTTTCGGTGAAATACACTTTTGCAATTTACTTCACTTGGAGACATTCACTGTCACTTTTGTACCAAAAATAGGAAGAGCACATGTTTTATGATTGTTTTAAGAGATAAAATAGAAAATTTTGGTGGCATCCCATTTTTTCCCTTTCTGGAGGTAAGACTATAGTCTTATGTCTTTTTTGGATTTTCGGTGAAATACACTTTTGCAATTTACTTCACTTGGAGACATTCACTGTCACTTTTTGTACCATAAATAGGAAGAGCACATGTTTTATGATTGTTTTAAGAGATAAAATAGAAAATTTTGGTGGCATCCCATTTTTTCCCTTTCTGGAGGTAAGACTATAGTCTTATGTCTTTTTGGATTTTCGGTGAAATACACATTTGCAATTTACTTCACTTGGAGACATTCCTGTCACTTTTTGTACCATAAATAGGAAGAGCACATGTTTTACGATTGATTTCAGAGATAATATAGAAAATTTTGGTGGCATCCCATTTTTTCCCTTTCTGGAGGTAAGACTATAGTCTTATGTCTTTTCTGGATTTTCGGTGAAATACACTTTTGCAATTTACTTCACTTGGAGACAATTCTGTCACTTTTTGTACCATAAATAGGAAGAGCACATGTTTTATGATTGATTTAAGAGATAAAATAGAAAATTTTGGTGGCATCCCAAAAATTTCCTTTCTGGAGGTAAGACTATAGTCTTATGTCTTTTTTGGATTTTCGGTGAAATACACTTTTGCAATTTACTTCACTTGGAGACATTTCGGGTCACTTTTAATACCATAAATAGGAAGAGCACATGTTTTATGATTTATTTTAAGAGATAAAATAGAAAATTTTGGTGGCATCCCTAAAAATTTTTTCCTTTCTGGAGGTAAGACTATAGTCTTATGTCTTTTTGGTTTTCGGTGAAATACACTTTTGCAATTTACTTCACTTGGAGACATTTCCGGGTCACTTTTAATACCAAAAATAGGAAGAGCACATGTTTTACGATTGATTTCAGAGATAATATAGAAAATTTTGGTGGCATCCCATTTTTTCCCTTTCTGGAGGTAAGACTATAGTCTTATGTCTTTTCTGGATTTTCGGTGAAATACACTTTTGCAATTTACTTCACTTGGAGACAATTCCTGTCACTTTTGTACCATAAATAGGAAGAGCACATGTTTTATGATTGATTTAAGAGATAAAATAGAAAATTTTGGTGGCATCCCAAAAATTTCCTTTCTGGAGGTAAGACTATAGTCTTATGTCTTTTTTGGATTTTCGGTGAAATACACTTTTGCAATTTACTTCACTTGGAGACATTACCGGTCACTTTTAATACCATAAATAGGAAGAGCACATGTTTTATGATTTATTTAAGAGATAAAATACAAGATTTTGGTAGCATCCCTAAAAATTTCCTTTCTGGAGGTAAGACTATAGTCTTATGTCTTTTTTGGGTTTTCGGTGAAATACACTTTTGCAATTTACTTCACTTGGAGACATTTCCGGGTCACTTTTAATACCATAAATAGGAAGAGCACATGTTTTATGATTGATTTCAGAGATAAAATAGAAAATTTTGGTGGCATCCCATTTTTTCCCTTTTTGGAGGTAAGACTATAGTCTTATGTCTTTTCTGGATTTTCGGTGAAATACACTTTTGCAATTTACTTCACTTGGAGACATTTCCGGGTCACTTTTCAGACCATAAATAGGAAGAGCACATGTTTTATGATTGATTTCAGAGATAATATAGAAAATTTTGGTGGCATCCCATTTTTTCCCTTTTTGGAGGTAAGACTATAGTCTTATGTCTTTTTTGTATTTTCGGTGAAATACACTTTTGCAATTTACTTCACTTGGAGACATTACCGGTCACTTTTAATACCATAAATAGGAAGAGCACATGTTTTATGATTGTTTTAAGAGATAAAATAGAAAATTTTGGTGGCATCCCATTTTTTTCCCTTTCTGGAGGTAAGACTATAGTCTTATGTCTTTTTTGGATTTTCGGTGAAATACACTTTTGCAATTTACTTCACTTGGAGACATGTCTGATCACTTTCTGTACCATAAATAGGAAGAGGACATGGTTTATGATTGATTTAAGAGATAAAATAGAAAATTTTGGTGGCATCCCAAAAATTTCCTTTTCTGGAGGTAAGACTATAGTCTTATGTCTTTTCTGGATTTCGGTGAAATACACTTTTGCAATTTACTTCACTTGGAGACATTCACTGTCACTTTTTTGTACCAAAATAGGAAGAGCACATGTTTTATGATTGTTTTAACAGATAAAATAGAAAATTTTGGTGGCATCCCATTTTTTCCTTTCTGGAGGTAAGACTATAGTCTTATGTCTTTTCTGGATTTTCGGTGAAATACACTATTGCAATTTACTTCACTTGGAGACATGTCTGGTCACTTTCTGTACCATAAATAGGAAGAGACATGTTTACTATTGTTTTAAGAGATAAAATAGAAAATTTTGGTGGCATCCCAAAAATTTCCTTTTTGGAGGTAAGACTATAGTCTTATGTCTTTTTTGGATTTTCGGTGAAATACACTTTTGCAATTTACTTCACTTGGAGACATTCACTGTCACTTTTTGTACCAAAAATAGGAAGAGCACATGTTTTATGATTGTTTTAAGAGATAAAATAGAAAATTTTGGTGGCATCCCATTTTTTCCCTTTCTGGAGGTAAGACTATAGTCTTATGTCTTTTTTGGATTTTCGGTGAAATACACTTTTGCAATTTACTTCACTTGGAGACATTCACTGTCACTTTTTGTACCAAAAATAGGAAGAGCACATGTTTTATGATTGTTTTAAGAGATAAAATAGAAAATTTTGGTGGCATCCCATTTTTTTCCCTTTCTGGAGGTAAGACTATAGTCTTATGTCTTTTTTGGATTTTCGGTGAAATACACTTTTGCAATTTACTTCACTTGGAGACATTCACTGTCACTATCTGTACCATAAATAGGAAGAGGACATGGTTTACTATTGTTTTAAGAGATAAAATAGAAAATTTTGGTGGCATCCCAAAAATTTCCTTTTTGGAGGTAAGACTATAGTCTTATGTCTTTTTTGGATTTTCGGTGAAATACACTTTTGCAATTTACTTCACTTGGAGACATTCACTGTCACTTTTTGTACCATAAATAGGAAGAGCACATGTTTTATGATTGTTTTAAGAGATAAAATAGAAAATTTTGGTGGCATCCCATTTTTTCCCTTTCTGGAGGTAAGACTATAGTCTTATGTCTTTTTTGGATTTTCGGTGAAATACACTTTTGCAATTTACTTCACTTGGAGACATTCACTGTCACTTTTGTACCAAAAATAGGAAGAGCACATGTTTTATGATTGTTTTAAGAGATAAAATAGAAAATTTTGGTGGCATCCCATTTTTTCCCTTTCTGGAGGTAAGACTATAGTCTTATGTCTTTTTTGGATTTTCGGTGAAATACACTTTTGCAATTTACTTCACTTGGAGACATTCACTGTCACTTTTTTGTACCAAAAATAGGAAGAGCACATGTTTTATGATTGTTTTAAGAGATAAAATAGAAAATTTTGGTGGCATCCCATTTTTCCTTTCTGGAGGTAAGACTATAGTCTTATGTCTTTTCTGGATTTTCGGTGAAATACACTTTTGCAATTTACTTCACTTGGAGACATGTCTGGTCACTATCTGTACCATAAATAGGAAGAGGACATGGTTTACTATTGTTTTAAGAGATAAAATAGAAAATTTTGGTGGCATCCCAAAAATTTCCTTTTTGGAGGTAAGACTATAGTCTTATGTCTTTTTTGGATTTTCGGTGAAATACACTTTTGCAATTTACTTCACTTGGAGACATTTCCGGGTCACTTTTAATACCATAAATAGGAAGAGCACATGTTTTATGATTGTTTTAAGAGATAAAATAGAAAATTTTGGTGGCATCCCATTTTTCCCTTTCTGGAGGTAAGACTATAGTCTTATGTCTTTTCTGGATTTTCGGTGAAATACACTTTTGCAATTTACTTCACTTGGAGACATTCACTGTCACTTTTTGTACCAAAAATAGGAAGAGCACATGTTTTATGATTGTTTTAAGAGATAAAATAGAAAATTTTGGTGGCATCCCATTTTTCCCTTTCTGGAGGTAAGACTATAGTCTTATGTCTTTTCTGGATTTTCGGTGAAATACACTACTGCAATTTACTTCACTTGGAGACATGTCTGGTCACTTTCTGTACCATAAATAGGAAGAGGACATGGTTTTAATATTGTTTTAAGACATAAAATAGAAAATTTTGGTGGCATCCCAAAAATTTCCTTTTTGGAGGTAAGACTATAGTCTTATGTCTTTTTTGGATTTTCGGTGAAATACACTTTTGCAATTTACTTCACTTGGAGACATTTCTGGTCCTTTTTAATACCATAAATAGGAAGAGCACATGTTTTACGATTGATTTCAGAGATAATATAGAAAATTTTGGTGGCATCCCATTTTTCCCTTTCTGGAGGTAAGACTATAGTCTTATGTCTTTTCTGGATTTTCGGTGAAATACACTATTGCAATTTACTTACTTGGAGACATGTCTGGTCACTTTTGTACCATAAATAGGAAGAGGACATGTTTACTATTGTTTTAAGAGATAAAATAGAAAATTTTGGTGGCATCCCATTTTTTCCCTTTTCTGGAGGTAAGACTATAGTCTTATGTCTTTTCTGGATTTTCGGTGAAATACACTTTTGCAATTTACTTCACTTGGAGACAATTCCTGTCACTTTTGTACCATAAATAGGAAGAGCACATGTTTTATGATTGATTTAAGAGATAAAATAGAAAATTTTGGTGGCATCCCAAAATTTCCTTTCTGGAGGTAAGACTATAGTCTTATGTCTTTTTGGATTTACGGTGAAATACACTTTTGCAATTTACTTCACTTGGAGACATTTCTGGTCACTTTTGTCCCATAAATAGGAAGAGCACATGTTTACTATTGTTTTAAGAGATAAAATAGAAAATTTTGGTGGCATCCCAAATTTTTCCTTTTGGAGGTAAGACTATAGTCTTATGTCTTTTTTGGATTTTCGGTGAAATACACTTTTGCAATTTACTTCACTTGGAGACATTTCCGGTCACTTTTTGTACCATAAATAGGAAGAGCACATGTTTTACTATTGTTTTAAGAGATAAAATAGAAAATTTTGGTGGCATCCCATTTTTTCTTTTCTGGAGGTAAGACTATAGTCTTATGTCTTTTCTGGATTTTCGGTGAAATACACTTTTGCAATTTACTTCACTTGGAGACAATTCCTGTCACTTTTGGGACCATAAATAGGAAGAGCACATGTTTTATGATTGATTTAAGAGATAAAATAGAAAATTTTGGTGGCATCCCATTTTTTCCCTTTCTGGAGGTAAGACTATAGTCTTATGTCTTTTTTGTATTTTCGGTGAAATACACTTTTGCAATTTACTTCACTTGGAGACATTTGGTCACTTTTAATACCATAAATAGGAAGAGCACATGTTTTATGATTGATTTAAGAGATAAAATAGAAAATTTTGGTGGCATCCCATTTTTTCCTTTCTGGAGGTAAGACTATAGTCTTATGTCTTTTTGGATTTTCGGTGAAATACACTTTTGCAATTTACTTCACTTGGAGACATGTCTGGTCACTTTTTGTACCATAAATAGGAAGAGGACATGGTTTACTATTGTTTTAAGAGATAAAATAGAAAATTTTGGTGGCATCCCAAAATTTTCCTTTTTGGAGGTAAGACTATAGTCTTATGTCTTTTTTGGATTTTCGGTGAAATACACTTTTGCAATTTACTTCACTTGGAGACATTCACTGTCACTTTTTGTACCAAAAATAGGAAGAGCACATGTTTTATGATTGTTTTAAGAGATAAAATAGAAAATTTTGGTGGCATCCCATTTTTTCCCTTTCTGGAGGTAAGACTATAGTCTTATGTCTTTTTTGGATTTTCGGTGAAATACACTTTTGCAATTTACTTCACTTGGAGACATTCACTGTCACTTTTTGTACCAAAAATAGGAAGAGCACATGTTTTATGATTGTTTGAAGAGATAAAATAGGAAATTTTGGTGGCATCCCATTTTTTCCCTTTCTGGAGGTAAGACTATAGTCTTATGTCTTTTTTGGATTTTCGGTGAAATACACTTTTGCAATTTACTTCACTTGGAGACATTCACTGTCACTTTTTGTACCAAAAATAGGAAGAGCACATGTTTTACGATTGATTTCAGAGATAATATAGAAAATTTTGGTGGCATCCCATTTTTTCCCTTTCTGGAGGTAAGACTATAGTCTTATGTCTTTTCTGGATTTTCGGTGAAATACACTTTTGCAATTTACTTCACTTGGAGACATGTCTGGTCACTTTCTGTACCATAAATAGGAAGAGGACATGGTTTACTATTGTTTTAAGAGATAAAATAGAAAATTTTGGTGGCATCCCAAAAATTTCCTTTTGGAGGTAAGACTATAGTCTTATGTCTTTTTTGGATTTTCGGTGAAATACACTTTTGCAATTTACTTCACTTGGAGACATTTCCGGGTCACTTTTAATACCATAAATAGGAAGAGCACATGTTTTATGATGGATTTCAGAGATAATATAGAAAATTTTGGTGGCATCCCATTTTTTCCCTTTCTGGAGGTAAGACTATAGTCTTATGTCTTTTTGGATTTTCGGTGAAATACACTTTTGCAATTTACTTCACTTGGAGACATTCACTGTCACTTTTTGTACCAAAATAGGAAGAGCACATGTTTTATGATTGTTTTAAGAGATAAAATAGAAAATTTTGGTGGCATCCCATTTTTTCCCTTTCTGGAGGTAAGACTATAGTCTTATGTCTTTTCTGGATTTTCGGTGAAATACACTTTTGCAATTTACTTCACTTGGAGACATGTCTGGTCACTTTCTGTACCATAAATAGGAAGAGGACATGGTTTTAATATTGTTTTAAGAGATAAAATAGAAAATTTTGGTGGCATCCCATTTTTTCCCTTTTTGGAGGTAAGACTATAGTCTTATGTCTTTTTTGGATTTTCGGTGAAATACACTTTTGCAATTTACTTCACTTGGAGACATTACCGGTCACTTTTAATACCATAAATAGGAAGAGCACATGTTTTACGATTGTTTTAAGAGATAAAATAGAAAATTTTGGTGGCATCCCATTTTTTCCCTTTTGGAGGTAAGACTATAGTCTTATGTCTTTTTGGATTTTCGGTGAAATACACTTTTGCAATTTACTTCACTTGGAGACATGTCTGGTCACTTTTTGTACCATAAATAGGAAGAGGACATGGTTTACTATTGTTTTAAGAGATAAAATAGAAAATTTTGGTGGCATCCCATTTTTTCCCTTTCTGGAGGTAAGACTATAGTCTTATGTCTTTTCTGGATTTTCGGTGAAATACACTTTTGCAATTTACTTCACTTGGAGACAATTCCTGTCACTTTCTGTTCCATAAATAGGAAGAGCACATGTTTTATGATTGATTTAAGAGATAAAATAGAAAATTTTGGTGGCATCCCAAAAATTTCCTTTCTGGAGGTAAGACTATAGTCTTATGTCTTTTTGGATTTCGGTGAAATACACTTTTGCAATTTACTTCACTTGGAGACATTTCCGGTCACTTTTTGTACCATAAATAGGAAGAGCACATGTTTCACTATTGTTTTAAGAGATAAAATAGAAAATTTTTGTTGCATCCCAATTTTTTTCCTTTTTGGAGGTAAGACTATAGTCTTATGTCTTTTTGGATTTTCGGTGAAATACAGTTTTGCAATTTACTTCACTTGGAGACATTTCCGGTCACTTTTTGTACCATAAATAGGAAGAGCACATGTTTCACTATTGTTTTAAGAGATAAAATAGAAAATTTTGGTGGCATCCCAAAATTTTCCTTTTCTGGAGGTAAGACTATAGTCTTATGTCTTTTTGGATTTTCGGTGAAATACACTTTTGCAATTTACTTCACTTGGAGACAATTCTGTCACTTTTGGGACCATAAATAGGAAGAGCACATGTTTTATGATTGTTTTAAGAGATAAAATAGAAAATTTTGGTGGCATCCCATTTTTTCCCTTTCTGGAGGTAAGACTATAGTCTTATGTCTTTTTTGGATTTTCGGTGAAATACACTTTTGCAATTTACTTCACTTGGAGACATTCCGGTCACTTTTAATACCATAAATAGGAAGAGCACATGTTTTACAATTGTTTTAAGAGATAAAATAGAACATTTTGGTGGCATCCCAAAAATTTCCTTTCTGGAGGTAAGACTATAGTCTTATGTCTTTTTTGGATTTTCGGTGAAATACACTTTTGCAATTTACTTCACTTGGAGACATTCACTGTCACTTTTTGTACCAAAAATAGGAAGAGCACATGTTTTATGATTGTTTTAAGAGATAAAATAGAAAATTTTGGTGGCATCCCATTTTTTCCTTTCTGGAGGTAAGACTATAGTCTTATGTCTTTTTGGATTTTCGGTGAAATACACTTTTGCAATTTACTTCACTTGGAGACATTTCCGGGTCACTTTTCAGACCATAAATAGGAAGAGCACATGTTTTATGATTGATTTCAGAGATAATATAGAAAATTTTGGTGGCATCCCATTTTTTCCCTTTTTGGAGGTAAGACTATAGTCTTATGTCTTTTTTGTATTTTCGGTGAAATACACTTTTGCAATTCACTTCACTTGGAGACATTACCGGTCACTTTTAATACATAAATAGGAAGAGCACATGTTTTATGATTGTTTTAAGAGATAAAATACAAAATTTTGGTGGCATCCCATTTTCCCCTTTCTGGAGGTAAGACTATAGTCTTATGTCTTTTCTGGATTTTCGGTGAAATACACTTTTGTAATTTACTTCACTTGGAGACAATTCCTGTCACTTTTGGGACCATAAATAGGAAGAGCACATGTTTTATGATTGATTTAAGAGATAAAATAGAAAATTTTGGTGGCATCCCAAAAATTTCCTTTCTGGAGGTAAGACTATAGTCTTATGTCTTTTTTGGATTTTCGGTGAAATACACTTTTGCAATTTACTTCACTTGGAGACAATTCCTGTCACTTTTGGGACCATAAATAGGAAGAGCACATGTTTTACGATTGATTTCAGAGATAATATAGAAAATTTTGGTGGCATCCCATTTTTTCCCTTTCTGGAGGTAAGACTATAGTCTTATGTCTTTTTGGATTTTCGGTGAAATACACTTTTGCAATTTACTTCACTTGGAGACATTACCGGTCACTTTTAATACAATAAATAGGAAGAGCACATGTTTTATGATTGTTTTAAGAGATAAAATAGAAAATTTTGGTGGCATCCCATTTTTTCCCTTTCTGGAGGTAAGACTATAGTCTTATGTCTTTTCTGGATTTTCGGTGAAATATACTACTGCAATTTACTTCACTTGGAGACATGTCTGATCACTTTCTGTACCATAAATAGGAAGAGGACTTGGTTTATGATTGATTTAAGAGATAAAATAGAAAATTTTGGTGGCATCCCAAAAATTTCCTTTTTGGAGGTAAGACTATAGTCTTATGTCTTTTTTGGATTTTCGGTGAAATACACTTTTGCAATTTACTTCACTTGGAGACAATTCCTGTCACTTTTCGGACCATAAATAGGAAGAGCACATGTTTTATGATTGTTTTAAGAGATAAAATAGAAAATTTTGGTGGCATCCCAAAAATTTCCTTTTTGGAGGTAAGACTATAGTCTTATGTCTTTTTTGGATTTTCGGTGAAATACACTTTTGCAATTTACTTCACTTGGAGACATTACCGGTCACTTTTAATACCATGAATAGGAAGAGCACATGTTTTACGATTGACTTCAGAGATAATATAGAAGATTTTGGTGGCATCCCATTTTTTGTCCTTTCATGGATTGATTTAAGAGATAAAATAGAAAATTTTGGTGGCATCCCATTTTTCCCTTTCTAAGACTATAGTCTTATGTCTTTTTGGATTTTTGGTGAAATACACTTTTGCAATTTACTTCACTTGGAGACAATTCACTGTCACTTTTGTACCATAAATAGGAAGAGTACATGTTTTATGATTGATTTAAGATATAAAATAGAAAATTTTGGTGGCATCCCAAAAATTTCCTTTCTGGAGGTAAGACTATAGTCTTATGTCTTTTCTGGATTTTCGGTGAAATACACTACTGCAATTTACTTCACTTGGAGACATGTCTGGTCACTTTCTGTACCATAAATAGGAAGAGGACATGGTTTACTATTGTTTTAAGAGATAAAATAGAAAATTTTGGTGGTATCCCAAAAATATCCTTTTTGGAGGTTAGACTATAGTCTTATGTCTTTTCTGGATTTTCCATGAAATACACTTTTGCAATTTACTTCACTTGGAGACATGTCCGGTCACTTTTTGTACCATAATTAGGAAGAGTACATGTTTTACGATTGTTTTAAGAGATAAAAGAGAACATTTTGGTGGCATCCCATTTTTCCATTCATGGAGGGGGAAAGGATGGGAATCAGGGTTTTTTTTCTTGTACCTTTTACCTGGGTCCTGTATACCTTGGAAAGTGAGATATTGGGTTCATTCCAGTCAGTTTGTATTCCGAGAAACTTGAATGAATGTGTGGCAATAACGCAGGAGCATGGTTGTGACTGAGTGTGGTCTTCGGAAAAGCAGCAACTCTGAGACCATTGTCCCTCTCACCTCTCAATATCGTCTCCTGCCAGTCTCATAGTTCTGTCTGGAGCTGACACGAGGGGGTTCGGGCACAGCTGTGCAGAATTGTACTTACTAACTGTGTCCCTGTGAGATTCTTCAAAGAATCAATTTAATCTTATGGTTGCCAATATCTAATCAGGGTGCCACAGTGAACTGCCACAAGAGCAGGTTGAAGGGCCCCAGTGCACAGCCTCTCGAGCAGGTTTAAGGGCTACAGTGCACTGCCACAAGAGCAGGTTTGAGGACCACCATGCACTGCCTCTCAAGCAGGTTTGGGGGCCACAGTGCACTGCCACAAGAGCAGGTTTAAGGGCCACAGTGCACAGCTTCTAGAGCAGGTTTAAGGGCCACAGTGCACTGCCACAAGAGCAGGTTTGGGGGCCACTGTTCACTGCCTCTTGAGCAGGTCTAGGGGACACAGTGCATCATCCACTAGAGCACATGTACAGTGTCCCTTGATCAGGTTTGAGGGGCCACACTGGAACACCCCTCGAGTCAGTGTGGAGACCACAGTGTTACTCCACTGGAACAGGTGTGCTGCACCCCTGGTGCAGGTGCTGAGATGAGAGCCGTGTTCAAGGGCATGGTTGTGGATGTCTCGTAACTTTGTTTATGATATTGATGGCTCACATTCTTCCGTTTTCATGTCCGGTGGTCCATGTTATATCTGAGCCGAACATCATTTAGACATCAGTTTGTGACAGCCAAAGTTGAAACAATAAAAAGATCAAGCTGACAGAATAAAATGTATCAGGTATCTGTACACCTGCATTTGCTGACATTTAATTTACTTATGAAGTTGATGTCATAATTTAAGAATGTGACAACAGACATGTGGTGATCCAGACTTGATTGAACCCATTTCACAGCCCCCTGCTGGGAAATACTCAATTTAGACAATATTCATTTTTTTAAGCATACAAAAAGAAGTGACTGTTTATCTTGTGATATTTGGGCAAGACTCCAACTCCTGACTCAGCTGAATCGTCTGCTTGGTAGACTGCCCAGATAAAGTCTGAAAATAGGTGGCAAAACTTTGTTTTTTTTTCCCTGTGAAATTTCAGATTTGATTGGGTGCCTTTATTCTGTGATTAAGATGTTAAAACACATCTCACAATTATGCAGGATGAAGGACATATGCAAATGAGCGTTATGTAAAATGCCGTCGAGGGGAAGTAAATCCTTGTTGTAGAATTATGCACCACTTATTTGAATGACTTCTGTGGCTGTGTGGTATTACTGAGTTGGATGGATCCAGTATTTTTCGTCATTTGAAGTGTGTTGTGAATTGTGTTGAGGGGGAATTTAACAAATGAGTTCCCCCATATAAAATTCAAAACAAAGGCCAGCCCAGGTACTTTAGTAATATCCTAATCATGAACTTGTATCAGGGCGAGTAATTAAGTACATTTGTACTTCTTGCTAATTGAATGTGTTACTCAGCAAAAGCCAGTTTTGGTTTTTTTTTTTTTTTTTTTTAACAAGCAAAGTAATTGCAATATCATTGCACAATTATGGTCAGAACTTAATGTGAAGTGATATCCGAGTTCATGAATAGTGGTTTGCATGCAAACAGAGCGCTTTCCCTTGTGCTGTGTTTTCCCTGCGTACACTATGCCTCTGTGCTCTGGGGACCTCTTTTCAAAGTCATGCTGCTCTCATAAACAATTTTCAAGTGACAAATAGAGCTGCATTTTTTTCCAGCTTGACACCCCTGAAAAGTGTTCTGGAGCTGTCGTGTCACCTGTGCTTCACAGGTGAGTGCTTCACAGGTGAGTACGCTGAACTTGGGCCAGTGCTTATGGGAGATTTCTCCCCAGAGTTCTTCCCAGACTCTATTTCTTGGAGAAGCTTGGGGAAAGTTGTGTCAAAAATTATGCCAACTTTCACAGAATATGCAGAGTGAAAAAATAAAGGTGGGGACCTTCATTTCTTAGAATGCTGTGCTGTGAGTATTCGGATGAATGTTTGTCATCCAGAGCTGTCATAAGCACAGGGAATTAAGGGTAATTTTAAAAAGTGGGATTTTAACATGTGCCTTGGAAAAGAACTGGGCATGTATGTCTTGTACCCTTTTTCCCCTATTTCCTGAACACCTTACTGGAATGAGACTCATGTACAAAAAAAAAAAAAAAAAACAGCACTGCACTTCACTGAAGCCCCAACACACAATGTATTCAAAGGCCACCCCTTTCCCTGGGCAAGTGCCCTTCTTCAGAAGGTTTTCCAGACTGCAAGACCTTGGCAGCACCAAGCAGGACCTGCTGCTTGAGGCAGCACAGGACCACAGTGCTTTGTGATAAAGCAGGAAGCTGATACCAAGTTTGCGGTTTTTCAGTTTTGCCCAGTTCAGGTCTTGACCGTTGACCATGCCCCACATGTCTCATTTGGTTCAGGCCTGTTGTTTCGCTTCACCTTGCTCACAGACTGAATTCCTGAATAAACTGCTCGCATTATTTCCCCATGTCCTAACGATTTGGTACCTATGGCAGTGTACACAAGTGCAGCTCATTACTTCAGCCTGTGCTGTCTGCTCAGAGGAGCACAAACAAGCATAAGCTCTCTTAATATAGTCTGGATTCACTATCAGACTATGGGGCCCCTCAGTTCATTATAGAAGTGCCTTGATAGGGTGCAGACCGTTGGGCTCATTCACATTATTATGGTGTCTTGGCATTGTTCAGGCAGTGGGGCCCATCTTACAAAATGAAACAGGAACTAAACGCACAGAGCTGCCCAACCGAAATGTAATTTTGAAATTCCAGATCGAGTCATTTTCTGTACACAGTTTCCACGTGCTTCTCAATCACCGGACCCAATTTAGATGCTCTTCACGCCCACTCGGCAGTCCTGTGTGGCTCGTCTCCCACACTTTTCGCTCAGGAAACAAACAAACACAACTTCCAAATTCAACCTTGAGAGTGTTGACACAATTTAACGCTGTAATCAAGGTTAAACCTCAACTGAGGAAACTTCCCCAGCGGGTTGCTTAAATCAGACCTCCCGCTGGATCAGTCTAACTCGAGGCAATCAGACTTTTAAAGAGACACCAGCGGCATTGACCAATAACAGCTTCTTAAAGCTAAAAATAAACAATCTCCCCAGCTCAGTAAAAAACATACAAGTAACATAAAATCCACACTATATAAAAATATATTATGTATTAATTTGGGGTTTTGACACATGGAAAATAGATCCCAACTTTTGAAAATCTGTTTGCAGAACTAAGCACAGCTATAACAATACATTTTCCAAAATTAAAATTATCTACTAAACAACGAATTCTCCTAAACTGGTATTTGTTGCATCTGTCTAGGAAAGTAGGCTCGTTTGTACATGATGGAAATATACTTAAAATCAACCATCAACCAGCATTAAAACCATGTCATTTTAAGGTGGGGGAATCAGCAAAAGTAAGACAAAGCAAGGCCTAAAGAGGTCCAGTGTATTATAATTTGCCATGCAGTGTCATGAGAGGTATCAGCGCTGAATTAGCCAACAAAATATCGAGTCACTCAGCGGCTAACTGTGACTGCAGCGGGCTGTGAGTGATTTCCAACAGGACATCGTGTTCGGCTTTGACAAACATTCTGCTCTGCTGCTGCATCACATCACCGCAGCAGTTCAAAGTATGTTGTTTCCTCACCTTGACAGAACTTCTGCAGTGTGATGAAAAAAATCAATACAAGCTTAAAATGCATTTTTTTTCCACTGTCTTAGCAGGGATGTGCTACCTGTATGCTGCACGGATTTGTTAGGGGCCACATTTATACCAGACGGATTACCTGTATTAGAATTCTGTCAGAGTACTGTTCTCGAGACAGCCCCGTTGAGAATTTTTTTTTCATCCCCCATTCAGACGCAGAAAAAAAGTGTGGACAGGTTGTTCTCCGTCTTTTTGCATTGATCCCACTCTCTGGTGATGGTAATTTGGACGAATCTCTTTAAGAATGTTAGCACATTATTCTCATTTTGAAGTGTTTTTTAACTGATGTAATATTCATCTGCAGACTCAGGGTGCACTCTCCCAGTGGTGTCTTTACCCTGATAAAAGGCGGCCTTTTTAATCAACGGGTTGCTGAGTCATGGCGGTTATTTTGACCCACTGCCCAGTTGGCTTGGTGCACAGCATACAGTACGAGATGGATTAGAGCAATAACCCTGCAGTGAAAAGGCATGAAGAGGTCTAGCTGTGCTTCTTATATTCACCGTGCTTTCACAATAACCTTCGCCAGTGAATATTTTTCTGCAACACTTCTTCTCCAAATGTTTTATTTGTCTGAACTTTAGTTGTAACTGAAATATATTGGCCGTAACTTTCTTCGATGGCAAGATCATGGCCTGTTTCCAGGTCCTAGATGGCCCCATGCTAACTTGGCTGCTTCTGCAGTTTGCTGTCCTATCTGGGGAGTCCTTAACTGGCTCAGGATGGCTAGGAAAAGGATAGCAGGATGACAGTGAAGCTAATCACGGTTTAATGACTTCTCCAGGTCAGATGGGTTCAAGGTTGTTTATTTGTCGCAAGCTCAGAGGTACAAAGTGAAACATGCAGTGTAGTGAAATTAATGAAACATTTGTTGACAGGGGTTTCTCCATTGGCAATATAATTGCTGTCCCATCTACAGTGTGAAAACTTGCACAGGGTGGTTGATGCGAAATCGGAATCATGTGCAGGTATGCTCTTGAGTCTGTGGGGGAGGTGTGTGACAACATTTTTAAGAGTTAATTCATGAATTCATTCACTATCCTGATTGCAAAGATAACAAACCCTATCCAAGATATTATTTTGGGTGCAACATTTTTATTTATTTTTATTTATTGTTCAGTATCTTATGAAGACTTGTACCAAAGTGGTGGTTTAGTTACCATAAGACTACTGATAAGATATACTGATTAACTTCTCCTCAACAACTGGTTTAAGGCGATAGGTTTCTCCTCACTGTTAAACAGAGCTCATTGAGGTTTACGTTGAGCTGGCTCAGCAGGTGCCGAAGCTGTCTTATCCGTGTGGAAGCACTGGATATGCTTGTCAGTTTGTCAAGACGTTCAGGTCTGAATGCTTGAGCTGGTCCCAGCAGGGCATCTTGTATCCAACACAGAGCCAAATCCTCTTAAAACACGAGCATGTATATCACAAAGCTGATCTTTCTAATTTAGCTCCTGCATTGAAGTACAAGCAGTGGACTATATATAACTCCATGCTGGCAAATAAAATGAGTTGGCTTTATGCTCTTCTGAAATAAAGCTCTTTATTTATACAGTCATAAGCACTGTAATTTAGGAAGTGCAGGAAGCTTATTGTCAAAACATGCATGGCCACATTTTATTGTCGGTGTTTGCACGTGCTGCTGTCGAACAGCCATGTGATTGTTTGTCTGTTTCAGAGAGACTAAATGTAGCATCATTCAGATCAATGAGCAGGGTGAGCAGTTTCCATTTTGAATATTGACATTTTCTAAAAATATATATATATATATGTGTGTTGTTATATTCTTGATTTGATCAAATATGTCAGGAAGCTCAACAAAACAGACAAAATCAAATTCCTAATTGACACTGAGAGGACATGGTGACCAATTCTCCCCAGAATGTAAATGTGAATGACAGCATGCTTCAGTCTCCCAGAGCACAGTCTTGTGTGGAAACATTATATCCCACACAACAGAATGTCATTCTGAGACTATAGCCAGGTATTTTATGCAAGCAAGCACACATCATTTATCTAAGGGGAAAACTCTCTGAAGTGCTATTGTTGTAACAATAATGATGTCAACAACGACAACCATAGAAGTGTTCAACGTCACTTCATCACCATCGCTTTTTATGCCTCCTTATGAAATCCCAAGGTCTGAAAGCCTGAAGGCCTGTGCATGAAATAAAATAAAGTGAGAAAAATTGCATAGAAAAGATTCTTACACTTACAAAATGGTGAAATGATACTTCAGTGTACCAGTCAGTGTTGTTTGCTTGCAAATACAAAAGCACTAAAATCCAATGATTGATCTGATGGCAGGATAAAGAAATACCATGCAGTTCAATTTAATTTTATTTACATCGTAATTTTAAAATACCATTTTCAAAATGTAGCTTTACATACAACCCAAGCCTGAGACAGCAAATGTGACAAAAGTGACAGCAAATACTACCTGGCTAAAAGGAAGAAACTATGGCAGAGAGAAAAATGTTAAGTCCCTACCTGAAATTCTCTACAGCCCAAACAGAGGACACTTAAACTCTCCTCAGCCTGAAAAGAAGACACTGAAACTCTCCATCGCCCAAACAGTGAGCACTGAAACCCCGCATCACCCAAACGCAGAACACAGGCCAAGAGTTAGTCAACATCTGTCGTTAACAAGCATCAATTTTTATCTTAAATTAAACAGTTCAGTGAGTCAAGCATTCATGAAAATAAATAAACTACCAAACTGTTCTTTACACACATATAAACATAAATATTTTAGTCAACAGTAAGTCAAATATAAGGACACATGTTGATTGAATCCTGGCCTTGAAAGCCTTCATAGTCCAAACAGAGAACACTGAAACTCTCCCACTTTGGTTTCAGAACAGTGTCATCGATGGCTTTGATTTTGCTTAGTTTGCAATAAAAAAAGGGGCCAGCGTCCTAATTCTTTGTGGCTGCTTTTCCACATTACCGTTAATCTATAACAGACTCCTGTTAGTGTTGTATTAGAAAAGATGGGGAAAAAATGAGCTGGAATCAGCAAAAGTTCCATGTATCCAGTAACACCTTCTCTTCTTAGGGGTTTAGAGAATTAAAATATTGATGCAGCAGAGGTTAATGTGGCATGAAATATGCATTGTGCATCTTCAGGACTCTGGTTTTTCAGAGCTGGGCCTGAGAAGGCATTGATTTGATTTGATAAAGCGATAAGGGGGGTTGGGGAGGGGTGCTTGATACGATAGATCTATGTCCGTCACCTAGCAACGATCCGTGAGCACCAAGTCAAAGATGAGACCCAAGAAAGAGTCCCAGGTTTTTTTTTCCCCAGAAAGGAGTGGGTCTCCCTCCTTTTTTCCCAGTCTCAGCCGAACACTACGCCCGAACGCTCTCCCAGACAGTTTATTTTTAGTAGCGCTCGATCCCATCTCGTTACCTACTTCAAAATCCACCATCTGTGCTTTCTACTCTTAATGTATAATTCGGGTGTCACAGCGGGATTTGTCTTTGCGGATCCAAACTTCGCTGCATTTTAGTTTGGTCTTGGTGCGCACTTATGCAAAGTGCTGTCATGACTACTTCCTTTCCAGGCAAAACAAAATAACTTCGGCTGGAATTAACTTTGTGTGTCTGTGTTGGTGAACCTCACTGTGATCACACTTCCACCAGAGAACCACACTTCCACATACACTTGCCAAAGCAAGGGAAGTGAGTCTACTCAATCGACCAAAGTGAATAATGCATTTCAGGTTCAAAATGAAAATGGCCAGACTTGTTGGCTTCACACCGAATGCATATTCGTCTGTGGCTCCTTTTTCCTTTTACCATGGATAATTCCTCTCCACTTTGCTTTGACACATTCCTTTGACTTTTCATAATCTTTCTCCAGATGCTTGAATTTAGGAAAAAATTCTCACTTCCATTCCATAACACGATCTGCAGACACTAAACAAGACTGTAACGATTCTATAAACAATCGTTTCCGCTTTCAAATTGCTTCTGCTTATTACTCCAACCGTGTGGCTTTGCTTAGAGGCATCTTCCCAATTTATTGCATTACGCAAATCAGCAGTAAGTTCATCTCGTGAGTACTGGTCACTGACTGCTTTTTAGCCCCCAGACAGAGTGGTGTGTTGTCCATGTGCAGGTTCAGCAGGACAGTAAGTGAGTCAAACCCAAACACTGTTTTGGGCCATGGATTGAAATAGGCAACACCAGTCATATTTAGAATGACTGCCTGTCCCGAAGGCTATTTAAGGGCACAATCAAAGCATGCATAATAATATCCAGTGACAGTATTTTTGTAAGTAAACAGAGCTAAATTGAAAAGGGTTCATATGCCTGAGCTGTTTTCATCATTATAAATATAATTTCCTTGAAAGAATCTTGAAAATTAAATTGAACATTTGACCAGGGATATCGTGTGATGTTTATTTATGTTCAGATATAATAAGAACATAATAAAGCAAGGACAACTGTGGAGGAAGGGAATTAAAAAAGGAATTTGAAATAGAAGTTGAATAATGTTTGTTGCTAATAAGGCTGGACATGAGGTCTATCTGCACAACCTTGTTGGTAATATGAACATTGAATGGAATTGAAATCAATGGTGGACTCAGCCTTGTCCTTCAAAATTGATTTCCAGCAAAAAATAAGAAATCAAATCTGGTAAAATGACATCTTCTGAGACTTGTCTAGTTTGATTAAATTCGCCTGAAGCAAATCGGGTGCTGGTATGATCAATCATTCTTTATGAGTGAGGAATAGTGATGTTATCTTTTTGTGGCAAGGGAAAGAACTGCGAAAAAAATAAGACTTTCAAATATTGCTTGGCACATTTAGCTAATTTCAGTCTCATAGATCTGTTCAAAACCCACTGATTATCTTTAATGTCACATACATTTAGCCTTCATTAAACAAATGGTTCAAAATCAGGACTTCCTAAATACAGGCTTCCTGTGTGTGACCTAATTCCACACCATCTATTTGCATTGTAATTATTTTAAGAATGACAAGATCGTGAATGATCATGTTAATTGAAATAAATTGAAGAGACCCATTTAAGTAATCAGCAGTCTGTGCATTCTATAATACGTAAGCAAAATCAATGTGTTTATAGAGTATTTAATGGGACATTACATACGCACGTGTTTGTAAGTCGATGGAACACATGTGCAATGTAGTGTCTTGCATGGTGTTTTTCTTCAGTGAGCCTTTGATGTCTAAATGACATACTTCATAAAATAAGTGCTCAATGATGTATTTTTTTCTGGCTGTGTGCCATCCATTCAAATCTAGTTAACTCATTACAGTAACAAAGAATGCGCTTCTTGTGTTTTGTTTTTGCAGAATTTTCCCAGTGTCTGTTTTCTTTCTCTCTCTCTCTCTCTGTCTCTCTCAGCAGTTGGTTTGCAATTTCCAAACAGTCCCACAAATTTCATTTCATCTCTTCCAGACAGCTAGATGCAAAAAAATTCCTTCATCTCTTGTTTGATTTGTTCATTTAGGGTTCCATATTTCTTTACCTCTTTCAATCCACCCTTATGTACTGAAGTTCCTTATCTTGCAACGTTCCTCCTCGTATACCAGCATTCACTGCATTTTGTTCCACCAAAGCTTTAATCTAAAGCAACTGGAGTGCCTCTGAAGGTGACTATGAAGACTGGAGTACGCCACTGCACCACTGTATCTGTGCGCGCATGCGGCCCATTGGCTCGTCCTTCCCAATACCTGCAAGAATCCCGTTGTGTCACGGTCAGTATGAGGTATTCAATTCTGATTTGGAGTCCATGTCACTGCTCTCCTCGGTGCTCTATGATACTCTGTCCAATCATTATGATATTAGTTTACTGAAGTGTTTCACTGAAGTGTGAAAATTCCTTATTGACAAATGCTTTAGCTCGTTTGATCAATTTCCCTGTAAGTACAGCATTCCTGCCTTCTGTTTATTCAGGACACTGTGGGATGGAGACAATGTGCGCAGTCATATATCTCAGTTCCTGACCAAAGATCACGCCAAAGATGTGTATATTCGTGGTCTTTTGCATACGTAACGGGGCTGTGAGTTGAAATTAATTTCCATTTAAAATGAGCAATAAAGGCTTCTTCCTCTTAAATCACACTCATGCAATTCTTCATGCAGATTTGAAAATACCAGGTGCGAGGTCAAGACTGAACAATCATATATTTTAATTTTATGGTAACACTTTATTTTTGGTGCCTTTTAATGTGACATTAATTATGTGCCCATAAAGTGCTCATAAACATTTATTCCATAAATGCCTTTCAGTTCTCAATTAAGTACTTATTAGACCTATGAAGATTATTGCTTGATAATCGGCTGTTTCACATCGCAGTTTTTGTTGACATTTCATCCTGCATTATTCATGGTTATTATGAGCAAGTGAGAGGTGCATTGACAAGTCTATCATGGTTACTTTTTCAGTCATTTTTAGTCAATTATTCTTTATGATTTGAGTTAATATTGAGCACAGCTAGGGACAACTAAGGATACATTGGCAGCTGTTAGCAACTAATTGCACATGCACAGTTAGTGTCCTGTAATTAGACATCTTACATAAAGTTTTACTTTCTTTTCAAGTTAAATTGTCTAACCTCGGTCTGCCGAGGGAATGGGGATGGGACTAAGACTTTAAAATTGCATTTTCAGAAGACGTCTGGGAATCTATGTTACATAAAGTATACTCCTCCATCTGCAGCTCCTACGTTCTTATCCGGTTTAAACTTTATAACAGACTTTATATTTCCAAATTGCAACTATTACAAATGCCCGAGGGGGTGGACCCTGCATGACAGATGTAAGATTGCTTGAGGACAGCGCTCTGAGGTTGGGGGTGATGTTGTGTTGAATAAGGAATGTCAAAATCTATAAAAATATAAATCGACTCAAAACAAAAGTACACTCCCTCTGTTTTGTCCATGGCCTTCTCACCCTTTTTCTCTGTAGACTCAAAGAAATGAGACTGAAGCTATCCTTGTCTGACCTTAATAAATACCACTGCCACCCCCACCCCCACCCCCACCCCCACCCCAACTCCACTTCACCCCGGCAGACCCATTCCACCACTTA